>JARHVA010005142.1:567500-1304046 GCA_037957365.1 Torreya grandis
ACGTAAAAGTGCATTTGAAGGGAGTCAACATGGAAAATGGGTATGAGGATTTTAGGAGGGCTTGGGTTGTAAATCCTTCCTTATTTTATGGATCATGTTTTTGAATTATATTAAAGTTCCCATTTACAGACCATTTTACCCCATATTTATATATAATACCTAACTTTTTATATTTTTTATACTTCTTTTCCTAAGTAATTTGATCCATTTATGCTTTATTTCAATTAAAATGACTAGGTGTTCATGAAAATTTATTCCTTTACATAATTATTCTTTATAAAAATGGGATTAATTAGTTATAGGATTGGTCAAAAGATCAATCCTTTATGAAATTTTATTCAATAATTAGTCATAGTTATTTATTTCAGACTTAGCTATTTTATTTCATATTTCATAGTTTAAGTCTAATAGCTTAGTTGGTTTCCTCGTGAGTCAATGGTCACCTAAATTTATCTAAGTGTTTATTTAAGTAAGTAGCTACCACTTGTCACTCACTTTCCTAAGCCTATTTTAATTTAGTCATTTTATCCTAAAATCTTTGGGTGACCAAGATGAGGAGGTGTAACACAATCATGTTTCCTCATTTATATTAACTCCCTTAGTTTATTCAATAGGCCTTGGACCTCCCTGATGTGTGATATCATGCCACATGGTGTGAATTTATTTATTACAGCTTCTTGAGATAGTTTGTATTCTATCAATTGATAGTCAATCTCCGAAATTCATGATATCATGCTACATGGTATGATCCTATTTCTCTAGGCCCCTAAGGTGGTTTGTATGTTTACAAGTCTCTTGTTAGGCCCCAAATTAATGAGAACAAGACAATTTTCAAGATCTCATTTCACCAAGAGTATAGAGATCATCACCCCAAGTAGACACTAAGTTAGGCCCTAAATGAGTAGATGGATGCCACATGACATGAAGTTCCAACCATCCATGTTAGCATTACACCTACTTAAATTTGAGGATATTTTGGCCCATCAAGACCATCATAAAACAATCATGTTTTTCCCTTTGGATTCAACTATTTTAATTTTCTTAATTATTTGTTTTTGGGTCCATTCCAGACAATATGAAGGTTAACAACTTAACTAATCTATTTAAAGAAGGAAGGTTAAATATAACAACAAGATTTTTAACCAAGATCCACAGTAAAATAGTTAACATCGAGAAGGGATTAGAAAATGACTTAATTACATTTCCTGGTTCATAGGTTGTTTGGTATTTGTGGCATTATTTATAAAAAAATATTTTGAGTCTAATTCATCCCTTAAAAGGCCTGAAATTAACTATGTTTTGATCTAAGGATTTGTTCATTCATTTAATAAATAGATCAATTATGTTTTTGACAAAAATATATTATTTAAATTTTTTTTCTTTATATTTGGACTGATATACTTATCCATATTTATTTAAATTTGAGGAATTTAAAGTCTAATAAATAATTTACATATTTGAAAAATAATATCTAGTTTTCTATCTTGCAAGGTTAAATTCATTCAGAAGCCACCACCTATCAAGATTTCAAAGCTCCACTAATCTAAAATGTTTTGGATAAAGAGCTTACCTTTTGACCCTCTAATTTCTTGGGATGGTATCATGTGATGTAAACATGTTTCCTCAAGCCCTCAGGATGATCAAGACATAATGAGTAGGCAATGAACCTTCTAGGTAAATGGGATGATACCACATGTCACCATCATTATTTTTCACACCCTCAGGTTAAGGAGTAGTATAATGAGGTTGAGATCAAATGAGTATCTAGGATGATGTCATGTGGTATAATATAAAAACTCTTGGCCAATCAAGGCATTTAATAATGATTTATGACCTACAAAGCTCTAGGTGTGTGATATCTTGCCACTTGTCAAGATCTTATTGTACCATAGTCTAAATAAAATTCAAGACCCTGATCAAAGCTATGAGTTAGTGAAAATTCACCATGTTATAGGACTCTGATATATTATGGACATACTAAAGTGGTGATAAATGGACATGTGAATTGACCTTTCCAATGTTGATACATGGTCCTCCATAAATAGGATTAGAGCTTAAAATTGATGACCATTCTACCTATCTAGGTCATCGAGATCCAAAAATTAGATTGTGAAGCCAATTGGATCTATGTAATCATTGAATACATTGTCACTAGTGGAAAAGGATCATGGAAATGGATTTTAAAGTAAATTAGATAATGGGCTAAGTTAGGCAATGGCATGCACATTAAGATCAAGCAAGTTAAGATCACAAAAGGATTAAAAAAAAAATAATTATGCATGTTTAATTTTTAAAAGAAGTGTTTGAGGCTTGAAGATAAAGTTGTCTCCAATATTTAGTATAATAGTAATCCATCAATAGAATAAATATCTAACTTGAACTTGTGAATCATAATAATATTTTATTCTAATACTACTATGTTACCAATATTTAATGGAAAAGGGTCCATTAAAATAAATGTTGTTATCTTAAATATAAGGACACATTGAATTTGTGCCTTCATTGGTGCCTATTAGTTGGTGTTTGTAACCACTTGGTAGGTGGGTAATTCATTTAATATTTTCAACCACCTAGTGAGTGGGTGAGACTATTGAAAATATATTAAGGCTAGCCATGAGATTGAGTTAGGGGTTGGTTGATTAGAGTTAGAGTAGAGTATAAGACCAGACATTTTTCTTGAAATTTTTTGCTTTCCTAGTTAGTTTTTATTGTAAGAAATGTTGTTATGAACCATTGTAGGAACATCCCTTGATTATGGTGGATCTAAGCATTATTTTTAAATTAAATATATGTCAATTAAAAAGTTGTGAAGACTTTTTTCAATATCTATGCATATATATGGTGGTTTTAACCATATTTATTCATAAAATAATACTTCAAAATATTGCATCATTTTTATTCATGGTTGTGTGTATATTGTCCAAGAAACATATTGGTTCATGGAGTTCATCTAAGTCAAATAAATAATAAATATTCTAGCTACAAAACATGATTACATCTTTTTATTTACCCTCACCTTTTAATAGTTTTTTATATTTATTAGATTAGGTAGAATAGATCTAAATTTTCTATCCATGTTACAATATTTCTCTTGATTACAAACCTTACCATTATTTTTAATGCATTTTTGAATCCATGTATGATATAAATAATCACTAAATTAGTTGTATCTTCATGACAAATTAATTGTTATCGATTGTCTGAGTAATTGATCCACAATGACATACTTATCATTTATTTGAATTTACTCCAAATAGACCCCTTGAAATGGAATAGTTTTACATCAACTATTGAGTTACCCTACAAGACAAGACCTAGCAGTAATAGACACTGGGGAGATTTTTTATCATTTTAGGAGAGGTTAGGTGGATTTACAAACTGCCTAATTTGGTTTTCTAAACAACCCATCAAAATTTTGGCACTAGATGGAGGGCATGAATCAGAATATTTCTTTAGATATAAGATTGGTTCTAGTCTTGTGTTTATGTTTTTCATACCTTGTTGTGTGCTTAAAGAACACACTAGTAGCTTGGTAAAATAATGAAGTTTAAATAGGACACTATCTAATGCTTATGTTTGATTTTGATCTTCTTGTCTTTCTTTGAACCCACTTTTGGCCTTGTCTTGGCTAGGTGAAAGTTTCTATCCCATGAATATTTCAAGGCCTTATCATAACTTACCTAAGAATCTTGGAAAATTATATTTAAAATATACCAATGGTGGGATTCAAACTATTGAAGAACACATTGAGGCATTTAAAGATTATATCATTCAAACTTATATCCAACATGAACATATGGATTGCTATTTATTTCCTTATTCCCTAAATGAATATGCTTACCGTTGATATATAGGTCTTCCAAATGGATGCATCACTTCATGGATTAACTTTGAAAATTTATTTATCGACCATATTAATGTGTTTATTGATCACGCTACCTTGTATTATTAGTTTGATATAGCCTATAAGGAGCCTACTGAACCCATAATATAATTCAATAATCATTTTCACTAGTTTTTTAGGAGGTTGAAAGACCTATTCCTATAAATAGAGATCGTGGCTATTGAAGGTTATCGTAGAAAATTAGATCCCATAACTACTATGATTATTTGGAGGACCCCATATGCACTCACATTTTTAGCATCCACTTATCAAGAATCTTTCATCATTGAAAAAATAACTATGAAACATGGTTATGGTTCTAACTAACTTTTCTCATCAAAATAACTAGGTGTTCATACCCAAAATTCTTAAAATTATTTGCCTATATGTCATCATATGGACCAATGTGTGCCTTATAACATAGCCTAGCCACAATTTTATAACTAATTTTATTTACATATGATAAAAGAAAACCATGTTGTTTATTTTAATGTAAATTATCATGATTATTCAAATCTTGATTAGTAGATTATTTTTCATTTCTCTAATAATCAAGTGTCTTTTGGTGTTATTACTAATCAAGTGTCAATTTTTATGGAATGTACTCAACCAACAATGTAGGGGATGACTTATGAGACTTCATTTTCAAGTTCACAACTTGAAGTCTATGGATGTAGAAATATGATGGATGTTAAATTAGTCATGTTGATTAAGAATGTACCATTAAAAACATAAGAGTCATTCCCTAAGAGTAGTGATGATGATGAGTTTGATGATGAAGAGATAGCAATCATATTTGGTGAGATCTTACATAAAGATTCAATTAGTGAAGAGTTGTGTGAAAGGGATTGAGAATCATACATTTCCTATGGTCAGATTGAAGATGAAATAGAATAATTGGAGCAAATAGATGAATAAGATGCATTTTATGCATCTAAAACACCCATATCATATGTTTTTTATCCTACATTTGACAAGATGGCTCTGAAGTATGAATAAATTTTGGGTAGAAAATTGACCACCATCTCTTCATTAGATATGGAGAAAGTAAAATAATTCCAAGTGGTTTTTTTTTCATTTGAAGAATTGAAATATTTGAATAAACCTATATATTTCAACTATATCACCTATGATATTATCTTAATAGTGGGTATAGTCAATCATGAAATGAGAAACCATGAGCACAGTGGTCTGAATGAAGAAATGAAGCTAATAAGAGTTGAAGTTGATAATGACTTGATCAAATATAGTTCTCCAAATTCTTAAACTGTTAATGATAAATCGAGAAGGTATTTGACCTGGGATAAACCAAGACCACATATTATGGATGAAAATAATGATAATATGGATACTACCAAAGTTTCCATATTAATTTAAAAATAACTAATAGTGGATTCGCCACTAGGCTATCATAAATAAAACATCTTTATCAAGTTAGGTATACAAGCTACTATGGTATGTAATGATGCCCACTCTTATCCCTTTCCACAATTTAGTGTTTTAGCAAAAGTATTTCCCAAACTCTCTCCTAAGTACTTATTCTTAATGGAAAGTAAGTACATGTCTAGGTTTTATAACATAAATCTAATTAAATTGTATTAAAACATTATTAATAAGCTCTTTGGGATAGATTTTTTCAATGTAAAGGACAAAATAAATGCAAGTACATGTTTTCTCTTGGTAGGATTCCTACCAACCTTCTCAAAATCCTAAACATGAATATATTCTATTTCAAGTGTCTAACTAATGAGGAGATATCTTTACTTGTCAAAATGAATCTTCTCAAACCCTACTTCCAAGTTTGATATAACTTGGAAGGATTCTACAAATATTTTCCTTTTGTTCCCTTGCTTTACCTTCTTTGATTGGTTTGCATTTCTATTTTTGTTGTTTATTTTAGGTCTATTTTATAATTTTATTTTTATATTTTCCTTTTTTTGTTTGTTCTTAACTATTTTATTTTATGGTTCCACATTATTCAATGAAAAATGATGAAGTAAAAAGCATGTTTTTTTATTTGATCAGTTAACAACTAGGTTGAAGGGACCCTTACCCTTTACAACAAACAACTAAAAGATAAACAAGACATATCAATAGGACAACAAGGGATAAAAATACAAACCTAATGGCTAAACCTCCCAACCAGCATTCCACCAACTATCAACTAAAAAACCTAAAAGAAGCCAAAAGGAAATAAAGCCAGAAAAGTTATTTTGATTTAGAGTAGAAGATCAATTGCTTGGTCTCAGTACTAGAACTTCTGTTATTTCTACCCCTAGTTTGACTCCCAACAAACTAATCCTTACTATCATCTTATCTCTTCTAATTGAGGTTAGAGGATTGAAACTCCCCTTTTTATTCCTCAAGATCCCAGGTGGCTTCCTCCTCTTTTTTGTGTTGAATGGGTTTACCTTTTGGGGTGAAAACTAGGAGATATTTTCCCACATTAGTAGCTACCAACTCCAGACTTAGGAATCCTTTGAGCCTCTCAAACTCATCAACAATTTTACCACAAAGGAGTTTTTATATCAAAATATTTGTATTTAGTTTTTGGAATGAGTCCTCAATTTCCACTTTGACATTAAAACTAGAGACCCCTTCACCTTTACTAGTGAGCAGGTGGACAAATGTAGGGCTCCTCAAGTTTAGTGTGGGATCCTTATGTACATATTCAGTCGACTCCCCCAAATCTTGCTCTTAAGTATGATTGAGTGTAGTACCTTTCCTCCTCATCTAAATTATCCTTTTCACTATTGATGTCAATATATTTGGTGCTAATCTTAGACCATTATGGATCCCCATAATTAATTAACAATAATATTAGGCCTTGATGGATTAAATCCATCAATGGATTATTTTTGAAATTCAACACCAAAACCTCCAAAGATTGTAGTAGGAAGAATGGGATG
Organism: Torreya grandis; assembly: GCA_037957365.1. Classification (NCBI taxonomy): domain Eukaryota; kingdom Viridiplantae; phylum Streptophyta; class Pinopsida; order Cupressales; family Taxaceae; genus Torreya; species Torreya grandis. The sequence goes on from JARHVA010005142.1 coordinate 574,293, forward strand.
CTAATATTATGGCCTTTAAAGTGGTTTAGAAGAAGGAAATGATGAAAAAATATATTATTGTGTTTTCCTTCAAGTGTAATGTACCTCATAATTTATAGACAAACCTATGGCCATTTCCTTAGTAGCTCAACTCTCACAAACCCCTTACGTAATAAATTCTTAGGTTTATTCTTTTACTTCTTGTAAAATATGTTCAAGAGTTCCTCTTTCAACCTCTTATCTTAGAATTCTTTAACACCAATGTATTCCATCCCCTTAGTTTCACCAATGAGTTCCTTACTAATATAAATTTTTATACCATGCATTCTTACTTCATGGTATTTATAGCCATAGGCAAAGTCCCTAGAGAGTATAGTTTCATGTTTAAATACATGTTCTATAAATAGAATGAGCCCTCACTTTACAATTTTATGCCAAACATACTCATTTTATGAACATTAGCACAAGATAATAGCTTAAATTTATCTCTATCCCCACCCATTTTGTGAAAATGCAAATTGCTTCTATAGTATTTATAATATGTGCTCTTAGGGAAGGAGATGGGAATTTTTTGGAAAAAAGAGCCCCATTCAGTCATATGATACAAACTCAGGGTTCCCCAAACATGCAATGCCTTGGTAATTATAGCCTTGCACATATAAAAGTCAACACAAATGATCCATGTTTGTATCATAATTAATACACCCATTATGACTTTGTGTGATGTGATCCTTCTTCAAATCAAAAATCTAGATGACATCATCCAAGAAATTACTCTATTCCAAGTGATAAAATCACTTTTAAGACTCAAATGTTTGTCATGCAATCAACACCCCTATTTCCTTCCCTAAAAACATGCCCTATGGATACCCCTTTGAAGTGGGTCAATAATTTTTTAGCATCACTGATGATTCTAGAAATGCTCCATGAGGAATGAGAAAGGCCTTATAAGCAGTTCATAATATTCATCAAATATCCCTTAATTGAGATGAACTCCATGCTAAGATTAAACACCAACTCGATACCCCAAAGTACCACAGTGGCTTCTAAGACATGATTGGTTTGGATAACTAACAGACCCACATAGGCTACTCTGATATTTCCAAAAGAATCTCTAATCACACCTCTTACTCTTATAGGGCCTAGGTTCCCTTTCACTAACCTATCAAATTTTAGCTTAAACCATGATGGATGAGGAAGTAACCACTTAAATTTATAAATATCAACTCCCTTTGCTTAAGCTTTTCTTAAGATGACCAAATTGAGTTGGTTCATAATCCATAACAAGAAAGGAGAGCTAGGTTGATCAAAAGAAGAAGCAAAGGAAGACCAACTTTCATGAAGAAAGGCTAAGATCCATTTGGATGTGGAAGAAGGATTTGGTCTATAGTTCTTAAAGATGTAAGAATTATTGGCTTTTCAAATTCCCCAAAAAATATGGGGGAGAGTTAGGTTTCATCACAATTTTAGTAGGGGAGCTTCTTAGGGAGGCTTCTATTGGGCGATTAGGTCCTTAATGGAGCATGGAGTAACCCAAGAGAAGTTAGAAATGTTGAAAAATAGATGAATAAAAAGATCAGGAGAGGAAAAAATGTTCAATAGACTCAACTTCCTACTTACAAAGAACACATCTATTAGGGATGGGAATGCCTCTTTTTACCATATTGTCCATAGTTAAAATCCTACTCTGGTCTACTAACTAGAAAAAGACACTAATTTTGGGGATGAGATTTTTAAGCCAAAGATCCTACCAATTGTCATCCTCAACCTCCTAGTCTCAAAGGGAAGAATAAATAGAATTAACATAGTAAAGACCACTGGGATCATGTTTCCAAATGAGGACATCCTCCTTTGGGAAAAAGTTGATGTGAATGTGTTGAATAAAATCACTTAAGTCTTGAAGGAGGCGGGCTTGATACTAATTTAGGTCATTTTTTACTATAAATTTCCACCTCTTCTTCAAATTCCTCTCCTCCCAATAATATGACACCTTGTGACCATACATTTCTTTAAATAATGAGATCAATTCCAAGTCTAGGAAGCAAGAGACCAAAGGGGTGTTGATCTAGGGGTCAAACCAAAAGTTAACTATATTTCCTCTACCAACATTTCAGTTGACTCCTTTTCTAAGAAGATCCTTACCATATTTTAGTGCTTTCTAGAATTCTAAGCTATTGTCAAAACTAATATCCGAGAGGAACTAATGACCTTCCCCAAAATTTAGGTATTTGGCCTTGATGATTTTAGTCCACTAGTTATCTTCCTTCATCACCCTCCAACCTTGTTTTGCCAACAAAAGCTTGATCATGGTTTTAAATATTCGTAACCCCAGTCCTCCTTTCAAATTAGGGTAGTAGGATTTATTCCAGGAGATAAGTAGGACCCTGAATCTATCTTTAACACCTCTCCATAGGAAGATTTTTTGAATGTGTTTAATTCGATCTGTGATCCTTCTTGGGATGATGAAAAGTTACATGAAATAGATAGGAATGACTTGAAGAAATATATTTATAAGTTATAATTTTCCCACTTAGGATAGTCGGTTCCCTTTCCAACCTACTAGCTTTTTCTAAATCCTATCTATGAGGGGGTTCCAAAATTTTGATTTCATTGATCCCTCAAAGAGAGGATTGCCAAAGTAGGAAGATGGGAGGTTCCTGATGATGCATCCTATAATCTTAGAGATTTTAGATTAAAGGTAAACTAGGGTATTGATGAAAAAGAGGGAACTCTTGAGAAATTTAACACTTTAGCCAAAGACCACTTCATAAATTTCAAGGATTTTTTTGAAGTAATTGGCTTCTAGGAATGAGGCTTCTCCTATCATTAGCATGTCATCCAAAAATTATTGGTGAGTGATCAGGATAGTGTTAGGGGTAGATGTGATTCCCCTAATGATGGTGGAGGTTTTGACCTTCATAATAAGTCTACTCAACACTTCAGCTAGGATGATGAATAGGTATAGAGATAAGGGATCCCCATATCTTTTCCCTCTCCTTGATGGAAAGAAACCCCTTAAAACACCATTAATAATAATAAAATACATAGGGGTACATGTGTAGGAGGTAATCAGGTTTCCAACCAATTGATTGAAGTCAAATATAACCAAATTTTTGTCAAGGAATTTCCAAGAGACCCGATCATAGGCCTTATTCATGTCAAGCTTGAGGAACATACCTTGTTTTTTAGAGTGAGACATCAAGTGGATGGTTTCATGTGTTATGATAATCCCATCTAAAATCTATCTACCAAACACAAAATCTCCTTGTTGTTCCAAAATCATTTTATCCAACAAAAGTTGGATTTTGAGCAAAATTCCTATAGTGAAGATTTTATAAAATGTTGAACATAAACGGATGGGTCTAAAATCTAACACTTGAGTTGGCCCTTACTTCTTTGGAATAAGCACTAAGAAATTATAGTTAAAATCTTAGAGCATAGTGCTAGTTTTGAAGAATCCCACAACTACCATGTAAAATTTGTGTTAAATAACGTCCCAAAAAACTTGAAAGAAAAAAGGAGGGAAGCCATCTAGTCTTGGGGATTTGTCCCCTTACACTGATAACACAATAGGCCAGATTTCATCATCTAAAAGGGGGATGAGAATAGAGATATTATCTTCCTAATATATAACCCTATTGAAAAGGTTGGCCACTTGATCTTATAGACCCTCATCTTTGGGGGGGAGGACAAAGACAAGTAAAGATTTATAAAATTTAATGAATTGGGATTTAATATATTCATCCTTCTTGAACCAACTGCCATCCTACCCTTAAATTTTCATAATGATATTTTGATAGCAATTCCTTGACATTGAGTTGTGAAATTATTTGGTATTTCTATAACCTTCCTTTAGCCACAACTTTCTAGATTTCTACCTCTAGTAGGTTTCTTCCTTTGCTTCTAATTTACATAAAGTACTGAGAAGTTCCATTTATTTCAATAGAAGGGGCCTAAAACTAAGATTTCTAATTCGATCATATGAATTTACTCCTTGATGGAATTTTTTTGAAGGAAGATATTTCCAAACACTTATTTATTCTAGATTTTAATCTTATTCTTAATATGTTTGTGTTTCATGGCTAAGATATACATGATTGATCCTTGAATCAAAATATTCCACTATTATTTAATCTAGTCTTCCAAGGATTGATTTGAGAGCCACATTTTTTCAAATTTGAAAGGTGTAGCCTCAGATTTTGACACCATGTCACTTTAGAATAGTAGTGAATTATGATTAGATCCTATTTTGGGGAGGGACAAGAGGAAACTAGAAGAATTATGGATCTAATTAAAATAAATTACAAACCTATCCAATCTTACTTGAATAATATTATCTCCTAGTCTTTAGTTTGACTAGGTGTATTGATTACCTTTTACCTCCACATCATAAAGACCTATGTTAGTAATAAAATCATTAAATTTTAGCATGCTATCATTAAGAGAATAGATTCCCTCTTTCTTCTCCCCTGGAGACAAGGGATAATTAAGATCTCCAGCTACCATCTAATTCATGTTTTTAAAATGCTTTTTGATGTCCAACAAGTTATTCCATAACTTATTCCTTTTAGGGTTAGAATTTGGGGTGTATACATTAGTGAGGATCCAATTGTTCTTGACATGGAAATCAAAGAAAGAAAGAGAGATATGGGTTTTGTTAATAAGAAGGAGGTTGCCTTTCAAGACCAAGGGTCCCAAAAAACCACCAAACTTCCTAAAGCCCCTCTCGAATTACTAAAACTATAATTTGAATTGTCCCAAATATGAATCCTAATATTCAATTTTTTTAGCTGACATCTTAGTCTCTTGAATCAAAAGAATGTATGGTTTATGTTTTAAAACTAAATGTATCACTAACCTCTATTTTCTAGGGTTTTTTATCCCCCTTATATTCTAGGAAAGGAATTTCATTTCTTATTACTAGGATAGTGTCTAAGGGTCATCTGCATGCCCTCTGTAACCTTCCTATCTATTTTTACTCTCTTAGAACTCTAGGATGAGGGTCTGCTATGGATTTCTAATAAAAACCAACTTTCACTTTTTTCCTACCCTTTTCATTGTGTAATTTTTCCCACGTTTTCTTGATTGAGTCCTTGGATAAATCAAAACTTTCCCCCTTGATAATAGAGGAACATTTTCCTTCAAATGAGGAGAGATATTTGGACTCCCCATAAGATTTAATAGGAGTGAATAGAGCCTAATGGGGTAAATTTTCCTACAACAATGGGTCATCATCTAACAAGAAAGATTCATGAGAAATGGCACAAGAAGAAATAGGGTGAAAGTTATCAAGAGGATTCTTATGAGGGGAAGGGGAGACCACCAAGGATATAAACATAACTTCTATAATAATGTATTTTAGAGAGGAAGAGGAACTGGGTAGAGGGGGAAATAAGGGACCTATTAGGGAAGATGGAGCTAGGATGAGATGGGGAGAGCTAAGGATTATTAGAGTTGTTAGGGGTTTTGGTAGATTATAAATAGAGATATTTTTCCCCAAGATGAGAGGGAACAAAGCTAATTCTGGGGGGGAGGTCAGGGGAGCTTGATAGAGGGGGAACGGGGCCAAGAAGGAGAGTAAAGGGGGAGAGGGGGAGTGAAGGAGGAAGTGGAGATTTATGGGAATGGGTAAGGGGGATTTGAGAGGAGAAAGGGGGGATGAAAGAAGGGGAAGAGAAGAGGGAGCTTGGGTAGAGGATATCCTAACCCAGGAGGGGGAAGGGGGAATGGGCAACTTATTGAATAGGGGTTAGTCTTTAGATGAGTGGTTCAATACATCATAAGATTTATAAATCCTAGAAGATCTTTCAAATTCAAATCTTTAAATTCAAATACTGTACTTTAATTTAATCTTGATAGAGTGGATTAAGGGTTTGTTAATGGGAATGAGATGTAAACCCTAGCAATAAGAAGTCTCTTATTGGACCTAGTAACTAGGTGAATATAAATGGGTTGACCAAGGGCCCTAGTAATACCAAAAAGGACTTTTGATCCCTAGAATTACAAAGGGAGTTCTAGAAAACTAATCTAGACAGGTATATCCTCAGAGACCAAACTATTGAGGTTAAGTCCTACCTTCTATTTACAAAGGTTGACTATCAATTTTCCCATAAACCAAGTTCCTCTTGTAAGGGTCCTTAGGGTATCCTTGGAATGGGATAAATTGATCAAAAGGAAATTTCTAGGCATGGCAATGATATCAATTTGCCTTTAGGTTTCCATTTGAGATTATCCCATTTTTGAAAAGAATCAATATTTGGCCAAAAGTCATTAAACTTAGCCAAGATAAATTTAATAAATATTAATTATTTTTAATAATCACAATATTCAAGACTTTGAGACTTACCTCCTTGATTTCACTCAAAGGGACCAAGAAAGAATATTTTAAGATGATGTGATGACATTTTCCCACAACCAAATCCACCCATGAAGACTATCATTTACCTTTGGTGGGGTTGGATTCAATGAATTTTGGACCTTGACTAGACTCCTCCCTAAGTACCAACTAATTCTTTGTGTAGCCCAATGAGGTAGGAGTCTTCCACAAATCAACCTTTTTTAGATCTATCACAAACTATGTAGGATTGTCATGTTACAATTTTCCCTCCTCCCACACATTGCTAGCATTCAAAATTCTTGCAAACATTATTCTATTTAGATACATCACTATAAGAAAAAATCATGTAAGTAGGTATCATAATTTACATTTTTTGTGAAGGTTCTTCTTGAGTTATTTTATTACCTTAGCTCCTATTAGTGGGTCAATCTTGAATTTGAGATTATTGTATGTGTTATATACTTGTTCTTCTTTGGGTAGTTTTGGATAAAACTAATTGGTTCTTAGAGGTGTCCTCTTAAAACTAATAAAAATTTCACATCTTAAAATGTTTCTAAATCTACTTATGTGAGCCTATTGTGGTAAAGACCTAGGGTGAAAATCTATATTTTTGCATTTTATTTTCCATAGTGGTCCCCAACCCTAATCTAAGGCATTAACAAAAGGAAAAGAACAAAAAAATTAGTCCTATGCAATTTAGGCAACCTCTATCACGACTATGGATGCCTGACTAATAGTAGAGAAATGTCTAGAGTGGGAACATAGGCAACTCTATCAAAGATATAAACACCTCATAGGTAGTAGAAAAATGTTTAGTAAATTTTATTCAAGGTAGGACTCACTAGAATGATGGTTGTACCCATAAAAATTAATCTTTACAAATCTTATGAAATGGTAAATTAACTCATATTTTCACACATTGGGTCAATAAAGATACTTGATTTGATCATTTAATTTCTCTCATATTATCTCTTCTTGGAGTTGTTCATGTTCATGCACTATTTTAATCAGATCTTTTGGGTTCTTTGATTGTTTCTTTAATTCAAAATACTCAAAAGTATTTTTGAGAAAAGCCACCATTTGTTTTTACTTACACAACATGCCTTAATTTCATCACTGAAACAATGGAACCTCTTTTTATCTAGAATTTGGTATTCTAGTCTAATCTAGTATGGGTTCTTTTTTATTCATTATCTAATTCAAATAGTTTCTTAAGAAGTTTCATCCTTTATATGGTATATTTTCTTTACTTTCTAAAACTAAATATAAACTTAAAATGTCCATTTTATGCATTTAGTCTCAAAGAGTATTGGCAATTTGATCTATATTGGTAATTAGTTCTGTATTGATATCATTATCTAAATTTTTCACAAAACTGATAAGTCTTAGTTTGTTCTAGATCATATTTTGAACTACATTAAAGTTAATATTTCTAAAAAAAATTTCCTTAGATTTATATAGATTACCTAAATATTTTATAATTTTTCTACTTCTTTTCCTAAGTTATTTGATCCATTTCTACTTTGTTTTGATTTAAAATGACTAGGTATTCATGTAATTTTATTCCTTTACTTATTCTTTCTTTGTAAAAATGGGCTTAATTGGATTTAAGATTGATCAAATTACCAATTCTTTGAAAAGGCTTATTTATGACTTAGTCACTTTTTTTAGTTCAATCTTAGTTATTTTATTTCATATTTTAAGTCTAATGGCTCTTTTGGTTTCTACATGAGCCAATGGTCTCATCGATTTCTCTTGAGTTCCTAATCAAGTGAGAATATTACACTTGTCGCTCACTCACTTTCTTGGGCCTCTTTTATATTAGTCATTTTTATCTAAATTCTCTGGGTGCACAAGATGAGGATGTGTGGTGCAATCTATTTTTCCCATTTCCTTAAGCTCCCTTAGTTTCTTCAACAGACCTGAGACCTCTTAGATGCATGAGATCATGCCACATGGAATGATCCCATTTATTTGGGATCCTAAAGATAGTCTATATATTTTTTATTGATATCTAATCTCTCAATTTATTAAGATCATGCCACATGGAAAAAATCTATTTCTTTGATCCCCCAGGGTAGTATGAATGTTTGCAAGTCTCATGTTAGGTCCAGGATAAATGAGATCTGGACAAGTGTCAAGATCTTATTTCACCAAGTAGTATAAATATAATCACCCTAATTAGATAATAATTTAGGCCCCAAATGAGCAAATGGATGTTATTTGGCATGAAGTGCCAATTGAACAACATGCTAGCATCCACATTCACATTACACCTACTAAAATATGATGGTCATTTAGCTCACCATGACCATCATAAAAAAACATGATTTTCCCTTTGGACCCTACTATTTTAATTTTCTTAAGTCTTTGAATTTGGGACCATTCCAAATATTATAAATATCAAAAACTTAACTGGCTTATTTAAAGAGGGAAGGTGAAATAGAAAATCAAGCTTTTTAATTAAGATCTATAACAAAATAGTTAGCATTGAAAAGGGATTAAAAAATGATTTCATTATAGTTATTAATTTACAGGTTATTTTTTCTCTATTATCTTATTAAAATATTTTTATTCTAAGTATAATTCATCCCTTAAAAGGCTTGAAATTATTGTGTTTTGATCTAAATATTTGATCATTCATCTATTAAATAGATCAATTATGTTTTTTGAAAAAAAAATCCTATTTTAAATCATTAATTTTACAATATTTTCATGATTTCATTTTGAAATTATGGACTTAGACATATTGAATTAAATTTTAATAATTTAAAGTCTAATGGCTAATTTACATATTTGAAAACCAACGGCTAGTTTTCTATCTTGCAAGGTTAGATTCACCGAGATGCTACCATCTATTAAGATCTTAGAGCTCCACTAATATAGAAGAATTTGGATAAATATCTCACCTTTTAACCCTCTTGGTTTCTATGGTGGTTCCATATGCTACAATCCCATTTCCTTGGGTCTTTCGGATGATCAAGAGATAGTGAACAAATAGTGGACCTTCTAGGTAAATAATATTATGCCACATGGCATAATCCCGCTTCTATGTGCCCTTAAGATAAACAAGAGTAGTATGATAGGCTAAGATCAAGTGAGTCTTTGATATGATGTCATGGCATAATATTATAACTCCTAAGGATTTAAGACATTGAGCAATGAGTGATGATCTATTAAACTCTGGGTGAGTAAGATATTTCCACTTATAAAGATGTCATTATATCATAGTCTAAAGAAAAGTCAAGACCCTAAATAAATCTAAGAGATAGTAATAAGTTTCTACATATAAGGACTCTAATATATTATGGACATACTAAAGAGGTGAGAAATATACATGTGAATGACCTTTTCAAAGGTTGATATGAGGACCTCGATGAATAGTATTAGAGCCTAAACTTTACAATGATTTTACATATTTAGGTTGTTAAGATCCTAAAATTGGATTGTGAATCCAATCATATCTGAGTAATCATTGGATATATTATCACCTAGTGTAAAATTATCATGGAAACATATTTCAAAATAATTCAAAGAGTGGGTTGATTTAGGTAATGACATGTATATTAGGATAAAACAAGATAATATCACACAAAAGTATAAAGAAATGCTTGTGTATGGTAACCTATCAAAAGAAGTGTTTGAGTCTTGAAGATAAAGTTGGCTCCAATAATTAATCAAATAGTAATCCATAAATATAAGAAAGATATAACTTGAACCTATGAGTCTAAATAGTATTTTATTCTAATATTATCATGTTACCAATATTGAGTAGAAAAGGGTCCATTCAAAAGAGATGTTATCCTGAAGATAAACACACATTGAATTTGTGCATTGGTTTGTGATAATTAGTTAATGTATTCAATCACATTTTAGGTGGGTAATTTATCAAATATTTTCAACCACCTGATGGGTGGGTGATATTATTGAAAAAATATATATAAGGCCATCCATGAGACTGAGTTAGGAGTTGGTTGATTAGTGTTAGAGAATATTAGAAGACTAATATTTTTATTTCAATTTATTTCTTTCCTAGTTAATTTTATTGAAAGTAATGTTGTTGTGAAGTATTTTCTATACTTCCCCTAATTATGGTGAATCCAAACACTATTTTTTAATCAAATATCTATCAACTAAAAAAATTTGAAGACTGATTTTAAATATATGGACATGTGTATGGTGATTTTGTCCATATTTATTCATATCTAAATACCTCAGACTCTTATATAATATTTGTTCATGGTTGTGTGTATACTAGCTAGGAAATAGAATTATTCAACAGAGTTCATCTAAGTCAAATGAATAAAAATTATTCTAGCTATAAAACATGCTTACATCTTTCTATTTACCCTTACATTTTTCTAGTTTTTATATATATTAGAGTAAGTATAATAGATCTAAAGTCACAATCCATGTTTACGAGTTTTATCTTAATTATATATCTTGTCATTTTTGTTAATACATTGTTGAATCCATGTAAGTGATGAACAATAATTAAATCAGTTATATCTTCATGATAGATTCATTTTTTTATGATTATCTGAGTAAATAATAAATAAGACCATACTTATCATTTATATTTATTCATTCCAAATAGGCCTCTTGAAATGAAATGATTTTACATCAACTACTAAGTCCTACAGGCCAACACTTAGTAGTAGTATATCTTGGGGAGATTTTGTCTCCTTTTAGGAAACGTTAGGTGTATTTATATCCTAACTAAGTTGGTGTGCTAAAACACCTATAAATAATAGTGTCATAATATTAAAATATTATATAGACCCTGAGTTGACAATTTAATGAATGAATATTTTAAATAAAACCAGTGGTTACCCCACTAGAGCACATTTTGTTAGGTTGTATGTATAATGATTAAACTACATTAGTTTAATTGGGAAGTTTTATCTTCTATTCATATACATTATTTCAAATCATGCATAATAATCTACATTTTATCTTTATCTTTGGTCGACCTTAGACACATGAAATGAAAATAATACCATATACATTTCACAAGTGCATAAAATTCATGCATGATGGACATTTATATGCATGCCCTAAAAATAATGACCCTTTCAATTATTGTACCTTTATACAACCTAATAACCATCTTTTCATATTGGCTCTCCATATGTTATTTTCATAGTCACTTGAATGCAAACTTATATCTCTTCCTCCTCTAGTGGAGGTTTCTGTGAGTAAGCTTTTACCTAAGGCACATGCCAATAATGCATATTATGATTATCATAAATGCATAGGACATTCTACAAATCAATTATTTTCACTACCACATAAGATTCAAGATCTCATTGATTATAAAAGTATTGATCATAATGATATTAATACATTCATGCATGACTTAGGCATAATTTAAAATCCAATGTAAAAAACTTATGTAACCACAAAGAATAGTGAACCAGCTACTACATATATTTTATTAAAAAAACTTACACAAAAACAACTAGAGTATGATAATGCCAACATATATTATATAACATGTGCTTACTTCATAGATTCTAACATAGATAAATCTAATTATTTTTATCCATGTTAGGAGACATTTATACCACCTAATACATGGCATACACATGGTTTATTTTATTTAACCATCACATAATCTATTGTACATTATTTATTTATGTTTTATTGATTGCTTATTTCTTATACTCTTCAAATTTTGACATGCATATGTTCATATGATCTTATGTTGATTATTCCTCCAACCCTTGTTTTGTTTTTATTTGGCCCTTTCCTTTTGATTTTCTATCCTCATGCAAACATACATAACATTTATCTAAAAATGGTTCATCCTTCATAGTAGTATCATTATATTACACATCCTTTGTGGCATGATACTTTCTCACTCCTAAATATTGACCACTTATACATGCTATGTATTACATTGATATTACATGATCAAAAAAATTTATGAGAATATACATTTTTAAATCCCCATCCCCCTCCACTTCCCTTACATTTTTTTGAGCTACGATGTTGTGATTCAAATTTATAGTTAGGGTACATTACTTGCATTCACTTTTTATACATTTCCATGTTATTACAATTTATACACATTATGCCTTAATATATGTTATAGATTGTTTGGATCCCTCCCATTCTTCTATTTTTTAATCCTTACTACTTGGCCTTGCTTGACTATATTAATTTATGTCAAAGTTTGATATATTTTAAAAATCAAAAAATCAAAAAATTCCAAAAACTAAAAATAGGACCTAAGCATGATATGTTTTCTATATTTACACATTAATTTATGTTATTTATCACATGATTGGTAGATTACATGTCTCATATGCACATGCATTTAATAGTATTTATGAGTGAGATACAGTTCATGTAGATTTTACATGATACAAACACAAGTAGATGTAGGACATTTATACACCTAGAAGTCATGTTAATGCTAAGGATTCTCATTCCATAGGTTACATTATTATAATTTATATCTTTATATGGCCTTTTTGTTTATCATATTAAACTACATTTATTACTTACATATGTCTTGCTCTTTATTATATTATTTATATTGCTACATATCATGGATATGATATTTTTCTATGTTGGGACATTGACATAGATTGATAGTGTGGACTAATTTGGCTTGTTCTATTCTTCATTATTGTTAGTTCATTTACTATAGGCAAATCATTGATTGTGCATGTTTCTCTCTCGCTTTAGTATATGACATTATTTTATTTAGTTTAACATTGTAGGTTTTTATCATAATTTTCCTCTCTAGTTGATCATTGATTGTGCATGTTACTCTCTTGATTTAGTATAATTATCCTCTATATTTGAGTAGAGGATAAACACTATAATTTATATCAGGCATCTATATACTTTTAGATTTGTCTAGGTAGTTTCAAAAACTTAGTTATTGATATGAGTAATTCACAGTCTACTTCCAACCTTTTATCACCTACGAAAATTCCTTGTCCTACATAGAATAGTCAACTAAGTATCTTAATCCTTATGTAATTTTTATCTATAGTAAGTTTAATTATGAAAATATATTCTACCTTTACATTTAGATTATTTTATCACTTCTATACTTTACGCAATCCTAATAGTTCAATATTTTATCTTAGTTAGAACACATAAATAAAAAATAAGATAAAATAGGTAGACAAATAAACTTTACAAGATAAAATTGATGAATTATGAATACATCTAGAAGGATTAAAATACAGAGATAGAAATGTTGGGTAAGAAGAGTATTAAAAATACCCAAATATAAACAAGTGGACCAAGTGTGAAAAAATGGGTTAAATGCACCATGGAAAAGGGCCTTATACCAAAATTAGGCATCTATGTAATGCCCATAATTTGAGGTATATGTGAGTAAATTCATGTTTTTTTAAAATTAAAATATAATAAATTTAAGCACATACATTACTTACATAAGGAAGGATGGATGAATTTAATGATGCGCAAGATAGGCTCTATCCACACACATTTGTTATATCTTCGAAAGTCTATCATACTTTAAAATAATAGTCAATTATAATAAGCATTTAATATAAAATTAATACAAAGTATAGTAACTTTAAAACCATATTTAAAAATGAGTAAATAAATGACTATGCTTATTTTAACTTAAACCACTACTGCCACAACTTGAAAACCAAACTATATTTTGATTATTCATATTATTTTGATTAGAAATTTTTACAATAGACCTAGACATGATAAGTACTTCTCAAGGAGTTTTGACAACCTATCCCACTTCTCGATCAAGGAATTAGACAAATGGACCATCTTTGGTGCTCTCATTTTATTCAAATTCAATCAAACTTTTTCTCAACCTCATTTTTTTAATCTTGAAAAATCTTTGCTCAATCTTATGATCAATGATTTTTTATTAATATTTAAATATATTTACTTAATATTTTTCTTAACCTATAAATATTTGGATATATTCCCCCATTTTGATGTGGGGGATTTAAAAACCTACATTAAAATCACTTATCTCAAATAAAGAGTTAAATGCATCATTTGTTATAAAATATAAATAGTTAAATATTTGAACATTCTTGAAAACATATATAAATCAAATGTGTATAATCATCCTAAATTTTCATCATATAAATCTCAAATAAGAAATCACACATCCTAATATGACAATTAAAATATATGAGAGTAAAAAAAATGGCCCAATGACTAATTTTTATGCATAAGATATATATCATAAAAATAGAATCCAGGATATATGGAATGGTATAATGTCCCCAAGTGGAAAATTATGATAGGAACAAATGGTATGTCTTTTAAGTATAACTTTAAGTATCAAAAAGTAGTCAAAATGTGTATTAACAAAAATAACTATCCCAAAGATATATATGTGAATATTTGGATTGATAACTTTAAGTATTCAAAAAGTAGTCAAATTGTATATTAACAAAAATAACTATCCCAAAGATATATATGTGAATATTTGGCTTGAGAAGTTGTATGAACCTCTTGAGAAGCTGACATAGTAATATGTTGTGATACTATAGATGCTTGGATATGATCCATAGAAAGAGGTTTTAACTAAATCTTGGGACACAGATTATTATGAATCATAAGTATCAGAGGTACCACATGAGACTGGATGATTTTATCCTTAGGAATCATAATAGTTGATCAAACATGTCATCTATGAGGTTAGATAGTGTGCACTACATTTTATATCTTGAATAATATTACCAAAATTAGCAATAAAAATCTAAATACTATGACACCAATAAAAATCGATAAAAGAGATAAAATTATAATATCAAGAACATGTTTACCATCCTTTTTACCTCTTTACAACTCCATTTTAATATTTTTGATTGCATATTAGACTCAGATTTGACATAATGATGGCATGATTGAAAGATTTTGATGATGAATGCTTTGACATCAATTTGGAATGAAAAGTCTAGTTGGCCTTCCATTGAGGAGGAGTCTCGGTTAAATAGATTATGAAGGGAATATCAAGGGTTGAAATTAAAAGTTAATGGGATGAAATCAATGGTTGTAGTTTATCCAAGGAATTAAAAATTCCTTGGAAGCCTCTAGATTTAAAGGCTTCTAGAGAGGGAGGCTAAGTTAGAGAGGATTCTAGAATTCTCTTAGGGATAATTAGGATTAGAGCGAGGTTAGATAGGGATTAGGTGAGGATTAATGGACTAGGGGTTTAGAAAAGTTTAGGGTGTAGGCTAGTAGGTGGTTAGGTGGGATTATGGGAATTTAAAATTCCCAAGCAATTAATAACGACGATTAGATTAGGATAATAGGGATTAAGAGGAATTAATGAAATAGGGGGATTATACTAAGGATAGTGAAATGAATCATTATTTAAGGGGGCTATTGAATAAATGGTTAGCAATGGGGGATTAATTAGAAGGATAAATTAGATTAGACCGAATTAATCTCAACTAATAGGAATACTAATGACAATAATGTAGGTGAGTGAATTTAAGTGCATGCATTTTTCCCCTCTTTGAAAGGGAATTATGCATGAAGGTAACTATAAGGAGTAATGGTATTTAAAATAAAAACCATGTCATATATGAATGTTATTAGACATGATGTTAGTGAATATCATTCCCCCTCGAGGGGACATGTAAGGAAGAATGAGATGGATGGCCACTCAAAATAAGAAGTGAAGGGTGGGATGAGATGGATAGATGAGGGGATGGGATGCTTGATATGAGATAGAGGATGAATAATATGAAGTCAACTTGAGAATTAAGATATAAATTGATGATGCCCCTGATAAAGACAAATGCATAGGGAGTAGAGTGATGGGTGTCATGGTTATCAACACATCCCAAGGGGGATTCAACTATAATAGGATGATGATAAGAATAAAGGGATTAAATATTTATAAATATCCCAAGTAAATACACTATAAGGGAGAGATTTAGGCTAGGATAAGATTGATTTGATAAGATTAATGAAGGGTATATCTCAAGGCTAAAGTTGATCAATATGATGAAGAGGATAAAAGAGAATAAATGATGTGATCAAGTCACCAAAAGACTGGGGGATGAGGATGGATGATATACATAGTGGTTGAGCTATCCTTGGACATTGAAGCATGGCTAAGTTTACCTACATAGATTGAAGAGACCTCAGGCTGATGTAGTTTTGACTCAAGGATAAACAATAATTGATGGTTGTAGATGATGATGATTAGAGGATGATGTTAGTGATTAAATGAAATTAATTAAAAGGATGAGATGAGGATAAAATATTAGATGTTAGTTGAATGGTGTGTGAGTATCAAATTGGTGATGGGAATAAGGATGATGAGATAAAGGATGAGGGTGTAGATGATCAATCTATAACAAATGTCATAAAGCTAATCTAGTCTAAATAATCTATTAAATATGGCACTTGGTAGTATGCCCCATGATATAGACATGACCAAGAGGGCATTGTGCCAAAGTGCATGGGTTGAACTCTTCATCATTTAGGGAACTTATTATCATTATTTTAGTGACCTCATAACATCCTCATTTAGTTCCCCAAATATAAAAAGATACATGACAATCATAAGACAAACAAGCTATATATATGATAAAAGATAATCAAATAAATCAAATAATAGATAAGCAACACACAAGTATCTACATGCAGTGTTATAATATCTTGTCTAATGATGGGATGAGTGACTAGGTCATGGAATAGATGATCATGATGTGATTTGTAACTAAGGATGGCTTGGATTTGGATAGGATGATCATGATTAGGATTAGGACTAGGATATGGATGTGGATATGGATTTAGGATGTTTCCCCTAGTTTAGGATATAAGTATGGATGACTTGATAAGGTAGTTGAATATGGATTTGGTCTTAAAAATCAATAAACAAGTGACTATGGAAGGTGACTGAGAAAATTTATGATGAAGGATTACCAATAGACAATGCCCTACAAGAATCCAATCTAGCAAAGAGACTAAGGGATGATGGGATCAAATACCTTTCATACTAGCAAAGAGTGATTAGATGCATGCTATGTATGAAGAGGAATTGATAATAATAGTGATGGGATAAAATACCTTTCATACTAGTAAAGAGTGATGTGATGGGTGTTAGGTATGAAAATTCAACTGATAAAAATTGATGGGTGCTAGATTAAATTCCTGACAAAGTGATGTGTGCCAATAATACCTAGGTCAAGGATGATAAAGAGATGGAGAGTTGGGTGACCACTTTGATTTGGGTTTTAAGTTAAAACATAGTGTCTAAGGATGATAACTAGGATGATATGAGATGGATAATGATGGATGTAACTAGGGGATTTGGGATAATACAAGACATCATGGACAATTTTTGGCTTTTTCAAATTTTATGATTTTAGGGTTTTTGACATTTTAAACTTTTAGGGATTTTTGGGATATCTATATGCATTATAAAAATGGGGTTACTAGAAAAGGTAATACCAAGCCTAGAAAATAGGATAAATATGGATGAAATGATGGAGGAGTGACAATAGGATGAAGGTGATGTAGAAAAGGGGATGGGGACCAAGAATGGACTATGGATTGCCCATGAACACATCATGAAGGAACCAGATATCTAATTGCTTGAGTGTATATTAGAGGATATGACAAGATGGTTAGATAATATTTCTTAATACATTATCCACTTCCTTAATAAGGTCAAGACTAGAAGAAATGATGGACATAATAGGATGTAGGATATGATGGCAAATGATAAATGTGATGGAGGGGATTAATAGGGGACATGGATGGGTGATATAGATTAAGGTGTATAAGGGATGTGACAAGGAATGTGGATTTTGAGACTAAGTTTTGAGGTATAATGCAAAAAAAATTATTATTTTACCATGATTCTGGAAACTAGTTTTCATCATGGTACTTACCCAAGGCACCAAAAGGAGAGTTTTCACCATTAGATGAATGATTTTTTTGACTTTAGGATGGAATATTTATTTATTAGAGAATGGGATGAGATGTAGGAATGAAATCATTGTGGTTATCTCTATCCAACACTTATTCTAGGGATATGTGATGGGAGGATCATGTTATTTCTACTGGATGTATTAATATCTTGGTAGCCTTTGATGATTCTTGATTCAGCATCCTCTAGACATTTTGACCAGGTGTCTTTGTAACCCTATGAGGGACAATACTAATAGGGATTTGAGATATGGTATGGATGGGATGATGTCATGATTTTAATGATGGGATATAGGATGGAAATGAGGAATATGATCAAGATGGATAATATGATAGGATGGGGAGTGGGAATGGGGTTCAACAATTGCATACACCATTGGATATGGTGTAGGTGATTCTATAGATTGGTACCATGTGACTATGGTATCCAATACCTTTTGATTTTATGATTATTTAATCTATTCATTAAGAGGATGGTTATCCTTATTAATATTATTGATGACCTTATTTTGAATTGCTAATTAAATTTGACTTTGATTGCCCCCTAATGCCTAATTTTGAGCTTCACCAGAGGAGATTGATTTTTGACTTGATATATGATTATTTTGACTTTGATATGCCCCTAGTGCCAGATTTTAGGCTTCACTAGGGGAATATTTTTATGATTAGGCTGATGATTCAACTTTTATTTATGGGATAAAAGATGGTTTGATCATGATTTATGATTTTTTGATGATGGTCTTGGATATTTGTATTTACATCAAAGTATATGGAATACAGAGGGGAATCGAATGATGCATGTTCTTATTTATTCCCACCATGTAGTGGGATATGGAGATTGTGGAGGTGAGGTGGATGATTAATGTTGTGTGATGGAGTAGGGGTATAATGGGTAGTGTAGTCCTCATAAAGGTCACTAGGATCCCTAGCCTCAACACCAAAGAAAGTGTCCTCAAGAATCTCAAAAGGATCATTAAGACATGCATCCCAAGTAAGATCAGATCCACTCTAAAAATATTTAACGTACAAAGCATTCAATAATTTAGTTGACTTTATCATCCTAATTGGGATATTTAAAAGAGAAAGAATTATCATCATTTTTTGTAATATTAACTAAGGTTGATGTTTTTGATGAGGAATCTAAGTTGGATACTGGGACTGCACATGATCCTGAGGCAAATAAAACTTATTCTAACTTTGATGTTGATTTTGATGTATATGATGTTATGTTGCTAGTAAAGAATGATTTTTTCATGATTGTCTTCTCAATAGGGGTTATTTTATGTGATGGGTGGGAGGGATATGATGGATGAATAATGGATGAAGTAAAGACAGGTCCATGAAAGGTATTATGGGATATAGAAGGACGAGGTTTATGAGGAGTAGAATTTTTTTGAATGGATGGGTGGTCGATGATGGGGGGATCATGAAGGATGGATAGGATGTCTTGACCTTAGCTTAGAAGGGGAATGGTTTGATCATGATAAGGAATAGAATCTTGGAATTTCTCTTTTTGTTCACCTAGGGATTTAAAACCATCAGATTCATCTTTGATTATTATGTCACCACTATTGTTGAGGTCTTGGACATAGTCTCAAAAGTTTTGACATCATTTAATGGAATGACCCCAAGTTCAATGATATAGATAATATCAATTTGGTTAATATTAAGAGGGCTTAGTCTTGGTGTGATCAAAATGCTATATGGGTGGATAGACCATCATGTTAGTGGTAACAAGTTATTGTAAAAGGGCTTCCAAGGATATAAGAAGGGGAGTATAAGGACCCTCTTTGCTTTATGAATTTGATGTGGAAGAATTAGAATTTAGATAAAATAGTGTTTGATGTGTCTATGTGGATAGATGTATGGCCAAGATTGGATTCCCTTTTCTAGTAGGGTAAGGGGTAAATGATTGGATATAACTAGTGTATGGTGGATTGGAAGGAGACTTACATGAAGGGGTTTGTGTTGGAGGTGAAATAAGTTGAAGGGGGTCAATACCTTTAGGAATTAGAAAAACATCATAATGAATTTCAAGAGGATTTCATCCTTGTTGGTAGCTATGTATTGGTCAATGAAAGTAGGGTCAAGTTTCATGGTGGTGGGTGATAAATAATGAGGGAGTGGTGATGTATTAAGTTTAGTAGAAAGAGGATTTGACTATGGATGAGTATGAATTAGAGCTAAGGGGATTTAGATAGGGCTAATGGATAATGGAATGGAATGGGATAAGGGTTGATATTGGACTAGTTTGGGAGATGAATTTAGGATTACGAGGTTTAAATCATCAAGAAAATGAGTACCCATATTCCATAGCCAAAAAATTAATTCATCTTTATTCTCTATGATATATTTATTGATTAGGGTGACTACATCAAGGAAGGCTGAGACTAATTTCATGGGGCTATGGGGTAGTGATTTGGGTTGAATGGGATCAAGGCCTAAGGGTAGGTGAGAACCTAACTCTAGTGCCTTCAAAATGAATTCATCCTTGTTGGCTTTGTTGTATTGGTCTAAAATATATAGGTCCAAATCTATGGTAAAAATGGATGATGATGTGAAGGTAGACTAAGGTTTGTTTGAACAAAGTAAGGTGGAAGGATTGAGCTAGTAGGATGGATGATTATGAGGATGGATAAACTTGACAAATTAAAGACTATGATCATATTTCAAGTTGGTAGTATAATAGGTGTTAATGACCTATCAATGATGTTTAGTTTTCAAGCTAGCAAAAGGATTGGAGATTTTATGGGTGCCTAGATTCAAACTAGAAAGAGGACAATATGATGGGTACTAGTTATGAATAGGCAAGATGATTTGACTAGGGATGATTATATTGATGATGGGTTTGTTATATTGAAACTAATAGAGTGATAATATGTTAATAGGATATTAACTAGGTATGAGATCTAATCAAATTATAATGGACTAAAATGATATGATGATGTAGATAATAAGATTATTTTAAAACCTTAAGACTAGGTTGCTCAACATGGGATGAGATATGACTATGTGGTAGGATGGTGAGATAGGTATATGTATATATCAGTGATTATGGTATGTGGATAATTAGGGAATGATGCAGATGGTGTAGACCTATTTATGACTTAAAAATCCAACTAGGATAAGATAAGACGAGGGTAGACTAGATGGGTGATGAAGGCAAGGTCATGACAAGGGATTGATTATGGAATTAAGAAAATATGTGATTAGTATGTGAATGAAAAGATATTATTAGGTAGTGGGAAGATGGTTAATGATGAGTGGTGCTAGGATAGTATATGACTATAAGGATGTACAAAATAAATAGATTATGTAGGTGATGGGGATGTGGTCAATGATGAGTGGTTATGGTTAGGATATGATAAGATGTGGGATGGGATAAGATAATGAAAAATGATATACAAGGTGATGATCAATGTATGTGAGTGATGGGGGGTGATCAACGAAGGTTGGATATGGTTGGACTAGGAAGGGATGACGTGACTATGTGAAGATAAGTATTTTATGATGTAGACTCGGGTAAGGATATAAGATGGATTGTGGTATGTAAGTGATAAGGGTATGAATAAGGTCAGATAGATGGAATGAAGACAAAGTGATAATGGAGAATAAGATAGGACAATAAAAGGATATACAAATCAATATGCACAATGGTATGATGCCAAATATGTACTATGTGATAGGTACAAAGGATGATTGTATAAGGATCTATAAGACAAAATGTAGTTGATGGGAGTATGAAAAATAATGAGTGGATTAGAAAATATGGGAGATTGGATAGGATAATTAAAAGGAAATAAAAATACAATACATATAAAGGGATGATGACAAGGATGTACAAGATAAGATGGAGGGAATGGGGAATGAGACCAATGATAAATGGGTGTGATTGGACTAGGATGGGATGAATATAAGATAGGGTATGAGATAAGGATAATGACAAGGATATAAGAGGATAATATGCATAAGGGGATAATATTAATGATGAAATAAAGTTGAGACAATATGATATGGGAGTGATTATAACTATGGAAGAACAAAAGGTGGAAACGATGAGGTCAATTTTTGGATAAATCAAGGTGAGGTATGATTAATTATGGATGATGTGGTCATAAGACTAGGTATGATTAGGATGTGTGAGAATGATTATACTAAGATAGGAGATGGGATAATGAGAAGGTGTATAATGAAAGGATGACAAGGATAAAAAATATGGTAGGATGATGATGCAAGAATATACAATATGATATGTAAAAAATGAGTTATGTAAAGACCTAGATATGTGTGTATGGGTTTGGGTGAATGCTAACTCAGCTCACAAATAGCATGGGTCTAACACAACACACACCTAAGTAATCAAACCATAACCTATTATTAGTAAACTCAAGGGTGTGTAACCTAATGTCTATACCATCCAATGGCTTTATAGATGAGGTTGTAGGATAGGGACCTATTATGGTATCAACTAAACCCTCTCAACTCTACTTGTACTTAATGGCTACTTTAGATTTGATATTGATTCCTATAGTAATACACCTATTATGTCTAAAATTTCTTATGTTAGGTATACATAATGCCTCCATGTGCATCCCCTATATACAAAAAGGTACATTGGGACCCAAATCTATATAGTATGTTGTCTGATTGCCCTAGGTCTTAGAGCTTAATCATCTCTCACTTCATGGAACCCTTTATGTGGAATTCCACTTAGGCCATAATAAAATTTATCCTAATTTATAGACTCCACCATAACATAGATTTTGGTTGGTGCATGGTGATTAAATCCACATCACCAACCCCCTATAAAAATAAAAAGGAAATGGTTTATAAGTGATTTATGATCTCCCAAGAATTGTCATAAGGATGCAAGGGAGAGAGCATACACCAACCATAGCCTTGAGTAACAAGAAAGCAAAAAAGATTAAATTATTAACTAAATTAAGATGTTTGATAATACACAAAAACAAATACATGAATATATAATCACACAATAATGTGATATATACAAGATAAAAAAGATTTAAAATGATTTTGAGAGTGTTAAATGGTTCTTTACCAAGTGGCCTGCAAGCACACAGATTAGTAGTTTGATATGACACTCAAAAGAGGGTTCTTATAAGGCAAATGTTAGTAGTTTCAATGATTGTATACAAACCCACAAATACACAAGGTAATCCCACCACCAGAAAATACAATATCACAACTAGGGGGTCAAAATTAGTAATTATGAGTGGTGATATTACAACTAAGAGATGACCTACATAACCATGGCTAGATAAATAATACCATGACTCAAACTGATAATATCACTAATGACTATAAAATCAATAATTTTATTTTTTTCATAAACCACAAAATCATGACTTGTAATATCAAAGTTTCTGGTAAAACTAAATTAATAGTTGTGATAATGTTAAAATTTTTAAAAGTGATTTGTGACCAAAACAACTATCTATGTCAGTAACAGATTATCTAGATGTTTAAAATGTCTTATTTAAAGGTGATTTATGATAAATAAAAACTAATGTATTACATGTTAAATTTTCAAAATGGACACTTAGATCCTTTACCAAAATGACCAAGATTTTGACCATGTTTAATCAGTAGAAATTGTCTTTACATAGATAATGTTATATATAACTTTGCTTGATAAAATTAAAGATTGAGAAACAACTAGATATAACAATCAACATTAAAAAACTTTAAAAATCATAGCTAAGATGACAATACCACTATTGGATAGGTCAATATCACTAGTAAAGTTAGAACACAAATGTTAGTTTTAACCAATGCTTAAATATTTGACTTGGGTAAGCTATCAATTTAAACATGTATGTAAAAATTAAGTAAGAATAGATAGACAATATAAAAAGGATGATAAAGACAAAAATATTATCTAATATGTCTTAGTTTTAAAGCCTCAAATCATTCTTACAATCTAAAGATATCAAAATTACTGAACAAATTTGAAATGACCATATTTGACTATTAAAACTACTACTAATATTGTGATACCATAATTACATAGGTCATAACCATGTTTCTAAATAATGGCGTGATAAGTAATCTTGTTGGGGATGGGAAAGTCTGATCTATGAATATTTATTCTATTTGTGTTTCACTTCCTATAGACTTGGTAACACTACATAGTAAATTATATAGATCAAAAGGATATATTCTTTTTAAAAATGTAAAGGTATTACCAATTTAGATGTAATGATTATTGGATCTTGAGGTTTTTTGGTTGGTAAACTCTAGATAAATGTCATGGCTATCATTATATTACCCCTACTCATATAAAATCATACATTTAGATTGACAAACAAATTCCATTTAAGTATTAATACAAAAGGATGCCCTATGAAAAAAAAAACCAAAAATGGTCAAAAATACAAAAAAATATTAAAGAAGTGGTCATGTTTTAATGGTGTAGAGCTTTCTGCCTAGTAGTTATTGATAAATGTCATAGAATATGTTATATCATAACCTATGACCGTTGAATACCCTATAAAAGAAAAAAAAAGGTCAAAATGAAATATGAAAAATAAGATAGTGGGCAAATATTATAGCCTTAAAAATGATGATTCATGACCCCAACATCATAATCAACAAAACTCTAGTTTCAATGGTCTTGGAATCTAGAGTTCACTGGTGGAATCCCTAATTTCTTCCATTTTATAACTTGACCTTATGAAAGAGCTATATTTTTTAACTCAAGACATTTAACATGGACAAGTAGGAGATAATTCTAAGTGGAAAAAAAAAAGAATTTATAGGTTTCATAAAACCTTTACAAATCTATGACTTGTGGTCACAACATCATGATTTACAAATCAAAGCCGCTACTAACAAATTACTCATTTTGTTTATAAATAAAACCCTATGGAAACTACACTAACAAAATCACAAAACTAAACTACAATATTGTTATTATCATGACAAAGTCATGATCGAGTAAGTCATAATTTTACCAAATGATGAAAACCTACCAAAACTAGATATTTATGGCTAACAAAATACATACTTGGATTAACAAAATCATGACTAGACTAATAAACTCATGACTATCGAGTCATGGTATTGTTGAATAATAAAAACCTATGTGGTCAAGAATATGGTTAGTAGTTAAGTGGATATTTAAATTAATATCAAAATTGATGGGGTTAATATCATGAGTACATAGTGTAAACACATGATTACCAGTGAAATATTACAAATGTGACCTTTGCACACAAAATTTCAAAAACTCCAAGGTTTTATTGATCCAATCGACCCTATAGGCTATCAAAAACACATCTAACAAGCAAAAATTTATTAAATTGGGAGAAAGATGCTCCCACTATAGTCACCAAAAATATGCACCAAATTTTAGATCTTCAACAATATTACCAAAATTAGTAATAAAAATATAAACCTAATGACACTAATAAGAATAGATAAAAAAAAGATAAAATCAGAATATCAAAAACATTCTTACCATCCTTTTTACCTCTTTACAACTCCATTCTATGATTTGTGATTGCATATTAGACTCAAACTTGACATAGTGATGGCATGATTTAAGGATTTTGATGATGAATGCTTAGACATAGATTTGGCATGAAGAGTCTAGTTGGCCTTCCATGGAGGAGGAGTCTTCGTTAAATATATTATGGAAGGAAGATCAAGGGTTGAAATTAAAATTTAGTTGGATAAGATCAATGGTTTTAGTTTATCCAAGGAATTAAAAATTACTTAGAAGCCTGTAAACTTAGAGGATTCTACAAAGGGAGGCTAAGTTAGAGATGATTCTAGAATCCTCTTAGGTATAATTAGGATTAAAGGGATGGTAGATAGGGATTAGGTGATGATTAAGCAAATATGGGTGTAGGAAAGGCTAGGGTGTAGGCTAGTAGGTGGTTAGGTGGAATTATGGGAGTTTAAAATTCCCAAGCAATTGATAACTAGGATTGGATTAGGATAATAGGGATTAAGAGGAATTAATGAAAGAGTAGGATTATAGTAAGGATAGTGAAATGGATAAATATTGAAGGGGGATATTGAATTAATGGCTAAGAATGTGGGATTAATTAGTGAGATAAATTAGATTAGATGAGATTAGTTTTGACTAATAGAAATACTAGTGACAATAATGCATGTGAGTGAATTCAAATGCATACAGATAGTACCTCACAAGTTATCCCTGTATGGTATTTACTTTGTAATTATGTACAAACTTGACATTAAGGTGTAGTGTAAAATTTATAAATTATATTTCATTAAGCTCCTCCAAGTAATATATTATACAATTCCATATCAAATACTATGTAAAACCAAACTAGAAGGGTTTGAGGACTGACAATGAATGGTCATGTAATATGAAAAAAAGGTGTTCATGGAATTCCATCATATCTATGAATTATCATAGTTAAAATAAGTAAATATTACTAATAATTTTATTGGATACATAATAATCACATTATAATTAATTTTTTTCTAGAACCGATATCAATCATAATATCATGTGTGCTCAAAATATTATAGTCAACAAAACTATAAATGTAAGAAATATAATTGTTAGATTCATTATTAATTATATTTAGGTCATAAAATAAATGAATGACACATATAGTTGAGAACTTAAAACCATGTCTCTTATATTATCAATTTCATGCTCATGTGGAATAGTAGAATGATGTATAAATGTCACCATATGTAGATTACTCTATTTTTTATTATTATGATTTGTAAATTGATTGTTATATATTTAAAAGCATTGATTAGACATTACAATAGATTTTTATATCATAAAATTATGGTCTTAAATTTTTAAATTATTTTTATCAATGAGATCTTGAATCATATGTCGTTGTTTGAATCATCAATTAGTTGAATGTTTAGAAGCTTGATGGTAATCATAAAATAGGTATGTGTTTTACCCTTAAGTCAATGTTAAAGTAGTGTCTAATCAACATGGATCAAGTAAAGTAAACATATTATATTTGAGAAAGCATTTAATCACTTTGTGAGGTAACATTAGTATCATTTTAAATTGTCTATTACTCCTATAAAAAGGAAAAGTAAACTTATTGTTGGTTTATGAAACTTTGTTTATATTTTTGTCCTTATTATTATTATTTAAATTAGGTGCATCATTAATATTAAATTTGATAATTTTTTCCCCTTATATTTTTATGTAGTGGATGTGAAAGTGATATATGTATAATTTAACATATTTTCATCCCTAATTTTAATCTCAATGTTATAGAGTGCATGTAAAATTTCATCAAAATATTCATAATTATTAAATATAAATTTGTCTTAAAATGGAAGCACAAACTATTTGATAATATACTTTAAAGTTCACTATCAAGGAATTAATATCACATTATCATAAGCATGGTTTTAAATTTAAGTGCATAGTTAGAAAGATGTTTATTAGGTCCTTATTTATTTTGATAAATTTAAAAAAAATGTGACCCTTTAACTAATGTTTATATAAAAAAGGGATAAGAACATATCGTAAAAATCAGCAAATATTTGCATAGAACCCACAAGTAGACATTTTAACAAATATAAGTCATATTTAGTTAGACTCACTAGAAAAATATTGGTGATAAGTAAATCATCATGATAAAAACCAAAGAATTATGTAAAATATCTTTAGTATAGTATGAAGGATCCCCATTGACATTATATAATGTAAATTTATGCACTTGAAATTAATGAGTAAAGGGGAGAATGAGAACTTCCATATCCATGGGCTATGTAATATATCATTATGTGAAACCATATGGATATGTTGATTACATGTTTTAGATAGCTGCATCATTTATAATCACATATCATCAAATTATTATTGTACTATTGGATAAATAGATGCACCATATATATATATATATATATATATATATATATATATATATATATATATATATATATATATATATATATGATTAGCCTTCGTATGTTTGTATGTATGAATCAATGTCTTATTATTATCATTAGTTTAAATTGAAATATGATTGGTATTTTGACTATGTTTGAGAAAAATGGATGTAATATAAGAATGTGATCATGGAGGCACATTGGTCATTAGCATTTAAGTAGGAGGAATCATATAATCCTTATTTTTTATAGGAAAATAATGATTTACCTAAGTATTGGGTGTAGCACTAGGTGGAGTCATAAGATTATCAATAGTAACATGAGGATTACTAGCCTCACCAACTATTGTATATGTAGAGTCTCAAAGAGGGAGTGTAGTATAATGCAATGGATCTATAGGATCATACTCGAGAAAATATTCCTTAATCCTAATTATTTTATTTTTTTATTTAGTAATTAAAAAAATCATACCATAAAGTTCCTTATGAGAATTGAAAATATAGGCATCAAAATCACTTTCATTCATGTCCATAAAAATTTGGTATATCAAAATAACTAGGAGATGTATTATTAAAAACATCATGTTTACCCTTGATATCATGTTCAACATCATAGCTAGAATTATATAAATGCATTTCATCACCACGATATTCTATTGGACCATTATATTTTATATCAATGTAAGGATGGACATCATTAGAAACAATCAATTTGGATTTTCAAGTAACAAAGAATGGTAATTGGGTCAAAACACAAGTAGTGCCACTCAATCTAACACTAGGTATAGTAGCATGTGTATTTATAAGCTTTATTTGCATAATATATAATCATGAACAACATAAATAAATAAAATAAAATACAATGTATAAATCATAAATAATATGAAAATCTTAAAAAAAATGGATTTGAAAATGAAGGATCAAATCCCAAAAAAATCAAAAGATGTATGTGTTCAAATAATGAAGATGTATGCACCAATTCTTGAATGTGGATGTAATCCAAAATTATTAAAGGTGAGAATAATAGAGGGTTTAATTAAAATATGTGAAATAATATGAAAATATAAAATCATAATTTAAAAATCACAAATTAATCATGAAACCTCAGAGAAAACATCAAAATATATAGGCATATGAAGAATGGAGGGTTCACCAATTATGATTTGTCAAGTTGTGAAAATAGGTTATAATGACACTAATTATATGGTAAAACTATTTTCACAAAGGAGATATAACATGTAACAATTTAAAATAGTAAATTCAGATCCACCTTAGTGGTTGAAAATAGTAAACAAGCATGAAAGATAATAATTCAACAAATATTGACTATGAAAAATGGAAAAAAATATGAAACAGTCACAATTTGGAAAAATATTGGGATTTTGAGAGTGAAACAATGGTCTATAATTTTTGAATCAACTCTATGTGAAATTTGGAGTGTTGACTATATGGGAATATATTTGAAACCTCTCTACTACCACCAAATATGGCCTGGGTGGATTCAAATCCCAAATAGGTCTATGTTTTATAAACAATGAATATGTTCTATTGCACATAATTTTATTGCACTATGTTTTAGATTGTGATTTTTCTTATGCAAGTGTGTTACTAGATGTCATATAGTCAATGTCTTCACTTTTTTGAATTCATGGGTAAAAGTCTAATTATATGTCCTCTCATTCTCTTTAATTACTTCACATTCAATGTATAATTGAAAACAAAAAATATATATTATGGGTTAGGAAATCAAAAGGGAGTTGCAATTTTAAGATCCTTCCTACAACAAATTATAACATTATTTTAAATACATGAAAATAAATCTATAAATGAAATGGAAGTGGAACATTTGTATTAAAAAATCATAATTACATTATAATATCATTAGTCTCTTTCAAGGGGCAACCTTTTTGAGAAAGCTCAACACAATACAATTTGTGAATGCTTTCCCACTAGAATAGGATCTTATTTATACTAATTCCATACTATATGATTAATACTTCCCATTAATGTG
The DNA here is from genome assembly GCA_037957365.1 of Torreya grandis. Taxonomy (NCBI): domain Eukaryota; kingdom Viridiplantae; phylum Streptophyta; class Pinopsida; order Cupressales; family Taxaceae; genus Torreya; species Torreya grandis. Next base: position 604,405 of record JARHVA010005142.1, read on the forward strand.
GGATTATTACAATGGGATTGACGGATGTCATATAAAGAATATATATCCATATCCTTCTATTTAAAAAAAAAAATTACAAATAAAATAGTTAGGAATAGGGGTCCTAACATGCCCTCCCCTTTAAAATATTTTCCCTTAGATTTGAAGGTGATGAAACTACTACTAAATTTGAATAATAGGTTCCCATTGTGCATCTTCTAGTTACATTCCATGATAATGGAAAAGAACCTATGTGATGACCCTATTGCATGGTTGGTAGGATTTACTATCATAAATATATTTAGATTTCAAAATGAGAGAACATTTTGTATCGAGATCAATAAGCATTATATGAGCTACAACATTTAAAAAATGGAATTTACTCAAGCATGAGATATGAAAAATTTGATGTACATGCAATACATGTGGAATTTTTAACTTGTAAGAGACTAGGAAAATCTATTAGAGAATCTTATAAGGCCCATAGAATTTAGGATCCAGTTATTACAGACCTTTCAATTTGAGGGAGGGTTGTTTATAAGGTCATATTCAAATGAAAATAATATCTTCAAGTTATAAGCCATGTTATGAATGAGGTTGATCTCCATGATACTTAAGGTGATTTTTTTCCATGTGGATATTATCCTTGAGGAGGTGGATACTATTTTATTGAATGTTAAGTTAGTATCTAGTGCCTTCACTTGATAACTTCTTGGTCTATAAGAGATCATAAATGGAGTATTATGACCATAGACAACTTCATAAGGATTCTTCATTATGGTTGTGTGATAGGATATGTTGTACCACCATTCTACAAGTGGTAACCACATGACCCATTAATGTTTTTTATTATTAGAAAAAAATAGAGATATGTTTCTGAAATCTCATTAAAAATATCCTTATAACCACTTGTCTTTGGGTGGTAGCAAGAAATAATTTTCAAATGGGTACCTATGCACTTGAAGATTTCATTCCAATAATAAATTTTGAAAGATGAATCTCAATCAGATACAATAGATATTGGAATGATATGAATCTATAATAATTGGTTCAAAAATGTTTTTTATATGGTAGAAGTAATGTAAGGGTGGGATAGAGAATAAAAATGGGAATATTTATAGAGGTGACCCACCACCATTAGAATGAATGATTTACCAATTGATTTTTTTAATCCATTAATTAAATCCATAGATATATATGACCAAATATGTTACATAATTAATAGTGATTAGACTAACTCAGGTGATCCCACTATCTCCCCTTTGTGATGTTGATGTGTATCACATTCCTTAACAAACATCTTGATATATTTCTTGATTCCTAGCCAAAATAAGATATGGAAAACTTGTTCATTAGATTTTTAACAACCTAAATGAATCATAGAAGGTGAGGCATGTAACTCACACAAGATCTATTATTTAAAATTGGATCTAAACATTAAGAAAATTTGGTGTTTATATAGTAAATAATGATCATCCCAAGTACAGTTAGGTTTGGAATCAAGGTCATCATATAGTTGATGAATTATTTTTTATGTGTAGTTATCTTAATGCCACTTTGATTGTATTTCATATAGTCATTCTAAAAATGGGATAGTTATGGAACATGATCATTCTTTATCTTCAAGTTGGTAGCATAATGTATAGGTAGACAAATATTCATTTCATTTTTTAATATGTGATCTCATAATCATACCCCATGATTTTAGATACCCATTTATATTGATTTATGGAAGAGACCCATTATTCCAAATAATAGTTGAGGCTTTGGTAATTATTTTGATATAAAAATTCCAACTACTAGGTATGGATATCATTTAATGACTACATGGAGGATAACCATAATTTATTTATCATATGTGGAACATGCCAATTTTTACCTTGTGAGGTCATTACTAATAAATAAAAAATTCATCCTTATTTCATGATAATAATACAAAATCATGTGTTACATGCATCACTTTTAATGGCAACTTTCTTTGAGAAACTTGGCATGGCCAACACAGTTGTAATTCCCATAACTTGAATAAGTTGATAAAAGGATTTTTATAATTATATTAGCCATAAAGGAGTATTTATCAATCATTGTTATCAATGGGGCAAAAATACATAATATTGGACAAAAATTTTCTAGTACCCTGTAACACCAAGAAATCCATGTAAGATTTTGAGTGTCCTAGGTTTAGGTTTAATTTTCATATCCCTAATTTTTGAAGGGTCAACTTAAATACACATTGCTAAGAAAATATGACATAGGTAAGTGACATCATTTACTATTAAATATCATTTCAATTGTTTCACACAATGGTTGTTGTTTCCAAGAATGTTCAAGTTAGTGTCAAGTCATCTTAGATTGGCTTCTAAAGTTTTATTGTAAATGAGGATATCATCAAAGAATAATAGAATGAATTTCCACTAAAATTAAGCTATGAAATGTGTAATTGGAATTGGTAAACCCAAATTTGATGACCAAGTGATCTGGGCAACAATTCAGGCGATAATTCACGTGACGGTTCCACCCCAATTGATGATGGAACGTCTCCTAGCCATAACTTTTGCACCATAACTCCACTTGACTCATTGTTTGAACCATTGGAAAACTAAGAATGAGGAGAACATAGTGAGATGGCATTGATCTCTGATATATGAATTTTGACCCTTGAAAACCCAAAAGAAGTGCCCATAATTTCAATTTTAGTAGTGTAGTCTAAAAATAGTATGCTTCTAAACATAGTAATTCCTTGAATTTTGCATGATTTCAAATCGTGGAAGTCAAACAAATTCATTTCCCTTGAGATTAGTGACCTTCCAAATCCTCCCCATAATTTCAAAATATGTATAATTCAAGATGTAACCTAAAATGGAAATCAAACATCTCTTCCTAGAGATAAGCATATAGTTGTATTACAATCTTGAGTAATAAAACATCTCTTCTCAAAGAATTCATTATTACTGTGTTATTTTTGTGTTCTTTAAATATTTGTCAACCAAAACTTCTAAATTTTGGATAATTGGAATAAGAGTGGTTTGTCTTGAGAGTGTATGATCCTAAGGATGAGGTCAGGCTATAAAAAGCATGGGTGGAAAATAACAAAGCTTCCAAACTATCCACCTATTCACTCCAAATGATGTCAAATGGTGGATGAAACTGAGACATATGATACTTTCAAGGAAATGGTGAATGAAGCCCTCTAATGGAAATAAGCATATATGAGACAACAATTTTCCCAAATTCTCCAATAACTCCCAATGGGAAATTCTGGCTCCATATTTGCACTTCCTGGCTCCTCATCCACAAACCATCCTTTTAGTGCCCCAACACCCTTCAAGGTTTAGATAAATTTTGATATTCCTACATTTGAAGGAAAAATCAATGCTAATGAAGTAGAAAATTAGTTGGATCAATTGTCTTCCTACTTCTCTATAAATAATTTCACCAATGGAGAAAAGATCAATTTTACTCTTTTGAAAGTGTTGACCATTTTTTGCCCAATAGGCCAAAAATTGTTCCCCTTCTATCCCTGCTATTTTAGACCATTTCATTTTTTGATTTTTCATGAATTTGTCCATTTCTATAGACTCTATAGGTCTAAAACTATGGAATTTTTAGGTTTAAAACTATGGACTCTACAAGTCTAAAACTACAGACTCTGCAGGTTTTGGATTTCTACAGACTCAGCAGGTTAGTCCTTTGGCACATGAAGGATCAGTTCAAAGAGTTCTAATTATTATAAGGTTTCTTTAGGAACTTATCTAAATAAAATCACAAGAAAATTTGGTGTCTTTGAACCATTGAACCGGTTCAATTCCTTAGTTCAACGCTCAATTCAATCGGTTCAAGTTCAATGCAAGGTTCATCAGCCTTAGTTTAATTCAGTTGATTCAGCAGCTTTTTTTTCATCGAGCTTAGGTTTAAGTGGATTCTAGTTTAATCACTGGTTTAATCACAAAGTTTAAGGGACAAAGGACTTAAGCCAAGGAGCCTGAAATGAAAGGGACAAAGGACTTAAGCGATGGGCTGAATTTTTTTAGACTTTTTGTCTGAAGGAATTCCTTCAGACAAAAAGCCCGAAGGAATTTAGGGAAGGCTACAGTTTAAAGGGCTTGAAGATGTAGAAAAATTCAAATTGGCTAATTCCTATAGACTTTTTGTCTATGGGAAAAAGGCCTGAAACAAAAGACCTAACAAATTTTGCCAAGGGCAGTGACGTCCTGAAAGTCATCAAATTTAACACAGTGAAGTAGTTTTTTTTTGAACTGTCTAAGCGCCAACCATGGAAAGAGCCCAAGGAATGTAGCAACCCAATAGAAGATCACCCTTAAGGGCTGAAAGAGTAGAAACAAGACAAGGAGAATAAAAGACAAAGCATCGAAGTGGCAAAGGGAAGGTGAGTTATTGCCAGACAAGTGACGTAGCCTATTTTCTCCTATTGGCATTGATGAGGGGACAAACTATAGTCTATTTGAAGAAAAGAGGCACGATCATGTTATTACATTAATGCTTGAATGCCAAAGTCAATTTAGGTGATTATATAGCATGGTTCCAGTAAGCCTCTTTTGGAAGAATGACAACAACAATAGTGGCTTCCTCTTCCCAAGGTTCAGAATGCACATGGGCCACTAGCAGAAAAGGGTGCTAAAATATTTCCCAAGAAGTGCCAAGTTCTCTTCCTCTTTCTATATATTGTAAACTTCTCTTTTGATAAGGGAGGGACTCTCAACCTTAAGGCAAAACTTTGCCTAAAAATCTCTCGAGCTTGTAAGGCAGAGCTGCCAGATTTTTACCTTGAATCAGAACTTAGCATTTTTACCTTTGTCTGGTCTTGCACTTTAAAGTATATGTCTATTTTATTTTTTTGTGATAAGTCATTGTCTATTCATGCTTTCATAGATCAATCACAACATGTCTACTTCATTGTCAATTCTCCTTTCTGCAGGTCTACTAGAAGTGTCTACAAGAGAATATAAGTGCCTATGAATAGGCTATTAAAGTGTGTCCTAGAACACCTCTGCTAGTTCCTTCCTCCCTGTACTTCCACAGACCCCTGGCTGATTGTTGTAGAAGAGCTTCCCAATTTAGATGAAGTGTATAGGCACTTCTTTTTGATGAAAAGTGTATATTTGGGCTAGATGGGTCATCACTTTTCTAGTGTATCACCTTTTCTTTTTTAGGCTTAGGTTCTATTTTTAGCATCTCTCTATCCCTTTTCATTCCCCCCCCCTTTTAATTTTATTTTTTAGTAGTAGGAGAGACAAGGGCCTAAAAGATACATCAGAGGGAGCTATCCCTCATATAGAGACTCTCCCCTCTAGCTTTACTGGTCCCACAAGTGAGAGGGGAGTTTCCATTTTGATGTGTGGAAGGCAGGAGCCCAACCTCCTTGCCCCAGGTGCAAATCCATGGTGTCAATAGTTTTGGCACACCCGATGGGACCAACTAGGATAGGTTTTGTCCAAAGAATTGAAGAATTTTTGGTGTGCTCTTTAACCAACCAGCCTTTGGAGGCTTTTGCATCAAATACCAATGGTGACTCTGAGTTAAATCAATTGGTTAAGTAGTTCTAGTACCATACCATCAAGAAACAATATTCTGGTATGTATAATCCCATCATTCAAATCCATGGACCCTATTTTCCTTGGCCAACATGGTTATGATCATCACTAGCCTTATGTTGATCCTTATCAGGTCCAATATGATTGGTCCCAGCCCTATCATAAACTATATCAGCTTATGCCTAGTCTTCTCAATATGTCACTTCTCCCATTCAACCCAGTCTCTTTGCCAATCAACCCATTTCCACCTTCAAATGAGCACTGCTAAGATATAAAAATATGTAATAGATCTTGACACCAGAAGGGGATGTGGCCAAGAAATTCTTGATCACATCATCCATCAAGTGAGGAATGCACTAGATCAGGTTAAGAAGGAATGGGCTCCTATTGAAAGAGCCAATTGGCATAGGCTTACAAGTGAGATGTTGGATGTGAGTGGTTTGATTGCATCTTTGGAAGAAAAGTTGAGTATTCATGAGAGGCAGCCTTACCAAGTCTATCAACCTACATACTTGTTGCCCCAAGTATCATATCAGTCATATGCAGCCCTTGCTTATGAGCCAAGTCAAGCATGTCAAAGTCCTTTCCCTAATCATGTTGAGGAGAGTTCCTAAATAGCAAATCTTGCATTTAAGGCTAATCTTGATAGATAGATTGAATTGGCAAATCTTTAGATGCAATAGTCCATTTTGACAGCAAGGGAAGTGGAATCTAAACCTTCACTACCCTCTCACATCGTGGCCCCATCACCCCAAAAGGAGATGCCCAGTCTGAATGTCTCGAGCTAGAATAAATTGGTTGAGTCATGGAACAACAAGGAGGAGAAAGACATTGTCCAAGAGTGTGAGGTACAAAATGAGGTTAGTCCTTTTCAAGTCCCTCCCACCCTTCCTTAAGAAGCTTCTTACATTTCATGGCAACTTTCATGCACTCCCCATCTCTATAATGATTCCTACGAGCTCCAAGAGGTACAAAATGAGGATGATCTAGCTAAGCAGATTGAGGAATTAGAAAAGAAGATGAGACTACTTGGAGAAAGTAAAATGGAGTTTTTAGACTTTGTAAAGGAGCTGATGCCAAAAGACACCCCTTCCACCAATCCACAAGCTAATTTCAATATTGATGAAGTGTTGGTAAAGTGGAGGGATGAAAATCAAGAAATCTTGGCCCAAGGTCTACCCCCTCTTATTCTGAGAAAACTCCCTCTTGTGTGCCAAATCCTTTCTATTAGATGGCACTTGCTCATTTTGACTCATTTGATGCATCAATCGATCCTACCCTTAATATCATGCACCTAGCTTTTTAGCATGCCTCTTTTCAGACAACTCTTCCTGTATATGAATAAACCCTCCCAAATCTTCCCCAACCTCCTCAAGTATTTCAACATGATCTCTAAATTCTGAGCTGGAAGAGGGAACATCATGAACTAGCTTAGAACCTTGAAGAGGATAAAGTTGTTACCTATTCACAGGAGCAAGATTCCAATCCCAAGATCATGAGTTGGAAGCAAATCATGGAATCTTGGGATAGAAAGGAAGAGGAAGAGAAAGGTTTTGCATAAAACCTTAAAGAAGATGGGGCTGCTCCTACTCCTGATGATGATTGTGACTTCTAGGAAAGGCTTTTCTAAGAAGATATGGATAGGTGGATTGCATAATTAGAGTCCAGAGCAGGTCTCCTCAGTGAACATGTGATGGATGTTTCAAACCAAATAGTAGATTCCATGTCTGAATAGACTCCATTCACACACCTCTAAGAAAGCTATCAAGCCTTGCCTGATATAGATTATGCTTAGTTTATGACTAACCAGGGAGACTTCATGAGTATAGATGAGGAGGAGATCACCTTAGGTGACATGGAGGAGCATGAAAAATCTCTTGTTCATGTTTTAAATGATTCATTTGAAGTCATTGGGGCAGGCTACACTATTCTTTAAGGAGGCTATGAGCTGGATAAGAGTGGAGAAGGTAGCATTGGGACTCAAATAAGTATGCAAAGGGGCTACAGGCTTTCAAATTTACCCTTTCTATAGGTTGGTGAATCTGAAGATACTTTTTTTGAAATCATCAAGGAAGATGGTCATACCATAGAACTCAAGTATGAGGTAGAGGAGAACAACCTAGTCGATGATGCATATCAAGGGGCTTGTGGTGATGAGCCAGTAGCGATTGATTTCTTACACCAGCCTAAAGGACCAATAGGAGGCAAGTTTCCAAGAACAAATAAAGTATGTATACGTTGGTAGCATGTTTGAATCTACTCCACTTAGATACAAGCCAACACAGGTGGCAAGTAAGGGGAGCATGTCACTAGCTCTCCATTTCATTTAGCCACTTGTCTAACACCATAAGTTTCCTTACCAGGGAGGGGACTTAAAAAGCTTTTCCTTTGATCTAGGAGGGAAGCAGATGTACCTGGTTAGTTGTATATAATAGTTTGCTTTCATTTTTCTTTCCCTACTTTCCCTAAGTGTAGTTTGCACAAGTAGTGTTTTTAGCCTTGTGTGTTTCCCTTTGTGTGTGGGGTAAAAGGCTTCATGTTTGATTCTATGATCCCTTAAGGTAGTGGATAACTCTTTCATAGATGCATCTAACTCCATGCCCAATGGACTACAAGGCAATTGATCTCTAAGCATAGCAGGCATGCTTTCCCTGGGAGATGCCAATTTGTTGACCATTTTTGCCCAACAAGCCAAAAATCATTCCCCTTCTATCCCCGCTATTTTAGGCCATTTCATTTTTTGATTTTGCATGATTCTATCTATTTATATGGACTCTATAGGTCTAAAACTATGGACTCTATAGGTTTTGGATTTCTATGGACTCAGCAGGTTAGTCCTTTGGTGCATGAAGGATTAGTTCAAAGAGTTCTGGGTTTTACAAGGTTTCTTCAGGCTCTTATTTGAATAAAATCACAAGAAAAGTTGGTGTCTTTGAACCATTAAACTAGTTCAATACCTTAGCTCAACACTCAGTTCAAGTTCAACGCAAGGTTCATCGGCCTTGGTTCAAGTTAGTTAGTTCAGTAGTTTTTTGTTCATTGAGCTTAGGTTCAAGCAAATTTTGGTTCAATCACTAGTTCAATCACAAAGTTCAAGGCCTTGGATCAATCAGCAGGTTCAATCACATTTAGTTCAATGCTTGGTTCAACCACTTATCTCGACACACAGCATTAAACCATTGAACCAGTTCAATGGATTGGTTCAATGCATTGGTTTAATGTGTTAGTTCAATGTGTTGGTTCAATCTTTCAATTCAATGGGAGAAGTTCAAGTGCATTATTTAATCAACTCAGTGTGCAGTGTTGAACCATTGAACTGATTGAACCATTGAACCATTTTTGGTTCAATGATTTGGTTCAATGGCTTGGTTCAAGGGAGTGCCCCAAAGTTGAAGGGAAGTTGACCTTGTAGAGGGTAGTCTGGGGTTTAGTTGCCCTTGTAGAGGGTAGTTCAGGGTTCCAAAGCCCTTGCAGAGGGAAAGAAGCATTCTAAAGGCAGCTGAAAGATAGCCAAGGAGCTCGAAATGAAAGGGACAAAGGACTTAAGCAATGGGCTGAATTCTTTTAAACTTTTTATCTGAAGGAATTCCTTCAGACAAAAATCATGAAGGAATTTAGGGAAGGCTACAATTTAAAGGGCCCAAAGGTGCAAAAAAATTCAAAGCACCCAATTCTTGTAGACTTTTGGTCCATGGGAAAAAGGCTCAAAACAACAGACCTGACAAATTTTGCCAAGGATAGTGACGTTGTGAAAGCCATCAAATTTAACACTGTGAAGTAGTCATTTCATTTTTAAACTATCTGAGCACCAACCATGGAAAGATCCCAAGGAATGTAGCAACCCCCTAGAAGATTTCCCCTGAGGGCTAAAAGAGTAGAAAGAAGACAAGGAGCAGAAAAGACAAAGCTTTTAAGTGGTAAAGGGAAGGTGAATTATTGCCAAATGAGTGGTGTAGCCTATTTTCTCCTATTGCCATTGATGAGGGGACAAACTACAGTCTGTTTGTAGAAAAGAGGTGTGGCCCTGTTCTTACATTAATGCTTGAATGCCAAAGAAAATTTTGGTAATTGTATAGCATGGTTCCAGCAAGCCTCTTTTGGAAGAATGACATTAGTAACAGTGGCTTCCTCTTCCCAAGGTTCAGAATGCACATGGGCCACTAGCAAAAAAGGGCACCCAAATCTTTCCCAGGAAGTGCCAAGTTATCTTCCTCTTTCTATATATTGTAAACTTCTCTTTTGAGAAGGGAGGGACTCTCAACCTTAAGGCAAAACTCTACCCAAAAATCTCTCAGGCTTGTAAGGTAGAGCTGCCATATTTTTACCTTGAATCAGAACTTAGCATTTTTTCCTCTATCTAGTCTTGCACTTTAAAGTATATGTCTATTTTCATCTTTTGTGATAAGTCATTGTTTGTTCATGCTTTCACAGATCGATCATAGCATGTCCAGTGCATTATGAAGTCTCCTTTCTATAGGTCTGCTAGAAGTGTCTACAAGAGAATATAGGTGTCTGTGAATAGGTTGTCAAAGTGTGTCCCAGAACACCTCTATTAGTTCCTTCCTCCCTACACTTCCATGGACCCCTGGCTGATTATTGCAGAAGAGCTTCCCACTTCAAATGAAGTGTACAGGTGCTTCTTTTTGATGAAAAGTGTATATTCAGGTTGGATGGGTCATCACTTTTCTAGTGTATCACCTTTTCTTTTTTAGGCTTAGGTTTTATTTTTAGCATCTCTCTCTCCCTTTTCATTGCCCCCCCTTTTTCATTTTATTTGTTAGCAGTAAGAGAAACTAGGACTTAAAATATACATTAGAGGGAGCTAGACCTCATCTAGAGACTCTCCCCTTCAACTTTGCTAGTCCCACAGGCGAGAGGGGAGTTTCCATTTTGATGTGTGGAAGGTAGGAGCCCAACCTCCTTGCCCTGGGTGTAAATCCATGGCGTCAATAGAAAGCATCATTTCCCATGAAAAATTGGTGGAAAGTGTAAAAAAAAGGTTTAGTACAGATGACAATGGCCTTAAGGTAAAACCTACATAGGATGATTTCATGGAATCGGTAAAGGAAGAATATTATCCCATTAGAACATATAATGATCCATACATACATTGGCAACAACTTCACCAAGGTAAGGACCAATCTGTTCAAAATTACACATACATTTTTTATTCTTTGTCTATAATATTGGGCATACATGAAAGTGAGAATCATAAGACTCGTAAATAGCATGGGGGAGTATAATGGTACATACAGGGGGAAATGGAACTCTTTAATTTAGAAACCCTCAGTGAGGCATACAAGTTTGTAGTGAAGATTGAGCAGAAGCATGGCAAAAATAATATGAAGAGTCAACCCTCAAAATGGAAAAATGACAAGGAAGGTCAAACAAAAGGCCAAAATTGGAAGTAAAAGGATTTTCAAGATAAGAAACCCTAGAAGAGGAAGGCTATAAAATGGTGTGATTACCACAAAACTACAACTCACTCCAAAGAATAATGTTGAGCCATCAAGTCACTACTTTTTGAGTCACAACACTCAACATTTACTACTTTGTATCATACACAACCTACAGTCAAAGAGGATAAATAATATATTATAGATGATGAGCCTAACACCATCATCATTTCATCATAGACCTATGAAGAAAGGCTAGATGACAAGGAAAGATTGTTCCACTCCAAATTATGGGTAAAAGGTAAGCCTCTATATTTCATTCTTGATAGTGGGAGTCAAAATAATTTAATCTCTAACAAAGTTGTAAAAAGACTAAATCTATCCATGAAGCCTCACCCAAAGCCATACAGTATTATATGGTTGAGCCCAGGGAGAGACTTTTGTGTCACCCATCAGTGTCTTCTTTTATATATAATAAAACCTTTCCAAGATTAAGTTTTGTGTGATGTGGTCATTATAGATGTCTATGATGTACTCCTTGGTCAGTCATTTATGTATGATAGACATGGAATCTATGAATCACAAATTGAAAGAATCACCCTTACTCTTGGAACAAAGTGATACAAGGTACCAGAGGTACCACCTCCCACATTTGTCTTCTTGATCAGTGCCAATCAATGTAAGATATTGGTAGAAAAGACAAAGCAAATTCATTCTCATGGTGGTCAAACCATATAAATCAAATAAGGTTGATGTTACAGTCCTGACTGCATAATCAACAAAACAACAAAAGTAGATGGGAAAAATCATAGGAGAATATGATGACTTATTCAAGTCACCCATAGGAGTTCTAATGCATTGTCAAGTAAAACACTCTATCAATTTGATCCTAGGGTCACCTTTGTCTAATAGTCTTATGTGTCATAGGTCAGTTTTGGAGAATGATGAGATAAAAAGATAGATTCAAGAATTGATCCAAAAGGGTCACATCAAGCCAAACTCTTCACCCTATGGCAGCCCAATTATCTTGGCACCAAATAAATATGGAACATGGAGGCTTTGTATTGACTATCAAGCCCTAAATAAAATCAATGTAAAGAATCAATACCCTCTCCCCAGGATTAATGACCTACTAGACCAACTCTATGGTGTGAAGTTCTTCACCAAAATTGATCTCAAATCTAGCTATCACTAAATTCCCATTGATCCCACCGATGTCTAGAAGACTTCATTCAAATCTAAGGAAGGGCTCTTAGAATGGTTGGTTATGCCTTTTGGCTTAACTAATACACCTACAACCTTCATGAGGATGATGGATGACATCTTGTAACCCTTGACCAACTCATTCATGGTTCTCTGCCTAGATGACATAATCATCTACAATAGAACATGGGAGGAACATCTGCAACATGTTTGTAAGGTGCTTTAAACTCTTTAGGATCACAAGTTATATGCAAATATTGATAAATGCACATTTGAGATTACAATAATTTAGTACCTTGGGTACATTGTGAATGAAGAAGGGGTCCATGTTGATCCAAAAAAGATTTAGGTTATTTGAGAATGGCCTACACCAAGGACCCTCATAAAACTTTGTAGCTTCTTGGGTATTGCAAATTTCTATCACAAGTTCGTTCTTGGATTTTCATGTGTTTCTTGGTCACTAACCCAGGTTAATAAAGGAGGAGATAAATATACATTTCAATGGGGTGAAATACAACAAAGGGAATTTGAGAATTTGAAGAATAGACATTGTTGAGCTCCTATTCCTACCTTGTTAGATTCTCATCAACCTTTTGAGTTGATGATAGATGCATTTGAATATGTTATGGGAGATATCATCATGCAACATGGCCATCCTATTACATATCATAGTGAATCTTTCACTGATACAATCAAGAAATATCTGACATATGATAAGGATTTTTATGCCATTGTGTAAGCCTACAAATAATGGAAACACTACATCTTGGGGAAAGAGATGGTCATCTAAACTGACCACAAACCATTGGAATTTATCTAGACATAGAGTAAACTTCAAAATGAGAGATACCAAAAGTGGGACACATATCTTCAAAAATTGATCCGTAAACACCAGTAGGAACTTCACTACTTTTTAAAACATTTAAACAGATATTTTATATTCTCAATTCTAAAAATTAAACTAAATTGGAAGCAAAAATTTCTCAACTTTAAGATGTTGGAAATTATTATAAACTAATGAATATCTGATCCAAAAATCATGTTTCAAAACTGAAATAAAGGTGAATTGAAAGTTCACATCATTTATCCTTTGAAACTGTCAGGTTTTCCAAATTCTTGATTTTATCCAATTTCTTGTAAATGATCAAATGATTAAATTTTTCATTCTAATTTAAACTTGAATTATAATCTATAATTTAACTAAAATTGAAATGCAAAAATGAATCCAAATATCAAAACACATAAATTGTTTACAGGGTTCAAAATATTGACATCCCTGGGTTCTTATCGAACCGATCCATTAATTGTTTCTAAATTTGAAAGCCAAAATAATACTTACAAATAATAAAAGATCATATCTCTCTACAAAAATAGTGTTTTAGACCTTCAAAAGACCTTGGCTGACTCAGCATATCCTTCACCTTCCTGAATCACATGCAAAGGCTTCTCCAAATTGAAATTGGAAAATTTTATAGCTCAAAATGGAATCACCAATTCTCTAAAATGGGAAAATAAATATTCAATAAAGAGTGTATCAGAATTCTAAGCAATTTTTTAGTTTAATCTAATCTCTGATTTGACCTCTAAGGGCTCCAAAATGACCAATTACTGCAAACGAGTCTTTTCTATTACAAAACACAGTCAATAATTCACCACATTTAAGTATAACGTTGTGCCTTTATAAACATGTTGCCACACACAACTCAAGTGGTTAGGCATTATCCATTTTGATGGATAAGTCATGGGTTCTATTCTATTGGCATAGTTTTTGTTTGAAACTTTATCAAATATCCCACATACGTGGGGATAGTAAGTTAAAAAGGCTTTTTATAGCCTTGTCTCCACCTTAGCATATGCTGAGATAGCCTTTTGGCTAAGGCATGTAATAACTCAGCCCCCAACTTAGCACATAGATGTGGGAAATTAAATGGAATATGTGGTAAGTATTATCATGAGCTACTCGGCCATTTGGTTTCTTAGAACCTTCAGATATGGGCTCGTTCTCCTTGAACTAGCATTAACAAGTTGTGAGCTAGCAGTGAACTTGAAAATGCATTGATATTAATCTGTACACACTATCAAAGACAAAAATCAACCAAACCCAATTTTTTTAACTCTCATTGACTGCCACATGTCACCACTTGATTGGTCCACTTTTCGTATTCACATTGCAACACGTCATCTTGCAACACCACATTTTACCTGTTATAAGAAAACTTCAATGACCTATAACTTTTGCATACAGTGTCTGTTTTGCAAACCGTGAGAAGCACTAGAAAGCTCTTGACAATCTCTAAATTATGAAATCATTTTGATCAAAATATGGAGACTTTATTTTTTTTAACAAATGGAGAGATCCACCTAGATCAAACCTCCCCACTAAGCACATTTGGACCCCAAAAGCATGGTCTCCATTAAAATGTTTCTACAAAAACATCACTATAACATATCATAGTAATGATTCAAAATTCAAACTAAATCCTTGAAATGTCAATGAAAAACAAATATCTACCCATTAGCACATTGTGGATAGAAATACACTGCTTGCTCAAATGTTGCATCTCAAAAATGGTGCATCTGTCAATCACTCCAAATTGTTCACCAAGTGCAACTACAAACCAATTTGTTAGTGTAATAATTTTGCATGTTATTTGTAACCATAATTGACAGTTACAATAAAATGCCCAAAATGAATAAGGGTCTTAGATAATGTGCAAATATCATGCATGGCTACAAATAGTTTGTATAATTAGTACAATTACAAACGGTTCCCATAAAGGGTCTTATAAGCCTTTATTTGCACAATATAAAAGACAACATATAAACTGCATTGTAAATTTCTCAAAATAGACATACTACTCATGCCCATATAAATTGCATATACTGTTGTCAAGGTTTAAAAATGAAGTTTCAAAATCCCAAACATGAGAAAATATTCTAAGTATGTTAAGCATGCCCCTTGGTTTTTCTCTATGGGCCACTCCAATAAACCATATCAACATTCAAAGTATGGTAAATGTCCTTTATGCATACAACAAAGATCCCAAAATTGCTTTGCAACATGAATGCATTATCAATCCACTAATCATGACAACATGAAAGTCAAAAAATTATTTACCAACACTCTTAATCAAATTTTCCAGATTAGTTGGTGAGATTTCTTTAATGGATTTAGTAACATTTGTATGGGTTGATTTAACTTCATTAATTACCCTGTTGATAGGCTTATAGACCATCTTAATCTTACCATTACTAGGATGGTGTGATGGTTGAAGTCTCAAACACTTTTCAACCTGATGTCCACTTCTATTATAATGAGTACAAAACCTTTTGTCCACTCTATTGGAAAACATTTTCTTATTGATACTCTCAGAACTCTGTCTAGGAGAATAGTCTTTTGAAATCTTTCCTAACAAATATTTACATTTCCAACATTTGGCTACACAATGATTAGATAATCCACAAAAATTGCATGGATAAATGTGCCATAAATTTTGTGTACCATAATCAAAAGGAACATTAGAATATTTATGTTGTCTAGTAGAATTAGAATCAACATGATTGCAAGTGTGATGAAAAGAATGTGTTTTACCTTCCATCCAAGATGGTTTACACTTCTCCATAGCACACCTTGCTTCTGCTTTCTTAGAGAATTCACTTGTTTCATTCTGAATACCAGATTTATATCCTAATCCTGCATGATTAGGCTTATTTTCTACTTGAATGGGGTTAGTATCACCTTGGCCATCTTTTCCTAGGCCTTTTCCATTAAATCCCATTTTAACAAGTAATTTTGAACCTATTCCTTTTGTATATTATTCAAATTCACCAAAATCATTGTTACTAGATTCTTCATGGGAAGGAAAATCAATTGATGACTTACATGCCATTACAATTTTTTCATCTGTCATAGTGCCTGCATCTACAGTGGAAGGCAAATCCTTCACTTGTCTACCATTATATAGTTTGTCCATGAGCTCATGCTTGGCTCATAACTTAGTTTTTGAATGGTAAATCTCCTCATCTAATGCGTACAATCTTGCTCTTAGGAAAGCATTCTCTTCTTGGATCTATTGGTTATATGCTTCAAGCTCATCAAGCTTGGCTCTGTTTGACAACTTGCCCATTGCACCTATCGAATCACAAAAATTAAAACAAATGCTGAAATAGAAACAAAAATAACAACCAACTATTAAATCCTATTGATCAACTTCTCTAATACCAAAATTTGATCCGTAAACACTAGTAGGAACTTCACTACTTTCTAAAACATTTAAACAGATCTTTTAAATTCTCAATTCCAAAAATTAAACTAAATTGGAAGAAAAAAATTCTCAAATTTAAGATGTTGGAAATGATTATAAACTAATGAATATATGATCCAAAAATCATGTTTCAAAATTGAAATCAAGGTGAATTGAAAGTTCACATCATTTATCCTTTGAAACTGTTAGATTTTCCAAATTCTTTATTTTATCCAATTTCTCGTAAATGATCAAATGATTAAATTTTGCATTCTGATTTAAACTTGAATTATAATCTACAATTTAACTAAAATTGAAATGCAAAAATGAATCCAAATATCAAAACACAAAAATTGTTTACGGGGTTCAGAATTCCTACGTCCTTATGTTCTTATCAAACTGATCCATTAATTGTTGTTAAATTTGAAAGCCAAAATAATACTTAAAAAATATAAAAAATCATCTCTCTGCAAAAATAGTGTTTCAAACCTTCGAAAGACCTTGGCTAACTCAGCATGTCCTTCACCTTCCTGAATCACACATAGAGGCTTCTCCAAATTGAAATTAGCAACTTCTCTAGCTCAAAATGGCATCACTATTTCTCCAAAATGAGCAAATAAATATTCAATATAGAGTGTATCAAAATTCTAAGCAACTTTGTAGTTTACTTCGACTCTGATTTAGCCTCTAAGGGCTCCAAAATGACCAATTACTGCAAATGGGTCTTTTCTATTAGAAAACACATTCAATAATTCACCACATTTAACTATAATATTGTGCCTTTATAAACATGTTACCACGTGCAGCTCAAGTGGTTGGGCCTTATCCCTTTTGATGGATAGATCATGGGTTCTATTCCATCGGCATAGTTTTTGTTTGAAACTTATCAAATATCCCACATACGTGGGGATAGTAAGTTAAAAAGGCTTTTTATAGCCTTGTCTCCATCTTAGCATATGCCGAGATAGCCTTTTGAATAAGGCACATAATAACTCAGCCCCCAACTTAGCATGTAGATGTGGGCAATTAGATGGAATATTTGGTAAGGATTATCATGAGCTACTCAGCCATTTGGTTGCTTAGAACCTTTAGATATGGGCTTGTTCTCCTTGAGCTGGCATTAAAAAGTTGTGAGCTGACAGTGAACTCAAAAATGCATTGATATTAATCCATACACGCTATCAAAGACAAAAATCAACCAAACCCAATTTTTTAAAACTCCCATTAACTACCACATGTCACCACTTGATTAGTCCACTTGTTGCATTTGCATTGTGACAGGACATCTTGCAACACCATATTTTACCTATCACAAGAAAACTTCAACAACGTATAACTTTTGCATACGGTGTCTGTTTTGCAAACTGTAAAAAGTAATAGAAATCTACTGATGAGCTCTATGCTATGCAATCATTTTGATCAAAATATGGAGACTTTTTTTTAAAATGGAGAGATCCACTTGGATCAAAAATTCCATCTGATAATAAAACACAAAAAGTGGAGCTCAAATATAGCTATAGATTATCTAAGCCACCCAACAATTACTACACTCACAATAGTTCTTGACCTATGCGAACATGAGACTACCACTTGGGGTGATCTGTATGAATTAGATCCTAACTTTTTTGATACATATCAGGTGCTTCAAAAAGGTAAACATGTTTTTGATTTCTATTTGCAAGATAATGTCCTCTATCATATGGGGCATATCTATGTTCTAGATATAAAGCAACAAAAGATTATATGGGAAGCACATTTAAGTAGGACAACTAGACACTTTGGTGTAGAAATGACATTGGTAGTTCTTCAAAAACACTTATACTATCCCCATATGTGAAAGGATGTGGAAAGGTATCTTAAATATTGTAACTCATGTGTAATATCCAAGCTAAAAAATAAGTAGCAAGGATTGTACATACCATTGCCAGAACCAACCAGGCCTTGGGAATCTGTCTCAATGGTTTTTCTCTTAGATTTTCCCACTTCAAAACATGGAAAGGACTATATTTTTGTTGTAATTGATCATTTTTCAAAAATGGATATCATGATTACTTGTAGGAAAAATATATCTACTAAAAAAACTACTCAACTATATTTTGGTCATGTATGGCTCCATTTTCGTCTCCCTAAGTCCATTGTCTTAGATCGAGATAGCAGGTTCCTAAGCATCTTCTAGTCCACTCTATAGAAAATGATGGATACCAAGCTAATGAAGTCCATATCCTTCCATCCACAAACTAATGGTCAGATAGAGGTGGTTAACCACTTTAATTTTCACATGATTCAGATGTATCACTCCAAACATCCATGCACATGGGATGAGGGGATTTTTTTCATACAACATGGATACAATCAGGCCTTGCATAGCTTGACCAAGCACATTCCATTCCAAGTATGCTTCAAGTTCCAACCCATGGTAGTAATTGATATAGCTATTCCATTTTCCACCATGGACTACACACCTTATGGAAGATCTAAGGTAGTAAAAGAAATAAAGTTCATTGAACAAATGCAACACATCTAGCAATAAGTTCATCACATCTTGGAGAAGATGAATCAAAAGTATAAGCAACACCATGACAAACATAGGATTATACACCATTTTTTTATGGGTGACAAGACTTAGTTTTGGATTTAGAAGGAATAACTTGTAGGCCCACATAGAAAAATTTAGCCTTTACAATATGGTGCCTACACCATCACTAGAAAAGTTGGATAAAATAATTTTGTGTTGAACCTACCAGCCTACCTTGGTTTGCATCTAATATTCAATCTGGAACTCCTCAAACCATATCATCCACCTCTATTAGACACTTCAGTCATAGTTGAACAACTGGACATTGATGAGTTTGATCCACAAAGTTTTTCTCTAGTAGAATAAAATTAGATTATGGCCACCTAGATGAAGACAACAAGAGGATGCTCTATTCCACTTTATCAGGTCGTCAAAAGGGGCCAGCTTAGCCACCAAGGTGAGTGGCTCATAGAGAATCAAATGAAGATAGAAATGCCACACCTGATGAGTAACATTGATGTAATAGGGAGCATTACTTCTCAAGGAAAGAGGAATGATATAAGCAATAATTTAGGCAACAATTTGGGTGACTCCACCCCAATTGATGGTGGAACTTTTGGGAGCCATAACTTTTACACTGTAGCTCCAATTGACTCATCATTTAAACCATTGGAAAGATAAGAATGAGGATAGTGTAGTGAGATTGAATTGAGATTCACTCTATGAATTTTAACCATTGAAAACCCAATGGAAGTGCCACAAATTTCAATTTTATTAGTGTAGTCTAAAAATAGTAAGTTTCTAAAAATAGTAATTCCTCAAATTATGTATTATTTCAAATCATGGAAGTCAAACCAATTTATCTCCCTCAAGATTGGTGGCCTTACACATCTTCCCCCTACTTTAAAAAAGTGTATCAATGAAGATTTAACCTAAAATAGAAATCAAACATCTCTTCCGAGAGATAAGCATATAGTTGTATTGTGATCTTGAGTAATAAAATATCTCTTCTTAGAGAATTCATTATTACTGTGTTATTTTTGTATTCTTTAAATATTTGTCAACTAAAACTTTTGAGTTTTAGAATAGTGGTATTAGATCAGTTTGTCTTGAGAGTGTATGATCCTGAGGATGAGGTCAGGCTACAAGAAGCTTGGGTGGAAAATAATAGAGCTTCCAAACTATCAACTTATTCACTCCAAATGACTTCAAATGGTGGATTACACTAATACATATGATCCTTTCAAGGAAATGGTGAATGAATCCCGCTAATGATAATAAGTACCAATGCTGTAACAATTTGCCCAAAATTTCTAACAACTCTTGATGGGAAATTCTAGCTCTACATCTACACTTCTTGGCTCCTCATCCATGGACTATCCATTTAATGACCCAAAACCCTTCAAGGTTTAGGTAAATTTTGATATTCCTACATTTGAAATCAAAATAAATATAGTATAAAATTAGTTGGATCAATTGTTTTCCTACTTCTCTATAAATAAGTTCACTGATGGAGAAAAGATCACTTTTGCTCTTTTGAAAGCATCATTGCCCATGAAAAATTAGTGGGAAGTGTACAAAAAGAGGTTAAGTACATATGGCATTAGCCTTGAGGTGGAACCTACCTGGGATGATTTTATAGAAGTGGTAAAGAAAGAATACTATCCCATTAGAGCATATGATGATTTATACATAAAGTGGAAACAACTTCACCAAGGTAAAGACCAATATATTCAAGATTACATAGACATTTTTCATTCTTTGTCTGCAATATTAGGCATCCAAGAAAGTGAGAAATATAAGACTCTCAAATATTGTGGTGGACTACAATGGTACATATAGGGGGAAATGAAACTCTTCAATTTGGAAACCCTTAGTGAAGCATACAAGTTTACAGTAAAGATTGAGTAGAAGCATGGTAAAAAGAATACAAAAAGTCAACCCTCAAAATGGAAAAAAGACAAGGAAGGTTCAAACATGAGGCCAAAATTAAAAGTAAAAGGAGTTTCAAGATAAGAAACCTCAGAAGGGGAAGGCTAGAAAATGGTGTGATTACCACAAAATTAGAACACACTCTAAAGAAGAATGTTGAGCCATCAAGTCACTACTTTGTGAGTCACAATACTCGATATCTACTACTCTGTCTCATACACAACCTACAGTTGAAGAGGATGAAGAAGAGATTGTATATGTTGAGCCTAACACCATCATCGCTTCATCACACACCCATGAAGAAAGGCTAGATGACAAGGAAAGATTGGTCCACTTCAAATTATGGGTAAAAGGTAAGCCTTTGATTTCATTCTTGATAGTGGGAGTCAAAAGAATTTAATCTCTACTAAAGTTGTGAAAAGTTTGAATCTATCCATGAAGCCTCACCCAAATCCATATAGTATTGGATGGTTGGGCCTAGGGAAAGACCTTCGTATCACCCATCAGTGTCTTCTTTCATATACAATAAAACCTTTCCAAGATGAAGTCTTGTGTGATGTGGTCAATCTAGATGTTTTTGATGTACTCCTTGGTCAGTTTTTCATGTATGATCGACATGGCATCTATGAATCATGAACCTAAAGAATCACACTCACTCTTGGAACATGGTGTTATAGGGTACCAGAGTTACCACATCCCACATCTGTCTCCCTAATCAATGCCAATCAATGTAAGAGATTGGTAAAAAAGATAGTAATTCATAATCATGGTGATCAAACCATAGAAATCCAAGAAGGCTGATGTTGTAGTCCTGATGACATAATCAAAATAAAATAAATTAGATGGGACAAATCATAGGAGAATATGATGACTATTTCAAGTCACCCATAGGAGTTTCAATGCATTATTTGATAAAACATTCTATCGATTTGATCCTAGGGTCACCTTTGCCTAACAGTTTTATGTATCATAGATTAGTTTTGGAGAATGATGAGATAAAAATATAGATTCAAGAATTGATCTAAAAGGGTCACATCAAGCCAATCTCTTCACCTTGTGGAAGCCCAATTATATTGGCACCAAAGAAAGATGGAGCATGGTGGCTTTGCATTGACTATCAAGCCCTAAATAAAATCACTGTGAATAATCGCTACCTTCTCCCCAAGATTGATGACCTACTAGACAACTCTATGGTGTGAATTTCTTCACCAAAATTGATCTCAAATCTATCTATCACCAAATTTTCATCAATCCCACTGATGTCTAGAAGACTGCATTCAAATCTAAGGAAGGGCTCTTCAAATGGTTGGTTATGCCTTTTAGCTTAACTAACGCACTTGAAACCTTCATGAGGATGATGGATGACATCTTGTGACCCTTCAATAACTCATTCATGGTTGTCTACCTAGATGACATACTCATCTATAGTATAACATGGGAGGAACATTTGCAACATGTTTGTAAGGTGATTCAAACTCTTTGGGAGCACAAGTTATATGCAAAGTTTGACAAATGCAAATTTGAGAGGACAAAAATTTAGTACCTTGGGTACATTGTGAATGAATAAGGGGTCCATGTTAATCCAAAAAATATTTAGGCTATTTGAGAATGGCCTACACCAAGGACCCTCATATAGCTTCATAGCTTCTTGGGTCTTGCTAGTTTCTATTGCAAGTTTGTTCTTGGATTTTCACATGTTGCTTGGTCATTAACCCAAGTGACTAAAGGAGGATCTAAAGCTACATTTCAATGGGGTAAAACACAATAAAGGGCATTTGAGAATTTGAAGAATAGGCTTTGCTCAGCCCTTGTCTTGCCTTGCCAGATTTGCATCAACCTTTTGAGTTGATGGCAGATGCATCTAAATATGCTATGGGTGTTGTCATCATGAAACATGGCCATCCTATTGCATATCATAGTGAAATTTTCATTGATATAGTCAGGAAATATTTGACATATGATAAGGAGCTCTATGCCATTTTGCAAGCCTAAAAATAGTGGAAACACTACTTCTTTGGGAAAGATATGGTCATCCACACTAACCACAAACCATTGGAATTCATCTAGACATAGAGAAAATTATGAAATGAAAGGCACCAAAAGTGGGCCACATATCTTCAACAATTCCATCTGATAATCAAACACAAAAATGGGAGCTTAAATATAACTATAGATTGTCTGAGCCACCCACCAATTACTGCACTCACAATAGTTCTTAACTTGTGCAGACATGAGACTACCACTTGGGGTGCTCTGTATGAAGTAGATCCTACCTTTGCTGATACATATTAGGTGATTCAAAAAGGTAAACATGTTTATAATTTATATTTGTAAGATAATTTCCTCTATCATAGGGGGCACATCTATGTTCTAGCTATAGAGAAATAGAAGATGATATGGGAAGCACATTTTAGTAGGATAGCTAGACACTTTAGTGTAGAAAACACATTGGCAGTTCTTCAAAAACACTTATACTGGCCTCATATGTGAAAGGATGTGGAAATGTATCTCAAATCTTGTACCCCATGTGTGATAGCTAAGCCCAAAAATAAGAAGGAAGGATTGTACACACCATTTCCAAAACCAACCATGCCTTGGGAATCTATCTTAATGGATTTTCTATCAGGTTTGCCCACTTTAAACCATGGTAAGGACTATATTTTTTTTGTAGTTGATCATTTTTCAAAAATGTCTATCATGATTACTTGTAAGAAAAATATATCTACTAAAGAAACTTCTCAACTATATTTTAGTTATGTATGGCTCCCTTTTGGTCTCCCTAAGTCCATTATCTTATATCGAGATAGTAGGTTCTTGAGCATTTTTTTGTCCACTCTATGAAAGATGATGGATAGTAAGCTAATGTAGTCCATATCTTTCCATCTATAAACTAATGGTTAGATATAGGTGGTGAACTACTTGATTGTTCCCATGATTTATATGTATCACTCCAAACATCCATGCACATGGGATGAGGGGATTCTTTTCATACAACATGGATATAATTAGGCCCTGCATAGCTCAACCAAGCATAGTCCATTCCAAGTATGCTTTGTGTTCTAACCCATGACACCAATTGATATATCTATTCTATTCTCCACTATGGAATACACACCTCATGGAAGATCTCAGGTAGCAAAAGCAACAAAGTTCATTGAAAAAATGCAACACATCTAGCAGCAAGTTTATGACATCTTGGAGAAGATGAATTATAAGTATAAGCAACACCATGACAAACATAGTATTACACACCATTTTGCTTTGGGTGATAAGATTTTTTTGTTACTTTAGAAGGAATGACTTACAATCCCACATAGAAAAATTTGGCCTCTACGACATGGTCCCTACACCATCACCAAAAAAGTTAAAGAAAATGTTTTTGAGTTAAACCTACAAGCCTACCTTGGTCTACATCCAATATTAAATGTGGAGCTTTTCAAACCATATCATCCACCTCTATTATAAACTTTAGTCATAGCAAAACAACTAGAAATTGATGATCTTGATCCATAGAGTTTTTCTCCAGTGGGGGAGGATCAGATTGTGGACACCTGGATGAAGACAATAAGAGGACACTCTATTCTTATTTATCATGTGGTCAAAAAGGGCCAGCTTAGCCACCAAGGTGAGTGGCTCATAGAGAATCAAATCAAGACACAACTACCATACCTAATGAGGAACATTGATGTAATGGGGACCATTACTTCTCAAGGAGGGAGGAATGATCTGGGCAATAATTTAGGTGACGGTTCTACCCCAATCGATGAGAGAACTTCTAGGAGACATAAATTTTACACCATAACTTCAATTGACTCATCGTTTCAACTTTTGTAAATCTAATAATGAGGAGAATGTGGTGAGATGGAATTGAGATTTTCTTTATGAAGTTTGACCCCTGAAAACTCAATGAAAGTGCCCCAAATTTTAATTTTAGTAGTGCAGTCTAAATATAGTAGCGCAGTCTAAATTTTATATTGTTTTAAATCATGGAAGTCAAACTAATTCATCTCCCTTGATATTGGTGACCTTACACATCATCCTCCTACTTTCAAAATGTGTATAAATTAAGATATAACCTAAAATGGAAATCAAACATCTCTTCCCAGAGATAAGCATATAATTGTATTATGATCTTGAATAATAAAACATCACTTCTCAAAGAATTCATTGTTACCATGTTATTTTTATGTTCTTGAAATATTTGTTAACTAAAACTTCTAAGTTTTGGATCAATGGTATTAGAGCGGTTTGTCTTGAGAGTGTATGATCCTGAGGATGAGGTCAAGCTACAAAAGCTTGGGTGGAAAACAACAGAGCTTCCAAACTATCCACCTATTTTCTCCAAATGACTTCAAATGGTGGATGACAATGAGACATCCAATCCTTTCAAGGAAATGGTGAATGAAGCCCTCCAATGGCAACAATCATAGCTGCTACAACAATTTTCCTAAATTCTCCAATAACTCTTGATGAGAAATTATGGATCCTTATTTATACTTCTTCGCTCCTCATCCATGGACCATCCTTTTAGTGCCCCAACACCCTTCAAGGTTCAAGTAAATTTTGTTATTCCTACATTTAAAGGCAAAATAAATGTTGAAGTAGTAGAAAATTAGTTGGATCAATTGTCTTCCTACTTCTCTATAAATAATTTCACTGATGGAGAAAAGATCACTTTTGCTCTTTTGAAAGCATCATTGCCCATGAAAACTTGGTGGGAAGTGTACAAAAAGAGGTTCGATACAGATGACATTGGCCTTGAGGTGGAACCTACCTAGGATGATTTCATGGAAGTGGTACAGGAAGAATACTATCCCATTGGAACATATGATGATTTATACATATAGTGGCAATAACTTCACCAAGGTAAGGACCAATCTGTTCAAGATTGCACAAACATTTTTCATTCTTTATCTGTAAGATTGGGTATCCAAGAAAGTGAGAAACATAAGACTCTCAAATATCATGGTGGACTATAATGGTACATATGGGGGGAAATGGAACTCTTCAATTTGGAAACCCTTGATGAGGTATATAAGTTTGTAGTGAAGATTAAGTAGAAGCATGGCAGAAAGAATACGAAGAGTCAACCCTCAAAATGGAAAAATAACAAGGAAGGTGAAACAAAAGGCCAAAATTAGAAGAAAAATGAGTTTCAAGATAAAAAACCCCAGAAGGGGAAGGCTAGAAAATGGTGTGAATACCACAAAACTAGAACTCACTCTAAAGAAGAATGTTGATCCACCAAGTTACTACTATTTGAGTCACAATACACAACATCTACTACTTTGTCTCATACACAACCTATAGTCAAAGATGATGAAGAAGATATTGTATATGTTGAGCCTAACACCATCATCATTTCATCATAGACCTGTGAAGAAAGGCCAAATGATAGGAAAATATTGTTACACTCCAAATTATGGGTAAAAGGTAAGCCTCTATATTTAATTCTTGATAATGGGAGTCAAAAGAATTTAATCTCTGATAAAGTTGTGAAAATTTTGAATTTATCCATGAAGCCTCACCCAAATCCATATAGTATTAGATTGTTGAGCCTAGGGAAGACCTCTATGTCACCCATCAGTGTCTTATTTCATATACAATAAAACCTTTCCAAGATGAAGTCTTGTGTGATGTGGTCAATCTAGATGTCTGTGATGTACTCCTTGGTCAATCATTTATTTATGATTGACATGGCATCTATGAATCACAAACTTGAATAATCACCCTTACTCTTGGAACATGGTTCTATAGGGTACCAGAGGTACCACATCCCACATCTATCCCCCTGATCAGTGCCAATCAATGTAAGAGATTGGTAGAAAAGACAAAGCAATTCATTCTCATGGTGGTCAAACCATAGAAATCTAAGAAGGCTAATGTTGCAATCCTGACTAAATAATCAACAAAATAACAAAATCAAATGAGACAAATCATAAGAGAATATGATGACTTTTTCAAGTCAACCATAGGAGTTCTAATACATTGTTAGGTAAAACATTCTATCAATTTGATCCCAGGGTCACCTTTGCCTAACACTCCTATGTATCACATATCAATTTTAGAGAATGATGAGAGAAAAAGATAAATTCAAGAATTGATCCAAAAGGGTCACATCAAGCCAAGATCTTCACCCTATGGCAGCCCAATTATCATAGCACTAAAGAAGATGGAACGTGGAGGCTTTGCATTGACTATCGAGCCCTAAATAAAATCACTGTGAAGAATTGCTACCCTCTCCCTAGGATTTATAACCTATTGGACCAAATCTATGGTGTGAATTTATTTACCAAAATTGATCTCAAATTTGGCTATCACTAAATTCCCATAAATCCCACCAATGTCTAAAAGACTACATTCAAATCTAAGGAGGGGCTCTTCGAATGGTTGGTTATGCCTTTTCGCTTAACTAATGCACCTACAACCTTCATGAGGATGGTGGATGACATCTTGTGACCCTTCACCAACTCATTCATGGTTGTCTACATCAATGACATAATAATCTATAGTAGAATATGGGAGGAACATTTGCAACATGTTTATAAGGTGCTTCAAACTCTTTAGGAGCACAAGTTGTATGCAAATATTGACAAATGCACATTTGAGATGACAACAATTCAGTACCTTAGGTACATTATGAATGAAAAATGGGTCCATGTTGATCCAAAAAAGATTTAGGTTATTTAAGAATGGTCTACACCAAGGACCCTCACAAAACTTCAAAGCTTCTTGGGTATTGCAAATTTCTATCACATGTTTGTTCTTGGATTTTCACATGTTGCTTGGTCACTAACCCAAGTGACTAAAGGAGGAGATAAATATACATTTCAATGGGGTGAAATAAAATAAAGGGAATTTGAGAATTTGAATAACAGACTTTGTTGAGCCCCTATTCTTACTTTGCCAGATTTGCATCAACATTTTGAGTTGATGATAGATGCATCTGAATATGCTATGGGAGCTATCATCATGCAACATGGCCATCCTATTGCACATCAAAGTGAAACTTTCACTAATACAGTCAAGAAATATCTGACATATGATAAGGATCTCTATGCCATTGTGTAAGCCTACAAATAATGGAAACACTACATCTTGGGGAAAGAGATGGTCAGCCACCCTAACCACAGACCATTGGAATTCATCTAGACATAGATCAAACTGTGAAATGAGAGGTACCAAAATTTGGCCACATACCTTTAGAAATTCCATCTGATAATCAAACATTAAAAGGGGAGATCAAATATATTTATAGATTGTCTGAGCCACCCTCCAATTACTACACTCACAATAGTTCTTGACCTATGCAGACATGAGACTACCACTTGGGGTGCTCTGTATGAAGTAGATCTTGCCTTTGTTGATACATATCAGGCACTTCAAAAAGATAAACGTGTTTCTGATTTCTATTGCAAGATAATTTCCTCTATCATATGGGGCACATCTATGTTCTAGATATAGAGCAACAAAAGATGATATGGGGAGCACATTTCAATATGACATCTGGACACTTTGGTGTAGAAAAGACATTGGTAGTTCTTCAAAAAACTTATACTAGCTCCATATGCAAAATTATGTGGAAAGGCATCTCAAATATTGAAACCCATATGCAATAGCCAAGCTAATAAATAAGAAGAAAGGATTGTGCATGTCATTGTGAGAACCAACAAGGCCTTGGGAATCTGTCTCAATGGATTTTCTTTTAGGCTTGCCTACTTCAAAACATGACAAGGAATGTATTTTTGTTGTAGTTGATCATTTTTCAAAAATGGCTATCCTGATTGCTTTTAAGAAAAATATATCTATTAAAGAAACTACTCAACTATATTTTAGTCATGTATGCATCCATTTTGGTCTCCCCAAGTCCATTGTCTCAAATTGAGATAGCAAGTTCCTAATCATCTTCTATTCCACTCTATAGAAGATGATGGATACCAAGCTGATGAAGTCCACAGCCTTTCATCCACAAACTAATGGTCAAATAGAGGTGGTGAACCACTTGATTTTTCACATGATTCAAATGTATCACTCCAAACATCCATGCATATGGGATGAGGGGCTTTTTTTTCTTACAACATGGATATAATAAGGCCCTACATAACTCAACTAAGCACAATCCATTCCAAGTATGCTTTGGTTTCCAACCCATGGCACCAATTGATATATTTATTTTATTCTCCACCATGGAATACACACCTCATGGAAAATCTAAGGTAGAAAAATAAACAAAGTTCATTGAACAAATGCAACACATCTAGCAACAAGTTCATGACATCTTGGAGAATATGAATCATAAGTATAAGCAACACCATGATAAACATAGGATTACACACTATTTTGTTGTGGGTGACAAGGTTTGGTTGCAAATTTAGAAGGAATGACTCTTAGGCCCACATATAATAATTCAGCCTCTATGATATGGTCTTTACACCATCACTAGAAAAGTTGGAGAAAATACTTTTGAGTTGAACCTACTAGCCTACCTTAGTCTGCATCCAATATTTAATGTGGAGCTCCTCAAACCATATCATCCACCTATGTTAGACACTTCAGTCATAGCAGAAAAATTAGACATTGATGAGCTTGATCCATAGAGTTTTTCTCTAGTGGAGGAGGATCAAATTGTGGATACCTGGATGAAGACAACAAGAGGATGCACTATTCCACTTTATCAGGTGGTCAAAAGGGGCCAGCTTAGCCACCAAGGTGAGTGGCTCATAAAGATTCAAATCAAGACACAACTTCCACACCTAATCAGGAACATTGATGCAATGGGAACCATTACTTCTCAAGGAGGAAGGAATGATCTGGGCAACAATTCAGGTGACAATTTAGGTGATGGTTCCACCCCAATTGATGATAGAACTTATGGGAGCCATAACTTTTACACCATAGCTCCAATTGACTCACCATTTGAGCCATTATAAAGATAAGAATGAGGAGAACATGGTGAGATAGAATTGAGATCCAATCTATGAATTTTTACCCTAGAAAACCCAATGGAAGTGCCCAAATTTTCAATTTTAGTAGTGAAGTCTAAAAATAGTAAGTTTCTAAAAATAGTAATTCCTCGAATTCTGTATTATTTTAAATCATGGAAGTTGAACCAATTCATATCCCTCAAGATTGGTGACCTTCCACATCCTCCCCCTACTTTAAAAATGTGCATAAATGAAAATGTAACCTGAAATGGAAATCAAACATCTCTTCTTAAAGATAAGCATATAGTTTTATTGTGATCTTGAGTAATAAAACATCTCTTGTCATAAAATTCATTGTTACTATGTTATACTTCTGAGTTTTGGATCACCAAGAAATTTTAGTGACCATCATGTTTGTGAAAGGTATTTTTGTGGATATCTTCATCCCAATCATGGATCTGGTGATAGCTAAATGTAGATATAACTGTAAGAATAATTTTTACATGGATTTCATCATAAATATCATTAATCACTAGAATAAAAAATTTATCCTTAATAGCGATATTTTTGAGCCCACCTAAATCAATGTATGGCCTTCATAATTATTTTTTACATATGATCAAAACATAGGAAGAGTATGGGATAGTAATTTGCCAAATTACTCCTTGCAGTATTTCTTAAACCATTTTTTCAAAAAAAATCTTTTAGAGATAAAGATAGTTTTATGGCCTAATGTTTGAATGTACTATCTATTGAAATTTCAATGCAATGGTGTTTTGGTTGATGATGTGTCAAGATTATTATCTCCTCCAATAATAATGAGTGTTTTATGAGAACATTCTACAAGTTCATTAATTAGCTAGAATCATTTGATGAACTGAATTAAAGAGAGAAGAATCTGGGAAATGATCACATGTGAGATTTTCTTGATAATTTTATCCATATAATGGTATTTTATGGTGTTTTTGAATCCAATAAGAAGGCCTTTAAGTATTATTGGATATTCTCAACTAAATACATCCAAATCTCTAATAAATCCCATAAAATAGGTCCAAGAATATGACACCATATCACATCCACCCAACTCATAAATAAAAATATTTGTATTGAATTTATAGTTTCCTACATAATTATGAACATTGTGATATATACCTCTTTATGGAAATATTCTACCATTGGCAATCTTTACTTCAAAACTAAAAGAAGGGTGCATAAAATAGTCTACCTTTTTTTCTAGTTGAGGATCACTAAAATTGTTAGTGATACCAAAATCAATGAGAATTGTGAGGGAATGTTTATTTAAATTACCCTTTACTCACATAAATTGAAGAGTGATTACACCCACTAAGTCTTAAATATAAATCTTTGACTATGATTCCATTGTTCCTAGTTCTTCAAATTTTAATTATGGTTCTACAAAGTGTGAATCTAGATAGTCCTCCCATTCATCTATATCAGGTGGAGAATCAAGATCCAATAATTACATTTTTTTAATGATTTATGGCCCCTCATATATTAATTATAACAATTTTATTATAATCCCTTATCACTATATATGAAAATTATATTTCTATAATCAATTAAATGGGAGTTACTATTGACATTTTTGCCTCACAGGACAAATGTCAACCCCTAACATCAAAAAGTTTTTATAAAAACCATCCTAGCCTACTCATGGTGATGTCTTACATGACCATGCCCTTATTATCCCTATTAGGAGTCTTTGAGACTTGTTCAAAGTGTCACTAATATGTTTAGGAAATGATTGAATCCATTATGTCATGGTTGCCTTGTTTGGTGAGGTGATAGTGGTCATTATGATCTTGGAGTGAGGGAAGAAGTGTCAAGATGTCTTGGAGGTCTAATGAGTGGTTTTAGCCCTATTTTATAGTTTGAATAATCTTTTGATAAATTTAAGGTAACTTGATAAGTTTAAGGTCATGAATTCTCATTATATATGGGACTTTTCAAGGCATTTTCTTATGAGAGAGTCTTTCCAAAGCAATATGAAGGTTGTTTAACCTTTCTCCAGTTATGATATGAAGGTTAAATGGCATTTTTAAGTTCATTATCCATGATATAATAATTCAAGCTCAATTATCACCCCTCAACACCCCTTAAGCCATCAAGAACCTCATATAGGCCTTTATACTTAATAAAACCTAGAAGAAGGGGAAGTGTTTTAATGGAAATTGCATTATAAAAGGTTTTGAAGAAGTCCCATTTTAATATCTAGTCATGACACATGTGTTTAATATCTTTAAAGGTCCCTTTTAAATCTTATACACATCTCCCACTTGCCAAATGGGCCCCATGTGCCAAAATATGTCTCTCCCACTTCCCTCTATCACATATTCTATTTAAAAAGTAAATTTAACTCATTTTCACTCTCATTTCACCCTAACATGGAAATTCAAAGCTTGAAATGTGTAAATAACTAAAAAAGAGTTTTAAACCATTTTCTATAGATGTACAGACTGGTACAGACTATTTCATATAGTGAAGGTTAGGATTTTGAAGGTGAAGTCATGAAAAGTGATTTAATAGAGTTTCATGGTAAAAGGATGTCAGACAAACTCAAAATTGATCCTCAAACACCAATTAGTTTCTTTGTAGCCTAGGAAAGCTTCTACATTTGTGGATAGTATATATTAGAGAAAGAATATCATGATCTGGAACTTATGAGAAAGGAAAAGGATCTATTAACCTTCAAATCTATGGCATTTGTCTACAATTTATTAGTTTAAACCTTATGAACAAACCTTAACAACCTGGTCATTCCAATTAATTCATGTAATTATAAGCAACCAATTAGGTTTACAATAAAACCTAAAAATCTATCACTAATCCAACTAGGATACTTTGATGGAATCAACCCCAAAGGGAAAATGAGGATAAAGAACACTGGGTGATTGAGTTTATTAGTTTATGTAATTATTGGATACCAAGATATGATAATATGGAGAATATTGAGTTTTTTAATTCATAAAAAAATAAGGTAAAGGAACCCTTGTTAGGAAGAGAAAGATACGTAACTCACATTTGATTTCATGGTCAAAGGGAAATTTGAAGCTAAACATTGAGAATATTTTTTAGAGAATAAAAATAATAGTTGAGGTTTTTCTAAGAACCACTACTTTTTTCTCTTATTAATATCCTCATATCCCATATAAATCATATTCCACCCATCTTTCACACATGTGGGTGATTGGATCAAGAAACACCTTATGGTTTCTTCATCTTGTATTACAAACACGTGTATCTATGTTGTAAAGAATTCAAGATATAAATATGGAATAAAGGGATATATTTAAACATGTAATGGTCCCCTTATATCTCCTTATATATCCTCTACCATCCATAATTATGTCAGGTTAAGGGATTCCTTTAAGGAATGTTCTAGTGTGGTTGTCATAAGAACATTGTGTGACCTCCATATTCAAGCATAGGCATATGTCATTGTGGTGACTATAAATATTTCCAGTTAAAAACAATGTTGACATCAGATATTTTATCGTTTCCTCATGATTTTTTTCACTTCCACATACTCATCATAGCCTTACACTAAAACATCCTCACCCTCATGCCTAGTATGCAAGATGAGCCTCTCACAGTCACTGTAATTCTTTGAAGGTAGGATAAACAAGTGCAGTGTTCATGGTTGGTATGAGATGTATGGGAATATTTAAATCCCTAAGGAGTTATAAAAATAATAAAATAAGGTAAAATAGATATAACCTACAATCATAAATAATGGAAACAACACACTCAGTCAAGTTTTAAAGTATATGAGTTGTGAAGGGGATGTAAGAAGTTTCTTGCTATGGAAATTAATTTGGTTAGAACCTTTATGACTTGATGACATAAAGTATTAAATATTTTAATGAATAAAAAGTCAAACATATAAATTATGACTTTCAAATATGTCCACCTACAGTCACATGCTTATCATATAGTGATATGTGACTTAAGTGAGCTAACAGTCCTTTGTTTGTCATATGCTCAGTAGATCCATGGAGGTTTATGACAAGAAGCACATATAATTTATAGTTATAAGAATAAATAGGCTACATATTAGTTTAAGAGTCTTAAAATCTGATTTCACATCAAATGCTTACCTACAGTCGATACAAAGGATTAATGCTCACCTATAGCCAAGGTTAAAACTTGGTAATGTATGGTGCATTGGAAGTATTGATGAATGGATATTGGAGATTTGAGAAGAATTTGAATATCATGAGTTGAAAACAAAATTTTCAAGCTTGATTTATTTATAAAAAAGGCACCTAATGTTCACTTAAATCATAGTCAAGAATCCTAGGATCCTCTCCTACAGGCTGGTCCTTTGAGAAGGGAAAATGAGCATTAAACCTTGCAAAGAATTGACAGTGAGATTATTAGATATATATATATCTAATTTTTTCATGAATGATTCTCAATATTCTCATGGAATTAGCTCAAACCTATCATACATTGAAAACATAATAGTTTGAACATGCCTATTAGGCCTAATTGGGCCTAAATAGCCCTATGTGTGCCATTTAAGGACATTTGCATGATGTTAAGGTCATCTAATGGATGATACACTTGAATAAAGAAAGAAAGAAAGAAAGAATGTGGTGAAGTTGCTTTCAAGTGATGAGGTTCTCAAGTTCAAGAAGTAAAAGGGTCTAATGGCCTAAAAATATGTAATATGCCTAAAAGGACCTAAAATGGGCTTGTACATGCATTTTGTAGACCCTATGCTTGATTGAGGATTTATTATGAATTTATAACATCTAAAAAAATCTGGTAGAAGGTATAAAAAAATCTCCCAAGTGACTTAGGATTATAATAATAAAGAGAACCTAATGGCATATTAGGTCATTAGGCCTAAAACTGGCATGAAGAAACCTATATCAAATTTAAGGTCACTTACACATTTTGGTGCCTAATTTTAGTTTAAACTCCCATGAAATAAATTATTAATGAGATATGTTTAAAAAAGGACTATAACCTCATATGTATATTTAGAGTACTAAACTCAAGCTCAAGGGTTTCATAAACTTGACTTTGTATAAACCCTAGTCCAAAATGAGAATACACAAGGGATAAAATTGGTAAAAGGCTTGGCCTAAGGGTAATATCACTCTAAGAACATAAATGTGAGTTCAAAGTCTTTATAATAACTTCAATAAGTAAAAGAGGACATTCTCAAACCCCACACCATTGTTAAACCCTTAGGCTAGTAGGCAAACCAATCTTATAGCTAGTCACTTATGAAAGAGGAGCAAAATAGAGTTTTGGTGATTGAGGGAAGTTTTAGAAGGTTTAAATAGGTCATGAAGGGGATTTTATGATGGTATTAAATCCCAAGATCACCTATAGGTCACTTAGACCTCCAAAACTTAGATTAGACCTTTTTGGCCTTAAAAGCTTGTCTTAGGCCTAGAAACCCTATGCTCACCTTAGTAGCATAAGTAGGTCTCCAAAGAAAATATAGGGCCATGAGGAGATATAAGAGATTTTTTAGGTCTATGAAGGATATTTTGATCAAGAGAAGGTAAGTATGAGGATCAAATCAATCTTGAAGACAAATTAAAAATATATAGTCTAGATAGTCAATTTGAGTCACCTATTTCAATGCTTAGATATCTTACCACAAAGAGAGTCAGAGAAAATTCTCCTAGAGGATTTTTTGGACCCATATTTAACTTAAATCCATGAAATAATGAGTTTGTTTTAGGATCCCACTTTTATGAACATAAGTTAAGATTGTTATCATGTCCAAATAGCTTGTAAAATATCACAAGCCCATTTCCATACATACATATCTTGATGCATATTTATCATGGGAATTCAAGATAGTAATATAATTTGAAGGGGTCAATTTACTTAAAATCCATGACAATATTTTTTTCTTTGGGGGTCCATATTCTATGAATCATTGTTAAGAGTGCTAGACCTCTAAAACCTCTCTAAAACCCTAGTTAAGACCCAACTAGAAAGATATGAAAGAAAAGGCACTCAAACACTCATGAATCAACCTAGAAACACATAAACCATAAATATAACTTAGTGAGGGTCCTGAATATGGTACTTAGACATATAGACAGTGTACAGATTGGGTAGAAAAGCATACTTTTTTAACATTTTATGAAATTTATAAGTTACAAAGTTATTTTGAGAGATGCCAATCATTAGATATGAAGGTTTGAGACTTGGTTTGTATCCTTAAGTCATTATTTACCCAAACACATGTTTATAAGTATCTTTATAGGTTTATTCTAATGAGCTAGTCTATAGAAATGAAGGACAAGGTGACCTAGTAAACAAGTATGACAAAATTATAGGTTTTTCTTGATCAAAAGGACTCATGTCATGATATCAAAGATAAGATAAGGATTGAAACTCAATCATACATAGGTTATCAATTTTTCAATCATACCTTCATGGCTTCCAAACACTAGCAATTAGGCTATTAGGCCTAATTGGCTTATTTGGCATATTTGGTCAATAAGGAAGTTGAAGGTTGGCATAGAGGGATGGTGAAACGAGTTAATATAAATATATTAATCCATTTAAATGATGTATATAAGGATTAAATTTCACAATTCATTGTCATAATTTAGAGAGAGGGTAGTTTCTTGACTTATTCAAATATGCTCCAAAAGAGGATGGCTATTGTATGTTCTATAATGGCCTGGTTACACCTCATTGAAGTTGTAACTACCAAGAGGATGAGTTATTTGAACCAAGTATGGGGTATCATGCCTTGATAAAGGTTTAATATGAAATCCATATCATCTACCACCTCACTTCAATCCCTAAAGGCTCATTTAATGACCAATGAAGAGATCAACATATAAGGGGTGTATGGAGGACTGAGTTAACTATTTTGTAATTGATGTATGAGTTAATAATGGTCATTATTGACCTTTCCATGTCTCATTCATGTCATTATCCCATTATTTATATTCACATTTACTATATATTTATGCCTTTAATCCTTAATTTGTATCCTTCTTCTGAGTATGATGAAACTCTACCTATTTTATACTTGTAAACCTACTTGGACTGATCAATAAAATTTTGTAAATATTTTATGGTGATATCTAGTGTGGTTATGCTTGTTTGTATTTTCATATGTGATGAATTTCTCTCCTTTACAATTCTTTGTTCACCGAGATTCCAATATAATGTCTTATGTAGCTATGTGGTGTGTATAAGTGTTGGTGATAGAGTTTAAGTATGATATGATTGATAAAAGTATCATAGTAGACCTTCTCATCATGATCTTGTACTCTAATTACCTATTATAGCCTCCACATGAATTTTTTTATATAGGATCTCATTAATATGTTTATTTAGTTACTTGTTAGTCTACTAGTGTTGTTAGGATTTCAAGTTGAGTGAGTGGATAAGTAATATAGGTGCATCACCACCCCTTAAAGTAGGTTTATTTTATTTACATTCTAAACTTTTCACACTAATAGTAATAGGTCTTAGTGAATTTAGCTAAGTTATGTATCAGGGGAGCTAGCCCCAATAATATAGAGGTCTAGTATGGCTATAAGATCACCCATAACCTTTAGACCATTCCCATGTTAGTCTAAGTCTAAAGTAGGTATGAACAAACTCCTTCATAGGGTACAAATTGGGTTGTTGACAATTTTGGCACACCTGGTGGGATGAGAATTGATCATTATATCACTCACTTACAGCCTTGTAGTCATCTTGAGAATCTTTAGACACTTGAGAAATAATTTGTAGTCAGATATCATACTGAGAGACATCACAAAGCCATCATTGTATTGGTAAGGAAGGTTCTTATTCATAATTCATGGTGTTGTTAATATGTTATATGAGGAGTTATGGCAACCTATGGGGACAATTAATGTCATCCACCTCCTTATCATCCCTACCATAACCCTTATTAACCTTATGCTAAACCTTATCATATTTATAATGGGCCTTCCTACTACCAAGACTATCGACCTCATTGTCAACCTCCTCTGCCTCCTTGGCAACCTTCTTATTCTTTTGATCAATCATGGCACCAACTTGTTGTTCTTTATAGTCATCCTAAATTAAATAATGATTATTTGAACTTAGAGATTGAGAAGCTAAGGGAGGATATAAATATTTTGAAATAATGTATTATTTAATAGAAAGAGATTGAATTCAAATCCCTTTTCCACCAAAAAATCACCCCTCCAAACCAAGAATAATCTATTAAGGAAAGTAATCCATATAATTTTCTCATCTCTATGGTCATTGGAAACTTCTTAGTTCATAACTACTTATTTGATGACAAGGCTAAAATTTTAGTTATACCTAAGTTAGTGGAAAATAATCTAAATTTGGTGTATGAATCTTCTTCTAATCTTGAATTACAGTTGAATGGATTTATTATGAGGACATTTGGCCTTGTCAAAAACCTTCAACTCACCCTTCATACCTACCCTGAGATTTCAATTTCACAAGAAATTATTATTACATAATTCATACCTCATTTTTCCCTATGTTTATCTAGTTATTTTATGGCCAATATTGGGGGATGCTTATCTAGTGACTTATCTTATATGGTCTACAAACTTGGGTATGGTATATGGGAGAGAATCACATCTAGTTCACTCTCCATATTCCATATTTATAATTACACACAAAACACCTATACTATAGATTACCTTAATCCTCCCACTCCTAATCATCATTTGTGTGTTCAAGACCCCCTTCAAGATACCATGCCTTATCAAGAGCCTATAATAACTTTAGCTTGGAATCCTTCATGAGCTAGAACACTAGACTAGGTCATGCCTACCCTTGAAAGGGAGAGTCAAGAATAAGGGGAAGGTATGAAGTATTTTTCAAGAGATGTCTCAAGTTATCCAATTTTCCAATCAGTCTTTTATACTGTAGCCTTTCATGAGCATCAAATCATATCAAAATCTCATAAGGCAATTGAATATTTCAAGAAGAATAGTGTGGTTTCCAATCTTGATTCTCCTAAAGCTACAAGTTGGAAGAGATTCCTAGCATATTTTAAGAAGGATAATTAGGTTCATTGCCTTCCCACCCTCTCTTCTTGTGAAGAGGAATAAAATTCATTAAAGGCATAACCTAAACATCAATGTGTGGGACATAACATGCCAAGATTGGTAAATGATATAATAATTCTTAATGAATTAGATAATGTTACAATTATAATATAGTTTAAAGGACACTTTTAAGAAGACACCTCAAGAATTTATGATGAGGAAATCATGATTGGAACCCTATTTCATCCCTATATATCATAATTTTAATATGAAAAAAATTTGGATGACATGGAGAAGTCACAATGCCATGATGATGAAGTAGATGAAGAGAAAACTCATGAAACTCGTTCCCTATGAGACAAACATGAAAATAAATTAAAAAAGACCATTATTTAGGTTAACATCACTTCAATTCATTTAGATGAATATTAGAATCAATTGTATCACAAGTTCTTAGATGATATTGAAGGACTTCGTATGGTAGATTTGGATGGTGGAGTAGGATAGCATATTAAAGTTTTAGATGAGGGTAAAACTAATGTTTCAGAGATTAGATAAAGTAATTTAAACTCATAAGTACCAAGATAATAATAAATTTTGCTTGAGTGGGTTGATGAACGTAAATTATTCATTAAATATGAAGATGATCGAGTTGTAAAAAAACATGTGAGTGATCAACATGATGTTCCACAAGTGAATGGTAAGGATGAAAATGATCTCCATGTCTTTCCAAATGATCATGAACAAATGGATTTTTTAGAATAATTGGAAAAATTTTGCTTGAGATTATAAAATACACCTCTACCCCATGATAATATTGAGAAGGTACTTAAAAATAGCATTATAGAAGCTAGCTATTTTGAGTCTCATAGTCAAAATCAAGAGTAGCCTATGACTGAGTCAAAGATGAGGCTAATCATGCAAGGTAGATAGATTTGGAATTAGTATGATTTGTTTCTTAGATCATATAGACAACCCATGAATTTGAAGATATAAAAATAAGGTTCATCTACTTCCTCAAGAAGCCATGAATATGCCTATACCCCAATTTACAATTGAAAATTGGCACGTAGTCTAATTGGACTTAAATCATATCATGGAAACTAAACCTCATGGTGCCATAGTGAACAAAGAATATTTATAATCGATCTCAAAGGGAAGAATTTAAATTTAGATTATCTATTTATAATTTTTTGTATTGTTTAAATAAGTGGTTATAATATGTTTATAGTTTGTTGACTTAGTTATTTGGTGTCTTTGTTGTTTGTTCTTAGGTTTAGGTTGTTTCTTTAGTTGTTTCTATTTTTGTCCTATTAGTTTTCTACATTCTAAGTGGTCATAAAGTCTTATTACCATGTTTGAGTCATGATGCCACCCTTGAATTAGTAGGTTATATTTAAAAACAGGTTGATCATCCCCTAGAGTTTCCAAAACTATTGACATGTTGGCCCCATAAGCTAAATGTCAACCCCTAACATCAAAAACCTTTGGTGAAAACCATCCTATCCTACTCATGGTGATATCTTACATAATCATACACTTATTGGCCCTATTGAGTGTCTTTGAACCTTGTTAAAAGAGTCACTGATGTGTTTAGGGCATTCTTGAATCCATTGTGTCATGGCTGCCTTGAGTTTTTTGGTAAGGTGGTAGTGGTCATTGTGATCTTAGAGTGAGGGAGGAAGTTTCAAGATGTCTTGGATGTCTAATGAGTACTTTTAGCCCTATTTGAGGATTTTAAGGATATTTTGATAAAGTTTATGTAACTTGATAAGTTTAACATCATGAGTTATCATGATATATGGGCCTTTTCTAGCCATTTTATTAAGAGAAAGTCTTTTTAAAGAAATATTAATGGTGTTTAACCTTGCTCCAGTGAAGGTTTATTGGTGTGTTTAAGTTCATTGTCCATGATATACTCATTCAATCTTAATTAGCACCTATAAACACTCCCTAAGCCATTAAGCACCTCATATAGGCCTTTAAACTTCTTAAAGCCTAAAATAAGGGGAAGTATTTTAATGTAAATTGCATTATAAAATGTCTTGAAGAAGTCCCATTTTAATCTCTAGTCATGACTCATGTGTTTCATATCTTTACAGGCCCCTTTTAAAGCTCATATACATCTCCCACTTGATAAATGGGCCCCACATGCTAAAATATGTCTCTCCCACTTCCCCCTACTGAATATTCTTTTTGAAAAGGTCATTTAACTCAATTTCCCTTTCATTTCACCCTAAAATGGTGAGTCAAAGCTTGAATTGTGGAAAGAACTTAGAAAAATATAGTTTTCAGTCATTTTATATAGATGTATAGATTGGTATAGAATTTTCCATATATTTGAGGTTAGGATTTTGAAGGTGGAGTCATGGAAAGTGTTTCAGTAGGGTTTCATGGCAAAATTATGTCATAAAGACTCAAAACTAATCCTCAAACATCAACGAGTCTCTATGCAACCTAAGAAAGATTCCAAGTTTATAGACAGTATGGATTAGAGAAAAATATCATGATCTAAATCTTTTGGGAAAGGAAGAGGTTATATTTACCTTAAAATCTATGGAAATTTTCTATAGTTTATTATTTTATACTTTATAAATAAACCTTAATAATTTGTCCACTTCAATGAGCTTGTTTATTCATGTAGGGGTAAAAAAGTGTAATGGTTTTGATTAATATTTGAGGATTTTTTAAGAACCACTAATTTTTTTTTATGGATATCCTCACATCCCATGTACATCATCTTCTACCCATATTTCACACATGTGGGTTATTAGAGCAAGCAAAACCTTATGCTTTCTTCATCTTATAAATTGCAAACAAGTGTATCTATGTTGTAGAGCATTTATGATATGAATATAAAAGAAAGGGATGTATTTGAGCATATAATGGTCCCTTGATATCTTCTCAAATATCTTTTTTCATTTATACTTAGCTAGGTCAAGGTAAGGGACTCCTTCAAGGCATGTTTTGGGGTGGTTGTCATAAGAACATTGTATGACCTCTATATTCAAGCATAAGCATGTGTCATTATGGTGACTGTGAAGATTTTGAAGTTAAAATAAATTTGACATCAAATATTTTATGTTATCCTCATGATCTATTTCACTTATCCATACTAATCATACCTCTACACCAAAACATCCTCACCCTCATGCCTAGTATGCAGGATGAGCCTCTCACAATCATTACAATTATTTGAAGGCAAGTTAAACAAGTGAAATGTTCATGGTTGGTTTGAGATGTATGGGAAAATTTTAATCCATAAATATTTAAACAAAAAAAAAGAGTAAAAGAGATATAACCTACAGTCATGAAAAATGAAAATAACACAGTCAATCAAGTTTCAAAGTAGATGAGTTCTAAAGGAGATGTAAGAATTGGTTTACTATGGAGAGTAATTTGGTTAGAATTAGTATGAATTGATGATATAAATTATTTAAGAGGTTATTGAATCAAAATTTAGATATATAAATTATGACTTTTAGATATGTCCACCTACAGTCATGTGTTTATCATATAGTGCTTTATGACTTAAGTGAATTGATAGTCTTTTGTTTTTCATATGCTTAGTAGATCCATAGAGGTTTGTGAAAATAAGCACATTAAATTGACATTAATAATAATAAATAGGTTACATATGAGTATAAGAGTCTTAAAATTTGATTTTACACCAAATGTTCACCTACAGTCTGTACAAAGGACAAATGCTCACCTACAGCCAATGTCAAAACTTAGTAATGTATGATGCATTGGAGGTATTAATGAATGTATATTAGAGGTTTGAGAATATTTTTAATATCATAAGTTTATATTATAAGTATCAACCTTAGTTTATATATCAAAGAGGCACCTAATGTTCACCTACATCACAGTCAAGAAGCTTAGGATCGTCACCTACAGGCTGGTCCTTTGAGAAGGGAAATTGAACATTC
This sequence comes from Torreya grandis, assembly GCA_037957365.1. Lineage (NCBI taxonomy): Eukaryota > Viridiplantae > Streptophyta > Pinopsida > Cupressales > Taxaceae > Torreya > Torreya grandis. The sequence continues at coordinate 647,102 of JARHVA010005142.1, forward strand.
AACCTTAAAAATAAATGAATATGGGATGATTGTATACAAATATTTAATTTTTCCATGAATTATTCTCAATATTCCCATGTAATTGGCTCAACCCTAATAGACATTGAAAACATAATAGTTTGAACATGCCTATTACACTTAATTAGGCCTAAACAGACCCGTGTATGACATTTAAGGACTTATGTATGATGTTGAGTTAATATAAGGAATGAGACACCTAATTAAATATATAAATATTTTTTATTATTTTATTTAAATTGATAAGGTTATTGGGTTCAAGAATCAAAAGGGTCTAATGACCTAAAAATTGTATTATGCCTAAAAGGACCTTAATCAGGGTTGTATATGCATTTTTTAGACCATGTTCTTGATTGAGGATTGATTATGAATTAATAAAATATATTTATAATTTATAACAAAATATCCCAAATTATTCAATCTTATAATATTAAATAGAACCTAATGGCCTATTAGACCATTAGGCCTAAAACTGACATGGAGAAAACTATATCAGACTTAAGGTCACTTACACATTTTGGTGCCTAATTAGAATTAAAAATCCCATGAAATAAACTATGAAGTGCATGTAATTTTTAGTAAAGGACTAATTACCTCATTGATATAGTTATATCACTAAACTCAAGCTCAGGGGTTTCATAAACTTGATTGTGTTTAAACCCTAGGCCAAAAAGAGAATACACAAGGGGTAGAGTTGGTAAAAGGCTTAACCTAAGGGTATTATCACTCTAAGAGAATGAATGGGAGTTAAAAATATCCATAATCATTTCAATAATTAAAATATTACATACTTAGACACCACACCATTGATAAACCCCCAAGCTAGTAGGCAGACCAGACCTACAACCAATCACTTAAGAAAGAGTAAACGATCAAAGTTTTGGTGATTGATGGTAGTTATAGAACGTTTAAATAGGTATTTAAGGGTATTTTACTATTATATTTAATTTAAATATCACTTAAATGTCACTTATACCTTAAAATATCATATTAGGCCTTTTTGACCAAAAAAGCGTAACTTAGGCCTAGAAACCCCATGCTTGCCTCAGTAACATAAGTAGGTCTCCCAAGAAAATCCAGGGCCATGAAGATATATAAGAGGTTGTTTTAGGTATATTAAGGATATTTTTATTAAAATAAATCAACTATGAGGATAAAATTAGTCTTTAAAGGGTCTTGATCATGGTACTTAGGCATACAGACATGGTACAGACTTAGTAGAAAAATATACCTTTTTAGGGTTTTGTGAAATTTTTAGGGTATATAGTTATTTTGAGAGATGATAATAATTATATATGAAGGTTTTAGAATTTTTTCACATTATTAATTCATTATTTTCATAAAAATATTCAATTAAGTGCCTCTTTAGGTTTATTCTAATGAGTCCATCTATAGAAATGAAGGACATGGTGACCTAATCAACTAGTGTGACAAAATTGCATATATTTCTTGATCAAAATAAATCATGTCATGATATTATAGATATATTATATAATAAAAATTAATCATACATTGGTTATCAAGGTTTTAATTATACATTCATGGCTACTATACACTAATAGTTAGGCTATTAGGCCTAATTGGCATATTTGGCATATTTGGTCAACAAAGAAGTTGAACACTGGCATAGAGGGCTAGTGAAATGAGTTAATTAAGAGATATTAATCCATGTAAATAATTTATTTATGGATTCAAGTTCACATTTCATGGTCATAATGGAGAGAGAGGTTAGTTTATTGACGTATTCAAATATGCTCCAAAGGAGGATGGTTGTTGTATGTTCTATAATGGCCTAGTTGCACCTCATTCATGTTGTAACTACCAAGAAGAGGAGTTGTTTGACCTAATTAGGGAAATATAATTCCTTTATAAATGTTTTAAAATTCAACCATAACCTCCACCACCTCACTTTAATGCTCAAGGTCTCATTCAAAGGCTAATCAAAAGATCAATGCATAAGGGGTATATGGAGGGCTGAGTTAACTATTTCATAATTGATGTATGAGTTAATGATGATCATTAATGACCTTTATATCTCTCATCCATGCCATTATCCCCTTATATATCTTATCATTTTATATATATTCATGCCTTTAGGCCTTAATTTATATCCCTCCTCCACATATGAGGAATTTTTACCTATTTTGTACTTGTAAACCTACTTGTATTGATCAATAAACTTTTTCAACTCTTTCATGGTGATATCTAGTGTAGTTTAATTTTTTTCATTTTCATATGTGATTAATTTCTCTCCTTTTTAAGCCCTTGTTCTACTAGATTTGAATAAAATGTCTTATGCAATTATGTGGTGTGTAGAAGTGTTGGTGATGGAGTTTGAAGTGTGATATGACTAGTAAGAGTTTCATAGCAGACCTTCTTATCATGACCTTGTACTCTAGTTACATATTATATCTTGCACATGAAACATTTTTTCATAGAATCTCATGAAGTTTTTTTTTAGGTACTTTTTATTATACTAGGGTTGTTAAGAGTTCAAGTTAATTGAGTAGATAAGCAATATAGGTGCATCACCACCCCTTTAAGGAGGTTTATTTCACTTAATTTATAACCCTTTTTACCTTAAAATTAATAGGTCTTAGTGAATTTAGCCAAGTGATTTACTAGGGGAGATATCCCTAATAATGTAGAGGTTTGGTCTAGCTATAAGGTCGCCCATAACCTTTAGACCATTCCTATGTTAGTCCAAGTCTGAAGTAGGTATAAACAACCTCCTTCATAGGGTAAAACTTGGGTTTTAAACATTAATTTTAGATGACGGTTTGTAATAATACATTATGATGTAGATGGCTTAGAGTATCCCAATTTATAAAAGTGATGTTGTAATGTGATCTTATTTTCTTCAAGTTTTTCCTATCCCATGGCTTCCATCATGTTTTGAGGTTGAAATTTTTTGACCATAGCTTGAATCATATCCTTGAGTCTATTGATGAATAAAAATTTGAATAAATCATCATATAACCCTTCAATTGGGTTTTCTATTTTTTTTAACTCAATTTCATATTATCTCATTGTACTAGTTTTTATAATATTATTCAAGATATTATGAAATCGTCATAGCCTCTGGGCCCAAAATGTACCAAAAATATTTTGAAAAATTCATCCCAAGGGTGTTATTAATTTGATTTTTGATACCATTAATACCACTGGAAAACTTCCTTCTCTAATTGGAATGAAGTGATGGGTAACTTTTCTACCCCTAATGTGTTATAAAAATTGAAATATCATTCAATATGGTAAATCTAACTAGTAGGTTATATACATTAAATTTTTGAAAAATCTAGTTTAGGACCATGTGGTTCTATTTTTGAGAAAAATCTACCTTCAAATTTTTTTATCCCATTATTTCTATGTGTAACATTTTCTGCATGGAAGATAAGAACTTATACATTATTGATTCAAGTTCAACTCGTAGTTCATCAATGTTCTTCATCATAGTGTTGATCCCTAATGGGTGACAACCATTGGTTAGAGGGGGTGCCAAAAAATAGTGATTAAATTTATATGTTAAAATTTTTAGCTTAACAAAACAATCGCAACATTATATTTCTCTCAAGAAAAATTTAAAAATATATAAAATCTTTTATTTTACTTTGAATATACTCCTTGGGAAAAAAAATTAAAAATTTCTATGTCTGTCACCGTTTAGAATATTACTACCTTGAAATTATACAATAGTTAGTTCACACAAAATAATTCTAAATAACCATCACTCTAATCCACCACTAATGTGTTTGGGCTACCCTAGACAATTGTTTGACAAACTATTATAATATAGTTTCTACATTGTATATTGTGTAAACTAATTTTTAATCATAATTAGTCTTAGAAGAATTAGGTGTTATTTTAGTTAACTCAATATTTTCCAATTTTAACATGACTAGGAAAATTTAAGGTTGCTATAGAGTATGCCTGAGTTATGAAATTACAAAACTTATCACATTCATAAATAGTGTCAAATCTATATTTCATAGCACTAACTACAAAGAGTAACTATACTTTTATTCCACTATCCCATATTTGATGTTGGTTGTAAGTAATTTCCTAGAGCAAACCACTTATCAGTGCACCATAAGGATAGATGGTTGAAAGATTCCTATGGATAGACTATGAAAACAACTAGGGGGTCTCTTGATATACCCAAAGGTATGTGGAAGAATAATTATATATACATTTTTATATAATGGCTTTTTGTATTAGGATATACCCCCTCACTCCATATAATTAGGTAAAATTGATAAATTCTTAGTCCAAAACAATAGCTCTCTATTAGTTTAAAAACTTCTTGAACATGTATTGTATCTTAAAAAAATAAAAACAAATCAAGAAAATGGGTAGATATTGGGTGAATAAGTCTTAGTGAAACCACCCTATCACCACTTTTTTATCATAAAGATCCCAATTTTGGTGAGGTGAGATCATATAATGGATAGTATTAGTATACCCTAAACCTCTAACATCATTTTGTAAAATGGTTATAGAAATATATTTGATACCATTTATTAAGATCCTTCCAAGAAAAAATTTGAACGATATTACAAATACATAGAAATGACACAATAAATGAAATGGAAAAAAAGTATTTGTATTAAAATATCATAATTGCATTAAAATATCCCTGGCCTCTAAGAGGGGGAAACCTCCTTGACCAAGATTAATACAATACAATTCATGAATGTTTTCCCACTAGTCTAGGATCCTATTTATACTATTTACATACTAGCTAACCACTACTTCTCATGAGTGTGGGATTATTGAAATGGGATTGAGGGACACATTATAAATCATATACATTTTCAACCTTTTATTAAAGATAACAATTATAAAAAATAGTTAGGATGACCAGACCTAACATGCAATTACATATCCTTCATGTTCATAATCAAACCCTATTTAGATTTAGTGACATGTATATGGAATCTAGAGGAAGGGTTTCAATTTCCTCTTCCCTATATGTAATGATGCAATCACATGAACATTCACCTAAAATATATTTAGGTATAAGTGGGTTATGTCACAAATGGTCTAAATTGGAGAATGACTAATTTGGACTCAATATACAAGATCCATATTAAGTGAAACAAAGGATTTTATTTAGTAAAGGTTCTAAATTGGGAAATTTTATCCATTTGATTCTCACTGGGTAAATTAATAATAATGATTTGCATATATAGTAATCCTTAGGAAATGGCATGCAATATGTCTAACCTTTGAAAGGTGGAAGATGTGAAATAAAATTTGAAGTAAATTAAGCCAAGGTAGAAGGACACATAAAAATATACAAGAAAAATTTGGTGGTACACTTATATCCTCTAAATCCATCCTAAGAGTTACATATATCTAAAATAGCTACACGTAGCTTAGAAGATTAAAAAAAAGGTGTAAAAGCTGAATGGGATGAATGTTGATGACATATAGAAGACTAAAATGTTGGGGAGAGAGAGTAGTGTGGTGTATTAAATGTCCTAAAAATAAATAGATGTACACAAATGGACCAAGTGTGAAAAAATAGATAAAGTGCATTATGGAAAAGGGTTTTATACCAAAATTGTGTGTATATAATAAGGAATGTTGGTTGACATGGTTAATACTTTTTATATTTTAAAATTAAAGTATTTGTTTAATCAAAAAGATGTTTCCATTATTTTGGATCACTGTGGACAATTTTACCATAAATCATGAGCTATTTTTAGAATCTCATTAGTTTTATGTGAGCTAGAATGTAAATAATAAAGGTCTTGTGTCTATAAAATAACTCCATACCCCATATTTTAATTTTTTCATAAGATAATTAGGTTACATAATTGTTATTGTTTATTTGATCTATTATTATTGTAGAATTATTGGACAAGCTATCATTTTTAGAGATTATAAATTATTGTAATCATTACATGTTGATGTACTTGAGCTATTATGGTTATTATAAGATATGCTAATAAAACATTTTTTCCACTTTAGGGTTTTATTTGTATTTTGTAGTTATTTTGGTTAATCTACTTTATGTTTAATAATAGTTAGCATGCTTGTGTTTTTCATTAATGGCTACTTTCTAGTTAATATCTTCATTACCCAAGTCAACATGACCTAGTAATCTCTCTTTGAGTGATTGATAAATACTTGAGTGATAGGTCAACATAGACAATGTAATCTTATATTTTGGGTTCATGCTAGTATGCATAACCATTTGTAAGGTATTGGAAAAAAGCCAACAACCCGAATATATGTGCATGAGTTAAGAAATATATTGATATAATTATATAAATGTGAGTATTTATTTAGTGGAAGAGTCTGACTGGGTAAATACTATGTTAATTAACATTAAAAAAGATGAAAATATTAGAGTTTGTTTATAACACATGGTGTTGAATCATGTGTGTTCAATACCTACTCTATCTATAGAATAAGTGTTGTAAAAGGTAGCAATCCAAGAAATTTATACTTTCACTAATGGATTTTCAAGGTACCATCAAGTTCAAATTATGGGAGAATATAAGTATAAAACCACCATTTCTAAAAAATATGGATCTTTTGCATACACTTGGATGGATTTTTTTTCTAAAAAATTTTCAAGTTACATTTTTATGCATTGTACTAAAGGCATTCATATATTTCATTAATGTTTTTTTATATTTGTATCTTGATGATTAGATTGTCTATAAATTTTTAAGTATCACTATAAAAATATACATCTAATGTTTGATAGTTTTAGCTAACTAAAAAACTAATGAAATTTTAAAAAATGTAAGTTTGTAGTACCATTTGGAAAAATATTAGGAAATTTCATTTATAATGATGCATATTGGTTGAACCAACTAGTATTATTTGATGACACTATAAGTTCATTTAGATATATGCATAGACTATTAGGTCATTGTGGATTATTAAGATATGGTTCATTTGAGAGGGAATGTGGGAAATAAGAGTAACTTGAAATAATTAAATATAATCTTGAAATGGCACCAATCATTTATTTTTTGGATTAGAAGACGCATTTTAACGTATTTGAGTTGAGAAGATAGTATAACAATCCAAATATGCGTAAAAGGAAGAAAGATATGGTGGTGATAGAATAAATATCACAAAAGGAATGAAATACGTACATCTTATGAGAATAATATCCTAAAGGAATTGTAAATTAATATCAAATATGAGATAAATAAAATACTAAATATGTAACATTGTCAATAACATCTTCAAAGAAACTAATTAAGAAGATAACACTAGTGATAGAAGGTATTCATAAATATAGGCTTAACAAAATATTCATGTTCAATGAATATGGGAGAACACTTGGTGATGTGTTTTGGAGCCTACACTATTAAGTAATTAAAACATAGTAATAAATAGTACATTGGTATCTTGGAGATAAATTTAGGAAATGAATACCAAGGAATAACTACAAAGGAACAATTAGAAAAAATAGGAATATTGGGAGTTGATCAGTTGTCATTTATCAAAAAACTATATGATCCAGTGAATTTTATTTTTCCATGCACCCATGAGGGGAGGATTTATTTCACAAAGAGGATAATTAATATAAAACCTTCACAAAGTATCAAGAAAAAATGACTCACTAAAGAAGGAGAGAATGTGTGCATTGATATGTTAAACATTGAAGGTGATAAAAATTTGAAAACTAAATTGAGCTTGAATAAAGGAGGCAACACGTTAATCTTGGATAAGATGTAAAAATTTATAGTAAGGGTAGTGGCATATGTGATGGGTTAAAATTTAAATCTATAAATGCACTAGGGCCAAATGTTAAAGTATGTGGTATATAACATTCTCAGTATGAGTAATAAATACCAAGTATAATTATGCAAATTATATAGTTGAATAAGTAAATATGGTGATATAAGTATAACATATTAATTGAGTAATATTTGTATGGGGTGTGATACTCATGTTTATTATCATTGAGGATATTAGATTACCTGATGGTCACTCATTTTCAATGATACCAAAATTTTAATCCTAGAATTAAAAGTATAAGGGTTATATTTGTGCAACCAAAATATATTATACATATAAGAATAAAATGAAGATATGGTATAAAACCTTAAAATTTATGCTTAGAAAGAAAAATACATTTTCATGCATGATATAGGAAGTGTAAGGGAACGTGGAATTTTGTACGATGGATTAGTAAACATTTATAAGGAATTTATATCAATATGGTAGATGGATATAAGGATTATGATAAATGGATAAAATGGATTAAATTACCATATATGGTAACAACACATAACATGGAGGGAGCATTGGACTGGATCAAGAACATACCATGAGAAAATTTGGGTGTCAATAAATTTGAAAAGGATATTCTTTAACAAGTAAGGATGTATAATAGGTCTATAAGAAGCACCCTACCTTAATATGAGTATAAAAACTCAAGAATAAAAATATAAATATCCTAATGAAATAAAATCCAAAAGGAATTCCTACTATAGTTGATGAAGTCCCATTTGAGAATGATATTATTTCATATGGTGGGGGATAAGAGGAATAAAATAATAATTAAGAAAAAAAATAAGATATAATACGAATAAAATATGTTGAGGTATGTTCCTAGTGTTGGTATAAGGGCATTTATGTTGTCATTAATGTCAAATTTAAGTTGAATATCCTTCATATAAAAAGTTAGAAATGATGTCATGATTGATGAAGTGGTGTGTGATAAAAAAAATTGTCTCTATGTTGAGATAAAATTTGAAGGTAACTTAGTATTATTTTTAATTTTTGATGAAATTTCAATATCATGTTCAATATATAATGGAATCATCTTGATTAACCTCTAAGTACTAAGGAGCATACAAGGTATCTTGAGTAGCCTAGTCTAGCTCTATAAAGAAGATGTATACATGAAGCATGGTAAATCTTTGTGTTCATGTTCAGTACATGCATGACTAGGTTTTATAATATGTTTCAACATGGAAAAGAGGAAAATAATCCTTAACATGATTTCAAAGGTCTAGTTTGAAGCATATCTCCTACATGAAGAGACCTAGTGAGAAGATATAGGTTTGATGCCTTACTGAGATAAGCTATATGAGACTTGTGTAAGGAATATTTTCAATATGTAAGCATGGTATGAGGTCACATAACATATGGATGAAGTTTTGAATAGAATTAAAGTGGTTTTAAGGCATGATCATATTCCAAGTATGACTAGCAGTGTAAGGCCTAGTATGCAAAATGACCTATAGTGACCTAATGAGGGGTCAAGAACATTTCTAAAGGTGGAAGAGATATTGAAAGAATTTAAAAAGGTGTGATATGTCATGTTAAGTTTTTATACATATTTTTATGTCAATACCTAACTTATAAATCATGAAAACCTATGGTAAGGTTGATTATGTGCACATAATGGGGGGTTCCAGACCTAATAAGAAGTGTATCATGCTTGTTGGCATGTGTAGCCTTTTCATGAGAGCTTGAGCACTTCATGTTAGTTGGAGAAGGTCCCTACCTTGAATTTATATCATTTATTTTGTATTTTAGGTAAAATCCTTTATGAATTATTGCTAAGAAGGTAAGGTAGTCAAAAACTTTCCTAAAACCCTAGCAGAGCCTGATGGGAAATATATAATCAATTATGACTCAAAATGGTCTAGTTAACCTAGTTTGATATTTGAAACATGTAAATAACTCTTAAAGGATTCCTCATTTGGTTTTTTTATCTTTATATTGAATATAAGTTATATAAAAACTCTTATTTTTAGGGGTTTTGATGCTATAGGCAAGGTTGATTAGCTCAAACTATGTAAATGGATGAAGGATGATGTGCAAGACTTATAGTTTATGCCCATGAAATTTTTTGAGTAGATTGTTGACCATAAATGTGATAAACTATTCATTAAAGTTACCCTATCTCTAAAAAAGCCTAATGAGTAGATCAATGAGAAAACTAGGTGAGAAAGAGAATGAGATTAGGGATTGGTTGTAGAGGACTAGCAATGGATCCTAGGGCATTATTAAATATGAAACCCATTTCACCCTTAAGGTAAAAATAAAATTATGAGGGAATTTTTAACATGCATTTTTTTACTTTCACAAATCATGGGATGTACTTTTGAGTGTGTCAACCACTTCCCCCATTTGTGGCACATTTTGTGGAGAAGTGGGTGTGATATAAGGTGTTGAGATAATTGAGGGATTATGTGGTTGAAACCTCCCTTATTTTTTTCCTTATTCTGTGGGGATATGGTTATGTCTATGGTTATGTAAAAAATTTCAAGGGCTTTTGAAAATTATAAAAAGGGGTGAGGGGTAACACATTATTCATTGCATTTTACATCTCATTTTGAGCTCTATAATTCTCTCTTTGGTTGGTGTGATCGGGTTTGAGGTGTAATTTACCATCTAAAGAATTCTAGTGTGAATTTGGATTGGAGAAAGTTATATCTTCAAGATGTTTTTGGTTTAGTTTTTTTTTTCTCTTACTTATAATATTATATAGATCCTCTTGGTAGATGTAGCCAACATTGGGTGAACCATGTTATATCTATGTTATGTGTGTATTTGCTTAGATCTAAATTTTATTCCATATGTCTCTACTGATGTGATTTTGAGGAATGAATTATATTTTTCATTTTATTGAATAAGTAATCACTTATTCCTAACAACTGGTATTAGAGCTAGCTTTAGTGGTTTTTCTAAAGTGGTGAATCATAGGGAAAGATATTAGCTTCAGTGGGAGCTATGGCAGATAATGGTAGATCTAGAGGTGAAAAATTTAATGGGTATAATTTTAGATTGTGGAAGATGTAAAAGGAGGATTATTTATTTTAGAAGGATCTTCATCTCCCTTTGATGCAGAAAATAGGCCAACTTTCATGTATCAATTAGGTAGATTAGAATTCGCTTGATAAGAAAGAACTAGGAGCCATACATTTGTGCCTTACATCTTTAATTACCTTAAATATTTTAGAGGAGAAGACCACATTTGGTTTGATGAATAAATTAGGGGAGTTATTTTAAAAACCCTCTACCTCTAATAAAATATTTTTGATGAAAAAGTTATTTATTATGAAAATGTCTAAAAATGGTTCTGTAGCTAATCATTTGAATGATGTTAACATGAATGTGAGTATGCTAACTTATGTTGGTATTAAATTTGAAGATAAAGTTAAGGGTTTATTGATTTTGTGCTCCTTACATGATAGTTTGGATATCTTGGTTATCAATGTGAGTAATGTCATCCCTACTAAGGGAAGTTTAAAGTTTGAGGATGTTACAAGTGTGAGTCTTAGTGAGGAAATGTGAAGGAAAAGTTTTAGGGAATCATCTTAAGGGAATGTTTTGATGATGGAGACTAGAGGGAGGAAAAATTATAGAGGAAAAGGAAACCATGGAAATTCAAATTTTTATGGAAGATATAAATCTAGGGCCAAAATGGTATGTTGGCACTGTGGGAAAAGTCGACACACAAAGGAGTGTTGGGAACATTAGGATAAGAAGACCAAACATGAGGATACCAAAGATTTAAATATGACAATAGGCACTGTTAGTTAGGATTATTTAATTCTTTCTTTGGATAATTTTTTTGAATATTAGGTGTTATATTTAGGGGCTTCTTTTCATGCCACCCCGCATAGACATCATTTTACTGATTATGTTCAAGGAGATTTTGGACATATTTATCTTGGTGATGATAAACCATACAATATAGTAGGGAAAGGTTGTGTTCATGTGAATATGAATAAAAGGAACACATGGATACTAAAGGATGTTAGACATGTTCCATAGTTAAGGTAGAATTTAATATCAGTGAGGTAGTTGGATAGTGAGGGTTGTTCAATGTTGTTTATAGTAGACTCTTGGAAAGTTACCAAGGCTACTCTTATGGTTATGAGAGGTAATAAAGTTTCCACTTTATATTTGAATAGTAGTTTTAATCACTATAATTTAGTTTATATAGATGAAGATGTAACTTTTTGGATCTACAAGCTCAGTCATATGAGTTGGATGAGCATGGAGATCTTGAAAGACAAGTTACCTAGATTGAAATAAGTTGATTTGGACTTTTGTGATGATTGTGTGTATGGGAAGCAGATTTGAGTTAAGCTCATGAGGGTTAGACCTATGAAGAAGGATAATAAGTTAAATTTGGTTCACCTGGATGTATGGGGTTATCTCAGGTATCTTTTATTGGTGGTTAAAATTATTATGTTACATTTATTAATGATACAACTAGGAAAGTTTGGGTTTATTACATTATGAAGAAATCTGATGTGTTTGAAACATTCAAGAGATGGAAATATTTAGTTGAGAATGAAATATATCTCAAGTTGAAATGTCTCGTGTTGGACAATGGAGGCGAGTATTTTAGAAAAGCATTTTTTATTGTGTTAACCACTTCCCCCATTTTTGGCAAGTTTTGTGGAGAAGTGGGTGTGATCTAAGGTGTTAAGAGAATTAGGGGATTATGTGGTTGAAACCTCCCTTATTTTTTACCTTATTTTATGGGGATATGGTTATCTCTATAGATATGGTGCATTTTTCAAAGAAAATTATAAATAGGGGTGAGGGGAAACAAATTATTCATTGCATTTTGCATTTCATTTTGAGCTCTGTAATTCTTTGTTCAGTTGGTATGATCAGGTTTGAGGTGTAGCGTATCATCTCAAGAATTCTAGTGTGAATTCAAGTTGGATAAAGTTATCTCTATAAGATTTTTTTTGTTCTCTTGTTTATAATATTATAGATAACCTCTTGGTGGACATATCCCACATTGTGTGAACCATGTTATATCGGTATTATGTGTGTATTTGCTTAGCTCTAAATTTTCTTTCATATGTCTCTACTACTATGATTTTTAGGAATAAATTACATGTATTTTATTAAATAATTAATCACTTATTCCTAACAACTAGTATCAGAGCTAGCTTTAATGGTTTTACTAAAGTGGTGAATCACTGGGAAAGATATTAGCTTGAGTGGGAGCTATGGTAGATCTACAGTTGAAAATTTTAATGGGCATAATTTTAGATTGTGGAAGATGTAAATGGAGGATTACTTATATCATAAGGATATTCATCTCCTTTTGATGGGGAAAATAGGTCATCCTTCAGGTAGGGATTAGGTAGATTGACAATTTGATTGATAGGAAAGTAATGGGAGCCATACGATTATGCCTTGCATTTTTGTTTACCTTCAATATTTTAGAGGAGAAGACCACATTTGGTCTGATGAAGAAATTAGGGGAGTTATATGAAAAACCCTCTGCCACTAATAAAATATTTTTGATGAAAATGTTATTTGATATTAAAATGTCCAAAAATGGTTCTATAGCTGATCATTTGAATGATTTTAATACAGTTATGAATATGCTAACTTTTGTTAGTATTAAATTTGAAGATGAAGTTAAGGCCTTATTAATTTTATGTTCCTCACCTAATATTTGGGATAGTCTGGTTATTGTTGTGATTAATGTCACCCCTGCTAAGGGAAGTTTAAAGTTTGAGGATGTTATAGGTGTGATTATTAGTGAGGAAATTTGAAGAAAGTGCATCGAGGAATCATCTTTAAGGAATTATTTGATAATGGATACTATGGGGAGACAAAAGGATAGAAGGAAAGGAAACTATGGAAAGTCAAAGGGTTGAGGAAGATCTAAATATAGATCCAAGATGATGTGCTGACACTGTGGGATAGTGGACACACAAATAAGGAATGTTGGAATGAATTTTTGAGTGTGTCAACCACTTTCCTCATTTTTGGCACATTTTGTGGAGAAGTGGGTGTGATCAAAGGTGTTGAGAGAATCATTGGATTATGTGGTTGAAACCTCCCTTATTTTTTACCTTACTTTGTAGGGATATGGTTATCTCTATGTTTATTGCACATTTTTCAAGTGCTTTTGAAAATTATAAATAGGGGTGAGGGGTAACACATTATTCATTACATTTTGCATCTCATTTTATTCAGTTGGTGTGATCGGGATTGAGGTGTAGCTTAGCATCTCGAGAATTTTGGTGTGAATTCAGGTTGGAGAAAGTTATCTCTATAAAATATTTTTTGTTGAGAGTTGTTTTGTACTCTTGTTTATAATATTATAGATAACCTCTTGGTGGACGTAGCCCACATTGGGTGAACCATGTTATATCGATGTTATGTGTGTATTTTCTTATATCTAAATTTTCTTCCATATGTCTTTGCTATTATGATTTTGAGAAATTAATTATGTGTTGTATTTTATTGCATAATTAATCACTTATTCCTAACAATCAGTATCATAGCTAGATTTTGTGGTTTTGCCAAAGTGGTGAAGCGCAGGGAAAGATATTAGCTTGAGTGGTAGCTATGGTAGATAATGGTAGATCTAGAGTTGAAAAATTAAATGAGAAAATTTTAGATTATGGAAGATGAAAATGGAGGATTACTTGTTTTAGAAGGATCTTCATCTCCCTTTGATGGTGAAAATAGGCCAACCTTTAGGTATGGATCAAGAAGATTGGAATTTACTTGATAGGAAAGCATTGGGATCCATATGGTTGTGCCTTGCATCTTTGGTTGCCTTAAATATTTTAGAGGAGAAGACCACATTTGGTTTGATGAAGAAATTAGGGGAGTTATATAAAAAACCTCTGCCTCTAATAAAATATTTTTGATGAAAACGTTATTTAATATGAAAATGTCAAAAAATGGTTCTATAGATAATCATTTGAATGATTTTAATATGGTTAGGAGTATGCTAAATTTTGTTGGTATTAAATTTGAAGATGAAGTTAAGGATTTATTGATTTTTTTATTTTTACCTGATAGTTGGGATAGCCTAGTTATGGTTGTGAGTAATGCCATCCCTATTAAGGGAAGTTTAAATTTTTAGGATGTTCTAAGTGTGATTCTTAGTGAGAAAATTTGAAGGTAAAACACCAAGGAATCATCTTCAGGGAATGCTTTGATGGTGGATACTAGAGGGAGTCAAAAGGATAGAATCAAAGGAAATTATGGAAATTCAAAGGGTCAAGGAAGATCTAAATCTAGAGCCAAAATGGTGTGCTGGCACTGTGGGAAATGTAGGCACACACAGAAGGAATGTTGGGAACTTTAAGACAAGAAGACAAAACATGAGGAGACCAAGGAGGTAAATATAAAAAATAGGTCTAATTAGTCAGCATGATTTAATTATTTCCTTAGATAATGTTTTTGAATCTTAGGTATTAGATTCAAGGGCTTCTTTTTATGCCACCCCACATAAGCATCATTTTATTGATTATGTTCAAGGAGATTTTGGACATGTTTATCTTGGTGATGATGAACCATGCATTATAGTATGTAAATGTTATGTTTAGGTGAATATGCAAAATGGGAACACATGGCTACTAAAATATGTCAGACAAGTCCCACAGTTAAGGCAAAATTTAATATCAGCATAGGAGTTAGACAGTGAGGGTTGTTTGATTATATTTACAACAAAATCTTGGAAAGTTACCAAGGGTGCTCTTGTTGTTGTGAGAGGTAACAAAGTTGGCACTTTGTATTTGACTAGTAGTGTTGATCACTGTAACTTAGTTTTTGTAGATGGAGATGCAACTTTGTGGTACTACAAGCTCAGTCATATGAACCAAAAGGGCATGGAGATCCTAAAAGACAAGTTGCTAGGAATTAAACAAGTTGATTTGGACTTCTATGATGATTATGTGTTTGAGAAGTAGAATAGAATTAAGTTCCTAGGGCTTATACCTATGAAGAATGTAAATAAGTTATATTTGGTTCACTTGAATGTATGGGGGCCAACTCAGGTATCTTCCATTGGTGGTTCAAATTATTATTTTACATTTATTGATGATGCAACTAGAAAAGTTTGGGTTTATTACATTAAGAATAAATTTAATGTGTTTGAAATATTTAAAAGATGGAAAGCTTTGGTTGAGAATGAAACAAGTCTCAATTTAAAATGTCTTGGGTTGAACAATGGAGGTGAGTATTGTAGCAAAGCATTTGATGATTATTGTTCTTCAAATGGAATTAGTAGGCAAAGGATGATTCTAGGGATGTCACAACATAATGGAGTTTCAGAGAGGATAAACAAGACAATCATGGATCATGATAGAAATATGAGGTTAAATGTAGGGTTGCCTCTAATGTTTTGGGTGGAATCAATTAGAATAGTAAAATATCTGATTACTAGAGGACCTTTAGTGCCTTTGGATGGAGGAATAATTGAGGAATCTTAGTCTGGTAAGAAAGTTAATTATTCTTTTCTTAAGGTCTTTCGATGTGAGGCATTTATTTATTTTTCTAAGAAAGATAGGACCAAGTTATAAATTAAGTCTGACATATGCAACTTTATTGGTTGTGGTGAGGATGACTTTAGTTTCTAGGTTTGGAGTCTTAGAGACAAGAAAATATTCTATTCTAGAGATGTTGTCTTTAAATAAAAATTCATGTATAAAGATCAATTGTAGGAATAGGAACAAAAATATCACATAGTGTTGGATGATATTACGAATGGTAGGGTATCCAAGGAGATAATTCAAGAACCTTATACATAGGAACCCCAAACTCCTTTAGTAAGAAAATATTCTAGGGTAATAAAAACTCTTGGAAGTTTTTCCCCATCTTTAAGTTATTTTTTACTTATTGATAGTGGAGAAATAGATTGTTTTGAGAAATAAATGCAGGAAAATGCTAGGGATAAGTGGGAGCAAGCCATGGGAGAGGAACATAGTTCTCTCATGGAGAACTAGATGTGGGAATTGGTTAAGCTACCCAAGGGCAAGAGAAGTATGCAGAACAAGTGGGTATATAAAATCAGAGAAGAGGATGGAGGAAGGAAAAGGTATAAGGCCTAGTTGGTGGTCAAGGTATTTACACAGAAGAAAGTTATTGATTTTGATGATATTTTTTCTCCTATTGTTAAAATGACTTATATTAGAACTATGCTTGGTATAGTTTCAGTAGAGGATTTACACTTAGAATAATTAGATGTGAAGACTATGTTCCTTCATTATGATTTATAGGAGGAATTATATATGGATTAGCCATAGGGTTATGAGGTCAAAGGAAAGGAGAAATTGGTGTACAGACTAAAGAAGAGCTTGTATGGCCTAAAACAAGCTCCATGATAATGGTATAAGAAGTTTGATAGTTTTATATTGGAACATGGTTACTCCAGGTGTCATTCTAACCATTGTGTGTATGTCAATATATTTGATGATGGTAATTATATTATCCTATACTTGTATTTAGATGATATGTTGGTTGTAGGAAAGAACATGCAATAGATTCAAGTACTCAAGAAGCAGCATGGTGATTCCTTTTATATGAAAGATTTGGATGCAAGAAAGCAAATCCTTGGTATGATGATAACTTGGGATAAGAAGGAAGGTAATCTAATATTATCCTAGGAAGAGTACATGAAGAAAGTTTTGGAGAGGTTTAGTATGTTGGATGCTAAGTTGGTTGGTACTCCTTTGGTGGCCATTTTAGATTATCAAAGGAGCAATGTCCCAAGATAGAGAAGAAAAGGTAAAGATGTCTAATGTACCTTACTCATCGATGGTTGGTAGCTTGATGTATGTTATGGTTTATACTAGGCTATATATTTTCCATGTAGTGGGAATAGTTAGTAGGTACATGAGTAATCTAGGTTATGAGCACTAGAAAGTACTGAAATGGATTCTTTGATATTTGAGAGGAACCATGAGTACAACATTATGTTTTGTTCAATCAGACACTAGTTTGCATAGTTATTCAGACTCAGACATGGTTGGGGATGTTAATAGTAAGAGGAGTAAAATATGTTATGTATTTACTATCAAGGATACATTGGTTAGTTGGATTTCTCAGATGTAGAAGGTTGTGGCTTTATCAACCATAGAGGCTAAGTATATTACTAGTATAGATTCTAGTAAGGAGATGATTTGGTTATAATAGCTACTTAATGAACTAGGGAATAATAAAGATGTTGGGGGATTACATAGTGATATTTAGAGTGTTATACACTTAACCAATAACTTTGCTTTCCACTCAAGGAGGAATCACATACATTGGCGGTATCATTTCATCATAACATCTTTGGAGTAAAACATGGTGAAGCTAGAGAAAATACATATGAGCTAAAATCCTGTAGATATGATGACAAAGACATTCACATTGGAGAAGTTGAGTTTATGTTTAGCTTTGGTTGGTATTCATGAAGATCATGGAGGAGTGTTAAATTTTGTTCAAGGAGAAATGAACTCCAAGTGGGAGATTGTTAAATATGGAGCCTATTTCACCCCTAAGGTAAACATAAAATTCTCGAGGCATATTTAACATGAATTTTTTTACTTTCACAAGTGGTGGGATGTATTTTTGAGTTTTTCAACCACTTCCCCCATTTTTGACATGTTTTGTGTTGACAGAATCGAGGGATCATGTGGTTGAAACCTCCCTTATTTTTTACTTTATTTTGTGGGGATATGATTATCTCTATGGTTATGGTGAATTTTTAAAGGTATTTTGAAAATTATAAATAAGGTTGAGTGGTAACACTTTATTAATTTCATTTTGAGCTCTGTAATTCTCTCTCCGATCAGTGTGATCAAGTTTGAGGTGTAGCTTAGCATCTCAAGAATTGTGGTGTGAATTTAGGTTGGAAAAAGTTATATTTGAAAGAAGTTTTTTTTAGATTTGTTTTTTAATTTTTTTATAATATTATATATATCCTCTTTTTGGATGTATACCACATTGGGTGAACCATGTTATATCAGTGTTATGTGTGTATTTTCTTAGATCTAAATTTTCTTCCATGTGTCTTTGCTACTATGATTTTGAGGAAAGAATTTCATATTACATTTTATTACATAATTACTCACTTATTCCTAGTATGAATTGGGTAATTATTAAATACCTATTCTTCTTATCCCCTTATTATATAAGTGTTCATGATGCCTACACCTATGAAAAAAGTTATCATCAAACTAGTCTATCTAACATAGTGAAGATTGTGTAGAGTGAAGTAGTGAGATTAGTCTATAAGACCAATACTGATATATGACCAAGAAATATATATTTCCAAATATGATCTAATTATGATAAACACTCACACAAACCAATTGGAATATCATAGAAGTGTTCTCATAGATGTTTTAAAAGTTGATTTTCTTGAATGTATTTTTGATCCTATAGGCATATTTCTATGTGTGTGAAAAGGAGGTTCCTAAGTCATTTTTCACTAAGGTAGAATATGAAAAGAAATTTCAAGTGTTATAAAGGACTCATAAGATCATTTTAATTTATTTTTATTAATTTTAAGTCATTTTTCAAGCTTGAAGAGTCAAATTATTTTGACTATGTGTTGAAAGTGTTTGGTGTTTCTAAGTAAGCCTTTTACAAGAGTGTTCTTCAGGAATTTTTTCCTTGTGTTGAATAACAAATAATTTTTGTAATTAAGTATTTTTTATCCTATTAATATTATTTGTAAGATAGACTTTCAGGTAGTGAGAAGACCTATTGGCAAGGAGACCTACTTGGTAGGTCCAAATAGTGAAATCGACCAAATGGAGTTGGGGACCCAAGATGAACTTATCAAAGGGTATATTGGAGGCATGTATGAATTTATTAATCTATTTTTTAAGACAATAAGTTTTCCTAAGGGTTAGAGTGGTAATGTGTGGATAAGATAGACCTAATTTCATTAGGTCTCCATTAGGCCTAATGGTGGATTTGGTCTTTATGGACTATGGCTAACTTATGTATTATTTGTTTTACTTATGAAACATGTGTATTGATATATTTAAATTATAATTCAAGTATGTTGAGGTCTTTTTCTGATCAAGATAGTTATGAGAAAGAATCAAGTATAAAGTTAAGGCCTAATAAGCCTATTTTGACTAGTTAGATAATTGAGCTATTAAACAAAGGAATTAGTGGTTTTTGAGAATAGGTTAAGGGATTGAAGATCATCAGAGAGATGATATGAAAATTCCATGAGTATCTAAATATTTTTATATAGGTATTGAATAAGGTCATTTTACCTAATTCTACCAAAGAGAGTTATTTGAGCGAGAAGGCCTATAAGGTTGTTTGAGTGAGATGAAAGGGTAATAAGTGAAAAAGAAGGTAGCAGGTGTTTTAAGGTAATAATATGTTAGAGGTGACTTATTTGGTGCTAAGTTAACTAGGGAATTAGATCCTCCTTGAAAAATAGAGCTTGCAGAAGATGAGTTGAGTAGGTGTTTAACCAGGTAAGAGTTAGACCTCCTTATGAAGTTGGTGATTCACTAAACTTTGGATCTTTACATTATAGGATTATATTCCATGTGCATGGTTCAGTGGGTTTTATCCCCCATGATTTTTTCCCACATAACTTTGTGTTCTCTCATGATATGCTTGTGTAGTTACTTTGTTTATGCATTAATGTTTTATGAAAATGAATGTTTCATGGAATGATGAAATGAATTGAATAGATATTGTTAAGAAACTGATTCACCCCCCCCCATGTCATCATCTAATTCTAAAATCTGGTATCAAATTATTTATTTTTAAGGAGATCTAACAACCTAAAGGATATTCTAATCAAGCTAAGATGGATAGTCAAGTACAAGGTGGTTTTTCTACTAGCAAAGCTTTGTTATTCAGTGGAACCAATTATGCATTTTGGTGTGTTATGATGAGGTTATATATAATATATCAAGGCCATGATGTTTTTCAATTAGTCTTGGATGGATATACTTCACCCTTATTCCTCCTATAGTTGTATTAGGTAAGAAATCTAGTGATAATAACTCAAAAGTAATGAATGGCATTATGTGTGGCCTATTAGAGGTAGAAATTGTGAATGTAATGCACTATATATATAAAAAAGAAATTTGGGATAAGTATAAAACTATTCATGATGGGTATTTCAAGGTCAATTTGACCAAGTTTCAAACCCATAGAAGACAATTTGAGAGTCTAAAGATGAATTAAGATGAGATCATTACAACCTACTTATTGAGGGTTGATAAAGTGGTCAACATCATAAAAAGTCGAGGATAATATTTGAAAGAGACTAATACTATTAAAAAGGTACTAAGGTATCTAACTCCCAAATTTTATTCTAAGTTTTTATGTGTTGTTGTAGAGATTCAAGATCTAGACAAGCTAGAGATGGATTGACTTCATGGAACCCTAACAACCTATGAATTGAGGAAAAGTGAAGGAAGACCTACAAAGAATAAAGTTAAATTCAATGTAGAAAAGAATCCAAAATATAATATGTCACAACATAATAAATTCAAATATAATATTAATGATGATTTGATAGCTATGTTTATAATAAAATTGAAGATAGGTTCAAGTAATATAAGGGCAATCAGAATTTTAAATGCTTCAATTGATGAGAGGTTAGACACTTTACCAACAAATTTCCTCATAAGCATAATATAAAGGATAATGTAGATAATTATCATGATAAAAAGTCTTATAAATCTGATAACATCAATAAAAACATCATAAGGTATGAAAATAAGAAAAAGTTTTTCAAAAACAAAAGGAGTCTTTACACCAAGGAAGATTGTAGCTCATCTAATGTGAGTGAGATAAGTAATTAATAAAGTGATCATGAGGGTGATTGTCTTAATGTCAATGAGTTCCTCTTCATGGATAAATAAGCAAGCTTCTCAAATCCATAAGAATCCATATGGATTGGAGGTGATGTTGGCGATTCAGATGAAGAAGGAGATGAGGTGAATTTTTATGTTGAGTTGATTAAAACTCTAGAATAATTGAAGATGATAAAGAAATATAATATTATAATGAGGTACCTTATAAAATACTATGAGGATAAAATCAACTTATTTGAATCTAGACTAAGAAACAACTCCAAGGAACAAGAAGAAATAGTCAACCAAGTAGAAAGTCAACTTGAAACTATGACTGTTGGCCTAGAGGAAAAAGAATAAGAATGTGCAAGTTATGTAGCTAAAGTGAGATCCTTGAGATATAAATTTAAATAATAATAAAAAAAGGTCAATTCCTTTTTAAATTTTGAAAAGATAACCAATGATCTAGACAACCTTCTAAGTAGTCAAAACACTATTAATGACAAAATAGGCCTTGGCTTCATTGAAGATCAAGAGGACACTAATGTGATCAAAAGGGTCAAATATAAACCAAATAATGAGTGTGATGAAAAAATATGAATCAATACTATCAATAAATTTAATAACATAAGGAATGTTAATCCTTTCAATGGATGTTTTTATTCATGTAATCAATTTGGTCAAAGAGCAAGGCATTATAGAAGACCCTTCAAGAATGAATTTGCATGGAAATATGAGGAGAATCATTAGTAAAAAGGTATGGGTCATGGTTTGTTTCAATATATAGGGATAACATGTTTCAATTATCCTAATTTTGGTCACATTTAAAAATACTATAAGCATGACTTCTCAAGACAAGATGAGAAATTTAAGGTTTCTAGAACACAAGAAAGAAGATAAAATAGTGAGTGGAAACCCAAAGAATCTAAGGTTGATAACAAGTATACAAGTCCAAATGGATTATTTTCCATGATAGAACAAAATCAAGATATAAAGGAGTTCCAAGAATTTTCTCTATCAACTTTGATTGTTGATGAATAAAATAAGACCAATAAATCAAGAAAGTATATTGCTCAAGCAAAGACTGAAGGGGTCAAGCTAGAAGGAGAAATCAAGTATAAAAGGATCATGAAGGAAGTTTAGTCCTGAAAAGACATGGATATCTAAGAATCTCTTGAACCTATGTTGTTCTAATTACCTACAGTAGAGGTGATTCTATTAGGCTTCATGAAGGCACTCGGCTAGAAATCAAGAAGCATGAAGTATGCTCAGTTGTAGGGGGATTTTTGTGATCTTAGGAGATATTTAGATTCAATTTTTAGTCAAATAAGTTTTTTATATATGTGATATCAAGAGACAAGTCACAAAAAAATTATATGATGACTTGATCAAACCAAGTCATAATTTTGAAAATGTCTTGAATTTTCATGAAGGCAAAGGGAGTCAATCATGTTTCATGAGTAGGTATGTGAACCTGGTCTGTGCTAAAGCTTATAATATAAATGATTGATGAGTTTTTTTGAAAGAAAATATATTTTTACCTAAGTATAAGGATCAAATAGCTACTAATAAGGTGAACCTTTGTCATTAATGTCAAAGGGGGAGAAAGTTCCTATTTCAAAATATCTAGCATGAAAGAAAGAGAATGATTTGTTATGATTAAAAATGTTTTCCATAAATGACAAAGGGGGAAATTTTTGAGGTATGTTCCTAGTGCTAGTATTAATGCATTTATGTTGTCATTGATGTCAAAGTTAAGTTGAATGTCCTTCATGTCAAAATTTAAAATTAATGTCATGATTGATAAAGTGGTGTGTGACAAAAAAGTTTTGTCTCTCTCTATTGAGAGAAAATTTGTAGCAACCTAGTATTATTTTTTAGGTTTGATGACATGTAAATATCATGTTTAAGATACAAGGTAAGCATCTTGATTAATTCATAAGTATTGAGGAACATACAAGGTATCTTGAGTAGCCTGGTCTAGCTCTATGAATAATATGTATGCATGAAACATGGTAAATATTTGTGTTGAGGGTCATTATAGACATGAGTAAGTGTCGTAATCTATTTGAACATGGTCAAGAGGAAAATAAGCCTTTAGATAAGTTTAAATGTCTAGTAGCTTATCTCCTACATGAAGAGACCTAGTGAGAAGATATAGGGTTTGTGCCTTAGTGAGATAAGCTATATGAGATGTGTGTAAGGATGGTTGGTAGAAATTTAGAATTGTATGAGGTCACATAACATGTGGATGCAGTGTTAAATATAGTTAAAGTGGTACCAAGACGTGATCATACTCCAAGTATGACTAGCAGTACAAGGCCTATTATGTAAAGTAACAAATAGTGACCTAATGAGGGGTCAAGAACATTTCCAAAGGTGGAAGAGCTATTGAAATAATTTAAAAAGGTTTGATAGGTCATTTTAAGTGTGTGGACATATTTTTTAAGTCAATACCTGAAGTAAAAAACATGAAAACCTATGGTAAGGTTTATTATATGCACAGAATGGGGTGTTACAGACCCGATAATAAGTTTCTCATGATCATTGGAATATAAAACCTTTACATGAGAACCTAATAAATTCATGGTAGTTTTGGAAGGCACATATCTTTGATTTCTTATCATTGGTTTTGGAGTTGAGTGAAAATCCTTTATGAATGATTTCTAAGAAGGTAAGGTAGTTAAAACACTCCTAAACCCCCAAAAAAGACCTAATAGGAAAGATATAATTGGTTGTGACTCATAATGGTCTATTTGACCTATTTTGATGATTGAAAAATGTAAATTACTCTTCAAGTTTTCCTCAAGTGGTTTTAGTTTGTCTTGATAGTGAATAAAAGCTACAAGAAAACCCTTATTTTTAGTGTTTTTGATCCTACAAGTAGGGTTGACTAGGTCAAAGAATAAAAATAGAATGAAGGATGATGTGAAATACTTATATTTTATTCCCATAAAAATTTGTAAGTATATTTATAATCAAAAATGTGCTAACTTGGTTATGTAAGTTAGCCTATCAATATATTGGCCTAATGAGCAAAATAGTGAGAAAATTAGGCAAGAATGAGAATGAGATTAGGGATTGGTTTTAGAGGACTAGGGATGAATACTAAGCTATGGGTTAATTATTAAATACCTAAAATTAATATTCCCTTGGTATATAAGTGTTGATGATTCCTGCACCTATGCAAAAATTTGTCATCAAATTGGTCTATCTAACACAGTGAAGACTATGTAGAGTGAAGTAGTGAGATTGGCATATAAGACCAATATTGTTATATGACCATGCAATATATTTTTTCAGAGATGATATAAGGATGATAAGTTTTAACACAAACCCATTTTATAATCACATAAGTGTTTCCATATATGTTCTAAAATTTTTTTTTATTGACTGTATTTTTGATCTTATAGGCAACTTTCTATGTGTGTGTGAAAAGGAGGTTCTTGAGTCATTATTCACAAATTTTAAAGATAAAAATATATCTAAGGTGTTATAAAAAACTAATAATATCATTTTAATGTATTTTTATTCATTTTAAGTCATTTTTCAAGCTTGGAGAGTCATTATGTTGGTTGTGTGTTGGCAGTGTTTGGTGTTTCTAACTTAGCCTTTTGTAGAAGTCTTCATGAGGCATTTTGGCTTGTGTGGTGAATAAAAAATCATTTTGGTAAGTTTTTTAAGTAATTATTATCTTATTGATATTATTTAATGAATTTTTTATTTTGTAAAGTTGTGTATATGGTTCAAATTTTCAAGATAGACTTTTAGGCAGTGAGAAGGCCTATTAGTGAGGATACCCAAGTAGTGAAATGGGACAAATAGAGTTGGTAACCCAAGGTGAACTTAATAAGGGTATATTTTAGGAATATATTGATTTATTAATCCATTTTTTAATAAAATAATTATTCTTAAGGGTCATATTGGTAACATGTGGATAAGTCAGACCTAATTGTATTAGGTCTCCATTAGGCCTAATGGTGGATTTGGTCCTTATGGACCATGACCAACTTATGTATTATTTGTTTCACTTATCAAATGTGTGTAGTGATATATTTAAAGTATAATAAAATTATGGTGAGGTATTTATCAGACCAAAATAGGTATGAGAAAGAATCAAGTATAAATTTAAGGCCTAATAAGCCTATTTTGACTAGTTAGAGAACTAAGCTATTAAGCAAAGGATATAGTGGGTTTTTGAGAATAGGTGAAGGGATTGAATATAATAAAATAGATCATATAAAAATTTCATAAGCATATAACTATTTTTACATAGTTATTTAGCAATGTCATTTGACCTAATTATGCCAAAGAGAGGGTTATTTGAGAGAGAAGGCCTAAGAGGTTGTTTGATTGAGATTGAAGGGTAAAGAGTGAGAAATAAGTTTGTAATATATTTTTTAGTTATAAATAATTTTTATAAGGTAATAAAATATCATATGTGACTTAATTTTTGATAAGTTACCTAGGGGGTTAGAGCCTTCTTGCAAAATAGAGCTTGAAGAAGACTAGTTGAGTGGGTGTTTAACTAGGTAGGGGTTAGAGCTCCTTATGAAGTTGGTGCTTCACTAAAATTTGGATATTTACATAATAGGATTGTATTCCATGTGCATGGTTTAGTGGTTTTTATCCTCCAAGAGTGTTTCCCAAATATCTCTTATGTTCTCTCATGATATACTTGTGTAGTTGATTTATTTATGCATTAATCCATTATGAGAATGAATCTCATAATCTACTTCCAATAAAATATAGGTTTTGAAGAAGATTTAGAAGCTTAAAACACCATACAATCAGATAACCCCCCAAAATTTATATTTATGTAAATTATTCATCACTTTAAACTCAAATATTGTTGGAGAATAAACATACCTAATATATTTTAAAATCTAAATCTAAAGTGTAAAAAATATTTTGGGATTATCACAAATAAATATAGTGAGTTTTTTACCTTATTACATGCAATTATGAATCCAAAAAGTCATGAAATAGATATTAGTTTATAAATAGAGGAAGGCATCCCAATATTTAATACACATAGGTATACTACCAAATAAGGTACACTTGGTTTTATGGGAATAGTTGTAGATATTTCAATTATTAAAAGGCATTATAATAATCTCATAATTAATAATAAAAAAGGATTTTTAAGTGTCATAATTTGTCACAAACATTCATTATATTATCATAATTATAAATGAAATCTAGAAGTTATGTGGAATAAATTGAGAAATAAATTCTAGATAAATGGGGGGATACATATGTAAATAATATAAACCCTATGTATAATCTAAGCATGGTTATAAATATTTTTTTGGGTATATTAAAAAAATAATAATAATAACCAATCAATCCAAGAGAAGAGGATTTTATCAAAAAATAGTGGAAATTAAAATTGTAAAAATGGATAACAAAGATGGTTAAATCAAGAACTAGTCAAGAAATTCAAGAAAAATGCATAAATAACTAACAATATATGATAACGTATTTAATAGGGTGTGAAAATGAAAATTGAGAGAAAATGAAATAAATCAAACACAAGTTACCTTCCCAAGATCTTCTCATCACACAAATGTAGCTCAAAGCATGTTTTTCCCCTTGATTTGATGTTCAAGTCTTTAACAATGGTGTAAGGCCAAGATCCTCCACCATCTCAAGAACACAAATTAAGGTAGGATCATGATATGAAACCAATGGTATGTCTATCAATGAAGTTATCCTATTTCAAATAAAGCATTATCAAACTACACTCAAATGGCTTATAGAGAGAATCTTGCATTATAAGTTTACACAAATGAATCATAATCAAAGTGGTCTAGGCCATTCTATTCATATATTTTCCAAATTGATTATGATCAACCATGACCATCCAACTCAAAATCAAGATGTGTGGCCATGACACAATCCAATTATGTAAGTAATATATATAAATATCCTCATAAATATTTGGAAGGAAGGGGCATTAAAGAAGCATGGGAAGCCATAATCTTGATATTTGTTGCATTTATGGATTATGGATGCCACCCCATTAATCATGTCATTTTATGATGTATTCAATAAGAATTAATTTCCAATAAATAAATATTCAATAACTTCCATGTAATTCTTACTTAAGTTCATAATTTGGTTTAATTTTCCTTAGTAAGATTAATCAATGTTTAATCAATTCTTTGGAAATTGGTGGCACGTCATTGATCAAACTAGTTAGAAAGTTATATTATTGGGTCATAATTTGAATAGAGAGGAATTAGTAGGTGATGTTAGTTGAATGTGGACCATCATCCCATTTATGATGTTATTGACATAAAATAACACATGAATGTGTCGTGTGCTTCTGAATCAAAAGAAAAGAGTGACCTAGATCACCAAAATATATTTTTGTCATTTTAAATTGAAATGATTTGAGAAAATTTAATAATCACATAAAATGCATTTCCCCATTTAAGGATAAATTAGCCTAAATTGGCACTTACGTATGACAATATCAAACCATTTAGAATGTTTAATTGATTTGGGCCCAAATTAAGCATTTTCCCAAATTTCAAGTAAGGATGGACTCTTGAAAAGAGAGAGAGTGTGAGATTAACCCATGGAATAGATTAAATCCATATGAGTTAATGCTTGCACACATTGATTCCATCAGTGACCAAAATATAATTATATTAAAATGTCCCAAGGATGGGGTAATGGAAAGGATACAATCCAAAAATACAAGTGACACACGTTAAATACACCCAAAGCTAGGGTGCAAGTTGTACACTTACATAATGAACAATCCTAAGACAAGTTACCCACTATAATATTTCAAAAATGAGGGAAAAAGTCTGGAGATCTTGGAATTTAGAAGAAAAAGGAGAAACATGTCTCCTAAGAGAGAATAAATAATAATGTGATCCATTAGATCAAATTTGATCAGTTGATAAAGTAATTTTTCCCTAGTAGGGTTGATCTTGATCACTGATAAAGAATGGTTTACCCCTATAGCGTTGATTTAGATTTGTGACTAGTGTAAATATTGTCCCTTGTTAGGGAAATTTAGAAATAAATATCTCAAGGATATAACCTAATGCATAGATTAAAGATGAGGAGGCATAAACGTAGAAATGATGGTGTAAGGAATATAAAATCCACAAAAAACTAGGCATATAAGAATGCACAAAGTGATGAAAGAGATGAAAAGAAGAATGAAAATGGCCAAAATGACTTGAGATACATCATGTATCCAAGCACCACCTACATAGTCTAAATGGACCTTAAGCTAATGTATTTCACCCAAAAGTGGGAGACAATGGAATGATGGATGAATAAAATTGACCACTTGTTTGATAAAACTCATGATGTCTATCAAAATATGCATATCTTGTATAGAGTCAGGTGAAGAATAAGCCATAGGTACCTAGTTTCATTAGTTTTCTTGAGAGATGATCATCAAAGTTGCATTGATGTTGAGATTTGGAACCAAAGCATAAAGTGTTTGATATAGAAAAATAAATTAGACATCAAAAGTATAAAGAAATTATAATGGCATTACATTTTAATTACACTGAGCTGGTTCAAATGTGAATACCTATATCTAAGGATAATGGTAAAAATGACCAAGACTAAAGTTACAACTATTTACATTTAAATAATAACAAATAAAAAGAAAACATAAATGAACCCAACTTAACATTGGGATATGAACAATCAGGATTCAAGTAGCAACAAGAATGTTTAAAAACAAATTAAAAAAAACTTAATAACATGAGATCAAGATATATATAATCAAGATCCATAGGGACCATCAAGACATATGTATAAAAATAAAAGAAAAGAACAAGAGAAAATATAAAAATAAAATACCAGGAAGGAACAAGAAGAAACAACCAAAGGAAAGAAAGAAATAAATGAAGAGGAAAGAAAGTACAACAAAACACCAATAAAAATAAAATAAACACACACAAACAAAAATAATGCTAGAGTAGTTTTAAAACAATTATTCAAGAATGTGTAGTAGAGGCGTTACTTTATATAATAACATAATAAGAATAAGGATACAAGGTTGCTTCCAGATGATAGGGAAACAACACATAATAAATGAGGGAAAAGAATAAAATAAAGGGGGTGGCTGAGTTGACTCTAGATGTACAAGATAAGTGGATGCTACCTACATAGTTCCATAGATGCATGGTCCATCATGAACTTTAGGCCAAATGTAGTTCTCCCAGGAAGTGGGATAGAAGAAAAATGATGACCAAAAAACATGATTAATGTTTTATAAGAAATGTAAATATGGGAATGGCCTTGCAAAATAACAAGCCAGTGGGACAAATTATAGTGGTCTTGCAAAATGGTAAGCTAATGGGATAACTACTTACAAAATAGAAAGAGCATAGAGATCAAAATATAAAAAAGTGTAAGACAATGGTTTTGTTCTTTTGTGGATCATTTTCTAATTTTTTTGGTGTTTTTTGGATGATTTATGTACAAAATGTCTAGGGGAACTAACTAATCAAGGAGATGTTCATCTAAGAGTAGAATCTCCAATAACAGCTAAGCCAGCTAAGCTAGATATAATAGCACATACTTAAAATTTTATGAGAATGAGAATCTTGATTAGGAAATAATGCCTACTAAACAACATTAAAATAATAGAACAATATGTAGCATTAGATAAAATTTGAAGAACCATGCAGCAGGTAAAAATCATATGTCATGGTATCCATGTTCACTTATTTGTAGAAGAAAGTGTAAAATATTGTTCTTATTAAACTAATTTAAATAACTAATATTTAATACGTTTATAATTCCTATAAGTCATAATCAAGAACATAACTGGTCAAGGGTTAAAAACTGTCTGAGTTACAACAACCCAAGACATAAAAATAATGTGGTTTTCAAAGAGAATGATCTAGAATGAATGTGGTCCAAAAGAGGATAGTCTAGAATGAATGTGGTCCAAAAGAGGATAGTCAAAGGTGGGATAAAATGTGTTTAGAGTGCCATAGTCTGAATCTTTCATTATCCAAAGTCGTGAAAATAATATGTTTCTTGAAATAATAGTCCAGGGTAGGTCAAAATGAATATGGTCCATGAGAGGATGGTCTAGGACATAATGGTAGGATAAAATATTTTAGAATAAGTTTCACCCAAGTAAGGGGTCTTATTGACAATGGTTCAAAGTTTTCAAGTATATAATCCCTTAATATTCACAATGTTCAAGGGCTCTAGAATTTATTCACCATTTCGAGTAGACAGTTAATATGCCCCTTATCTATAGTTCACCATGATAACATATGGTCCCAACTAATTAGGTTAGAACTTACCTTTTTTATTATGTTAAATATTTTTGTTCTTTTGGTTCTATTTTAATAACAAATCACTAATCTTGAACTCTCAAACTCTCAAGGTAGAATTCACTTATTGTAGCTTCTCTATAATATGTTTTGATAGGCTTAAAAGTTTTCTAGGGTAGCCAAATACTTACCATCAAGGAGTTTTAATTCTTTAAACCTTGAGACTTTGTACACTTCATCATCTTCAATATGCTCTAAAGATACTTGCAATAAAGAAAGCTCAACCTCAAATAGGATAATAGCTTATGTGCCATAAACAAGGGAGTATCGAATGGATCTTGTAAGTGTTCAATGACTAGTTCTATAAGCCCAAAGGGGAGGTAATATTTACAAGTGCTAATTATAGCTAGTGTCATTGAAAATATTATTTAAAATAGCTAAAAATATTTTGTTTGATGCCTCATCTTTTATGTTACCTTGCAGGCTATATGGTGTGAATTTATTGTGCTTGATTTTTAGTTTTACACAAATGTCTTTTACATTACTATTTACAAAAGATCTACCATTATTAGATATAATGCAATCTAGGATGCCATATCAATATATGATATGGTAATGAATGAATTTGTCTATCTATTCTTGATAACATAAGTGAGAGGAATGGCCTCAATCTACTAAGTAACATATTTGATAGTAGTTAAATTATGTTTATGGCCATATAAATATGTTGGATTTATTTTCTCAATGAGATCGAGGCCCTAAGTAGAAAATAACCATGGTATTGTGATCATCTATAGTTGTAAGGAAGGCTCATGTATCAAATTTCTATGTTGTTGATAAGGAACACACTTCCTCACATAATTGCAACCATTTGTCTCCATTTTTAACCAATAATAGCCTATTCTTAGGATCTTTTTTGTTAATACTACACCATTGGTGTGGGTCCCACACATTCCACATGAACCTCCTTAAGTGCTACCTTGGATTGTCCTAAAAATAAACAATGAAGTAGCATTACATCATAGCCTTTGTGATAAAGCATATTTCCATGGAGGGTATAACTAGCTAGATGGTGAAGGAATAGTTGTTATTAGTTATTGGATAAGTCAAGTGGAAAAACACGATCACAAAAATAATTATAATAATCTTGATACCAAGGTAGTTCATGTGGGGGATTAAGACCAGAAATGGCACATACCCTTTCTGAAACTAGAATAATATGTATAAGTTGTAGAAGATTATCAATCAAAAACTGATACTCTTTAACACTACCATCAATCTATATCATGGACCCAATTATTTCCATTACATTAGCAAATATATTATTGGCCCTTGGTAATTATTTAAACTAAAAATATTTTAAATGAACTTTGAGATTATCAATAATGAGCTTGTAGCGTACAAGCTTGTCATCTCTAGTTTGATACTGATAAGTGGTTTAATTGATGATCAACTCAAAATCACCATAGACCATTAAATACTAAATATCTCACTATATGGAAAGATGCAATCATGAAATAAGTGCCTCATACTCAACCATATTATTGGTATAATTAAAATTGATGTGAAATGATTTAGAAATCAAATCCCCTTATGGTGTAATAAAAAATATAAAGGCTCTAAATCATATATAATTGGAGGAACCATCAAAATATAGCTTCCATTATTCAAGCTCATGATGCACTTCTTCCACTATCATGATAGAATCATCTGGAAAGTTAAATCTGAGTGATTGAGTATCTATAATGGGGGCATCTACAAGTTGATCATAAATAACCTACCCATTGATAGCCTTCTAATTTTGATACTCAACATAAAACTCACTTAATAACATGACCTAATTATCCATACATCCTATGAGAGATGCTTTGATAATAAAAATTTGATAGGATCTACCATAGTGATGATAATGGTTTTATTGTTTAGCATGTAGTGTTACAACTTTTGAGAAATGAACACCTTAGCTAAATAGGACTTCTCAATAGGTGTATAATTATGTTTATAAGCCACCAGTGTGTGACTTAAATAATAGACTACATATTATTTACCTTGCTCATCATGTTGGGCTAAAATGCCCCCAGTACATACTCAATTTTTGATATGTAAAGAAGCAGTGGTTGTATAAGTGGTTGCAGTCTTAAAAGTAGATGATTGGCCAAATATGTTTTGAGCTTCTCAAATGCTAAATGATAATCTTCATCCCATTGAAATATGACCCCTTTATTTAATAGATGATTAAATGGGTAGCACTTATCTGCCAGTTGATAAATGAATCTATGGATGGATTGGATCTTTCCCTATAGTCTTTAGTACTATTTAAGATTTGAAGGTGGTAGCATTTTAACAATATCCTTAACCTTATTAGGGTCAACTTTTATTCCTATTTATGCTACAATAAAACCTAGTAATTTCTCTGAAATGACTCCAAAGACACACTTCTTAAGATTTAGGCAAACCTTATATTCACAAAGCCTCTCAAAGATTCTTCATAGAACATCAGGATGTCCAGCACATGTTCTTGATTTTGCTAGTATGTCATCAACATAGTCCTAAACAATATCATGCTTCATGTCATGGAAGATGATAGTTATGGCACACTAATATGTGGCTCTAATATTCATCAAGCCAAATGACATGACTTTGTAATATAATGATCCCCATATAGTGGTGAATGTAGTATTGTGTTCATCTTCTTAGGCTATCTTGATATAATTATATCTAAAAAATTCATCCATGAGGGATAGCATCTTATACATAGTGGCAGAATCAATAATCATATCAATGTTGAGTAGAGTAAAATCATCTTTATGTCATTATTTATTTATGTCTCTGAAATCTATACAAAGGTGTGTACCCTATGTCTTTTAACTAACTAGAACTATGTTTGATATCCAGTTAGAATGTCTAATAGTCTAATGAAGATTATTCCTAATAACTTCTCCAATTTGGATTATACCAAGAGGGTGATGCATGGATTCATCTTTATTAATTTTTGTTTAACTATCTTGATATGGATGAAGAACAAGTTGATTCACAACAGAGGGTCTAATCCTAGCATGTCTGAATATGACCATGTAAAAATATCAATGAAATCCATCAAAATGGATATAATGTGTACACATTCTACTTTGATAATAGAATCTCCAATATAAATAATTTTGGGATCATCATATGTTCCCATGTTCATTTCAACTATGTTCTCTACCAAAAGTGTAAATCCATATTCAAGAATAGTATGCAAGGTGTGATTATGATCTTCTTCTTCTGCTATAATTTCTTGTTGTTCCTCCCAAAGCTCTAGATAATGTGATGAATCTGAATCTACCATCTCAAGCAATGGCCAAGTAGCAAAAGTCTCTGGAAACTTAAGAGGAAAATGTTCAAACATTAGTTGTTGTTCTAAAGAGATGCTTATACTAACTAATCTAGGATTTGATGGACCTTTAGCATCTTTTGGGGATGAGCAAACTTTCCCATCCAATAGCACCTGAAACAGGTTTTCACTTAAGGGTTTGTTTTTATCTTTACTTTTTTCCTAATCAACGAGTACCTCAAAGAGGTTTTCACCCAAAGGTATCGATGTTTTATCTTTATTATGACCAAGCAAGTTTTATTACTCTCCAAAATAGGGAGAAGGATCTAATGAAAAATCAAAGACTTATTTATGATTCCCAATGGGCAACCCATCTCTTAGGCCCATGTATTTTATAATAGATTCTTCATTCTAAAATTCATCAAGACATATGACCAAATTTTTATAGTCCCAATAAATGAGTTCAAGATGGCAAAGGCATAGGGAATAATGATGTGTTATAGTCATAATGGAATTTTGATCAAATAAATATGAGAAACAATCTTGTTAAAAAGGCTATAATGGGATGTTGCATTGCTACTAGGAATCTTGTCACTAGTCTATTTAGAAGACTCACTATCAAAATTCATGAGGTCACCCCTAGGCGATATAAATATAAGACCATGATTAAAATTAGGTACTCCAACTAATAAAGGTTATAAGATTCCTTTCACTCATAGGCCAAGGCCTTTTTTGGTATAATCAAAATTATCCATGATCTGATTAGGCATAAGATATTTTGGATTCTAAAAGCAATCAGCAATGTTGTGATAATATAACATGTCTCCTTATGTGAAAGCCTCTTTATCTTGTTTTGGTGAAGTAGTAGGTATAAATACCATAGATGGTTTTCATTGGTATTTCTTTTATTTCCAAATCAATTTGTGTCTCTTAGGTCTTTTGGAAGGTTTGGGTTTACCAAATGTTTTAGGAGATTTCAATAATTTAGTAACATGGAATGCATCCTTAAGATGGTACATGTAAATGCCCACATCTTCTATAAAACCTATTTTACAAGAGTCATGGGAAATGGATCAGTCAAAGTGAACACAAGGTCACTAGGATTGATATAAGTGGGTAGTGGTGGATGTGAAACTATTTCTTTGTTATTCTTTGTAATGAATTCATAACATGAATAATAGTTATAATTGTGGAACTCATCCTCTAGGTGTTTACAATACTGATAAGTTTGTAGATTGGTAGGAATAGTGACCTCGATCCCATCATGGGGAAACTTAAGGAACTAATGCAAGGTGGATAGAATGGCCTTTATTTTATGGATCCAAGGATGACCAAGAGGTATGTCATAATGCAATTCAATATTCATAATATGTAATAATGTGTGGTGGGAAATAGACCCAATAATGATTGACAAATAAATAGTACTAGAAGACTCCCTCTTGACATTATCTTAAGCCTTTATGGTGCTCATCTCTATTTTAATGTCCTTCATAGTGTATCCCAATCTCTTTACCAATCTGAAGGACACTATGTTTAGCCTCAAACCATTATCTGTAAGAACCCACTTGATCTTATGGTTTTTAATGATGACCTCAATATACAGTGGGTTGTTATGACTCAAACCTAGAGTGGACATGTCTTTTTGATCAAATGTGAGCTACTAAAATGAATACAAATGTCTAACTAGTTTTTGTAAGTATTTAAGATTAATATCTTTGAGAATAGTTGATTCTTGTAAAAGGTTATTCAAAATAGTTTTATGGACTTTAGACATATGCAAGAGGTCTAAAATGGAAATTTATGTTGGGTTTTTACTTAATTAGTCTAATAGACTATAAATCTTTTCAACATTAGGATGAGATAGCCTAGCCTTAACTAACATAGTATTTGGTTTTATATCTAAAGGAATAATGTTCACATTGGGTTTAGTAGAACAAGAGAATGAAGGGCCCTAGAGAGTAACTCTTGAGCATCTAGTTATGATTGTGAAATTTATGGGTGGCAAGGAGAAATTGAAATTAGAAGATGTAGGCAAAGGGCCTTGGAGGGTGACTTAGCAACATCTAGTTATATTAGAGAAATTTTGAGTCGATGAGGAGCCATTGTAATTATAAGAAGGATGTTATCTACAAATAGTAACCCATACAAATAGAGTAATAATAAAATTGCATGAACTCGATGCGACATTACTAGAGGGAGAGGGTGTTGACCCTATAATAATGGGTCCAATACTACAAGGAGTATGGCATGGTTCACCAGTTTTAATAGTAATAGTGGTAATGTAGGTTGTATAAATACATACCATGGTGTTGTTATAGTTGTAAGGCATGTTGTTATAACCTAAGTTATCAGCATGGGTATTATGATCTTGATTATGATCATGTTAATTATGATTTTGACCTTGATGTTGGTTTTGATTCTATCATTAATTTTATCCTTGGTTCTAATTATTCCTTGGTGGTTGTTGATTATGTGAAAGAAATGGATCTTGGTAGATTCCCATATCCTTATTAGTACCCTGAGGAGCAAGCTTGATCTTAACTTCACCATTCTCAATCAGATCTTTAATAATATTTCATAATTAGATGCAATGATAATCACCATGACCAATAACATGATGTAAATTACACCATTAATTTTCCTTGTACTAATTTGGCTTTGTTTTATCTTGAGGAAATGGCCTTGGTATCAGCCAAACAATAAGGTTGGCTGCTAGGAGATTTTGGAACACTATCTCAATAGGCTCTCCCAATTTGTTGAAGAATCTAAATTTATTATGTAATGTCCTCTGTGGAGGTTGTATTTGTAAATTGCTTGGTGGATTAGGGGGAGCTAATTATACATTTATATCTAGTAGGGCCTACACCATTTGTGTATGTCTTAATTTAGTTACTCCATTCCCTACCATGTTCTTATTATTGTTGAAACCCTTAGGTTTATCTTACACAATGATTTGAACCGGTGATTGGGTCTAATTTGATGTTTGACCTTGTGTAAAAATCTTGACAAGGCCTTTGGAAATAAGTGCCTTCTCAATGTACACCTCTTTGTCGATGATTTATTTAAATGAGTCTACACAAGAAAGCCACAGATTATGCACCACCGTAGGGTGTAATTTCTATGAAAATATGTCTACCAACTTTTTTTTGGCAAATTATTTTGAAATCAACCAACTAGGGCTCTCCACCTTTGTAGACATGCTACAAATATTTTTCCATCATGTTATTTGGCTTTGCACAAGTCAACAATGGTTAATTGATGTTAAATGTTTTATGATAAATGGTTTATAAACTTTTTAGATAGGTCATTCCAATCCCTAACCAATCCCTTGGGTAACTTAAGTATCTAATCTAGAGCTTGCCCTATTAAACTTCATGGAAACAAATGAAGTAAAAAAATGCTACTATAAGCAACCTCTTGTATTAACATAAAGAATGCTTGAATGTGTTCATGAGGGTCACCCTTTCCTTTGTATTTGTCAAATTTGGGCACCTCAAAATGATATGGAAAGGGGACTTAGATAATGCTTAAATCAAATGGATATGGACATATCTCATTGAATTTGTATTTCTTGATTTTGTTTCTTGTCTCCAATCATGAAACAATCTCTTCCATAGAGTTCCACTCTTGCATGTTTGGTGAATTCATGAGTGGAGCATAATTTTATTGGGGTGGTATGTGCCCATGTTGCTTTTGGGGTGGTATGTTCCCCTGTTATTACATGGATTTCTTAGGGATATACACTTTATGGTCTGTGACTTAGTTTTGGTTTACTCCTTGAGTTGAGCAAGTGAGTCATTGATTCCTAGGAATCAGTTAACTTGAATTATATGTGCTCTATTGATTTTTATGAGTCCATGGTCTATTCACCAAAGTATTCATTGGTTGAGATGAACTAACCAAATTATTTTGCATGATTTCTTTAATGCGTACTAACTATTTTGGTTTTTTGTTCTGTGAAGGAAAAAGAGGTTCTTGATGATTAAAATATGTATGCTCTATGTCTAGAAAAGTGTGTTATAGAACCTCTTAGGACTTATGTTTTTCTATTTAGACATCTTGATACATTTTCATTATGCTCTCAACTAGATTTTTTGTTGGTTCAACCACATTACCTTGTTCCTTCGAAGTGCCATTTTGAATTGAAGTGGTAATTAAAGAGTCTATCAAGTCCACAATAAGTTGGTCTACATATCATTGAATTATCTTTTTAATCTTGGTGACAATATCTTGATCAATAGGTTTTGACTCTATGAGTATTACCCTACCTTTGCTAGACTAAGGTATGTTTGTTTTTACAATGTTCATGAAGGATTGTTCTCATTATTGCTCTCCTTCTCTAATCAAGGTATTTAATTATTCCATAGGAAAATCTAAGGGTAGCCTAGAACCAGATTCAATCAACCTTAAGATTATTTCAACCTTGTCCTCTTAGGGTTGATATTCCAAAATTATACCTTAGATCCTACAGTTGTGGGAATGTCCTAAAAAACCATAGAATTATATTGGCCATCATAAAATTTCTCATCCTCTTGATATTCCAAAATTCTTCCTCAAATCCTACAGTTGTGGAAATGTCCTCAAAGACCACAAAATTTTCTTGACCATCATAAAATTTCTCATCCTCATAGTTAGGACTATAATAAACCATATTACAAGTATACCTTTGATTCATGTCTAGAAAGGTTTATTCTTTACATTTGGAAATATTTAGAAAATGTTTTGCAAACATTTATACAAGGTGTGTATTTTAATATATTTTAAACAAGGTGATAAGGCAACAAAGAGACTATAAAAAGGAGGTGGTGTAGTACCACACAATTATAAGAATGTGTTCATAGAATTAATCAACCTTGGATAGGGTCAAAATCATATAAATTAGAAAAGGGTATAATAACTCAAAGACCTAAGTGTAGAATAGTACACCTAATGTAGGTTGAGAGATAAATCAATACCATAAAAGTTACTTCAACTTCAATGAGTTTCCACTGGAAAATTAGAAGAAATCCCTTCAAATTAGGAAGGTGACAATACGAACTAAGAAACTCAAGATGTGAAAAAATTCAATAATTACTAAGTATAAAACTAAAACCAAACTTTTGGATTATTTTTAATGATCCAAAGTATTTTAATGTTTTTAATTTATTAGTTTTCTTTATTAAATAAGTTGTTAGTTCATGGTAAAAGTTAGTTTTCTCCTATAACCACCCATAAAATCTTTTACCCTACTTGTAAATGTGATCTGAAAATAATAAAATTTTATATTTTGTGTCAAATATTTACTTTACAATGTAATTTCTCTATTATTTCCTCTCATTCCTAGAGCAGCCAATGGTATCAAAACCATAGCATGGAGAATTGAAGAAATTTGCATAGCTTTTTTAGATAAAAAGGAAGAATTTTTTATTTTGGAAGAGGATAGAAAGAAAAGAGCCTTTATAAGAAAGCATCCAGTAAAGTTTTATTTTTTTAATTATATGACAAAGTTAGAACTATATGGCCTGCATATATAAAAAACAAAATTGGAAGGATGTTTTGAGTTTTGATATGTTTTGTAGCTCCTATATGTAAAAAAATCTCCTCCAAAATCATTCCAAAAATCTTCTAAATCTTTTTTCTGAGTTGTGTAGCATTGCTTCTCATATGTACAGCCTAAAAACTATCCAAGATACTAAAAATATCATATGAATGAATTAAAATCCCTTATGGTAGTCTAAAATTTAATTGCATGCATTGAAACTCAATTTAAATTATTTTGAAAATAATTAAAACCTGATTTTTGGATCTGTACAGTCTTTTCCTGAACTTGTATGGTCTCCACATGCAATAATGGTGCCCCATATATTACAACACTAATTAAAATTTAGATAAATATATGTTTGTATGGCTTTAATCCTCATCTGTGGTGTTTCTATAGATTTTTAAGAATATTTGGAATAGATCTATGCATGTATACAATATAATTTCAGTGTAGCAACAAAGTTCCTGTAGTGTGCCAAGCAGAAATAAGGCTCAGAATTATTATAGTAATTTATTTATTATCAATAAGTTTTTTTTTGTGGGATCCACTAGGGAATAAAGGCATTGCCTTATATTTTCTTCATGCAAGTACAACAACGAGTGAATTACTTTCACATTAATTTTACATGTGTGTGTGTGTGTGTGTGTGTGTGTGTGTGTGTGTGTGTGTGTGTGTCAAAAAAATCAAGGTCATCTGATAAAGCTTGTTGATTTGTATTCAACTTTGTTGCAAGCAAGTTGGTCAAAATATATTTTGTTAAGTCACTTGCATCAAGAGGTTAAAGTTTCAACCCTCAAAAGTGCCAAAAATATTTCTTTGCAAAATATTATTTGAATTAATTCTAAAAATTAGGAAAATATGTACCTACTGTGATCATCTCTACCATATTTTGAACACAATATCATATTATTTTGTAAAAGTTACTATTTTGGAAACTAGACCCAAATATATTTCGAATGATTATAATCAAGGAGGGGTCCATCATGTCTTTATATGAAATTTTAATCCCCATAAACTAGTAAAATGTTTTGAATTAGCATTGAGGGGAGGTCTACCTAGCCTGATAGACGAGCAAAATTTCAAACTATCATATCTTATGCATACGATGGCTAAATTCTTCATATGACCACTCATTTTTCATGGAAATGAATTTCTAAGAGCATCAGTGTAAGTATTTTTTTATTATAACATGCATAAATATGTTTTTCACATATTTTGAATAAACTATGCATTATAATGAAATCAGGTGCATATTTGATGGAATCTGACACCCCGAGTTTTTCTCAAATAATAAAAATACATTGTATACATTTAAAAAATATTTTAATTATGTGTCCCACTGCTTATTTTGTTGATAATGATGGTATTCCATTTTAGTGTTTATAGGTCCCTAAGGATCTAACAGGCTAAATAGAGTAAACTAGAGGTTGGAAGATCCACGAAGGTTGGAGGAAATTTTACCTTCTCTAGTTTGTTATTCACTTGGAGTATGGGTTCACTACTGGGATAGTAATTTTTGGCTTGTGTACTTTTCTTTCATATATATAGTGATGATATGATATTTGATGTGGAGCATTTCATTGATTTGTACTTGGTTTATTTGTTGCATAGCTTCTCACCTCTCGCTTGATAGGGAGAGAAGATAATGCATATTGGTTTTTCAATTAGTAATTAGTGATGTGTGATATGAGTTAGCATTGTGTTACTAGCATTGTTAGTGCTAAGCAAAGGCCTACAAGAGATGTTGGTGATTGTTGGGCATCAGTTTTAGATATGCAATACATAGTATAGAGGGAAGTCACTTATTGGATGGATTTTGTGTGAGGATTGATGTATTTAGATAGTGCATGATCACGTTCTACTATAATACAAGGATGATTAGGATGTGATCAATCTAGGATGTATAGTGTACTAGTTGTAGTTGTGATAGAGTCTACTTGGATGACTCACAGTTCTTTGCTCTAGTCTTTTTATACCCCTTTGGATCAAGTAGGAGTTGGTTGGATTATGTTTAATGATCCAAAGTATTTTAATGTTTTTAGTTTATTA
Source organism: Torreya grandis (assembly GCA_037957365.1). Lineage (NCBI taxonomy): Eukaryota > Viridiplantae > Streptophyta > Pinopsida > Cupressales > Taxaceae > Torreya > Torreya grandis. Next base: position 688,808 of record JARHVA010005142.1, read on the forward strand.
TTTTGATTTATTAAATGAGTTGGTAGTTCATGGGAAAAGTTAGTTTTCTCCCGTAACCACCCATAAAATATTCTACCCTACTTGTAAATGTGATCCAAAATAATACAATTTTATATTTTGTGTTAAATATTTACTTTATATTATAATTTATCTATTATTTCCTCCTGTTATTGAAGCCAACACAAATGAGTAACACAATGTCACCACATGGTAATAAGAGGTAGAATAAAATGTGATCTATAACTTAGAATGTGAATGATACACTTGATGACCTAAGTTCACAATGATCAAATGATGATAAGTCTATAAATGGCCTTCAATCCAAATAAGAAATTTAACCCGAGTTACTCAAACCAAGTGCAAATGGTAAACCCAATTAACACATTGATTTAAAACTTAGAAAGATGCAATTTTGAATTTGAATTATAAATGAAGGACTTCAATATTTTTGGAAAGTAGTTTAGAATCAAATGGGTAGCGTAACTACGTTGTTTAGATAATACAAACATAAATTTTTAAGATGAGGTTTTAAACAAGGCAAAGATGATTTAGATTTGACTAGTGTAATGCCTCCTTGTTCAAGAAATGGTGGAAAAATGTGTTTGGTTATGATGTTTTATTTACAAATAATTTTTAGACTCAAATCAATGACCAAGTAAGTAAAGACTAAAAATACCTAATATAACTAATTAAATCATCCTAAGCCATAAACTGATAAGTTTTCTTTGTATTATTAAAATCCATCTATATACGTGCTCTTGGAAGGATTTTAATTGTTAATACAAAGATAAAAACACATGAGTTGGTAGGGTGTTTTACACCCCCCCCCTTTCTCCTAAGATATTATACGATGACATGGACCTTTGGGTTATTCACCCTACATCAACAATACTATGTGATAAGTGGGATTGTCTAAAACTTATAATTTATGACCATCTAGATGGTCCAAAGTGTGGTTAATTCTAGATATGCAACACATAAATTGAGTTCATATAGATTAAATTACTATGCAAAGGTCTATTCTTTTTCATAGTGATTCCATCTATATATTACTTAGTGGAATCCCCCAATTAACCAAACCTAACACATGTTTTTATTATAAAAAGAGAGGTTATCCACTTAACCCCTTGGCTCTCATAATATGTGTATCCTTATTTATATACCCCATCATGGAACAGGGTTGAAATAATGATATGAGATGAATCCCCAAGTTAGAGCTTCCATAAAGAACTCATGAAGAGGCTATGAACTCCCCTTTATAGGCCAAACTGCATAAAACAAATGATCTAAGTGAAAAGGCTTTAGAGGTTATTTTTAGATCACCTACACCATGTAGGTTTTGGGGAGAGCCTAGATAATGTTTTTTTCACACCTTGGACAAAGGCACAATCACAATGAAAAAACACTTTGGGTCACCCAAGTTCCTTATAGGGGATGGGAGGAGAGCATACATGCACTTTTAGTTTTGATCAAACTATCTTAAAAAATAGATGATTTGCACAAAACAACACTTTAAAAATTTTGAAATTTAGGTAAGTGTAAGTTTTCAGCACCAAATTGAAATGTTAAGTGAAATTCTTGGCCCCTTAGCCTTAGTTTTCAAAAACTTTAAAAAAATTCAAAAAAAATACTTAAACAAACCATCTAAGCTCCTTTTAAACACCAAATGGAAGGTTATAGATTTAAATCATGCTCAAATTGATCACTTTCCCACTTAGGTCCTACATAAAAAGTTAGATATTTTCCCTTAGCTTTGAAGTACAATTGATAATGAAACAAGCAAATTTGAAATTCCTGATCCTAGGTTATCTATTTTTAACACATAAAGACCAATGTCGGTCAATAGTGACCAATACTAGTTGTTTCAAGACTAAAGTTGGTCATAAAAAATCATTGCCAATCAAAAACAATCAATGATAATCACCTATGAACACTTAGGCAAAAAATTATTTTGATAAAAAACTTTGTTAGCCAAGGTTAGGATAAAAGCTTCAAAATAAACCTTTAGATCTGGTAATAAATGTTCATAATAGAGACTTATAAACCTAATTTGATACTACAAATTTGAATAAAACTCTAAAAATGCAAATTGTTAGTCATGTTTTCTTTGTAACCTAACTGATGCCAGTTAGACTTGACCAATGCTAGTCACATAGAACTAACATCGGTCATTGTGTGACCTGTGCATCAATAAAAAACATCAAAAACATGTGAAAATAAAGCTAAAAATTGATGTTAAAATATTTTTAATGAATTTTAAGGAAATATAATATTGCCAAAGTGTCTTCCTTGCTTGAGAGGGATTCATGGTCCCACTAGGCATGTCAAGATGTAGAGATCAATTACAAAGATGGTTAGATCAATCACTAGTCAAGAAACCCAAGAAAAATACATAAAGAACTAACAATCTAGGCTAACCTATTCAATTGGGTGTGCAAATGAAAATTAATATTAAATGAAAGAAATCAAACTTGATTTGATGCTTAAGTCTTCAATAATGGTGCAAGGCCAAGCTCCTCCACCATCTCAAGAACACGAACTAACCTAGTCTCATGATATAAAATCAATGGTATGCCTATCAATTAAGTTATCCTATTACAAATAAAGCATTATCAAAATACACTAAAATGGCTTGTAGAAATAATCCTACATTATGAGTTTACATAAATGAAGCCTAATCAAAGTGGTATAGTCCCTCCTATTTATATATTTTCCAAATTAGGATTAACCATGACCATACATCTTAGTTTTAAAATGTCTGGCAATGAATTAATCTAATTATTTAAATAATATCTATAAATATCTTCATAAATATTTGAGAGGATGGGACATTAAATAGGCATGAGAAGCCATAATCTTGACATTTGTTGTATTTATGGTTTATGGATGCCACCCTATCGATCATGTCATTTGATAATGAAGTTAATAGAAATTAATTTCCCATAAATAAATATTCAATAACTTCCATGTAATTCTTACTTAAGCTCATAATTTGGTTTAATTCCCCTGAGTAGGATTAATCAAAGTTTAAGCAATTCTTTGGAAATTGGTGGTACTTCATTAATCAAACTAGTTAGAAAGTCATATTACTAGGTCATGATTTGATTGGAGATGAATTATAAGGTGATGTTAGTTACATATGGACCATCATCCCATTTAGGATGTTGTCTATACAAAATAAAACATGCACATGTCATGTGCTTTCGAATTAGAAGAAAATAGTGATCTAGAGCACCAAAATGCATTTTCATCATTTTGACTCGAAATAATTTGAGAAAAGTTAATAATCACATAAAATGCATTGCCTCATTTAGAGATACAATATCCTAAATCAACACTTGTATATGACAAACTCAAATCATTTAGCACATTTAAGTGATTTTGGCCCAAATTGTGCACTTTCACAAATTTCAAGCAAGATTGATAATTTCAACATAATGGTGTTAAGAATTGGATGTCTATAAAGATAAAAAGGATGAATAAGGTATAAGAGTTAAAATTCTTGATCATATCAATTAGAAACAAGGTGAAGGTGGTAGGGAAAGTGTTAAAAATGTTTTAGGAGTTTCAAACATTTGTAAATGCTTAAATGAATTCAAATGAAGCTACACTTAAATTTTAGCAACACAAAAAAGATAAAAGTATATAACAACAATACTTAATTAAATCCAAGGATTATAAGAGAAATATGGAACAAAAACATGCATAATTGGAACAATTATTTTATATATTTCAAGACCAAGAAATGGATGAAGAGGAGAACATAATTTAACTCTATAAAACACGCAAACATGAATTTCATGAAATGAAAATAAACTATAATGCATATCATGACTTGTTAGAGTGTTTAATTAAAACCTCATTTAAATTTGGGGAAGGATTATAAAACATTATGCAAAATGGGAATTTGGTTAGAAGGATTTGAAATAATAGGCCCAAAAAATATCAGTGGTGTGGGAAGGAGAAACATGTGAAAGCTATGATAGTGCAAATATGTCTTAGGAAAGATAAAATAAGTGGTATGTGGGAATGGTGACCCCAATGTGTGCACCATGTTAGGACCCCTAGGACCCATTTTTTTCTAATTAAATAATAATAACTAATACCATACACATAAGTAAGGGAAATGAACATATGATACATGTGTAGCATGTATATTAGTGTGAAAAGTATAAAGTAAGGAAGTTCCATGCAGATAGAAAGGCAAAACATGAAGTATAAAAAAACACAAATAATCTAAAGAAACATCTATTGAAGAACATAATGAATTATATGTGGAATCATCTCGATCTATCTAAAATATGTCTACCTATATATAATTGTATGAAGGTCAAATTATAATAGTGTGCCCAACTTTTTGAAATTTTAAATACACTAAATCATTTAATTTTAGACATTTCTTAAAATCTACAAATGATTGCCACCAAACCATACAAAAATTAGAAATGACATAAACTAATTAAATGTCACCTTTTTTAAATTGAAACATGAAATATATTTGATAGAAAGAAACATATTACATGTTCACTCAAAAATTCCGGTGGTTTGACAGAATATTATATGTATAATTTCTTATTTCAAAAAAATATAATTTTTTATTAACCTTTTTTCAAAGGGTGTTCATTATACTTATACAAATTTCTATTGAGTGGGAGTTTTGCCATTAACATACCTTTTGTCAAAACATAATATTTTCTTCAAAAAAATTGGAAACATATCCTTAATTCGTAGACCTATCAAAAAGCTATTATTTTGTAATGTTTTATCAATATTTTATTTTTCATTGTTTAGTCCCTATAATTTAGATATATATGAGTGTTCATTGTGATCTCTCCCCCCATCCCTCCTGCCCCCCCCCCCCGCCCCCAACACTATATATGTTTGTGTGTGTATGTCTAAATTAATATTTTTACATTAATGAAACAAAGAGATTGAAACCTAATATAATACATTTGTTGTAAAAAAATTGAGATGTTTGAATATTTTTTCTAGTGTTAAAAAAAAAGGTGAGATGTTTGAATATTTTTTCTAGTGTAAAAAAAAAGGTATGTAACTTTATAAAAAAATACTTGATCAAAATATTAAAAATATATTTAATATTACAAAAAAAAAATACATTTTTTATAATTCTCTTTAAATAAATATTTACATGTGGAATCTTTATTTTTATTGGTCCACTTGTCCCAAAATCATAGGCTCCAAAGTGGCAATTTTTAGCTAGTTAGAGGCCTCCATTTACTTTGTATGGGATAAGGGGAAATGTTTCTACCACTCAAGTGCCACATAAGTTTTTTTTCACTTGAAACAACCTAAAATACTTCATGTGAGTCTGATAAATTTCATGAGTTTAGCCACTTAGTGGGACACAATTTTGTACTTCCACCCTAACATCATGAGTATATTAATGAGAAAATAATATAAATAAACCCATTGACCACTATAGACACCTAAATGTAGTCATAATTACTTGAAAATGTTAATTATTAACACATATTAAACCACTCTAATAATGCTAAAAAAATGACTCTTGTTTGTCATTACTCTAATCCAATTATCTATATGCATGTTTGACCCTTTATTCATTGTCACTACTACACAAAAATTTCTAGGTCAATATTCAAACATATTTATATCACTCTTATATTTCTACAAATCTTATCATAGTTATCCCTAATAATCCATAATAGTTCTGCCCTAGGCAGATAAGTTTGTTATCATGTACCTATCCACCTAGAGTGGCCTTGTTCATGTGCTAATTAATGTCTAGTTTCAATTTTTAAAATATTCATTTGGGTATTCTTATACATTTTTCAAGTTTAATTAAAGGAAATTATTCAAAGTGATCATTGTATATGAAAATAAAAATATATTTTTAAAGTCATTTGATTCCTTACTTAGCATTATCTATTGAGCACTTATACACTATTGTACATGGATAAAAATTTCCCTATTATTCTAAAATTAAAGATCATTCACTAGGATCAATCATAATCAAATTCCAAATAATATCAAATGAATTCAAGAGTTATAAATGTCAAGGATCAAAGCCAAATTTCTAGCCACATACATATAGTCAAGGAGCACAATTAGACAATCACTCTAGGTAGGAGAATTGCATGTGGCTTTATTAAATTATTGGATTATGTTGATAAGTAGGCAATGGTGAATAATCAATGGTATGATTTGGGTTATCTTTTCATATTACATTTTCTCTCTCTTTTTTTAATTTTTATATCTCTCATAAAGATCCTTAAGGTTTCCAAAGAAAAAATAAGGAAACAAGTATCTTTATGAGACACAAATAGAATCAAAATATTTCATCCTGCTTAAAATACATAGGAATAGAGGGTAGAAAAATCATAATCAACACAAAAAATTATACAATCAATGAACATTACCAACCTATGTTGTTATCCATAGAGCACAAACCTATACAAAATAATCCACAAACCCTATTTCTGATTCTTTTTAGTCATAATCCTATCTTATTCAAATTTTAACTGTCAAATATTAGTTATAGTCAACTAAGGAGTAGAAAATCTAAGTACCTTGTATTTGGTTTTACTTACTAATTTTAGCACATTCCACTTGTCAATCTCAATTTCAATTAATTTTGATTTACATTTAGATTTATGCTTAAATGTCATGTATTACAATCTAAATAGAACTACCAAGTCTTATATCTATTAAAGAACATTCATATGTTAAATAAAAAATAAGGTAAAACATATTGGTGAACATGTATATTTTTCAAGCATTGTTTTTTCAATTTTTTTATAGGGTTTTAGTTGAATTCATGATTACCATACACTAAAGAGAAATTTGATCATACTTAACTAGATTTGATTGAGTCCTACTCTAGGATTTATCTTTAACATAAGGATTTTGGATTGAATTTATAATTTACATGTATAAAAATATTTTATTTTTTTGGATTTTACTTTATTTTTATTTATATTCCTTTCCTTATATAACTATGTTTTTGCAGTTTTAAAATGCATTGGATTTGCCATTTTGGCTAAAGTGGTCTTCATTTTTACCTAAGCCATGGTATGAGGGTATTGTTCCAATACTCAATCCATTAGACATCATTATATGTGAATTTTATTTTATATGTACTTTATGCTATTTTAGAAATGCCTAAGTTTTGCTTTTCAACCTTGGGAAATATTTTAACCACTTATTTTGTAGTTCATGTTGAACATTGTCATTGATTAAGGGGGAGATTACTAAGCATTATCTTTGATTATTGAGTTATTGAAATAAGTGTTTCCGTTGATGTCAATCTAATTTCATTGATGTTAAAGGTTCTTCTGAAGATGCATGATCAAGTAAACTTTTAGGTATGTGTATAATGAGTTCTTAAGCTAGCATAATGAATGTTATTGTTGTATGAAAGCAAAAATATGAGAGTTATATTTAAAGAGCATTTTGATGTTAGCTTGAGTGACATCATTGAGGATCAAAATGAGTAAGTACAGGTCAATAGTAATTTTTAAATCTTTTTTAGACCTTGTGAGATGATATGTGAAGGTAGCATGATGAAATGAGTAAGATCTAAAGAAGAAATTATATGTTCTGAAGATCTATGTAAGCAATTTTGAAGATGCTTCGAATGAGTTGTGAATATTAGAATGCTCTAAAGATTGCTTGATAGTTTTTGAGCATGAGAAAGGTTGTTTGAGTTTGTACATGAGGTGTTTAGGACCTTAAAAATTATTAGAAGGTCAGCTTCAAAGATCCATGTATGCAGCTCTAAAGATGCTATGAAGATCCTTAGTTGAGCTCTAAATATATATAAGAAGCTCCAATGATGATATATTGAACCTCCAAATAAGATTGAGTGTATCAAGTTACTTAATCATACATAAGAGGCATTAAAGCACTTAGGATATTTTCAAGCTAAAGTCTACAGGATGACTAAAGGTTAGATTCAAGGCCTAATGATACTTGCAGGTCAAGGCCTAGAAAGTAAAAAGAGAGATAATGTCTAGATGAGGAATCAAGATTAGTTTCCATGACATAGTTGAGTAGATGAACATTGATAGAGGACATTCAAGTTATTTTAATTATGTGCATGAAGTTTTAGGTCATGGTTTGCAAGAAAAATCCTTGAAAAGTGTTTCAAGGTTTCTCAAGTGCAGGGAATGAAGAGTTATCTACCCTAGAAGGTTCTTCTAGTGATCATTAGCATGTGCATCATCTAATGAGAATTTAAGTTGTTCATGGTAGATGAGAAAGGTTTCTATATCAAAGTTATAAGCATTGGTTTTTGGAAAGAGGAGATAAGTTTTATAAATGATCGTTAAGATTGGAAGATGGTATAAACCCTCAAAGAACCCTAACAATGACCCAATGTTGAATATCATGTTATAAATAACTTAGAATAGTTTGATATGGTAAAAAAAGTGATTATAGGTTGTATTCAAATCTCTCAGGAATCTCTAAGTGTAATTGGTTTCTCAGTTGAGTGAGTAGACATTAAAATCAAGTGCTTATTTTTCAAAGATTTACTATAGCAGACAAAGTTGACCAAGTCAAATGTGCTAAGTGGATGAAGGTCAAAGTGTGAGACTTTTAGTTATTGTTCATGAAGGTTTATATATGTATTTCATATCTTAAGTGTATAATTTTTTTAATCTAAGTTGGCTAGTTGCTAATAGACCGAGTGGTGCAAATAGTAAGAAAATCAGACAGAAGAGAGAAGATGATTCTTGATGTGTTTTCATGTAGGAATGATACATTAATGTGTTTGATGATGTTTTTTATGAAATTAATAACCTATCCATGCTTTTTAAAATCATGTAAGTTAGTTTAATAAGTTATAACATTAAGTCCAAAATGGCTTGTCTAATTGAGTAGAGTCTATGACAAAATAAGATCAACAAATTGGTTTGCAAGACTAATATTTTCCAGTAGATATAATGATTTGATTAGTTAAGGTTACTCTAAATATATTATAGGATATTTTTCATTCATTTAAATTCATTTAATGTATTCATTCAAGTGTAATAAGTTCAAATTTTTCTTGACTCTATTTTGGAGTTAGTTGGTAGTTATGAGTGAGTATCTTGTAGAGAAGTGTTTGAGCCTATATACCTTGACTTGAAGCATCAGATTAATTTTAAGATGACCCTAATTTTATGATGTTTCTTAATATGTAATTTGTTTCCATTTTTATTTATCAAAATTAAGTATATGCCTCAGTTGTTCAAGATAAAGTTTTTGTATATGCACAGTATTTTGAGAAAGCGTTCAAGTGGTGGTTGGACCTAAAAGGTGTTGTGGACCTAAAGTGAAATTGGATAAGTTGTATTAGAGTGGCATATTATTTTTTCCTATCTTTTTATTTTTTTGTATATTCTTAAATAAATATTAAAGGGTAACATGTTATTAATAAGACCTATTAGGTCTACATAAGCCTAAAAGAAGAATAAAGGTTAATTGATGTATGACCGACCTATTGTATTGATTGATTCATGATTAAGGAATGTTATTTTAATATTATAATACCTATTCATGGTTTATCTAAGAATATAATTATGTGTCCAAGTAAGAATGATATGATTAAGTGACTTATATAAAAGTAAGATAGTTTATACCTATTTGTTTGTACTTAGAGTGTCTGAAGAATAAGCAAATGAGATGTGTTATTGGTGAGAAGTAGGAGGTCATGTGGACCATTAGATAAGTATAATTAATATCTAATAGAGGTTATGTGTTTGAGGATTAAGGTTAAAATACCTAGTCAAGCCATGAATAGGGCTAGTTGAGTGAAGAACATTGAAGGCTAGTTTGAGAGCGACAAAAGTGAGTGAAGAGCTGAAGAAGAAGATCATCATCTATTGTATGAGAAATATGGGTTTATGAAGGTGATTAAATAATTATGTGGTTGAGTTGGTGTTGATTCATCTAGGGTTTTTTTCCTCCTTTCAATTGGGTGCTTGTTAAAGCCTAGCTAAGTTGGTGCTAAGTTAGTTGGGGTTAGTGTTCCATGTGAAGTGGGTGCTTCACTAAAGATTGATGTTTGTCTTATAGTAAAATATACCATTTGATTGATAAGTTGGTTTTATTCCCTTTAAAATTTTCTCTTTTATATTTTGTGTTCATGTGTTTCATGTTCTTATTATTTGATGTTTATTCTTGCTAAGATGTGCATGCTTGTTAGAATGGTTCATGTATGATTAAGTGAAATTAAGTGAAAAATTTTAAAGACTAGTTCAAACCCCCTCAGTCATTTTTCTTCCAGAAATTGGTATCATATCATCGTCCTTTGAAGATGGTCTAAAATCATAAAGGAGATCCTAAGAAGCAAGGATGACTAGTCAGCAAGCTCAAGGTGGCTTCTCTACTAGTAAGGCTCCATTGTTAAATAGATCTAACTATGCCCTTTTGAATGTTAAAATGAAGATATATATGATGTCACAAGGACATGATATTTGGTATTCAATTATGGATGGTTATATTACACCAACTATTCCACCAATAGATGAAGTGGGAAAGAAGACCAGTTAAAATAACTACAAGGCAATGAATGCCATTATTTTTGGCCTATTAGAGGTAGATATTATAAAGGTAATAAATTATTTATTATCAAAATGTATATGGGATAAATGAAAGACCATCTACTAATTATACACCAAGGTTAAGTTTTTCAAGTTGTAGACCCATAGAAGATAGTTTAAAATCCTGAAGATGAATGAAGATGAAATTATTACATCATACTCATTAAAGGTTGATGAAGTTGTCAATATCATTAGATCATTGGGAGAATAAGTGAAAGAATCTACTATTTCCCAAAAGGTGTTGAGATAACTAATTCCTAAGTTTGACTATAAGGTTTTTGCATTAGAAGAGATGTAAGATTTAGACAAGCTAGAGATGAATGGGATTCATGGCATATTGACTACCTATGAGATGAGAACTAATGTAGGAAGAACTTCCATGAAGGAAATATCTTTCAAAGCTGAAAATAAGTCAAAATAAAAGAAGACACAAGGTAATAAGGCTAAGGATGATGTTAATTTATGTATTGATGATGATGAATTGATTGTCATGTTTTCTTTAAAATTAAAAATAGGTTTAGGTAAGACAAAGGCAAGTTTCCATTTAAGTGTTTTGACTATGGATAAATTGGATGTTTTTCAAATAAATGTCCCATAAATCTGACAAAAGTAAGAAAAAGCCATTCAAAAACAAGAAAAGCTTATATACCATAAAGACAACTCATCTAATATAAGCGATTCAGACACATCTAATAGTGATGATGGCAATAATGAATCTAAACTTGAAAATAGCAAAAATTTGTTCATAGGAATATAATCATACAATGAGGGTTGTTCAAATGCGATAAGCCTTATAATTGATGTATAATCAGATGAAGAAGTATACTATGATAGTGAAGAAGGAGAAGCTGAAGTGGATCTTCAATTAGAGCTGGTAAGTTCCTTATAAGAGTTGAATCTTAAGAAGAAGAAGAAGAAGAAGAAGAAGAAGAAGAAGAAGAAGAAGTCATTACTTTAGGACTCTAAAGAATAGATCAATTTTTTTTATGAAAGACTGATAAACACTTCCAAGGAGTATGAAGAGATCATCCATCAAGTATAAACCTAGATGGAGATTTTGACATCAAGCCTAAAGGCTAAAGAGGAAGATTGAAATAGATATGAAAATGAAATAGAATCTATAAAATTTGAGTAGGATCAAGCATCTAGAAAGGTGAACAGCTTTGTGAAGAAGAAGAAGAAGTTATTACTTTAGGACTCTAAAGAATAGATCAGTTTTTTTGAAGAAAGACTGATAAAGAAGAAGAAGAAGAAGAAGAAGAAGAAGAAGTCATTACTTTAGGACTCTGAAGAATAGATCAATTTTTTTGAAGAAAGACTGATAAACACTTCCAAGGAGTATGAAGAGATCATCCATCAGTATAAACCTAGATGGAGATTTTGACATCAAGCCTAAAGACTAAAGAGGAAGATTGAAGTAGATATGAAAATGAAATTGAATCTATAAAATTTGAGTTGGATCAAGAATCTAGAAAGGTGAAGAGCTTTGTGAAGAAGAAGAAGAAGTCATTACTTTAGGACTCTGAAGAATAGATAAGTTTTTTTGAAGAAAGATGGATAAACACTTCTAAGGAGTATGAAGAGATCATCCATCAAGTATAAACCTAGATGGAGATTTTGACATCAAGCCTAAAGGCTAAAGAGGAAGATTGAAATAGATATGAAAATGAAATAGAATCTATAAAATTTGAATTGGATCAAGTAGCTAGAAAGGTGAAGAAGAAGAAGAAGAAGAAGTTATTACTTTAGGACTCTGAAGAATAGATTAGTTTTTTTGAAGAAATACTAATAAAGAAGAAGAAGAGGAAGGAGAAGAAGAGGAAGAAGAAGAAGAAGAAGAAGAAGAAGAAGAAGAAGAAGAAGAAGAAGAAGAAGAAGAAGAAGAAGTCATTACTTTAGGACTTTGAAGAATAGATCAATTTTTTTGAATAAAGACTGATAAACACTTCCAAGGAGTATGAAGAGATCATCCATCAAGTATAAACCTAGATGTAGATTTTGACATCAAGCCTAAAGGCTAAAGAGGAAGATTGAAATAGATATGAAAATGATATAGAATCTATAAAATTTGAGTTGGATCAAGCATCTAGAAAGGTGAAGAGCTTTGTGAAGAAGAAGAAGAATAAGAAGAAGTTATTACTTTAGGACTCTAAAGAATAGATCATTTTTTTGAAGAAAGACTGATAAAGAAGAAGAAGAGGAAGAAGAAGAAGAGGAAGAAGAAGAAGAGGAAGAAGAAGAAGAAGAAGAAGAAGAAGAAGAAGAAGAAGAAGAAGAAGAAGAAGAAGACGAAGAAGAGGAAGAAGAGGAAGAAGAAGAAGAAGAAGAAGAAGAAGAAGAAGAAGAAGAAGAAGAAGAAGTCATTACTTTAGGACTCTGAAGAATAGATTAATTTTTTTGAAGAAAGACTGATAAACACTTCCAAGGAGTATGAAGAGATCATCCATCAAGTATAAACCTAGATGGAGATTTTGACATCAAGCCTAAAGGCTAAAGAGGAAGATTGAAATAGATATGAAAATGAAATAGAATATATAAAACTTGAGTTGGATCGATCATCTAGAAAGGTGAAGAGCTTTGTGAAATTTGAAAAGAGTACTGAGGCTCTAGATGATATCTTGAGTAGTCAAAAATCTAAACGTGACAAGACAGGTTTTGGTTTCAAAGAATACCAATAAGACATCTAAATTAAATAATAATATGATTAAAGATAATAAAGTCAACATGAAAAGACCTATCATACATCCCAATGCTATAAGGTATTCTAGCTCTTTCAATGGTTACTATTTTGCATGCAATCTGTTTGGTCATAGAGCAAGAAAATTTAGAAAACCCTCCAAGAATGAGTATTCATGGAACTATGAAAGGAATCACAATTCACATAATTCAAATGTTATGTATAAGGTGGAGTGTTATAGTTGTCATAATGTAGGACACATTACAAGATTCTATCCTAACCTAGCTAGAAGATCATCAAGTCAAAACAAGAATTTTGAAGTTCCTAGAGTGCAAGAAAGAAGGCAAATAAATATATGAAAACCAAAGACAAGTCATAATTGATCTAAAATATCAAGTGGATTTCTTGCTAAGATAGATCATGCCTTAGATATGAAATCAATTATGGAATGTTTTTTATTATCTCATATTGATGATCAAATAGTTGATGATGAGATCAAGCTTATAATGTCAATCAAGCCCAAATGGAATTTGAAGAGTGTTTAGTCTTGTAAGAGTATGGATATATTTGAATCTCTTGATTTCATGTTATTTTAGTGCCCTATGAAAATGGGTGGATCCATTAAGATTCATGGATACATTATTCTATCAATAGAAGCATGAGGTTGTAGTCAAAAAAGGTTTCTTTTTTAGAAGATTACAGGTTGTCTATGTTACAAGCAAGGAGATGAAGATGGATATTATCCATTATTATGCTGATAGATATATGGTTTGAAGTATATAATGTATCATGATGAAAGATCTAAGGTTGACATCAGGTATCTAAATTCAAAGTGAAGATAATTGGTATATGAGATGTAAGATTTTGGTATATGTTTGTATGACTAGTTAAGCTTGGTATATGAAGACAAAGGGGGAGTCCCTAGTTCTAAAATCAGTATCAATAATGGAATATCCTTGTGTGTAGTCAATAATATGATCATCTTTAGTCATGTCAAGGAAGGTAAGTGATCTAAGTTTCTATTTATTTGAAAGAAGATATGTTTGGTCTAAGGGGGAGCTTAGTAGCTCTAAGTTCTTTTTCAAAAAAGTGATTAATTTCTAATATGCATGAAGTTAAGGAGAGATTGTGTTTGAGATGATTCATATACTCTATTTATTGAGATTTTGATGTATTATCTAGGAGAGTGTCCTGATTAAGAAAGGTTTCTAGGAATGATTTTCATAGGTGATTGCTAGATTTTTTGAAGACTATGTGTCATCTAGTGTCTTTGAGAGATAGTATCAAGAGAGAGTATGATTTTAGTAGTTATAGGTGACCCTTGATGTTTACTACTAAAATAATCATGGTAGATGTTTGGTTTGAGGGGGAGTTATTTAGGTTGTTGACTAAGCTTGATATATGCTAGAGTGATCTTATAATTTGAGTTCATTTTAAAAGAGATGATAGTTGTGGAAGACCTTTATCATTAATGTCAGGGGGGAGAAAGATCAAAAAAGATGAGAAAAGGAGAAAGAGTGAGAAAGATATGGAAAGTTCCGAAAGGGTGAGAAAAGGCAAGAACTAAGTCTAAGAGATGTTTGCCATCAAGAGTGGTTGAAATAGTTTTTTGAGTGTGTTTGCCATCAATGATGAAGGGGGAGGTTATTGAACATCATCATTAATTAAGGGAGAGATTGTTAAGCATTATATTTGATTATTGAGATTTTTAAATAAGTGTTGTCATTTATGTCACTCTAATGTCATTGATGTCAAATGCTCTTTTGAAGATGCATGATCAAGTAAGCTTTGAGGTATGTGTATGATGAGTTCTTAAGCTAGCATAGTGAATGTTATTGTTGTATGAAAGTAATAATATGAGAGTTTTATTCGAAGAATGTTCTGATGTCATCTTGAGTGACATAATTGAGGATCAAAATGAGTAAGTACAAGTCATTATTACCTTAAAAATATTTGTCTAGACCTTGTGAGATGATACATGCAAGTAGCATGATGAAATGAGTGGGCTCCAAAGAAGAAATTATATGTTTTGAATATCTATGTAAGTAGTTCTGAAGATGCTCTAAATGAGTTATAAAAATGAGAATGCTCCAAATAATGCTTGACAATGTTTGATCATGAAATAGGTTGTTTGATTTTATACATGAGGTATTGAGGACCTTACAAATGATTAGGTCAAATCTGAAGATCTATGTATGTAGCTCTAAAGATACTACAAAGAAACTTAGTCAAGATCTGAAGATCTATAAGAAGATTTGATGATGATTTATTGAAGCTATAAATAAGAGTGAGTATATGAGGTTGCTTGATCATACAAAATAGGCATTGAAACACTTAGGAGAGTTTTAAGGTGAAGTCTATAAGATGGTTAGAAGGTTAGATTCAAGGCCCAATGAGACATGTAGGTCTAGGCCTAGAAATTAAAAAGAGAGATGGTGGCCAGACGAGGTATTAGGATCAGTTTCCATGACATGGGTGAGTTAATGAACATTTAAAGAGGTGATTAAATTTATTTTAAGTATGTGCATGAATTTTTAGGTCATGAATTGCAAGAAAAAATCTTTAAAAGTATTTCAAGGTTTATCAAGTACACAAAATGAAGAGTTATCTACTTGAGAAGGTTTTTTAAGTGTTCATTGGTATGTGCAAAATTTGCATGAGAATATAATATATTCATGGTAGATGGGGAATTTCTCTATCTCAAATTTTCAAGCATTAGTTTCTTGAAAGAAGAGATATGTTTCATAAATGATCATTAAGACTGGAAGATGGTCTAAACCCTCAAATAACCCAAACAATGACCTGATGTTGAAGATCTTATTCTAAAGATATTAAAATGGTTTGATATGCTTATAAAAGTGATTTAATGTTGTATTCAACTCTCCTAGGCATATTCAATTGTAATTGGTTTCTCAAGTGAGTGAGGATACCATATAGGTAAGTAATTGCTTTTTAGAGATTTATTGTAGCAGACATAGTTGACCAAGTCAAAGTTGCTAAGTGGATGAAGGTGAAAGTGTGAGACTTTTATTTATTATTCATGAAAGTTTTTGTATATGTTCTAGATCTTAGGTGGGCAAATATGGTGATCTAAGTTAGCCAGTCACTAACAGACCTAGTGCTGCAAAGAGTAAGAAAATTAGACAAAAGAGAGAAGATGATTCATGATGTGTTTTCATGTAAGAGTAATACATTGAAGTGCATAATGATGTTTTTTAAGACTTGAATAATCTATCCATGCTTTTCAAAATCTTGGAATTTAATGTAAGAGGTTATAAAATTGAAGCCAAAATGGCTTGTATGACTAAGTAGATTCTATGAGAGAGAAGATTAACAGATTGGTCTACAAGACCAATAGTTTCTAGTAGAGATCATGATATGATTGTTTGAAGTTTCTATGAGGATATTATAAGATATTTTTCATGTATTAAAATCCATTGAATTCATTCAATCAAGTGTCATAAGTTCATGTTTTTATTGACTATGTTTAGGAGTTAGTTGGCAGTTCTAAATGAGTATCTTGTAGAGAAGTGTTTGAGTTTGTATATCTTGAGTTGAATCATCAGATGAATTTTGTGATGACCCTAAGGTTGTGAGGTTTCTTAATATATAATTTTTTCCATGGTTGTTTGGAAAAATTGAATATATTCCTCAATTTTTTAAGACAAATTTTGTATATGCATAGTCCTTTTATGAATAGTGTTTTGAGGAAGGTTTCAAGTGGTGGTTGGACCTAAAGTGAAATTTTCTAAGGCATATTGGAGTGGCATATGATATGTTCCTTTTGTTTGAGGTGTTTGTATATTCTTCAAGAAATATCAAAGGGTAACATTTTATTAAGAATACCTATATGGTCTTTATAAGCCTAAAAGAAGAATAAGGGCTAATTGATGTATGGCCTACCTTTTTTAGACACCTAAATTTAGCCACCAATGACCTCCAACCAAGATTTTGAATAGTTTCCACCTAAAATGCATAATTTTGCCTAAAAACCCTAAAATATGCTAAATGATGTGAGATTTATATATTTAAGTGTTGATTTTGGCCAAGATATCCCTAAATGGGGCAATGCAATTTATGGGCTAGCTAACTTTGATCATGTCATTCTGAGTCAAAATGCTAATTTTGCACCTTTTTCCTATCAAATATCTTTCACAAGGCATGTGCCTTTATTATTTTTTATTGATAACATCTTAAATGTATAACGATTCCAATGCATCTAGCATCACCTTCCAATTCTAATCCAGTCAAATTTTGGACTAATAACAAGGCATTCTGATCAATTTGAGTAATTTGTGCATAAATTTATTAAACATGCTTATGGGATAATTAAACCAAATTAGAGCCTAATCAAGAATTCCATGGAAACTTGTTGAATACTTATTTTTTGAAAATGAATATTGAATATCTGCATCATCAAGTGACCTCATTTCTTAGAAAGACATCCTTAGGCCATAAATGTCATAAATATCAAGATTCATGCCCTCCATACCTCATAAATTCCTTCCATGATGCCCTACATGCCCCTTAATTACCCCTTATTCTAATGTCATGATGAGGATAATTATAAACTTAATTCTAAAAATTGAATTAATCCTCAACCACACATCTCAATCTCAAGATAGAGGGTTCAGGTTAATTCCAGATATTCTAAAAAATCTATAAATAGAGAGGCCATGAACATCAATTTTAAGCTATTTTGGTGCAAATTTATTATGCTCAAATATTTTCAAAATACATGATTATGAAAATTTATAATGTAGGATTGCTTTGAAAAAGCTTCATGAAATTAGTGTTACCATGCCAAATTGATTCTAAGCCAAGCCAAGCCAAAGCCAAAGGTGCCATGGAGAGATGGAGATAGCCAAGCTTCCATTTCTATGGAATTATGAGCACAAGCTGATAAATCCATTACAAGAAGCATTTTGGAGAATCCAAAGAAGGTTAAAGAGGGTTTATTTTACATTTTAGTTGTGTGTTTTATTCATGTTTGTTAACTAAGCTCTCCCTAGTGTCTAGGCCTAGAGATGTTATGATATTTAATGTTTTTCTTTCATTTTGTTTTCATTTTGAAAATAACATGATAATAACCATCCTCTCTTGAGTCAAATTCCTAGTTCACATATCCCATGCCCAATGGGACCAGATGCATTCCACACATAAAGAAGATCATTTTTCAGCTTTAAAATCTTCATTTGGATCATAAAAAATCTTGAAAATTGATTTTCTAACTTTATTTTTCCATTTTTTTGCCACAAGTTTACATAGTAATCAACATTAGTTAGTAAAATTGACATCAAATGGATAGCTATCATCAGTCACATTGGTATAACCAATGTCAGTTGGATAACCATCATCGATTAGTAAATGTAACTGTCGTCAATTATATAACCAATGTTAGTCACTATGTTTATCTTAAAACACAGACCCAAGAGCTCTTTTTTTAAAGTTCATTGTTTCAAACCTAAAAGAGATTCAAGGCTAAAATACATGCTAACATTTTTGTTGCAGGACCAAGCTTGACATTTGCTAAAAACATGTTTAAATCACCTTTTGTATGCTTAAAATGAATTAGTAACATTGTTTTAGGTGATAAAATTAATATTTAGATGTTTAAGTGTGTTTTTAGCATTAGTTTTCAAATTTACAACTAAGACCAAGGGATCAAATGAACACCACCTCATTTTCCATTTGGGCTTAAATTTAAACTCATATTTCTAAGCTTTTTGTCTTCAATAGTTGCTTGATCTAATTTTTGTTTGGAAAGAAGATGGATGTTGCATGTATGCTCTTCCATTTGTCCCCTTTAGGGAACCCTTGAAATCAAAAGTACCATTCCTATTTCAACAATCCTAGTCCAAGGCTTAGAAATAATGTCATCTAAAGCACTCCCCAAAAACTCATCAAAGTTTGGGCAACCTTGAAAATGACCCTAAAGTCTTTCTTTTTATATATTTAATTTCATTGCATCTTAACTTATGAGGGGGACATAATTACCTCCCATAATTTTCTTAGGGAAGATTTAACCCAGGATTTCACATCCCAGTATTGACTTTACTTACTCCTTCTAAGTTACACATGACATGTATCTACATTTGGACATTACACTACACTAAGTGAACAGAAGGATGTAGTGGTTGTAAAAAGGACTAGACTTTTTTACAACTAACCAACACTGTGATCACCTAATTTATATGCTTTTCTTTTGCATTGTTTGATGTGAAAGTCATTGTGTAGTTGATTCCCCTAGAAACATTTAAAACTTGATAGTTTAGTCAACCCCACATTGGTATACCCTTGCTAGGATTTGGATGATTATAATTACTGTATTTTGGGATCATTTTCTCATTTGGTATATTTTGAGACTAAAACTTGTTTTTTTGTTAATAAAGCCCTGTCAAAACCAATTTATCTATACGTAACTCTTTTGTCTAAAGAGGCATTATACTGGCCATTTTACACCACACTTATGCCTTGAAATTTTCACTAAAACTTGTTTGTGTATGTCATTTGAGTTGTGAAGGGTAGTGTTATGCTACCCAAACCATGTCAAAACATTTTGAGCCTTTTAAGTCTTTGAAACATAAAATTGACCACATTATTTGAGTATGCTTATGCCATTAGGCTACTCAATTTGTTTCAAGACTTGTTTACCATTATATTAAAACCATTTGTTTCAAACCATGTCATGTCTACCATTTAGACCTTTGTCTTATGTCATCATGTTGTCTAATCTTATCTAGCTTGTTTGGTCAAATATTAGTTTTCATTTTTGAGTTTTCAATTAGCCTTGTCAAGTTTGGATCCAAACATTGATTTATTTCTATTTAAGCCTCAATTTATGGGATTGATACACAAATTTTTCTCTTTTGGGTTGCATAACTTTGATTAATTGATTACCAAAATTTGAAAACTATTGATGGTTTGTTTCTTCAACACCTATCCTCATCATTGTATGTGCCTTTATCTGGGAGAACATAGCCTTTCTCAAAGAGTAGTTTGTTTTATACCTTATGCCAAATGATCATGTTTTTATTTGATTATGTGTGTTAGGTTTATGTTAAAGTTGTTTCCAAACTTGTTAGATTATATCAAATCACATCAACCTTTGTTTTAAGTCTAGATTTTGACATTTTTTGGCCAAAAGTCCTAGCATATGCCTATTTATATTGAGCCTAGATTTTGACTCCACATTTGGACAAAAGCCCTAGCAACTCAACTTTTCCCTTTCCTAGTTTAGACTTTGTTTGGATCACTTTTACCTAGACCTTTGACATGTTGGTTTTTATTCAAACACTTGACATTTTGTGTGTATGACATTTGACATTAGACATTTGATGTTAGGATATTTTATGCCAAGTCTTATCATAAATCATTTTGGAGATATATCTCCATTTTTAAACCACACTGGAGATACAGCTCTACCTTTTGACCAATTTAGACTAAGATTTAACCATTTTTCCTTTGGACATAGTTTTTTACAATTTATAGAACTCTAAGCTTTTTGTTTTAGATCTTTCATCATTTATGTAGATATGTCTCACTACACTAACGTTGGAGTCATGTACAATATAACTTATGATAGAATGGCCACACAAAATCCCACTAGGAACCCTTATAGAGAAGTATTTTCTAAGGAGTTTTATTATTCTCCCTATAATACTCCATATGGTGAACAAAGTCATGAACTAGCTCATGATCCAACTCGAGACCTCGATTGGTATGAAGAGGATTGTGAGGACTTTGAAGACCTAATTATACATAATGTTGTTTTGGATATGGATCCAGACCCTCTTTACAATAATCAGTACATGGAACATAGTCAAGAACTAGCTTATGAGCCAACTCATGACTGAGATGATATGGTTTATGAGGAAGACTTGGATGCTTTTGTTTGTGCAAGAAATCAAGTTTCACAACATCCTTTTTTAATCCAATCATAAACTACCCCTAACCCTCCTTTAGATTATATGAGCTATCAAGCTACATAATATATAAGGAATACCATTACCATTCCTATACCTATTCCTTTAGCTTGTGCAAGTAATCAGGATCCACAACACCCTTTCATCATTCCAAGACCTAGTCCTTTTGCTTTTGTAAGAAATCATGTTCCACACTACCCTATCATTACCATCTCAAGACTTTTTCCTTTACCTCATGCGATCAATCATGCTCCCCAATGCCCTACCATTATCTAGCCATAAGTCATTCCTCATCCAGTACCAATCCAATCCATCAAAAACTAAGTTGTGTTTAAAAATAGTATTTTCCAACTCATTGGAAACCGTATCTAATAGAACCAACCAATCTAAGATATTAATATTAAATCAACCATTTGTGATAAGTTATCTTATGATGAATTACCTATTGATCTTATATTAGTTGTCAAGGAGTCTCACTCTAATGAGCCAGTCTTTGATGAGTCACTTATTAATGATTATAATCACCTTTGGGTAAGTCATTACCTCGACCATGTGCCTATTTTTTAATAGCCTCCTATTGATAAGACAATCTCTGAGGAATAGTCTCTTGACATTTTTCCCATCCTAGAGGAGTCCCTCTTTGACAAACTAGTTTTTTTAGAGCCCATTATGCCATCATAGGCTATTAATTATCCAAAACCAAACATTTAACAAGACATCATTATAAAAGAGTACCCATAAGATGAAGAATAAAAATCATTTCCAAGTTTTACTTTTGAATTGACATCAAATTTAGCATTAGAATTTGAATCAACATCAGTCTCAACATCAAATTCAAAGTCTCTTGAGATAAAATCAGATTCAGAAGAATAATATGTTCATGGCTATCATAACATTGGTTACACATGCCTTGTAGATCAATTTTAATAAATTTTTTATCCTTATATAGTTTTTGAGGATGATTAGTCTAGCTTCAACATAAATTATCCTAGTATCTTCTACAAGGATTGTGTAGCCTCTCCCCATTCCATTACCATTCCACAGGCCATTACCATCAACCAAAATAGCCATATCACTGGAATTCCATCTCCCATAAGTGTCAATTGGGATTGAAATAATCACACTTTGTTGAAATAAATCCATGGTGACATAACAATTGAAGAAGATCAAGGAGGCTAAGACCACATTCATATAATAGAAGAACACTCTCCTAGTGAAAACTATTCAAAGGTGCTAGGATGCAATCAAAGTCAGAACTCGGCATCTTCTAGTGAAACTTTTTTAGAATCACTAGAAGAAAATCAAAGTCAAAATTCAACATTCCTTAGTGAAACCTTCTTGAATGTGCTACATAATAATCAAGACAACTTCATTAGTGAAAAGCTCATTGAGGCACCAATAATTGAGCACAAAAGTTCTTCACTGCTTGATGAAGACAAAATCAAATATCAAATCAAAATAGCTTCTTATCTACAACCTAATAAAATGGTAGCTACTCTTAAGATCAAACAATAGAAAAATTTGGTGGTCCTATTGAGAGAACAAGTCTTTAGCCCCATCACAACATAAATCATGTTGAATCTAACATAAGCAACATTACGTGTGACTAAAAGTCCTAGTCTTCATTTGTTTTCCAACCATTCTACATTCCATTATCATTAACCATTCCATTTCACAATCAAACCTACCATCCATTATTTGTCCTTGTTTACCATCTATGGCCAGACTTTCCTTTGTAGAGGCTACAAAGATACCTTGTCTCGATGTTTGAAGGAATAAAAATCAACAACCAATGAAGATCATAAAAGCATTCTTGACAACCAAATCTATAGGCTATTTTTGATAGAGTAGTTATTAAGACAAAGTGTGGGATATAAATTAACATGATTGAGTATTCTATTTGTATCATTTATTCATTATAACATGCATCTCCCCATCAACAAGAACAATCAAATCAAAAACCACACCCAAGCCAAAAACACGTGCCATGCCATTACCATTTTCACATGCCTATTTACCATTATTGTAGATCCCATCCATTTACCGCATCACCTAGGGACAACCCTCTTACCATTTTATTCAATCCATTAAAAACCATCTTTCTCCTTAGCAAGCCCATACCATCTTATCATTCCATTTCTATCTATACCAAATCCTATTTTTATTCATCCTACCCAATCTTGTTTTGATCTTGGTTCATTTGGTTCTTCCTACACCTTTTATGGGAGGATTCCAATCAAGTTTTAAAAATCAATCAAGTTCATGTTTAAATGATAGCCTATGAAATTAGTGTGATAATTGATTTGGCAAGATATCTTTCATCCTATCAAGTTTATTTATGTGAGCCTGATTATAACTGCCTATGGGCAAATCAGTGTCTCACCAGTCTTGCTACTAATTATAACCTCATATGGGCAAATTAGTATCATTAACCTATTCTATTGTATCCTAGTCATAACCACCTATGGGAAAACTAGGTACAACACTTATTTATCATGCATTTTTACATCACCTTGCCATTACTATTTTCATTTAACTGGCCATTTGTTGGATTTAATAACTTTTTGGGACCTAATTGGTTTTTGCCTACCTTTTGTGTGGATATAATTACTTTAACTTGAGGTCATTTTATGACTATGTGGGTTATGCTCAATTCATGTTCAAGTCACCTAAGTCCCCCTTTCCATACACACTCATTATTTTATGAGCAACATAAGATAAATGCTCTCACCATTTTTTGAGTATATTTTCATTCTATAATGAGTTAAGATATCTCAAAATTCCAAAAACATTCATAACATTTCAAAAATCTAAAAATATTTGTCATGTCTAAGCCTAGTTAGTTATCCTCAATCCACCTTAATAGGGCATGATCATTATTAGGATGCCTTATTAGGGAATTGGAATTGTTAGATAATTATCATTAATATCTAATAGAGGTTATACATATGAGGATCAAGGTCAAAAAACCTAATCAATCCATGAAGAGATCTAGTTGAGTGAAGAAGGTTGAAGGTCGGTTTGAGAGGGGTAGAAGTGAGTGAAGAGCCAAAGAAGAAGATCATCATCTATTTTATGAAAAATAACTATTTCTAAAGGTGATAAAACAATTATATGGTTTATTTTGTGTTGATTCATCTAGGGGGTTGGTGCCTCCT
Source organism: Torreya grandis (assembly GCA_037957365.1). Classification (NCBI taxonomy): domain Eukaryota; kingdom Viridiplantae; phylum Streptophyta; class Pinopsida; order Cupressales; family Taxaceae; genus Torreya; species Torreya grandis. Next base: position 713,133 of record JARHVA010005142.1, read on the forward strand.
TGCAAGTGGGTGCTTGCTAAAGCTTAGCTAAGTTGGGGTTAATCTATTTGGGGTTGGTACTCCATGTGAATTGGGTGATTCACTAAATATTGATGTTTATGTTGATAATAATGTATTCCATTTACTTCATTAGTGGGTTTTTCTCCCTTAAATGTTTTCCCACATATATGTTGTGTTCATGTGGTTCATGCTTTTATGATTTGATGCTTATAATTGCTAAGATGGACATGCTTGTTAGAATGGTTCATGTATGATTAAGTCAAATTGAATGAAAAGTGTTGAATTCTAATTCATCCCTCCCCTCAATCATTTTGATTCCAACATTTAATTGATAAGCAGTTATCCCATGGAATTTACTCTCAACTTACCTCGTACATGGGATATTATGGCCATGAGATGTTGGAATTATGTGTAGTTAGTGCCCCTTAGGGCTATGTTTAGTATTTATGACTAGGTTTAGTATATTTGAGAGACTAAAAATAAAACACAACATATCTAGTTACACCATTTTTCTCTTTCCTTTTACACATTTTCATGATTACATCTTGTGTTACCCACATAGGTTAATCATATTTTTCCTATAAGGCTTAGTGATAGATTAAGCAAAACTAACATAGAGCATATTCAAATTTATTTAATCTCATCTAAAATGGATAATACAAATATTTTTACTCAATTTTATATTTCAACTTTTTAAATCTATGCTCAAATTGAAAATGTTGGTGACAATGAAAAATATGATCAATATAGTGAAACTACACGTGATAATTAAGATAAAATTAAAGTCTCTGATATAGTTGATCCTAATTAGCTTAATGGAGTAGTTCCTAAAGAAGTCAAATAATTTTTAAATTTTCATCAAATATTTCAAAAATGTCCCAATCATGTGGATAATGTTTTCAAAGTGATTATAGCATCTAAGTATATACATCAAGCCAAGATTTCATCATCTTAAGAAAAAAAACAAAAGGTGACTTTTAAGGTTTCTCATACTTCCACTTTGAAGTTTCCATTTTATACTATTACTTATATTCCTATCTTGACACCTCCAATTACATATGTGACATAATTCCTAGGTATGGTAGTAACACAATTTTCCAAACATATTAATATTATTATTTATACATGGTCATAATACACACCTCCTATTATTACTATGCATGGTTCATCACCAACCTCACCTAATACATTATATATTGAGTAGATTATTATATGAATACATGTTAAAATATTACAATTATATAAATATGTCTCTATAGATATTCATTCAATGGATTATCATACTTTAATTCATAATCTTTTAGCCCCTGAAATAACATATTACCCATTACCAATAAGCTTTATAGCTCCTAAACTACCACTCTATAAAGGTAAAGGTGATCTTTAAAAACAACTTATATCATTCCATGTATCATGATTGGATTATTATTACAATTAAAAATTACTTACCAAGTTATTTCCACAAATCCTCATATACTTTGTTTTGTAGTGGTTCTATGATATTCCTCTCCAATCAGATTAAACACTTTGGTAGATTATTTTCTAGCACACTTCACTAACAACATTGGTGAAAAATATATTATGCATATATTTCCAAACTCAATCAAGGGTCCAATGATCTAATTAATGAATATGTTCTTCGATACAAAACTATGCTAGCTAAGATGACTAGTTCTATGATAAAAAATGAATTACAATATATCTTCACACAAAAAATAGCACCACTCCATGAATATATCATGTTCAAAAAAATAAAATATTTTAATGAGATATTCCATATATTAAAATAATGAGAATTCAATATAATATCTTTGAACAAACTAAAGTATGCACCAAATGTTCCATCTACTTCAAATACTAAGTTTCAAAACAAATCAAGCTACAAAGTCAACTATAATGAAAGTAAGAATGAATCAAAAGTAATAGTTAATATATAATCACAACCAATGAGTAAGCTTCAGTGTACATCTCCACCAAAGAGGTAATTTTTATGGTTACCATTACGTCCTTATGTCTTGTTATACAAATTTCTTAATTACAATCTCATATCTCTCCCTCCACCATTATAGATTGATATGACCAACTCAACGCAAGGGATTTAACAATAATGCATATTCTGACTATGACATATATATTAGACATTCTAACAAAAAATTTACAAGATAAGGCATAAGATACATGATATTATTGATGACATTATTATTGAGATAAGCACACACATAGAGGAGGTTCAACCACGAATGAATTACAATTTTAAAGTTAAAAATATTAGTAATCAATTTATAAACCATGGCATAACAAAAAATACAAATAATTGATAGGTAAACCATGTTTACAATGAGCATCCTCATTCTTCAAAATATGTATAACCAATATATGGTAGTATTGGTATATTTATAGGCACATTACTGCCACATCCTATAATCAAATTCGATGACAGTGAAATTTTTGATGATGATCTAGATAGTCATGCACTCTTTATTTTATCTTATATCAACAAACAACCTATACAAAGTGTAATGAGAGTAAATGGGTCAAGAAAAAATATAATGACACTTATTTTCATTCTTGGGTATATATATCAATATTTACAAACTACATCAAAATTATTCAAAGCATTTGATTGAGATATATATAATACTCTTGGGCATATAGTATTAATTCTTCAAGTTGGTTTAGTAACAATGGCTTCTCCATTTTTAGTCTTATCAAGAACATGGGTCTTTGACATATTATTAGGATGCCCTTGGATATATAATATCCATCTAATACCAAAAATATTACATTGATGTCTCAAATATATACATTGTAATCAAGTGGTAAATTTTTCTAACATGTGATATGAGTACCCTCTAAATTCAATGGTTTATTCTCCTCCTCCCCCATCACCACTTCAATTAGTTATTATACCTACTAAACATTAAATTATAGATATAGTTTTTACACCTATTCAATATCATAGTGTATATTCATTTATTTCACCAATACATAGTATTTATATATAGTCCATTCATAGGAAAGTGGTACACTATCCTAGACAAGACAACAAGCTCCACATTAGAGAGTCATTAAAATTTTAAATAAATATTCATTTTATACAATTCATCCTAAGGTAGTGCCTTAAAAATTTTAATGTGTTCCATATAAAACATATATGGTTATACATTATCCTATTATATATTAGGATTGATGTATAGGATAATCAACTCTACCTTTTTTTAGGTCCTTATTTGGAATCTCAACCCAACTCTGAATACTTTCGCTAGATACCTCACTAAATATTATATTTAATTATATTTTGTAATAAAATTTAGTATAAACATGTATAACCCTATAAAATTATTTTTAAAGGTCTTTATCTAACCCCCAATATTATTCATGAAACTTCACACTCATGTTATTAAAACTTATATCACAACTTGTTTCCTTGCTTGCATACATGGCTAGATCTTAGGAATATCTCATAAGCATTTTAACTCTACCTATGATTACAACTTGGAATCATTCTTTCCTTATCTCACTATCACTCTACCATCTCACTCATTACCCTAACATCTTCACTAAGCATGTTCATTATTACTTTCTTTAGACCATGGGTCTATTCAAATCCACAAGGATCTAAAACCCCAATTCCTCTTTATAACCCTAAAAAAATGTTCATGCACCATTTATGATCTTTATTAGTCATAAAAAACTTGTAACAACTCATATTAATATTTTACTTATTTACTAGTTCCTTGAACACACCAATTTCTCATAACATGATTATTCCTCCTTGTATCCCTCAAAACACAAAAACCTCCTTAATTATAGAAATATACAAGGTTTCCCAAAAAACCAAGACTTGTTTCAACTACCCATTCCCTTTACCTTCATAATAAATTTCATAATATTACTCATAAGTTAGACCTTCCAACTCACTCAATCTCTTTTAGAATTAGATCGTTTAGGCCTCCTAATAATACATAGTAAAAAATACCATATTGTGAAACATCGTATGGGTATAAAACCTTTTTAATCTTCTATCCCATGTCAAAATATAATAAATTAAAAAGTTTTAAGAATTTTCACTAGTAGAAACACAAGTTATTCAAGTTTTCATATCAAAACCCTAGTCAAGGATATCCCAAGCCTATAGGTGGTCGAGAGACTAATAAAATGATTATTTTGTGTTTTGAGATACTTCAAGAATTAATAAAACCTAAATAAGGTATGGTTAAACTATATTCACCTTAACCATCATATCTTAAGTCTGAAACAATCACTAGAATCTTAAAAAATGCTTATCTACATAATTTTGTGTTATGTAAAGGACTATGATATGGTCAACTCATAGTTTGAGAGGAAACTCACCCTTTTAAAGTGGACTAATGACTAATTATGTTTTGTGTCACATTAATACACTTATTTAATAACTTAATTTACCTTGATAAATAACCAAATGGACTCCATCATGGACTTATGTAGAACTCTAATTACACTAAATAAGATTATGTACACTATAAAGGAAGTCCTTGATTTAATCTTGAATTCTAATAGAATTTAGAGCATCAATAATATGTATCTTGATCCTATAACGACTCTATACTATATTCCCATTTCTCTAACACTTTTAATGACACTTCCAACACTTATACTCTCTTTTTCTTTGACTATAATAGACTAAACACACTAAAGATAGGATATTAAAGAATGATGAATCACTAACATCAACATGTACATGTAAACACTACTAAAAGAAGGAGATATTTGTTTGTGATAGTGGAATATATTAAGAATCATTATTTATAATCCACAGTCTTTAACATATAGTTTATAAATTTATTGAATTTTGCATATACTTATATGACATTTATAGCACAGTGTCAATTAGAATTGTGTACCTATCTTGCTTATCAACCTTTGTCTCAAAATTAATATAAAATTTTAAATAAGGATTTTCATCCATAAACTAATTACCACACTTGTATAACATGCTTTCTCACATCACACAACTTATTTCATTTCTTGATTCCATTTACATATAAACATTCAAACACAAAATTTTCAAGACAAAGTTTATCATTTATTGATGTTTTCTCTTCATTATCCTTCATACTTATATGTCCTCCCTATCCCTCTATTATTCTCTCTCTCTCTTTCATTACCTCTTATATAATTCCTATAATCTTTCATCATGATTCTTTTATTTCATAACTTCCTCTAAAAGGCCAACTCTATGTAGGAGGGTTATTAGAACACATTCTTGAATTATCTTTTTACCTAGGCTTACATACATATTTATGATTCTTTGTATTGGTATCACCCTCATCAAAACATTATGGAGGTTCAATTATCAATCCTATCCTCATTCCCATAATAACACATCAATAAAATCATTTATTTACCCCCTAGACAATATAGACAAGTTACCAAATTTAAATATTCAAATATGCATGTTTTGGTGGGAAAAGCTCTACAAGCCAAAATACATTATTACAAACACTTTCATGACTTCAATCACTCTCCTAAGGACTCAAATAAACCTCACACACATTTTAAATCCAAGAATAACCATGAATCATAACCTACCCATGACATTCCTTGGAATTCCTGCATCATACTCCGTAGGTGGGAGAAATTTGAACTCCAATTCAAATATAACTTATCATTTTCTTTCTTATTTTCCAATTGATCTTCTTTTGATTTTTTGATCTGCTCACTCTATTTTTTATTTAATATTTTCTTCCTCTCTATTTTTTTTCATTTATGCTTTATTCATTTTTTTAGTTGTCTTTTCAACTCATCTTCTAGCTCAAGATAGTATAAAATCCTTTGTATCTCCTTATCTATTCCATCCTCTAGGTCCATTATCTCTAATTTATCTTTTTTACAAGTCTAATTCCTACATTTCCCTCTTGATTATACTTCATGAATCCTTTATTTCTCATTGATAATTATTTACTCATGATCTCTTGGTTAACCTATATTTTTTACCACTCTCTCCCCTTTGTCTTCACATGCTAATGGTTTCATGCTTATCATATCTTTGACCACACCTTGTTACATTTTTCCATCTCTATATATTAAAATTTGATTGTGTATCTTCACATGGACTCTTTTTTCACATTATGACTTCATATTCTTCCTCATATTAGGTTCACATTAATTGAATATCTATTGAATACTTATTACACTCTTCTCTTCATGCTTATGTTCAATAAACTCAAAAATAATCTGCATACCTTGATCTTGTTTCACTATCTTGTCCTCTTGCTTACCTCTTTGATGGATTCTTAGATTAGTTTTTAGGATAAGACTTCCCTCTCCTTTCTCTTTCAATACTTTTCTCATCTCACTTTTTTCTTCATAGGAAATAAACTCCTCTTCATTTACTTCTTTTTTCATAACCTCTTGTACATTATCTATATTGTTATAAACCACTTAATGAACTTGTAATTTTATACCTACTTCAATGACATTATTGTTACCTTCCATACCACATTTAATAAATTTAATGATACCTTCAAATATTTCATGATCCTTCTTACCCTCAAAATTATTTTTGTTTTTTATAAGGACCTCCCAAGTCTATTTTTGGATTCTTGTCATCCCTTCAAGATTATCACCATAACTTTTGTCATGCCTTAATTGGATATCTTGTTGAAATGACTCATTCATATTCATGGTATGTTCTTATATTCTAGTTGGTTTCTTGTCCTTCTCATCTTATTATTTTCTTGAAATTTCTTTAATACTCTTCATATGGATTTTCGTAACTATTATTACCTTCTTGGGTTCACCATTATCATATACATCTCTTTGAGTTATAAATTCATTATTTATTGTACCTTTGGTTACCCACATGTGGGTCTTCATCTACATATATAATTTCTTGTGAAATTGTTTTCATATTGTACCCACTTTCTCTATTTATATCCCTAACATAGGCAACTACTTGCTTGGGACTTGTAAACTTCACCTCATGAACTAACTTTTGGAGCCATTTGGGCATTTTATACCCATGATCTATTGTTATTTTTTAGAGCTCCACCTTGTTCTTTATTTCATTGTTTTATATTCTTGTATTCATCTTCTTAGTAGCACTAAGTATCTTAGTGTTTGAAAACCCTCTTATCCTATTAATAATATACTATTTATATCTACTCTCTTTCATATATTGGTTTCTTACAATCTCTTCTTTGTATACATGATTGAATTCTGAATTTGAATAGTTGTTTACCATTTCTATTCCTTACTACATTGGAAAGTTCTTCCATAATATTTCATCAGTTTCCATCATTTATTTTTTATGTAATTCCTTTCCTTCTTATAAAATATCCTCCAAGGCATCCTGCAACTCTACTACATCTTCCTTTTCTTCATTTATTTGTTACATTTCTTTGCCACCATATTCTTCATGAGCTATTTCAAGCCCTCTCCTTTTGTCTTCCTTTTTCTCTATAGATGCTTTATTTGCCTCATTTATTTCAAGATTCAATATCTTGATCTTGATCTTCACAAGGCTGTCTACAAATACACACTTGAATACAACATTAGGGCATAAAACAAAATACCAAAAGGTCTTCACAAGCTCTTCCTTCATGGACACTCTCTTCTTTATCTAGTTTGAGTCTTCAAATGTTCCTCTTAGCACTTCTTTCTCCCTTTTATCTTCCTTTATGTTCTCTATAATGAGAAATCTCTTCACCATATCCATTTTAGGTTTCTCACTTGGAAACTCTTTTTTATTCATGACTATATAGTTACTTTTCTTCTTCTTCTTATCTTTTCCTCTCAATTCAACTCTTCTTTGCCTCTCCATAAGTATCCTTGTAGGCTACTTGACCTTCTTTTTAATTTCCCTTCCAAACCATTAGCTTTCTTATTCCTAGATGAGCTTCACCATGAGCTTTATTCTTTCTATGCTTTATTCTAACTCACTCATTTTCTTCCATCATCTCTTTTACTTTCGGGTCTCCTTTACTATTGTTTTTCTTACAGCATTTTATCTCATCCATTCCCTAGAATTTCTTTTCCTTTTCTAGTTTGATTTCACTTTATCTTTACTTTTTAGGTCTCAATTAGATCTATCTCACCCATTAATTTGCCTACTTGATTTTCTAAGACCTCACTTGGGTCTTTCTCTCTTCTAGTCCTTTGTCTAGGACTTTTATTTTCCTCTGTAAGATCTCCTTGAGCTTGTAATTGAGATTCATAGCTTCCTTTACCTTATTCAAGCCTCAATGGATTCAAGGATTCTACCTTTCTTCTTGACCTTCTATGCTTTTTCCTTACTATCTTTTTTAGGCTCTTTTTGCATAGTCTCAGGTCTTTCACCTTGTACTTAGGGCTCTATATTCTTATCTCACTAACTTCTCTCTATTAACCTCAATGGTTCATACCTACACCTACTTTAATCTTAAAATAACTATTCTTCAAATTTACTTTACATAACATAAACATAAATGAGAGCACAAATCAAAACATGTGCCTTTTTCTCTTTGTTTTATGGTTTCCTTTCTTCTTTTCTAGTTGTGTCTTTATATTCTAATACCAATTTATGCATAGGACAATCATCTCTACCTTATTTTAGGTCATTCTTGTTTTGAATCTCAACCCAACTCTAAATACCTTAGCTAGAAACCTGAATAGATCTTGTATTGAATTATATTTTTGAAGAAACTTTAGTCTCAACTTGTATAACCCTATCAACTTCTTTGTTAGAGGTATTTATCAGATCCCCAATTTTCATCATGAAACTTCATACTTATCTCGAAATACTTATTTTTAAAACTTGTATCACAACTTATTTCCTTGTTTGTTTACATGGCTAAATATTGGGACTACATCATAAGTATTTACACTCTAATTTTGACTACCACTTGGAATCATTCTCTCCTTGTCTCACTATCACTCTACCATCTCACTCATTACCCTAACATCTTCACTTAGCATATTCATTATTGCATTCATTTAGACCATGGGTCTATTCAACTCCACAAGGATCTAGAACCCCAATTCCTCTTTAGAACTCCATGCACCATGTATGGTCTTTATCAATAATAAAAAATTATACCAACTCATCTTAATGCTTTAATTATTCACTAGTTCTTTGAACACACTAATTTCTCATAACAAGACTAATCCTTCTTGTATCCCTCTAAATGCAAAAACCTCCTTAGTTATAGAAATGTATAGGGTTTCCTTAAAAACCAAGAATTTTTTTCAAGTACCCATTAAGTCCCTTTATCTTCACAATAAATTTCATAATCTAGCTCATAAGTTAGACCTTCCAACTCACTCAATCTCTTTTAGAATTAGGTTTTTTTAGGCCTCTTAATAGCACATAGTCATAAATACCATACTATATGGCATGGCATGGGTATAAAATATTTTTATTCTTATATCCCTATCAAAATACAATATATTACAATTTTTTAATAATTTTCACTAGAGGAAACACAAATTATTCAACTTTTCATTTTAAAACCCTACTCAAGGTTATCTCAAGCTTGTAGGTGGCTGAAAGACTAGTAAAATGATTATTTTGGGTTTTGATCAATTTAAATAATTAATAAAACATAGATAAGGTATGTGATAAATATATTCACCTTTTCCAATAGCTCTTAAGTTTTAAATAATCACCAGAACCTTATAAAATGCTTATATATAGAATTTTGTGATTTACAAAGGACTTTGATATGGTCAATTGATAGTTTGATAGGAGACTTACCTTTTTAAAGTGGACTAATGACTAATTAGGGTATGTGTCATATTAATACACTTATCCAAGAACTTACTTGACCTTTATCAATCTCTAAAAGGACTCCATCATGCACTTATGCAAAACTCTGATTACACTAAATAAGATTATGTGCACTATAAAAGAAGTCCTTAATTGAATATTGAATTATGATAGAATTTGAAGCATGAAGAATAGGTATATTTATCTTGGAATGACTCTCTACTATATTACCATCTTTATAACACTTTTAATGACACTTCAAATACCTCTACTCTCTATTTCTTATTGTAATGGACTAAACACACTCAAGGCAAGGGATTAAAGAATATTGAATCACCAACATCAACATGTGCATAGAAACACTACTAAAATAAGGGAATCATGGTTCATGATAATGGAAAATAGAAATAAAAATCATTTCTAATCTATATTATTTAACATTCATTTGATAAATTTATCAACTTATGCATACACTTTTATGACATTGATAGCACATTGTCAATTAGAATCATGTACCTGTCTTGCTTATCAACCTTTGTCTCAAAATTAATTGAAACATGTAAATGAAGATTTTCATCCATAAAATAATAACCAAACTCATAGAACATGTTTTCTCACATCACATAACTTATTTCATTTCTTTATTCCATTTACATACAAACATTCAAACATAGAGTTTGCAAGAAGACAAAGTTTATCATTTCTTGATGTTTTTTCTTCACTCTGCTCCATACTTATATGTCCTCCCTATACTTATAATATTATATCTCTCTTTAATTACCTCTTATATCATTCTTATAATCTTGCATCATGATTATTTTCTTACATAACTACCTTTAAGAGGCTAACTCTATGTAGGAGGTTGTTACAACACATTCTTGAGTTATCTTTTTACCTAGGCTTACATACATATTTATGCTTCTTTGCATTTGTCTCACCCTCATAAAAACATTATGGAGGTCCTCTTACCAATAATAACCTCATTACCATACTATCACATCAATAAAATCCCTTATTTACCCCCTATACATTATAGACAAGTTACCAAATTCAAATATTCAAATATGTATGTTTTAGGATGAAAAGCTCTACAAGCCAAAATACATTATTAAAAACACTTTAATGACTTCAATCACTCTTTTATGGATTAAAATAGAACTCACACACCTTTTAAATCCAATACTAGTCATGATGCATATCCTACCCATAACAATCCTTTATGCTCCTACATGAAGGATCTGCCAAATCTTGCACCTTTTCAAGTTACACATCCTATAAGTGGTGATCAAGATAGTTACGTTACAACACCTGATTCCTTTTCAGATTCTAATTCATCCACATGTAAAAAAAAAATCATAGAAATTAACCCTTTAATTATATGATACATGCATGCAATATGGTCCTCCCATCAATGGGATCAGAGGGTATTTTCTTTCAAATATTTAAAAATTATCAAAATATTAACTATGTTAGGCTTCAACAATGAGAGAAGTTTTAAAAATAAGATTCTATAAAAATTACATGTGTAATAACTATTGACATTTTTAGTTTCAATACATAACCACATCATCAAGAGAGAAATATATTTCTATTTCATATATAAATTATAATATGATAATAAATATGATCTATTTCGATGTTTGGCCTTCCATCTTCTAGACACCCAAGAGTTTATTTTTTTCCATTGATTTTATAATGGGCCTTAATGAATTAATGATAATTAATCCATCATCCTTATTCAAATTATTTGGATTCTTCTCTATTTCAATGGATTCTCATACTTGACATTCCTTCCAATGGTCAACTTTTTCAATAACCTTTATTTTTTCAAAATAGATGTGGTGTTGGAGATTGAACAAGTGTTTCACTAGTGCTAACCTTTCAATTATTTCATTTAAGATGCCATTACCATGTTCCTTAAGTTGAGTTATTAAGGATCTTCCTATTTTTGCAATATATTTTTTCCCATAATCACATGGTATCTAGTAAACACCTCTGTATAGTTTTCATTCTTATGGGTCCTTTGTTTTATCAAGCATATCCATTAAAGTATCTAAGGGTGTGAATACCACATTAACACCCTTTATTTTGAGTTTACATATATTATTGTCTTTTATGCCCTGTATATATGGGAGTTTCACCATTAGTCATCTATATTCCTCCCTCAGCTCCATGGTGAACATTTCTTCTCATGATAATGCTCATTTGAAATATTTCTAAATTTGTCTTTATTTATATCCATTTTACCATAACACCTTAGTTAAGTGTTTCAATTATTGACTCAAATTATCCTTGTCTAAAACTCTAACTGCCTCATTAATAGTGTATTCAAGATAGCCCTTTTTATGTATGGTGGCGGTGTGATCCACTACAAATATAGAGATTTATGTGTTTCATTTATATCTACACATGGTGTGATAGGTTCCCATTATGTCAGTTGGATACAAAAACATATAATAAAGGAAGACGTCCCTCAACCTCAACCTTTATTATGAACTAAATATGCTCTAAAATGTTGTTGAGGTGGTATAAGAATTTGTCCAGGTTTTCATCTCAAAATTATTGTGTCATCTACAAATATTATCCACCATCAAGGTATTTTCAATGAAGATTGAATAGCTCATATTTTGAATTCCTCTATGTACATATTGGACATTATTCAAGAGAGAGGAGACCCCATGGAAACTCCTTTCATTTTTTAAAATTAATCACCTCTAAATTTGAAGATTATAGAGTGAAGGAAAATATTTACCAATTTCTTAATATATTGAATTATATTCCTGCCAATTCTCTCAACTGATTCCTCAATTATGATTTTTGTAAAAATTTAAACCACATTAAAATTAGCTAATATATCACTCTCAAATATAATTTCATCTTTTATCCTAGGAAAAAATATGTTGAGTCTTTTGCATATGAGTGAGTTTCCCCCACTAGATGTTTCAATTTTTGAGCTAAAAAATATGCCAAATTATAAGTAGGTGAACCCTAAGTGTTAATAATTGGTTTGATCAAGTTATCTTGTTTTTCAATATTTAGTGCTTTGTATATTTGAGGAATAATTGGGGAATTTAGAATTAGCTTCTTCTTGGTTGTCTCATATAGGTTCAAGTCTTTGATCACTTTCTTTGTGTCTCTCAAATCCTTTTCAATGTGGTTTTTCTCCACCTTTTTGTAACTATCATTTGCCATGAGATGTTCTTCCATCTTTTTGTTTCAATCTACTCTATTTAACAATATTGTGGAATTTTATTTGTCTAATTTTAAAACTATTGTCTTTATTAATTCTCATTATTTCGAAGGCCATTTCCTCATCTTTCAAGATATTTTAGGTAGGTTTTTTCACCTTATTTAAAATTCAAGTACAATCCATTCTAATATATTCATCTTATTTTGTTGGAAGGCACATTATATTGGATTCTATGTTACCCATAATGTTTTCATATGGGATTTTTTGGGGACTATGGAAAATCCTAGTCCTCTATTCAAAAAATATATTATGGGTCTATCCAACTACCTTTTGTCTATGATATTCTCATTTAGAGGTGAGTTATTTGAACAAATAAAAAGAGTTTACATGGGGTCTTCTCTATCTACAGTAGTGGCCAATATATACATGGAGGAATTTTAAAAATGAACTCTTTATTCTACATTGTAAATAAATATGTGGTGGATAGTATTTATAGATGGCATGAACCTATGTTATCCATTTGGAAATTAAAACTAGGACAAACTGCTATGCCACTTCAAAAAAAAATTAAGATCATATCCATCTCACAATGGAGGATGATTTTGAGGTAATTATTCCTATTTGAGATGTTTTTGTGTCTAGGTGACATGATGAGAGTCTATCACACTAGGTATACAAAACAAAGACACACATAAAGAGATCTATATTGGTAGTGGATCACATAACCACCCTCCACAAAAAATGGATATCTTGAACACACTAATAAGGAGGGAATTCAAAGTCTTAGAAAATGAGATTTTGATTTAATAAATTGAATATTTAACTAAGTCATTGTAGTAAATGTATTCAAATAAATACAAATTCTTAAATATTTCAAATGGACTTATCACAAGAAGAAATGGTCACTAGGGAGATGAGGGGGAAAGATAGATGACTAATGGTGAAAATCCCATATATCAATGTTATCACAGACAATATTTCACATACACTCAATAGAAAGGGTGTAAAAGTGGTATTCACACCCTTTGAGACTTTAAGGGATATGCTTGTTAAATCAAAGGACCCACATGACCTAAAACTATTTGGAGGTGTTTATTCAATACAATGTGCTTAATCAAAAAAATACATTAGAGAAATGAGAAGATCATTCGTAAGGAATATGGTAGTGACATCTTACATGAAATAATTGAAATTTAGGAACTATTAGAACACTCTTTTAATCTCAAGAACCACATTTTATTGGAAAATGTAAAGTTGATTGCAAAAGTGGACCATTCAAAGGAATGTTGAGTGTAAGAAGCCATTAGAAGGGGAGAAATATAAATAATTTGAATAAGAATGATTTATTAATTATTAGTAATTAATGGAGGGACCTTATACTATTAATAAAAAAATGAATAAACTCTTGGGTGTCTATAAGATGTAAGGCCAAGTATCAAAATATATACTATTTATATTATAATATCATTCTTTGTGGAATAGAGATCTCTCTCTTTCTTGATGATGGATTTAGTATTAGTGATGGATTATTTTATGATCTAAAAGTTTTTTTTTCTAGTCAGTTTTGTTTAGTTTATAATAAATGAGTTGGTTCATAGGAACTGGTTTTTTTCCCATAAGCACCCGTGAAAGTTTTATATGCTTTCACCTAACTTTGTAAAAAGCATTTCAAAATAATACAATTTAATTTTATTATGAAAAATGTTATTTGTAATGTAGTTTTATATTATCTTCTCCATTTATCTTGGCCTACAATGGTATCAAATCCATGACAAGAAATTTTTGGAGGAAGCCATGATCTAAAGATTTTGAGAGATAACATGGTCTACACAAAGCACAGACCTGGTTTTGTTCACATAGCCATATTTATATGGCACATCAATCTAAGAAGTGGAAATATAGATGCAACCTTTAATTTAGATAATGATAGCTAAGGTAATTTATTGGTTTATATTGAATTTGTATGATGACCCTAAAATAATACAATTGCAAAATGATTAATTCACACATGTCATATTTTTATTTATATGGTGCTTCATTAGCATATTATTTTTTATTTATTGGATATATATGCTTCAAGTTTAGTTTATTAAATTGAAGATAAGACTAGATATAATGAAGACCTAGCACAATAATCTGAGTACAGTCTTGTAAATTAAGTCTTGATAATCTAAATGTAGTCTTGATAATCTGAATACAGTCTTGATAATCTAGTTTGATTACCTAGTCCAACATAATAAGTTCATAAATTTTTATGGAAAATTCTTCCTAGGATAATGACATCCCAATTAGTAGTAAGTTACAATAAAAGAAGAATGGCATAATAAGATCATTTTTCTATTCAAATACATGACATAGTCAAGAGTATAATAAATCTAGGCAGGTTTGAAATTTTAATTTTAATTATTTCCTAAGTCAAAAAATCAGTGAGAAATACCAAACACCAACATAATTTTTAGATGCAAGGAAATAAAGGATTATAAATTTTTACATAATGTGAAATATTAATCAAATCTTTATTTTTATTTTTCTGCATTAGCAACAAGGATAGATAAATTATTTTCCTTATATTTTCAAATTGTTTGAAGATGAGTTGGTTTGAGAGATCATATAAGACATTACCACTTGAAAATAAGGGGTTTAAAGGTTCAACCCTAAAAATTTCTAATAAAATATTTTTTGCAAAGGGGTTATTTGAATTAATTGTGAAAACTAGGAAAACCTGCACCTACCATGATCATTTTTACCATATCTTGAACACACTATCATAATATTTTATCAAATTTACCTTTTTGGAAACTAGACTCAGATAGATTTTCAATGAGTACAAATAAGGAGGGATTCATCATGTCTGAATATGATATTTTAATCCTTGTAAACTAGTCAATTTTTTTGAATTAGCATTGAGGGGGGGTCTACCTAGCCTGAAAGAGGAGAAAAAATTTAAACTATCATATATTTTTCATACAGTGACCAAATTATTCATATGACCACTCATTTTTCATAGAAATAGATTTATAAGAGTGTCAATCTAAATAATTTTTAACTATGGCATGTGTAGATATGTTTCTTACATTTTTTGAATAAATTACATATTGTAATGAAATCAGGTGTATTTTCAATGGAATCTGACACCCCAAGTTTTTTATCAAATGGTAAAAATATGTTTTATACATCAAACAAACATTTTAACTACATGTCCCTAAGGATCTAATAGGCTAAACAGAGCCAACTAGAGGTTGGAGGATATTTTTCCTTCTCCATTTCATTATTTTCTCTGAGTATGGGTTCACTACTAGGATAGTAATTTTTGTCTTGTGTTTTTTTATTTTAGTTCCATTTTTGGCTTTTTATATTTGATATTCATGATGTGGAGTAGATAGATTAGTTTGAATTTGTTTTTATGTTGTACAGCTTCTCACCTCTCACCTAATATGGGGAAGATATTACATTGTGGCCTTTGATTAGTCATTGATGGTTGTATGAGTCAGCATTAGATTTTCTAGCATTTTGAGTGTTGAGCAAAGGCATGCATGTGATGTTGGCAATTATTGGGCATCTAAGAGATGTGTCATATAGATTACTAGAGGATCACTTGGATGGGTTCCTATGTAGGACCTTATGTGGGTCTATGTAGCTAGATAGCCTTTGATTAGGTTCTATTATAGTATGGTATGATGATTATAGGGAATGAGTAGGCCTTGATCATGTTCATCATCCTTTTATGCCATAATTTTTTGGGTGGGATTCATTATGGAGCAACATCAATTAAGATCAATACCATAATATACAATGTGCTAACTTGCAGAAGTAGCAGAGATTCATTGATGACCTCATATTCATAGCTCCAAATCTTCATCTTTTCTATACCCTTTGGATCAAGGGGGAGTTTGTTGGATTATTTTATGATCCAATTTTTTTTTTTTTTAGTTAGTTTTGTTTAGTTATAAAAAATGAGTTAGTTCACAATAATTGGTTTTTTCCCCATAACCACCCATGAAAATTTTATATGCTTTCACCTCACCTTGTAAAAAACATCTCAAAATAATAGAATTTTATATTATTTTCAAAAATGCTATTCATAATGTAGCTCTATGTTATCTTCTCCATTTATCCTGGCCTATAAGTATAACCCAAAAAAATAGATTTTTTACTTATATAATGTCTCCAAAATCATTTTTTTTCAAACAAATATCATTGTTAAATCCTAAAATTGTTAATTATTTCCCTTCAAGGAAGGGTGTTATAAGAAAAGGTGAGACTCTTTGAGTCTTTACGTCTAAAATTTTCACAAAGAATTTTAGATCTTACATTCTTGAAAAGACGTAGAGATAATAATTTTATCCTACTATTTTTATACATCAAACACCATTTACATAGCAGGAGCAATGAAATATTTTTTACAAAGATGAGTGCATATCTTATCAAATTAGAAATCCATCAAATTGGAAAGAGTTATCTACTTTTTCTAAAAATATTTTAAAATTATAGTTAAAGTTGGAAGTTATTGGATTATGAAGTATGGAATAAGATATAAATTTCCTCATCTATTAAATAATTTTTTTTTTTGGAAAACTGTTGTGAGAAGCATGTAAACAAGTTTTATAGACTCAGTTGGAGGCATCATTTTGAGAGGAACAACATAGATATTCACTCATGGTCTACCTTTATAGATGGAAAATAAGGTAGATAGAGATGCCCATAAGACACATATCATGGTACAAGTAGTACACAATAGGTTTTAGAAAGCATGTATCAGATCTCAAAGAAAACACACTCTAATAATCACATAGGCCTACACTAAAATAAAAAAATAAAAATAAGGGTAATGCATCATGTGGAATAATCAGGAGATGATTCACATACTTGGAGTGAAAAAACTCCCAAGAAGAAATATACTTACACATAGAAGAATATGAAGGATGGTTCAGTAATGTGGAGAGGAAATAACATTAAAATTGACACATATACCATGTGGGATTAGGCTAAGACTAAAATATAACATTTTTAATTTATCTGATATGCATCTTGACAAAATCATAATAAACATTTCACATAAAGGATTGGGATTTTATGTATCCCCAAGAAAACTCCCTTGTGAAAGCATTGTGGACATCATAGAAGCCACGATAATAAACCTTTCAAGATAAGAAGTTGAAGGGATCAAGATGGATTATACATGAGCATTAAATAAGGTGAAACAACCCACCAAAAATATCTCTAAAGATGATAAAAGGCCCTTTAAACATTTTAGAATGAATAAAGACATAATAATTTTAAAATTTGACAAGGGAAATGTCATGGTATTGATAAAAAGAGTAGATTATAATAGTAAGATGCAATAGCATCTTATGGATAATGGTAGTTACAAAAGGTGGAGAAAACCCCCATTGAAAAGTTTTGAGAGATGTAAAGAAAATAATCAAAGACTTAAACCAAGATAATAAAACCAAGAAGATCCTAATGCCAAATGTCCCAATTATTCCTTGAGTGTATGGAGCACTAAAGATTCACAAATAAGGTAACTAGCTCAAACTAATTGCTAAGACTAAGGGTTCACCTACTTATAATTTGGCCTATTTTTCAGTTAAAATTTTAAAACATCTAGTAGGGAAAACTTATTTTTATGTAGAAGAATTTGACACATTTTATGATTAGGATCAAGGATAAAATTATATTGGATAGTGATATCTTAACTAATTTTGATGTGGTTTAAATTCTTTAAAAGAATCCCAATTGAGGAATGAATCAATATAATTAGAAGTAATACCACTTTAGATATTAAAAAATTAGTAAATATTTGCCTTCACTCTATGATCTTCACATTTAAAGGTGATTTTTATCAATAAATAAAATTATTTACCATAGGGTCTCCTCTCTCTCTAGTAGTAGCCAATATGCACATGAGAACTTTAAAATATGGACTCTTCATTCTTCATTGTAAATACCTAAGTAGTGGATAAAAATTTTAGATGACACAAACCTATTTTGGTCACTTGTAAAGGAAAACCAAGACAAATTTTTATGCCACCTCAACAACATTTTAGAGCATATCTATTTGATAATGGAGGTTGAGGTTGAGGGAAGTCATCCTTTCTTATATTTTTCAGTGTTCAATTGACATGATGGGAGCTTATCACACCAAGTATATATAAAAAATACACACACAAATTTTTATATTAATATTGGATCAAATGACCACCCTACATTATAAATGGCTATCTTGAACACAATAGCAATGAGGGCAATAAAATTTTTGGACTAGGAGCATATGATTCAATAAATTTAACAATTATATAAGGTGTTGTGGTAGATGGATAAAAATAAATAAATAATAATAAATATTTAAAATGGACCGTATCATGAGAATAAATTATCACCAAGGAGATGAGGGAGGAAGATAGATGACCAATGGTGAAACTCCCATACATAAAGGGCATCACAAACAATATTTTTTGTACACTAAATAGGATGGGTTTCAAAGTGGTATTCACACCCTTGGAGACTTTAATGGATATGCTTGATAGATCAAATAACCCATTGGACCCTAAACTATATGGAGGTGTTTACTAGATACCATGTGCTTCTAAAAATAATACTTTGGATAAATGGGAAGATCCTTAAAAAATAAGCTCAAGGAACATGGTAGTGACATATTACATGAAATAATATAAAGCTCAGCACTATTAGAACAATTCCTCAATCTCAATCACCATATGTGTTTGGAAAACATGAAGTTGATTTCAAAGGTGGACCATTGGAAAGAACGTCAAGTGTGAGAAGCCATTGAAATAGAGAAAACTCCAAATAATTTGAATAATGATGATGTATTAATTATCATTAGTTTATGGAGGCACCTTATACAATTAATGAATAAATTAATAAACTCTTGGGTATCTAGAATATGGAAGGCTAATCATCAAAATAGGTCCTATTTATAGTATATTATCATTTTTTATGGAATATAAATCTCTCTCTCTTAATGATGGGTTCTGTAGTAGAACCTGATAAATCAATATTTTTTAATTCTTATGCAGTGTCTCTATAATATTATTTTTCAATTTAAAATATTCTCAAAATCAAAATTGGAACCTATGCATGACATGAGTTGTTAGTTTATTTCTTTACATATTTTATTTTTCATATATTTTGGTAGATAAAAAAATATTTTTCATACACAAATACATTTCATTGAGGTATATGAGTGTGATATATGATATAAATCTTTGCATCATCTCTCAAATGTTATATTACCTTTTACCTAATGGCCATGCCTATGCTAGGGGCATCTCTTATTAATCATATCTTACATTTTGATACATGGATATGTTACCTTTCTATGATGTGACATTGACACATATGTATAGTGTAGACTATTTTTCACTTATTTTATGCTCCTTTGGTGTTTTTTCTTTTTTTGCATAGGTTATGCATTGTTTTCTTATTGTGTGTAACCACTTGGCCTTACGTGCCACACATGGAATTCTTAATGTCCTTTGAGTGTGTCCCTTGGCCTTATTTATTGTAATAATTTCATGTGCATTATATGAATCCCTTATCCATATGTATGCCAAAGTGTGACATTTCATGATATTGTGTGTGATTCTTGTTGTGATTTTTGAGCTTGATTAGTGATGCCATGATGCATATCATGTACTTTAACTATATAATCTAATTCAAACTATGGTCAATTTAATGTGTACCTCATTACTATATCTATATAGACATGATAATTTTATACCTCACATTAAATATGCTATAGACATGCTTCAATGATAATTACATTACGATGATGACATACTCTCCATATGATGATATAATGTTGCAGTATTCTATATTTATCACATGATACACTTAACTCTTTCTTTGAGATGAGTGACTTATAGGATACAACCCTCATCTCAAAATGGGGTCATTATGGTGGGATTTTATTAGATACATAAGCCTCCAAGAAAATAAAACATAAGATTTACAGCAGAATGCAAGCTTCAAAGATTCAAAATACAGATTTAAAATAATCAATTTAATTTAAAAATTAGATATTATAGTCGAGTATAGGTTTTAAATATTCAAAGTAATTCATAAATCAAACACATGGCATATATTGGCACATTGATATATATTGTGTGGGCATATGAAATGCCTATTCACTCACTTTATAAATGATTCAATACAAAATCACACCCACTTGGATGCATATGTATGGGCATATGCAAAATAGTTAGAGGAATAAAAGTACATGTTTCACATAAAATTATAATTGAACATATAGATGTTTGTCATTATATATCATTTGGCACAACTTTAGAAGATATGATACTTTTTCTTGCAGATATACATGTTTTTAAAATTCAAAAAGGTATTTTTCAAAGTTTAAAATGGCATGATACTAGTTCATACATATATCTACTACAATATGGTTACAGATTCAATGCTAAATTATTATTATTTCACTTCAAAGTTATAACATTGTGGTCATGATGGGGGCATGTATATTATTCATTTTATTTTGATCATGTTAATAAAATATCTATCCATTTATAGTGGTGTGATTCATTATGTTATAGGTAATGTACCTTTTATTCTAGTGACATTAGGAAAACTCAATAGCCTTGGAATCACTTCTAGTGAACCCATAGTGGTTATACCTTCTTTAGATTAGTACAATGGGTAATTCTCCCCTTTTCATAAGAGTTTGACTACGAATATTTACAAATCAAGGACTTGATTAGTTATTCAAATTTGAGACTTGATCGCTTAATTCACCAATGGTTCAACATAAGGAACATTCTCTCCAAGTTATTTAATAAAGAGGTACATTTCTCTCATGATTCATCATATTTTACAAGTTACAGGACAATACAGTTTCATCTCTTTATAGGTGTACTCCTTTTTTTCTCTCCTCTCAATTTTTTAATTTTCAAGATTCATATTTTTCAAATTTAAAAAATGGACAAATGACTACTTCATGTGTTGTTTCAACATTTACTAAAATGAGTACCATACATAATTAGAGTATCCTATAAAATAAAAAGTGTGTTTTACACACTCAATTTTTAATTAATTATATTTTACTCTATAAATTTCATCAATAGAATAAAGGGTGGTAATTGCAGACACCTAAATCTGGTCATAGGTACTTGACAATGTTAATTTCTAACACATATTAAACCATTTGAATTTCATGACTCTTACTTGACTTTCACCTAAATAAATGAGGGATAGACTCTTTGTTCACCATCACTACTGCACAAAAAAATTTAAGTCAATATTCAAAACTCTCTATATCACTCTCATATTATTGTAAATATTAGGATAGTTGATCATGATTCTATGGGACAGGTTTGTAGTGAGAAAATAGGGTCATTATCGTAGACCTATCCATCTAAAGTGACTTCATCCCTACACTAATTAATGACTATTTTTGAATTTTGAAATATTAATTTGGGTCTTCACACATATTTTACAATGTCAAATAAATTAAATAAGCAAATAAAAACTTCACTTTAAATAGACTAGATTCCTAGCTTAGCACTATATTAATCACTTATACATTATTTCAAATTGATAAAATCTATCATATTCCTACCAAATTCAATATCATTAACTAAGAGTAGTCATAATGCAACTATAAATCATCTCAAATTAAGTCAAGAGTTATCATTGTCAAGTATCAAAGCCAAATTTCTAGTTACATGCATACAGTCAAGGAGCACAATTATATAATTACTCTAGGTGGAATAATTATGTGTGAATTCATTTCCTCCTTAAATTATCTAGATATGTATGTATCACTCAATCATCAAGGGGGTGATTAGGGTTAGCTCATCCCATTACACTTCTACTCTTTGTTTTCAAGTTTCTAAATCTCATAAAGGTCCCTAGGGTTTCCAACTCAAAGAGAATTAAAATAGTGATCTCCATTTGACACAAATAGAATCAAAACATCTAATCCCACTCAAAAACATAGGTGCAATAGGCATAATAATCATATTTTTATAATAGTCAATGAATATAATCCAATAATCAGCAAACACTATTGGCTTATGTTTATATCTAAGGAGTATAGACCTATCTAGAATCATATATACCCTAATTCTGATCTTGAATAGTCATAGTTTGGTCTTATTCTAATTTCCATTATCAAACATCAGTTACATTCAACTAGAGAGTAGAAAATCTAAATCCCCTATATTTGGTTGCACTTACTATTTTTAGCACACACCACTTGTCAATCTCAATTTCAATAAATTATCATTTACATTCATATTTATGCTTAAATGCCATATATTAAAATCTAAATAGATCTATCAATTTTTATACCTATTAAGCAAAATTTATTTGTTAAATAAAAATAGGGTAAAATAACAACTCATTTGGACATGGAGATGCAGTTTTTATTATACATTATGATGTAAATGCATAGTAAGTATAGATTGAATGTGAACTTTAGAAGCATATTATATACATGAAAAATATTATAGTATGTTTTAAATATGATCTATGAAATATGTATACCTGTAATGAATTATTATTAAATATAATGGAATGGAATTATTTTTTATAATAATGTTATGTATTTCATTCATTTATATTAGTTTGTGTTAGGTTTTTGGTTATAATGTATGTGTATTATATTATTTTTATGTGTTCACCATTTATCTTCTAATGATGGGGATCTATATGATCTCTTTTATACTTTAGGTGAGATATTGAACTCCTTGTTCAAGTGATATTTAAATGTAAGAGTGTTTGTATAATTTGAAGTAAACTTAGGTAGCTTAGGATTCTTGATGTATTATAAACTAGTGCAACCTACATTTGTACCTCATTGTCATCATCTCTTTCCATGCTAGAATTGATTGTTTCAAAGCTCAAATATCTATAATTTTAAATTTTAAATGTAAAAAATCAAGGGCTGTCTTATATTTATATCCCCCAGATCATAAATTCCAAATTTGAAAAATATCTCTTAGATTATGTATATTTGGTACATATTTGCAACTAAAATTTTTATTGATGAATTTGAATAAACATTATGATTTTGACATTGTGAAAGAAATATTTTATTTTTATGTGCTTCCATCATTTATTTCACAAACTCACCCAATGGGCAATGGCATAAGATTTCAACATTGTATAAATCATCATGGGATTGTGATTTTTATTTGTGTTTTAATGAAGTATATCCCTTGTATGATGGGGGAATTTTTGGGGTTTTGAGTATTTTTTACCAGAAATCCCAATAGGGAAATAAAAAAGGAAATGTATAAAAAATGGATGTGGAGAAATATTACAAGAGGATGGAGATGAGAATGAGAAACCCATAGTGAAATAAAAATAGAAGACAACCTAGATAACTCATATTCTAATTAAATGGGTTGAAATATTTCCTTTAGTATGAAAATGGGAATACAAATGGTGAATGCAAGTAAGGGAAAATGATTTTGGGAAAACATAAAATATTATTAAAAATATAAATACATGTGTTTGGTACAAAGTCCACATGCAAAAAAATTAACACTATGTTTGTAAAGATTAAGGGTTTGCACATAAACTTAAAAATATAGAAATTTTATGTATTATCTCGTCTCTAGATAGAAAATCACACTTCATAAAAGAAGAATTTTAAAACCTATAAATCCAAAATGCTCAACATAAATGTTTTCTCTTAATCCACCAACATTAATTGAAAAGGAACATATAGACACAAATTTATTGTAAGCCCTCCCCTAGGGCTAAAAGAAATAAGTACCCCATTTTATAATTGATTACATTTGTTAATACTAACTTACACCTATAAGGTAGTTGAGTATCTATGTTTAACTCAACTTTATTTATGACTTCACTTTGACTTAACCTTGCTTAGCCCACTTTTTCATCTTCTACATTTATGGGTATTTTAATTAGAATAAATATACAAAACTTGGCATATTACATTATTTTATAACTTTACACATTAAGAATAATGATTAATTCCAAAAATAATTAACTTAACTTGATATGTATAAAATTTATTTATTTCTTTAAATGGACCCATAAAAATATAAGTGACACACTTCCATTTTAAAAATTAAACACTAAATGGGCCAGCCAAAATTTATCCATTGGGTAATAGAGTTTTTAAATATTATGAACCATTATTCATAGTCTTAATATGTATCTACCACATATATTTGAAACCAAGCCTCACAAAGGGACTTTTGACTATAGTTAAGAAGTGAACCCATATCAAAATGTCTTTGAGAATTAAATACTTCATATCATTCATTGAAATATATTTCTAACTCTTTCAATGGGAGATGAGAATGGGTCTAGTTGTGAAAGATATGGCATTTCAAGTTTTTCACACCTATTGTTGCCCCAGATTATAGAAAGAATAACATAGAAATTACATCATGAATATTGTAATTAAGAAAAAAATATAATAATGTGTTCATTTGAATCACATTTACAAGTAGGGTAAAAGCTTTTACTGGTGGTTCCGAGAGAAAACTAACTTTTCCCATGAACTACCAACTTATTTAATAAAGAAAACTAATAAACTAAAAACATTAAAATAAAATACTTTGGATCATTAAAAATAAATTTCAAAACTCTCCCTTGATCTAAAGGGGTATAGAAAGACTGGAGCAAAGAACTATGAGTCATCCAAGTAGAATCTACCACAACTACAACTAGTACACTATGCATCCTAGACTGATCACATCCTGATTATCCCCACACTACAGTAGAACATGATCATGTACTGTCCAACTAAATTAATGCCCAATAAATGCCAATATCTCCCATAGGCCTTTTCTCAGCACTAATAATGTTAGCAACACAATGCTGACTCATACCACAAATCACTAATGATTGATCAAAATATAATATGAAATATATTATCCCCCTATTAGGTGAGAGGTGAGAAGTTGTGAAATAAATAAACCAAGTATAAATCATTGAAATACTCCACATCAAAGATCATATAAACACTACATCTATGAAATCAAAGTACATAAGCCAAAAAATGCTACTACATCAAATCCCAATCTTGTGCCTAGTAGCTCATACAAGATGGGTGAGTCACTATCTCATAAGATATAGTCATCAACTATAAAGCATGAAACTTCACAGTCATCCCATCCATCATATAAAGATGCAAAAGAATATCTAGAAGAGTGACTGGAGTGATCAATAATGTTTGCTTCTACCTTATGTCGATGTCGAGAGGACCTCATTTTGGAGGGGAACTCTATAGAAAGATGTCTTATACCACTATAATTATAGCATATTCTCTCACATCCACTATAAATAGAGGATGAATAACCACATGAATAAGAATGCCTATGTTTATGCTTGTGACCATGTGAATATTTGTGGTGATGCTCATACTTTAGAGAACTAGAATGATGTCTATGCTTCAAAGAGCCTGAATGATCTCTACATCCAGAATGATGTTTATGCCTAGAAGTGTGCCTATGAGAGTGTTTATATTTTTCTTTATAAAAGTGTTTTGAAGAGTGTTTCCTATTAGTCTCATACAATGGATTTTCTTATTTTGGTATAGTATGCATCCTCAGTAGGTTTTTATTTCTTCTTTACAAATTATCGCTCATGTTGAGTGAGCAACTCACAAATAGAATCAAAAGTAGATTTTTTAAGATTATCACTAAGCCATAATATTTCCAAAAAATTCCTATAGCTAGGGCTAAGACTAGTCAAAATAATAGAAATGAGTATTTCATCATTAATTTTCCTAACAGTAGTGCCATATTCTTGTCTCAAATTCTTAATGTGTGACACATATTCTAAAACATCTTCATTATCATTGAGTTTAGTGTTAAGCAACTACATAAGGAGATAATTTTTCTTGTAAGCAGGTTGTTTATCATACAATTATTTTATATCTTTCCATGCTTTAGATTTGATAGCTTCAATGTGAATTATGACTTATGCACTATAAGTGAATTTTAACAATGCAAGAGCTCACCTATCACATCTATGCAATTCTACAAGTTTTGTGGCTTCAGTGGGTAATTTTGGTTGTTTTTAAACAACATCCCATAATTCATTAAAGATTAATGTGTTTTCCATGTTCATTGACCATTCTTTATAATTATTAGGAGTGAGGCATCTAGTATCAGAAATGAGGCTCACAATCTTAGCCATGATACAAAAAAGTAAGGAATGCTATTGAGGTTTTTCCTTTACCTTCAAAATAGATTCCATTTTACAAATGATCCTAGGACTTATCAGAGACCATAGCTTTTCTGAGAATACAAGCATAATGAAATAGAAAAAAACTTGCATTTTGAAGGTGTTAGTTTTAGTCAAAAATGCACCTGATTTCATTACAATGTGTAGTTTATTCAAAATATTTGAAATACATCTTTACAAATGTCAGAATCAAAAAATCCTTGAATTGATGTTCTTAAAAATCCATTTCCATGAAAAAAAAAAGTGGTCATATGATGATTTTGGCCACCATATGCAGAAGATATGACAATTTGAAAATTTGCTCCTCTGTCAGGCTAGGCAGACCCCCCTCAATGCTAATTTAGAAAATTTTATTGGTTTATGGGGATTAAAATTTCATATAAAAACATGATTAAACCCTCCTTATTTATACTTGTTGGAAATATATTTAAGTCTAGTTTCCAAAAAAGTAAATTTTACAAAATAATATCATAGTGTGTTCAAGATATGGTAGAGATGGTCATAGTAGGTACAGATTTTCCTGGTTTTTAGAATTAATTCAAATAATCACTTTGAAAAAAAAAATCAGCACTTTTGAGGGTTGAACCCTTGACCTCTTGCTACAAGTGACTTAACAAAATGTCTTTTGATCAACTTTCCTTTCATGAATTTATTTAATAAAAGGTAAAATAATCTAGATAAACATGACTTTTGTAAGAAGATTAAAAAATTACACACATGGTAATATGCTATCAAATGATTTTAATCTTCATGTAAAAATTTTGTTTTGTTCTTCCCTGAAAGACTTATCTATGAAACTAGTGTTTTTTTAATTAAAATCTTTATGCCATCCTATTGAATAATTAAATTTTGTTATCAATTTTCAAAATGTTCTTGTATGGAATTCCATGCTTCCAGATAACCATACAAAAATTAAAACACTCACCAGATTACTCATCAAATCACTATGTTGTACACTTCTAGTTATATCTCAGATCATTGCACTGTAAAAAATTTATAAGACTTCATTTGTTGATTTTGCAGAGGCCAAAGCTGAGCCCACATAAGGAAACTATTCGTAGTAATTTATAAAAGTTGTTTGGCCACCATTAAGTTCTAAATAAAACTTTGTATCTGCGTGAGTATTTGTATATGAGTTCTCTCTCTTTTAATGGTGGTGCAAATATTAAATTATTGTGGAAGAACCACGTAAAATGCTTCCATGATTATTGTATCTCATTATAATTCAAACTAGAGGAATAACTCCATCATTGTATCCATTTTATATTCTTCTAAGATTGATTTGGAAACACATCCAACTCTTCTCTTTTGCCTCTACATGATTCTTCAAATCTTCACTTCTCCTCTTCAAAAATCTGAAGCTCTAATACCACTGTTATCCCAGATTATAGCAAGAACAACACATAAATTACATCATGAATATTGTAAGTAAGATAAAACTATAATAAGTATTCATTTGAATCACATTTACAATCAGGGTAAAATCTTTACAAAAGATTTTATGGGTGGTTACGGGAGAAAATTAACTTTTCCCATGAACTACCAACTTATTTAATAAAGAAAACTAATAAACTAAAAACATTAAAATAAAATACTTTGGATCATTAAAAATAATCCAACACCTATCATATTGAGGTTTGAATCAAATCTAAAATATCTAAAATGACTCACAAAATATATTAGGTTTTGGACTTTGAAAACTTATACCAAAATTAAGATCATTGAAATATATTTCTAAAGATTGGAATTGGAGCCAAAACAGAGTTTGAATGTGAATGATATGGCATTTCAATTTTTCATCACTATTGTACACTTGAGGTGATTTTCACACCATTCAAAAGTTCTAATTTCTCTAAAATGCAATTTTTTTTAATTTTAACATGTAGAATAAGTTACAAGGAGAAAAATAATTTAAGATAAAATAAAATTTTGTGGCTTGGAAGGCTATAAAAATTATGACAAGAAGAATTATGGTTGTTACACACTTGAGGTGTTAAGTACCTAAAATATCCAAAATGATTTCACACAAAATATATCATTTTTTTAATCAACCTTTATAAAAAAAATATATCCTTGTTGAAATATATTTACCAAACTTTACACAAGATTTGAAATGGAGTCCAAATGTGAAAGATATAGCATTAATTATGTTTCATGTTTGTTGAGCACTAGAGATGTGAATCACTCCTAAAAAATCAAAAATGATTTCACAAATACTCTATCAAGTTTAAGAATTTGAAAATTTATATAATATTTACCCTAATTTAAGTACTTTTCTGACCTTTTGAATGGAAGGAAAAATGGAGTTTGTATGTCAAATATATGGAATTTTGGGTTTTTCAAGCATACTGCACACTTAAGATGGTTTTAACACCATGAAAAAGATTTGGATTCTCCATAATGTAATTTTTAAAATTGTAAAATGTATAATAACCTAAAAATATAAACTTTTTAAAAAGGAATATCAACATTTGTGATTTGTAATACCATAAAAATGATGACCAGAAGAATCGAGACTGCCACACACTTGAGGTTTGAATCATACTTAAGTTTTACAAAATGGTTTACAAAAAAAATTATCAAGTTTTCAACTTTAAAACTTTAAAAAAAAATTATCCTTATTTACATATCTTTCCAACACTTCGAACAAGATCCAAAATAGAGTTTGGATGCAAAATTAATGACTAAAACAAGAATATACATTTTTTGCCTTTGTACTATTTTAGGAATTTCACCTATAATACATACTTGAGGTAGTTTTAAAACTAAACTAGGTATGAAAAACCTCAAAAATATAAAAAATGATTTCACACAACACCTAGGAAGCTTTTGACCTAGACTTTATAGGTAAAATTGATCCTTGAGACAAGGTTTAAAATTTAGAAATAAAACTTTGGATATTTGACACTTTCAGGTATTTTACATTTTTAGCATACTTGAGGCTTTTTCAGTACTACCTAAGCATGAGAAACCTCTAAAAATATAAAATGATCTCATGTAAAAACTAATATTTTTGGACCTAGTGTTTTTAGGAAAAATTGATCCTTGAGATGATGTTTACACATTGGAAATTAAAAATATGAATTTTAACGAGGTCAAAATTTGGGTAAAAATTTTGGTTGCCCATGTCACACAAATATCCTTCAGAATTTTTCACAAAACCTATCTAATTTTGGGTTTTGAATTTTGAATAAAGGTTATCTTTGAGAAAACTTTAACATGTGAGAGCCAAAATTTTGAAATATTATTGAATTTAAATTTTGGGTACAATAGTTGGATCTAGATGGGACTTGAATTGTAATGGACATATATCTAACTCCATAATCTATCATATAAGTGTGATTATCCATTGGAAAAATATATTCATTAATAAAGTCTTGGAAACATATCATAGTGTACTTCTTTATGTTGTTGCATTTATTGGAAACACACAAAAACATAACAAAAAAGAAGGAAAGGAAGGTGAAATAAAATTCATGTATGAAAGAGAACATGTGCATGGTAAAGAGTTATTAAAATCCATTTAAAGGTTAAAATAAATATTTAGCCAGTGGATTTAACTCATGAAGTTTACTTGGGTTGAAAAATATCGACTTAAAAAAGGAGATATAACAAATATAAATTGATTGACTGTATGAATTTGATCTTGAAGGATAAGGATGGAAATCAAAAAACCACTAAAATTTTAAAAATTAATAGTGAAATCATAGGAACCAAGAAAAATGTCTTAAATTGGACATGTAAATTGATCAAGATGAAAGAGTAGAACTATGAAAAATAGATCAATTTCCAATAACACTCAAATAAGATAAGGGATAAAGATTTATTATTATTGCTTCAAAATAATTACATATGAGTTCTCTTTCACTCTTATTTATTTTTCACACAATTACATCAGTCTCCTTAAATAGGTGAGAGAGAGAGAGGGTGAGAGAGAGAGAGAGAGAGAGAGAGAGAGAGAGAGAGAGAACCAATTGTAGGAGTCATATAATTAGCAATCAATATGACACCTAACTAAAATGGAGTAGGCGTCGGCTTATAGTCAACCATATCAAATAGATGAAGTAAATATATAACATAATTTTTTTGTCCAATAGAAACCCCATCAAATGACTGATTAATTTGAATTCTAAGAAAATAGTGTATAATCCCTAAGTATGTCATATCAAACTACCTCATGAACATAAGCTTAATATCCTCAATCATGAGGTTAGAACTACTTGTCAAAAGAAGATAATATACATATAGAACAAGTATCAGAATGTGATCCTCATCACCTCTTATATACACATTTAGGTCAAAGTGACAAAGGGATAAATTAAAATTGAGTATAAAATAATCCATCTTCCTATACCAATCATGTAGAGCTCAATTGAGTCCATAAAGAAAATGATATAATATACATACTAGTAAATATTCCTACATAAAACATGTAGGTTGTTCCATGTAGATCACCATGTAATAATGCACTATTCACATCCATCTAGTAAATGAACCTATTTATGTCAAATTTATGCACACCAAGGGTTATTATATTAAGGTCCATAACCTTTTAGGATCGGTGAACTATTCATTACAAGGCATGATTTGCAAGTCTCAATTTTATAAATAACCATGTGGTGGAATAAGGGTGAGTGAAGTGGTTATTAGCCACATATGGTTTTAATGCGATGGATTTATTATTTCTACTTGAGGTGGATGGATAAATATAACCTAAGGTGAATCTATCCATAAAAAGGTAAAAATGAGAGAAGGGTAAGGTATAAAATAAGGTTATCTATGATCTAATTAGATATTAAACCCTTCCAAGTTGACTTACTACACTATGTCAATCATATGTCACAAACCAATGTTTGTTGTGGGTTGTGTTAAAGTGAAATTACATCTAAACATGATGAACATTTTAAGTAAATATTATAGTTAGATTGAATGACCATAATCAAAGATCCAATTAGAGATTAAACCCTTCCAAGTTGACTTACTACACTATGCCAATCATATGACACAAACCAATGTTTGTTGTGGACTGTCTCAAAGTGAAATATACATATAAAAATAATAAAGATTCTAAGTAGATATTATAGTTAGATTGAATGACCATAATCAAAGATGTTGTTAATACCAGATTTCTAAGCATATCCCATGTCACTAACAAGTTATAAGTATGATCAATAACCAAATAACTAACAAGACTAACAAAATGTTCAACTTATCCCTATAAAAAACATGAATTTAGCCTACCATAGATTTATCAACTTAAAATAAATTCTTCAATGTATCATATAAATTTGGAAGAGAATGTTTATTCTCACAATCTCATAAAATAGTCTAAGAAACTTTCATTTCTTACATTAATTGTCAAAATCTCCTAAAAAATACAATATATATAAGACATACCTATATAGCTTTTATATGGGATTACCCAATCCTTAAATTTTGTCTAAATTTTTCAAATCTAAAATAAGACCATCTAATCATGTAGACTCGCCATGTTTTATAATATATATAAATAAAATTATTAGTTTAGATCTTCTACATGTGTACAAATACATAAATATATTGATCAAAAAGGAACTCCAATAGTCAACCACTGAGTGTGAGTGGCATTGATAGTTAGGACTATATTAGAACTAGATTGAACCTTATTTAAAGATAGTGTATTATAGATACCAAAATTAGGGGATGTTAACTTACATTATCCTTGCATTGCTACAATGACTGAATTCCATGAAGGCATTACTTCAGTTGTGACTATAATTAGTCTAGGTTAAGAATGCAAAGGAATAGTAGAAAAAGGTAAAGTCACCATCACTGGCCATGTTGGAGTGTAGACTATTGTGTAATTTTGAAAAGGATACATGGTCATCAAAAATTGAGATTATGAAGAGGAATCTCTTGCTTGGGTAGCTGACCATCCCTATTGCTTTATATTTTTATACTCAATTATGAATGCTTTAAAATATAGTTCAATAGCTTCAAAATTAATGATAGGGAGCTTGAACAAAATTGGAATCATGTCCATTAGTTTCTAGTGTAACTTCATTGAGTCCCTAAGAAAGTACTTAAAGCTTCTAATTGCACCACCTTATCCTTAAAAAAAATAATAAACTAAATTACTTATTCATTGTGTCAAAAAATTATTCTCTCAACTTTTTTTTTAAAACTACTAGCAATAATCCTCAACAAGCTATAAAAAAAACTATTTTATGACTACTTTCCAAATGGTGTAAATATGCCATTAATGCACATATCTCCTAGAATCTATACTATCTTTATTTATTGTTTTGTTAGTTTCTCAACTATTTCTTACATCTACTTATGCCATTCTATAAGATAATTTCTCTTACCAGTCACATAATTCTAAGATAAAGTAATACTAAAATTTGTAAAAAATTGAGGCCTTGATACTAATTTTACCTTGATTTTTTTTAATACAATTCAATTTGACATCCAAAAGATTTACATATTCATAAAAACTTACCACATTATTATATTTTGGTATTGATTCCCCCTTGGACTATCAAATAAAGCATATTATGTCATAGAGGGTTTTAACTTAATGATGTACATTGACTATATCCTTTGGAGGCTCTACTCTACCTTGTTATTATAGTCTAATGTTTGTCTATTGGATATATTAAAATTTATTTTTTAAAACTCCCCCAATATCATCTACCATGGATATGGCGTCTTATTAAATTTGACTTCATCCCTAAGTTTGGTTTTCATCTTCTTTATCAATGAGAAGAGTTATTCTTATCTCACAAACTCTATAGGTTTCCCACTAGTCATAATAGTCCTTCACCTCACCCTTTTGAGTTTGTTTGATGTTTCATAAAAATCTATAGTCAACTTGGGCTCCTTAGTGATCAACAAATCTTACCTAGTTGATTGCTCTGATTGTATTTTATGTATCCATGAAGGAGTCACTAGAAGATATTGGGGAGAGGTCTGAGAGGTAGCGGGTAAAATTATTTGTGGTGGATGCTTGAGAGTGGAAGGAAATGGATGAATTTGTGGAGGTGTCATGATTATGTAAAGAGATGTATTACTACAACAATAAGGTGTAGGTAATGAAGTCAAAGGTGGATTGAGTAACCTCTCCTTGGAGATCTCTTTTTGAGGGGGTGTCCTAAGGACATACTTAATTATGTTAGAGGATTCTTTGATTGAAATAATTTTGGATTATATTGGGAGACCATGAATAATATAAACACCTAATTTAGCAAGGATATGATCCTATAGGGGTTATCTGGCAAAATAAATTGTGACATAATATCCTCAAAATGTGGACTAGTGATTTTAGTGCCTAGGTTAAGTGAGGGAAGATTTGGTTATGTAATATCAGCCTAGGTTAGACTCTTCATGAATTGATTAATGTAATTATATAAAATATACATAGAATTAATATAAGGAAAAATCTTATTCAAATAATCAAATTTATACTCATGCCCATATTAGATGAATGTAGAGGAGTTGTCATAGTTGGAAGCTCTAATGCAAAGACATGGGAAATATTGTATTAAGTCAAGCCTTGGGAAAAATATACTAAAATGACCACAAGTGTTAAAACTGAAGTATTTGATTGGTCTAATTTTCCACCTTGTCTTGGTTCAATATCCTAAGAGTGGGGAGGAGTGGAACTTACATTGACAAAATTACTCTACAAGGGAAACTTCTAAAAGATGTCTAATGATTTTCCTACATCTGATTTTCCACCATGGCTTATCTCTAAATCTCCATTTTATTCTTGTTTATCTACAGACTTTATGTTTCCTCTTGTTATGTTCCAACTATGGTTTTCAAGGAAGGAGTAATATATATTCTTACATAAGTTTCCATAGAAGGAGTGGTTATAACTTTTAATGGAAGAAGAGAAGAGAATTGACTTCTTTTTGGAGCTTGAGGTGAGAATATTATCATAACTAGTGGAGTGAATATAACTCTAAGATTTGGAGATTATTTTATGTTTAGAACTTGTTACTTTATTTCCTAAGGATTTGGGAGGTTCTTGAGGATTCTTTCCCTCATTTCTCATTGGTTTTTTCTTTTCTTTCTTCCTATGCTTGAATTAGTTTATTTTGCTAAAAAAATATTCATACTCTATCCTAACCGCATCTTATCTGGATATAAATGGGTTATATTGGATAAATTGAGTGATCCTCATAGACATCTAGACTCTTCTCATTTTTTTTATAAAGCTTTGAATCATCCTTGGGGTTGAGTAAGATTAGGTCATGTTCATACTTTTGATAGCCATAATATTGCATGAACTACTTGGAGAATTTATCTATTTATTATCTTATTACTTTCTTAGGATCCCACCATCTTCAATAAATTAATAAAAAAATAAATTATCCTTGGTATCTTGAGTTTTTATCCATTTATTCCTATTTTTATAATTATTATCTCCTAATGTTGAGGGGTGTCTTTTGGTACTTGGCTAATCTAGTCTTCCTTAGATTATCGTTCACACTATTGGATGGATGGTACGCCATCTCTTGCTCAACAAATTTTTATAGTAAAATTCTTGGTAGTATGAAATGAGCTACAAAGGTTCCCTCAATTTTGATGATAGTGTGATTTAGGTAGAACCAATAATCACCCAATGGTCTTAGTGATATGTTAATCTCATCAGATAGCCTAGGAATAGGTTTCCCATTTATGGCTCTATAAACCATTGGGAGGAAGTGTCTACTATATTTCACATATGATCCATGTATTCATGTATCTTAATAATGTCAAAATCATCACATATCCTCTTTGTCCCTTTTATCTCCCAAGTTATATTATTGGATGGAGTAATTGTTCCATAGATAGTGTGTACCAAGTACAAAATCATGTATAAGTTGGCATCAATTTGGTCTTATGTGTTTTATCTCTAGGATTTTAGGTTAAAGCTTATGATTTCTCTCAATGGGGGGATTCTCTTACCCTCTAAAACTATTGAAAATAATCGGACCCATACCTCATCTACATGAGTGGTATATGAATATTTATGTAGTATGTTTGATAAGGCCATATATATTCTAACATCAGTCTTGTTGTACCCAAAAAATGTCACTCATTTTTGGGACAACATATGAGCTATTTCGGTCCTACAAGATAAAATTATCTTTTCCCATTTAAAAAAATTGTTCTAAACTTTCAAAATTGGGAATTATTCAAGCTTTTTTAGTTAAATTACTAACACGTTTAATAGGTTTAATGGCTTCAACAAGTGAGTTCTAGAAAAGAAGCAGGTACCTCAACAATTAGATGCTTTTGAGGCTGGTTCAATGCCTTGGTTCAACCAAAAATGTTCATCAGCAAGCTTCAAAGAAGGATTAAACCATTGAACCATCAAACCCTACTTCTAAAAAGTTTCAAAGGTTCAACAGATTCAATGACATCAACAAGCTTCAAGAGTTAAGTGCTTCGGCCAAAGGTTCAAAGCGGTTGGTTCAACACAGTTTGTTTCAAAGAGATTGGTTCAAGCGATCAATTGAATAAATAGAAATGAAGGAATAAACCATTAAACCATTGAACCAAAGTTGGTTCAAGTGGTAGGTTTAAAGGAGTGCCCCAAAGCCGAAGAGACAAGTGCCTTTGTGGAGGGTAGTGAGCAAAAATGACTAAAGCAAGAAAAGCCTGAAGCAAAAGCCCATTGGAGCCCAGTGGATGCTGCCAAGTGTCATCTATTGAGCCCCATTATACTTTGTTTCTAAGAGCTATGGAAGTTTCCATGTGTCCCTTATAAGATAAACAGAGTGTGCCAAGTGTCTACATCCACATGAATCTAAGTGAGTCCCAAGTGTATCTACAGTGTATCTAAAGCTTAGAAAAAGCCATCACATGTCATCTTCCATCAGACTCTCAAAATACGTCCAAAGCCTTTATAAGTTAAATGGATGCCACCACATGTCCTCACCTATTTTCTAGTGGAACGTGCCATGTGTCACCTGTTGAAGATCGACCAAAAATTGACTAAGGCAAAGCCAAAGGACAAACAGCCCTTGCGGAGGATAGGCAAGGAGTAAATGAACTATTGTAAAAACCCGAAGGATAGTTCCATGCTTGAACAAGTCCTTGTGGAGGGCACAGTTCCCTTTCAGAAAATAACATGGCAAAATGGTTAAGGTAAGAATCCTTTAGTCTTTTTGAAGGAATTCACCTGGGAGGATTTCCTTCGGCAAATTGTCTGAAAGAATTCCTTCAGAGTTTTTGCCGAAAAGAAAAGTCTGTTGAAATAGAAAACCCATCGAGGAAATAAAATCTTGAAAGCTACCACATGTCCCTCATAAATTTGCATTAGAATGTGCCACATGTCCCTTAAAAAATTTATCAAGAACCACCATGTTTCATCTATTGAGATAAAGTTTCTAATAGCGGAACATGCCACGTGTCATCTACAAAACTTAGTAGAAGACAAAAAGTGTCAACATCTACAGCTTATTCCTCTTATTGAGTAAGGACTGTGGTGGGTCTTGGGTGAGTGGCTAAAATCAAATAAAACATTCCAAGTGGCATCATCTATGTGAATTAAAAGAGTCTAAAATGTTTGAAAAGGCAAGCTAAAGCTCAATGGAATCTACCACGTGTCGACATCCACAGTTTCTTCCTTTGGTCTCTTTATTAAGTAAGGACTATGGTGGGCCCCTAGTGAGCTACTGAAGTAAGTGGAGTGTGCCAAGTGTCATCATCCATGTGAATCAAAATGACTCCTATTGATCTCTATAGTGTTTCTCAGAGTTTAACAGAAACTGCCACGTATCCCGTTATAACTCTGCAAAGTGTGACAAGTGTCTACATCCACGCCTTGAGTTTCTTACAAATTTCAAAGCTTCTTTCAATAAGCATATCTCAAAGTCCCACAAATACTACCAAGTGTCTTGATCTATTTTGCAATGGAACGTGCCACGTGTCAATTGTTAAGATCAATGGAAAGTGACCAAAGAATAGAAGATCAAATAGAACCAAGTTTCTGATTCAATAGCTAGGAAAGGACAAATGATGAAGAAAGACTAGATATATCCATGCATGAGATATGTTTCTAGAAGTAGACCACCAAGTGGATATTGGAGGACACAAACATTCAATAGTATGACCCGCTTCTCTACATTGAGAAAAGTAAATGGGCAAATACACCCAATTCCAGCATATCTTCTTGACAGAATTTAATGCAACATGATGTGTTAATGCTCCCAAGTCTTTCTTGGAGGGCTATATATTGGACTCTCTCTTATTATTTTAAGGATATCTCTATGTTATCAAAAACAAAACTACCCAAATTGAAAGGCATTACTGAGACTTTGAGCTCAGATTGTTCATCATATTTCTTTGTTTGAATCAGAAAGTAAGTTACTTTCAAACTTTGTGATGTTATAACTTGTATCATTATAGGAGATTATTCTTATGTCTATTTCCTAAATGTATTCTTGTTTATGTGATTTAATAAGTAGAGCTAGTGGAGGTGACAAAGAAGGTGTCCTAAAGCCAGTTACTTTAAGACTTTGTGCTGTCATAATTATCTTCAGCGTGTGTTTATATTTTATTTCTATGTAAAGAACCTTGGGATGACTTTGTGCCCTCATTGTTCTTCATATTTCAATCTTTAGCAGTTGAGGTGGAGACATTGTGCCTCATTTCATTATGTCATGTTACTACGCCCTGTTACAATTGTTTGTCACCGCCAGAAAGGTTCATTTTGTCTACCAAACAGCTCTTCTGAAAGAAGAGGAGTGCCTTCTGTCATTTCATCAGGATTCCTCCTTTGATTTATGAACATCATCTCTAAAAAAAGAGAGATGGATGGTGTTATCCTACCCCTGAGTATTATTTTCAGCTTATTTATAGTAGATTAGAATATATATATAGTACCTTATACTTATATGGACCCTCCCCTTGATGAGAGGAGAGATTAGTCCCCTTTTGATGTGGTAAACCTAAAAATTTGGTTGACCAATCTTCCTGTTGTGGTTGATCAGACCTATTTTGTTTATCAGTATGCTGATTAATAAAATATTCACCTAGAAATTTTTGCTGACTCTACTAGGGATGTTACGTGTAATTTGAAGCCTCAAGTTTTAGATTGAAGCAAAGCCAAAGGACAAATAGCTCTTGCGGAGGACAGGCGAGGAGTAAATGGATCGTTGTAAAAACCTAAAGGATAGTTCCATGCTTGAACAAGTCCTTAAAGAGGGCACAGTTCCCTTTCAAAAAATAATGTGGCAAAATGGTTAAAGTAAGAATCCTTCATACTTTTTGAAGGAATTCACCCGAGAAGATTTATTTCGAATAAATTGTCTAAAAGAATTCCTTTGGACTTTTTGCCCGAAAGAAAAGTCCACCAAAATAGAAGACCCATTGAGGAAATAAAAGCTCGAAAGCTACCACGTGTCCCTCATAAAGTTGTAGTGGAACACACCATGTGTCCCTTACAAAGTTTAGTGTAAATTGCCATGTGTCATCTACTGAGACATAGTTTCTAGTAGCATAACATCCCATGTGTCATCTCCAAAACTCAACAAAAGTCACCAAGTATCAACATCTACATCTTCTTCCTTTTATTGAGTAAGGACTGTGGTGGGTCCTAGGTGAGTGGCTAAACTCGAATAGAATGTGCCATGTGGCATCATCTATGTGAATCTAAAAAGATTCTAGAATGTTTCAAAAGGCAAGCTAAAGCTCGATGGAAGTTACCACATGTCAACATCCACAGTTTCTTCCTTTGGTCTCTTTATTAAGTAAGGATTATGGTGAGCTCTCAATGAGCTACTAAAGTAAGCAGAGTGTGCCAAGTATCATCATCTGTGTGAATCTAAATGACTCATGTTGATCTTTATAGTGTTTCTCAGAGCTTAATAGAAACTGCCACGTATCCTATTATAACTTCGCAAAGTGCAACAAGTGTCTACATCCACACCTTGAGTTTCTTACAAGTTTCAAAGCTTCTTTCAATAAGCATCTCTTAGAGTCTTGTGGATACTTCCAAGTGTCCTAATCTATTTTACAGTGAAATATGCCATGTGTCAATTGTTAAGACCAGTAGAAAGTGACCAAACAATAGGGGATCAAATTGAACCAAGGACCTGATTCAATAGCTAGGAAAGGAGGAACGATGTAGAAAGACCAGAAATATCCATGCATGAGATATGTTTCTAGAAGTAGACCACCAGGTGGACATTGAAGGACACAAACATTCAATGGCATGACCCACTTCTCTACATTGAGAAAAGCAAATGGACAAATATGCCCAATTCCAGCATACCTTCTTGACAGAATTTAATGTAACATGATGTGTTACTACTCCCAAGTCTTTCTTGGAGAGCTATATATTGGACTCTCTCTTATTATTTTAAGGAGATCTCTC
Source organism: Torreya grandis (assembly GCA_037957365.1). Taxonomy (NCBI): domain Eukaryota; kingdom Viridiplantae; phylum Streptophyta; class Pinopsida; order Cupressales; family Taxaceae; genus Torreya; species Torreya grandis. Next base: position 753,603 of record JARHVA010005142.1, read on the forward strand.
TGTTATCAAAAACAAAACTCTACCCAAATTGAAAGGCATGATTGAGACTTTGAGCTCAGATTGTTCATCATATTTCTTTATTTGAATCAAAAAGCAAGTTACTTTTAGACTTTGTGCTGTTATAGCTTGTATCATTTTAGAAGATTGTTCTTATGTCTATTTCCTAAATTTATTCTTGTTTATGCAATTTAACAAGTAGAGCTAGTGGAGGTGACAAAGAAGGTGTCATGAAGCCAGTTACTTTCAGACTTTATGCTGTCATAATTGTCTTCAGTGTGTGTTTATTTTCTATTTCTATGTAAAAAACCTTGGGATGACTTTGTGCCCTCATTTTTCTTCGTATTTCACTCTTTGGTAGTTAAGGTGGAGACTTTGTGCCTCATTTCATCCTACCATGTTACTACGCCCTATTACAATTGTTTATCACCACCAGAAAGGTTCTTTTTATCTACCAAACAGCACTTTTAAAAGAAGAGGAGTGCCTTCTATCATTTCATCAGGATTCCTCTTTTAATTTATGAACATCATCTCTGAAAAATAGAGATGGATGGTGTTATCCTACCCCTGAGTATTATTTTCATCTTATTTATAGTAGATTAGCATATATATATATATATATATATATATATATATATATATATATATATATATATATATAGTACCTTATACTTATAGGGAACCTCCCCTTGATGAGAGGAGAGATTATTCCCCTTTTGATGTGGTAAACCTACATATTTGGCTGACCAATCTTTTTGTTATGGTTGATCAGACCTATTTTGTTTATCAGTATGTTGATTGACAAAATATTCACCCAACAGTTTTTGGTGACTCCACTGGGGATGTTACGTGCAATCTGTAGCCTCAAGTTTGAAATTAAAGTAGTCCCTACCATTATCTATTATAGACTCTAGTGAATCCATTATATGTCTTACCCATTATCATTATAACCTTACCATTAGCCTCCACCTCCACGCTAACTGAGATAGAATGCACAGTTTGAAGCCTTAAGCTTCAAGCTAAAGTAAGGTCAGTTCTTTCCCATTTTTGTTTCACAATCTGACATATCCATGGTATACGTGAAGCCAAATGGCTAAAGTTATTATTGACCCTATATTTGAGTTAGTATAGCAAAGTAATTTTGATCTATCTCCTTCACCATCTCACCTCCAACAAACTAGGAGCTTCCCTCCTACTAAATTCAGGTCTCCATTCCCAAGCAAAGCATCTACTTCTACTGTTAATAAAGCTTTTCCAATAATTACCCCTCTGAGATTTTTTATTCTCAGTTTTCATAGTCATACAATGGTAGTTCAAGGTCCCTGAGATAATTCTTTTGGCCCTCTCAATCTTACTCAACCTCTACATGAGCTTCCACATAGCACAAAAAAGAATTTCCCCAAATTCTATGGTGATGGGAAAGTTCACCTCGATGAACACATTTCAGCCTTCAGCATAGCTTGTGGTGTGATAGGCATAAAATTTGAGGACTTGGCAGTCAGACTATTTATGAAAACTTTACAAGGTGTTGTTTCAGATTGGTTCTACCATCTGTAGGCTCTGTCAGTAATTGACTAGAACACCCTCAAAGCCAAGTTTGAAGCCATATTCAAACTTATAAAAGATGGACATGCCCTTCTGGCTCAACTCACACATATGAATAAGGAACCTCATGAACCAATGTGGGACTTCATAGCCAAGTTTGACAAACTAAGGAACAGGATCCCTATAATTGCTCGACCTATAGCTGAGAATCTCAAATATTTCTTCATAATTCTTAGCTACCTAAAGTGAGTTTCTTTTTGAGATGTGCTAGTTAAATAGACCTTGCTATAGCTCAAGATTTGGCCACTGAGGTAGAAGATGATCTCATCTTGGCAAGAAAGATAAGGAGAGATCCTAATAGAAATAGACCCTCATTATCTTCTGAATATCCATCTATAGGCACCACTAATCCAATTGTGTAGAAGTTAGCAAATGAGTTGCTTGCTCTCAAAAAGCAAATGGCAAAAGGAATGTCTTCTGCTCCTTCATATAGAGATATGCCAAGGAGGACATTTCCAGATTAGTCATACTAGGGAAATACTACCAGGAATCAAGGGCAGCTAAATCATCTTCCTCCCCCATAAGGTAAACTTGCCATTAAAGCACCCCCAGCCAATTTAGCAGTGGGATATCTTGAAGCAAAATTAGATTTCTCTTTCTAGCCTAAATTGAATCAAGAAAATGATGATGATATCCTTGCAAAAAGCCAAGAATAATTAGATGGCAACTCCAACATTGGTTTCCTGAACTACCAGGATGAACCCAGAAGTACATGAGAAGCATTTGATGGATCATACGTAGTGTTTACTAGGTCACAAAAATAGTTAGCTCAACAAACTAATAAGGGAAAAATGGAAGAACATTCTCAGCCTACAATTTTAGTTGCTAAATAGAGAACCACCCTGCCTTTCCATCTAAAGGACCCAATGATCACCAAAAAGGTAAGTACATCAAGTTCACCTTCACCTTTAACTTCAATTTCACAAATTAGTCCTCCCCACCTTATAAATTAGAAGATTGAATTACTTTCCTCTGTTCCTAGTCTAATTCAGTCATTTGACATATTTGATCATGTCAAGAAAACCAAAATTCAAATGACTAAGTTTGAATATTTACAATCCAATCCTGAGTAGCTGGATAGATTAGTTGAGTGTGTGAAGAATAAGGTCATCTATGTAGGACAAGATGTTAATAAATTAACTCATGATCCCTAAAGGAACATGTCCATCCCAAGCAATCTTGTCATTACTCCCCTAGCTGCCCTTGGAAAAATAAAACCTTTCTATGTTTCCTTGTTGATAAATGGTCACAAATTGAGCAATTACATCATAGACTCAGGTGCATTTGACAATGTCATGCCTACCAAAGTGGAAAAATCTCTTCATCTCACACTAACAAAGACATTTGGAAGATGTTTCTCCATGGAGAATAAATAAGTGTCATTGTTGGGACAAATAAAAGATGCCCAATTTGCATTTGCAGCATTCCCAGATAAAAGAATCAAGATGACAGTCTTTGTGGCCGATGTTCCAGCCTCATACGGCATTCTTTTGGGGTGAAATTTTTGCAAAGATGTTAGTGGAGAATTGATCATGGACCTGTCTAAAGAGAGGATCCCTATCAAAGGCATCATGCAGACACTCCTTCCTAAAAAGGAATCAAAATATATTGTCACTCAAACATCAACCCCTAAAGCTCAAATTCTATTTGAGTCTTCAAGCATGGGTAGCTAATTTCTATCTACAGATGAAGTTCATGAAGCATCTGATGAAGCTCTTGAAAGTCTCAACCTAGAAATTAGTTCAGCTGGAACAACAGAAGAATTGGTGAAGTGTAATGGAAATGTCAAAGAATATTCCCCTCCAAATAAAGAAGATTTTAAAGAAAAATTAGTGTCTAATGAGATATGGATTCTATAATTTGATGGCAGATGCTCCTCTACCGGTTCAGGAGCTGGGTTTGTGTTGATATCTCCTCAAGGAGATATTTTCCTTCATCCTACAAGTTACAATTTAGCAACACTAATAACACAACTGAATATGAATCTCTATTGCTTGGATTGAAGGTAGCTCGAGATAAAGGCATCAAAATCCTTCATGCCAAAGGAGATACTAAACTAGTGGTTTGTCAAGTAAAAAAATTATATCAAACCAAAAGTAAGAGATTACACCACTACTGCAATCTATTCTAAGATCAAATTGAAAGCTTTGATGCTTTCAACATCTCTACCACACCCAGGGAATTCAATGATCAAGCTGATGCACTAGCTATTTCAGCAACTCTCTTAATTCCTCACTCAGACTTCAAAAAAGACAAGAACACTATTGAGCTAGTCTTTAGACCAAGTGTGCCTGACAATGCTAATCATTGGCAAGTATTCAATGATGATCACCAAATCATTTCTTTCTTGGAACAAAAAGATATCTTTGAATAGCTACATTTTGAAGGTAGTGAACCGCAGAAGTATGAACCAGCCCCTGAATCAAGTTCAAATGCAGGTGAGGAATTCTTGCAACTCAAAAGGAATAAAATTCCCAAAGGCCTAGTTTCCCTTGAAAAACTATTTGACAAGCATGATAAGTTTGTCAAATAGTAGCAAATAGATTCAAGATCCTCTCAGAGATTTGATCAAATAAATCTGACTACCAAAGAAAATCTCAAGATGGTGAATATTGGGAAGTTCTACACTCAGGAAGAGAAGTTCAAGTTCACCACTTTGCTTAGCCAATACATGGACATCTTAGCATATTTCTATGATGACTTAAAATCACTCAGGCCTGATGAAATCTGCCATGACATTCCTCTCAAGGCTGACTCAGTGCCTTATAAGCAAAAATCTAGACAGTACAATCCAAAGATATGAGGTACTATTTTGTCTGAGATACAAAGAATGTTAAATTCTAGAATCATTTTCCCAATCCATCATTCCACATGGATTACAAACATAGTGCCTGTAAGGAAGAAGAATGGTGAAATTCACCTCTGTGTGGATTTTATAAATTTAAATTAGTCATCCTTGAAGGATAACTATCTCTTGCCAATCATGGATCAAGTCCTTCAGACAGTGACTGGTTTGAAGATGTTATCAATGCTAGATAGCTTCTCAAGATATAATCAAGTTGAAGTTGGTGAATCAAACCAACACAAGACTACCTTCACCACACCTTGGGGCAGGTTTGCATATAGAAGGATGCCTTTTAGCTTGATAAATGATGGCACCACCTTTTAGAGAGAAATGGACTTTGCTTTCAAGGATGAGATGGGTAAGTTGATTGTAGTATACCTTGATGACTTGACCATCTTTTTCAAGCATCGCTCTGATCATATACCCCACTTGCAACAAGTGTTGGAGCAGTGCCGCCAGAATTGCATTTCCTTAAACCCCAAGAAGTTAATTTTTGGAGTAACAAAGGGGAAACTTCTCAAACACATTATGTCCAAAGAAGGCATAAAGATTGATTTAGACAGAGTCAAGTCTATACAAGAGCTTACCTTGCCTACAAGTAAAAATGATGTTCACTCTTTCTTTGGAAAGGTGAATTTCTTACAAAGATTCATCCCTGAGTTGTTGAGAAGACTCGACACATTGTAAACATGATGAAAGGGAAGGCCACCTTTAGCTAGACTGAAGAAGGTAAGTCAACATTTGAGTATATCAAGACTACCATTGCCCACACCCCAACTTTGGTTTGTCCAAATTATAACAAAGAGTTCACCATATACAGTTATGCTTCTGAACACACACTTTCAACAATTCTAGTTCAATAGAATAAATAAGGTATGGAACCTCCCATTTCTTTCATGAGCTGCCCTCTCAAAGATCATGAACTAAAGTACTCAACTATGGAGAAGCATGCTTATGCAGTGGTGAAGGTAGTCAAGCATTTTCGCTTCTACATCTTGAATTCTCACACTATTGCTTTAGTTCCTAATACCACAGTCAAATCCATATTAACTCAATAAGTGTTTGGGATGAAAAGAGGTAATTGGATTGCAAATATCCAAGAGTTTGATCTAGACATCAAGCCAACAAAGTTGGTATAGGGAAAAGGTTTATGCCAATTAATTGCTGATAACAAACTAGAAGAAATAGAGCCTAAAGAAGTAGAGGTGGAAGACACATCGATAGTCCTCTTTGTCTCCACTATGAATGAGTGGTATTCAAGTATTGCTCATTTATTTATTTATGGTGAGTGTCTTGCTCACTTATCTTAAAAATAAAGGAGGATTATTAAGTTGAAAGCTACTAATTTTGTCCTTTGGGACAATGGCCTGTATAATAGGAGCCTTGATGGAGTGTTCCATCACTATGTGGACAAGGAGCAGTAAAGCCAATTTTTGAAATCTTTTCACAATCTAGCCTATGGAGGACATTTTTATGCTCCTATGACTGCTCATAAAATTTTGCGAGCCAGGTATTACCGGCCAACTCTTTTCCAAGATGCATATAAGTGGGTGAGAAAATGTGAAGTCTCCCAGGAGTTTATTGGAAGACCCAAGTTAGCTACCCTAGCTCTCAAGCCAGTGGTCATAGAGAAACCATTCCAGCAATGGGGAATTGATTTTAATTGGAGCTATAAACCTATCTTTAAGTGTTAGACAAGATTATGTCCTTACGACAACTAACTACTTTACCAAGTGGGTGGAAGTAATTCCAACCAAACATGCTACTTCAGAAGTAGTGTGCAATTTCCTCAAGGAGAATATTATTTCCAAGTTTGGAGTCCCAACCAAGATTGTTACTAACAATGCAGCTTGTTTCACTTCCCAAGAGATTACACAATTCTATTTCTACTATGGGATTACACTCTCCTACTCTTCTGATTACTTTCCACAAGGGAATGGACAAGCTGAATCAAGCAATAAGAACCCAGTGACTATCATCAAGAAGCTAATAGATGACAACCAAAGGACATGGCATAAATCATTAGTTGATGTTCTATGGGTAGACAGAATTACACCAAAGAGAGCAATTGGTATGTCTCCTTTCCAACTTCTTTATGGTATCAATGTTGAGATACCAATCACCTTGGAATTGCTAGCATTAAAATTGGCTAAGGTAATTGAAGATCAGAAATATGAAAGCCCCCTTGATAAGATGATCATGTGCTTGACTAATTTGGATGAGTAGAGAACTATGGTGGTGGACCAAATTGTTGTCCATCAAATTCTGGTGAAGAAATTCTTTGACCAGAAGGTAAAAAATTGTGATTCCTAAGTTGGAGATCAAGTCATGTTATGGGACAAAAGGAGAGAACCAAAGGGAACGCATGGAAGTTTTGACTCCCTTTAGAGGGGCCTATTTATTATCCATTAGTACAATGGTGAAAATAACTTCCTGCTGAAGTATCAAGATGGCACACTCTTTTCTCTACCTCACAGTGGGTAGCATCTAAAACACTTCAATTCTTGAAGTACCAGATCATTTCATCTGTACATGTGTATATTTATATAGTTTTTAGTTCCATTTTATTTTATTTGTTTTCATTTTTTATGCCTTTCATTTCTAAGTAACATGACTCCATAGCCCAATGGCAAACATGAAGACACTAGAGATTCTAGATTCTACTCCCTTCAATTCTTTTACAATGGATGGAAGTTCCCTAACTGGAGCCACCTATTATACCCAAAAAATGTCACTCATTTTTAACACAACATATGAGCCATTTTGGTCCTACAAGACAAAATTATCTCTTCCCATTTAAAAAAATTATTCTAAACTTTTAAAATTGAGAATTATTCAAGCTTTTTCTATTAAAGAACTAACAAGTTCAACAGGTTCAATGGCTTCAACAAGTGAGTTCTAGAAAAGAAGCAGGTTCCTCAACACTTAGACACTTTTGAGGTTGGTCTAACACCTTGGTTCAACCAAAAATGTTCATCAGCAAACTTCAAAGAAGGATTAAACCATTGAACCATCGAACCCCGCTTCTAAAAAGGTTCAAAGGTTCAACGGGTTCAACAGGTTCAATGACATCAGCAAGCTTCAAGAGTTAAGCACTTCAGCCAAAGGTTCAAAGCCGTCAGTTTAACACAGTTTGTTTCAAAGAGCTTGATTCAAGCAGTCAATTGAATAAATAGAAATGAAGGAATGAACCATTAAACTATTGAACCAAAGTTGGTTCAATCAGTCGGTTTAAGTTGTAGGTTCAAGGGAGTGCCCCAAAGCTCAAAGAGACAAGTGCCTTTGTGGAGGGAAATGAGCAAAAGTGAATAAGGCAAGAAAACCCTAAAGTAAAATCCCATCAGAGCCCAGTGGATGCTGCCAAGTGTCATCTACTAAGCCCCATTATACTTTGTTTCTAAGAGCTACAAAATTTGCCACGTGTCCCTTGTAAGATAAACAGAGTGCGCCAAGTGTCTACATCCACATGAATCTAAGTGAGTCCCAAGTGTATTTATAGTGTTTCTAAATCTTAGTGGAAGCCATCACATGTCATCTTCTGTCAAAATCTCAAAAGGCATCCAAAGCCTTTATAAGTTAAGTAGATGCTACCACATGTCCTCACCTATTTTGTAGTAGAACGTGCCATGTGTCAGTTGTTGAAGATCAGCCAAAAATCAACTAAGGCAAAGCCAAAAGACAAATAGCCCTTGTGGAGGATAGGCGAGGAGTAAATGGACCATTGCAAAAACCTAAAGGATAGTTCCATGCTTGAACAAGTCCTTATAGAGGGCACATTTCCCTTTAAAAAAATAACGTGGAAAAATAGTTAAGGTAAGAATCCTTCAGACTATTTAAAGGAATTCACTCGAGAAGATTTCTTTTAGATAAATTGTTTGAAAGAATTCTTTTAGACTTTTTACCTGAAAGAAACTCCACCAAAACAAAAAACCCATCGAGGAAATAAAAGCTTGAAAGCTGTCACGAGTCCCTCATAAAGTTACAGCAAAATGCACCATGTGTCCCTTACAAAGCTAAGTGGAAACCACCATGTGTCGTCTACTGAGACATAGTTTCTAGTAGCAGAATGTGCCACGTGTCATCTACAAAACTCAGTGGAAGTCACCAAGTGTCAACATCCACAGCTTCTTCCTTTTATTAAGGACTGTGGTGGGTCTCAGGTGAGTGGCTAAACTCAAACAAAATGTGCCATGTGGCATCATCTATTTGAATCTAAAAAGAGTCTAGAATGTTTCAAAAGGCAAGCTAAAGCTCAGTGGAAGCTGCCATGTGTTGACATCTACAGTTTCTTCCTTTGGTCTCTTTATTAATTAAGGACTATAGTGGGCCCCCAATGAGTTGTTGAAGAAATTAGAGTGTGCCAAGTGTCATCATCTATGTGAATTTGAATGACTCCCATTGATCTCTATAGTGTTTATCAGAGTTTAATAGAAATCGCCACATATCCCATTATAACTCCATGGAGCGCGACAATTGTCTACATCTATGCCTCAAGTTTCTTACAAGTTTCAAAGATTCTTTTAATAAGCATCTCTCAGAGTCTTGAAGATACTACCAAGTGTCCTAATCTATTTTGAAGTAGAATGTGCCACGTGTCAATTGTTAAGACCAGTGGAAAGTGACCAAAGAACAGAGGATCGAATTGAACCAAGGACCCGATTCAATAGCTAGGAAAGGAAGAATGATGAAGAAAGACCAGAAATATCCATGCATGAGATATGTTTCTAAAAGTAGACCACTAGGTGGACATTAGAGGACACAAACATTAAATGGCGTGACCCGCTTCTCTACATTGAGAAAAGCAAATGGGAAAATACACCCAATTTTAGCATATCTTCTTGACAGAATTAAATGCAACATGATGTGTTAATGCTCCCAAGTCTTTCTTAAAGGGCTATATATTGGACTCTCTCTTATTATTTTAAGGAGATCTCTATGTTATCAAAAACAAAACTCTACCCAAATTGAAAGGCATTACTGAGACTTTGAGCTTAGATTGTTCATCATATTTCTTTGTTTGAATCAAAAAGCAAGTTACTTTCAGACTTTGTGTTGTTATAGCTTGTATCATTCTAGGAGATTGTTCTTATGTCTATTTCCTAAATGTATGCTTGTTTATGCAATTTAACAATTAGAGCTAGTGGAGGTGACAAAGAAGGTGTCGTGAAGCCAGTTACTTTTAGACTTTATGCTGTCATAATTATCTTCAGTGTGTGTTTATTTTTTGTTTCTATGTAAAGAACCTTGGGATGACTTTGTGCCCTCATTGTTCTTCGTATTTCACTCTTTGGTAGCTGAGGTGGAGACTTTATGCCTCATTTCATCTTGTCATGTTACTTTTCCCTATTACAGTTGTTTGTCACCACCAAAAAGGTTCTTTTTGTTTACCGAACAGCACTTCTGAAAGAAGAGTGGTGCCTTCTATCATTTCATTAGGATTCCTCCTTTGATTTATGAACATCACCTCTGAAAAAAGAGAGATGGATGGTGTTATCCTACCCTTGAGTATTATTTTCATCTTATATATAGTAGATATATATATATATAGTACCTTATACTTATAGGGAGCCTCCCCTTGATCAGAGGAGAGATTAGTCCCCTTTTAATGTGGTAAACCTACACATTTGGCTAACCAATATTCCTTTTGTAGTTGATTAGACCTATTTTGTTTATCAGTATGCTAATTGACAAAATATTCACCCAACAGGGCTTGAATTGGGTAATTGGGACCTTCTTCTTCAAGGTAAATTATTAGGGTTTTTGGTTAATATGTTGTGTGATTATAATATTATTGATTTTAAACTAGTTACTAACTAGTATCTAGTTATATGAGACGTTTGGTGATGGTAGCCTATAAAATTTCTTAAAATTTAAGCCTATTATTTAAGCTATAGTCTTTGCACTATTATTATAATGAAAGATATCCCTTGTACAAGTGCTAGTTGTAATTGTTTAACCCTAAATGGAGATGGGTCAATATAGTGTAGGGTTAAGAATATAGAAATGAATAATCATAAGGGTGATAAATAGATCTATAACAAGCCAATTATTTACAAGCTCAAATAAATAATATTTTAAATATAAATAATGATATACACTAAAAATAGTAAGTACAACTATTTATTGATATAGTAATAAAATAAAAACAAGAGTACTTAGCTAGTTTACTAGGTACATATGGATTTGATATGGAACATGCTATAAATAGATTGAACCAGTGCCTTTGATCAATCATCAAATCTTACAAATTTAACCAATATAGCCTTGGACACTTACATCAACCTCAAATGATTACATTGATGCTTCTATTTGACTTATATGTAGGTGTCTGATATGGAATACCAATTGGATCTAGATGTAACTACTTGGGATATTCTAGGTTCTATGTCACCTTCAACCTAGTATGCCTAGATCTAGATCATGAACTGTCATTATCTATCAAATATAAAAACCCTAGTTATTCTTCTATATAGTGGATGTTATAAAAATGGGTTAGTGAGCTCATAATATTGATCCAACCCAAAATACCCCTATGTCAGTGGGTGCTTCTTACATAGCCACTACTCCAAAGAGGGACTCAAAATGATGTAGTTCTCCCCTACATGTTAGGTTATGTGTCTACAAGGATTTAATATGTGTAAATTAAGTACAATAGTGACCTAGATTGTAACTTGGAAAATAAGAATCATGAAGTGATCCTTTAGTACTTCATACCCATAGATTTGTTTTCCTTATGACTAATATTTAAATATGATAAAATAGGGAATCTTTGCTCACTTGATTGCTTTTGGTCAGTTGCCTTGTGAGTTTTTAGGTTTTTTCTATGTTAAGAATGATTAAGAGTTAATCATGTATATATATCTTAACCATTTTTAAAAATATCTCACATTAAATCACATAGGCTAACCATAGTTATATGTTTCACTTGTAAATTTGATGATTTTAGGTCATTAGACACTTGTATTGGAATAGGACACTTGCATCTATGTAGGCATCTAACTTAGACATCAGTGTCTAAGAAGGCACTAATCCCAAACTTGTAGATATATAGGATAAGTAGGTTTAAAATACTATGAGCATGATAGAAGGCTTGGGTCATTAGAATAACACTATTAAAACTAAGAGATAAGAAATTTGGTAGAGAGTGAATGTGATCCTTTTGAATGAGATATGGTATATAATCTATTTTTACATCCATGATATGTATTTTATAATCATATAATATTGAGGTTCTATATAATTTATAATTAGTGTCTACATTCCCCCCCCTTAAATCTAGTAATGAAATTACTAGTTTAAAGGAAAAGAAACACATACATGGGTATGTATAACATACCTTGTCTTTGTCTAAGTCTCACTTGAGTACCTTATTAGTGACTAACCTAAAACCAAGAGTATGTTAAAATATACAATAAATGCATATAATATAAAATTAAAAACTTTGAAATGATTGAAATAGAAAGAGAAAGGTTTAGGAGTACACATGTGTATCGATGCCATCATTTGGCCTTTTGACAACTTGATTTAAAAAGGTGTATCATTATGAACCATTTCAAACTAAGATTAAGACAAATTTATATTTTAAAATGTGTGTGTGTGTGTGTGTGTGTGTGTGTGTGTGTGTGTGTGTGTGTGTGTGTGTGTGTGTGTAGGTTCAATGATAAATTTCCCCTAACATTATATAAAATGTGAGTTTCCACCCAATAATTAAGCTTAGCACAACCATGCAACCCAATCAATACTTATAACCTAGTGATCATGAATTGATCTAAATCAACCCACACTTTAAATATGGTGAGGTTAGATGATGTAATAAATTCCATCCTATAAACTTAGAAATATTGAGTTATTTAATCACCTTAACCATACCAAAAGTGAACCAACTACTCCAGTAGATTGGCTCCATAACATTTTCCAATAGTTCAACCTAGTGAGCTAAAATCTATAGAAGTATTTTGAAATCTGAAATTTATTTTGATTTTTTAATTTAGGTGTTATTTTCATAGAATATTCACCTTATATATGTCTCATATTAAAACTTGGGTATTACCCATGTATATAACTATGCCACAAATGTGTATCTGAATCATATAACTATGCAATTAGGCTAATTTTCAATTGTGTAAGTGTGGAGAACATGTTTCCAAAACATGACCCCACTAAAATCTAAAATTGAGAGGTGGTATAAGTATGGAGAACATGTTTATATAGCATGCCCCCATTATATATCTGAATCTGGTGAACTATGAAAATGTGGAATCCATGTATGGCATGCCCCCACTATATGTCTGAATCTAGTGAATGGTGAAAAATGTGTAATTAATGTCTCTATGACATGCCTCCACTAATATACCCCCTATTTTAAGGTGAGGAGAAGTATAAATAGGTAGTCACCTTACCTCAAAATGATAATATAAATATATAATTTCTAAATGTATCATGTAACATATATGAATAACATGTCTAGGTAGATATAGTAATGGGGTACATAGTATGTGATCACATCAAGTCCTAAGATGAATGATGTAGATCATAAAATCATCTAGATATTAATCGTACAAGCTCAAGAAATAATCAAATGCACATACAATGTCACTAAAAAATAATTCAATAGACAATAGTCTAAGGAGACCACAAACCAGGGGCATATTCAAATACTACACAATCAGAGGGACATGACTTAGTCAACTATCCACAAAGTAAGGAATGTAATATTAAAACTTACATACAATAAGCATTAACATATGAAAATGTCAAAGTAATAAAACAAAGGCATGAGGGCCAAAAATAATGGAACACATTCAAATACTCAACAAGCAAGGAAAAACACTCAATAAAGTACACAAAGGAAAAGTGTAACCAACTACAATAAACATAACATACTTACCCCTGGATATATGTGTTAGCAAAAAAATTAAATATACATTTTGAAAGATATGAGAATTAATAAAGGCATGTGTAAGTATATAATCTCAAACATTCTAATAGAAAGACATCATAGAACCATATGTGTGTATCAAGATCAAAAAATCGAATGCCCTCAATGTCAATATGACAAGATTATAAAGAAGGCCCAATATCCATATAGGAATAGATCATGTATATGTGTATTCATGAATCACAGTCAAATTATGTATGAAACATGTGTATATATAAATTATTAATATTCCATCAACCAACATGGAACCAAAAACATAGATTTCAATGAGCGGATAAGAACATGTAAAAGCTGAAAATATTTTTGGATTTTTTTAATTTTTTGGTATTTTTTGATATTTTTTGGAATATTTTGAAAATAAACACCTATCTTATGATCTCATCCAATATATTTTCATATGTATCTCCCCACTATGAACTGGATGCAATAAATTGATTATACTTCTAAAGATCATGCATAGGTGTAGTATTTATAATGCTTTGTGTATGTATATGTAGAGTAAAAAACTCTACATTTTTCGAGTTCAGTTATGCACTCCAAATGTTGTTTCTGTGTGCTTTGGTTTGAGACAGTGAAGTTTTTTGACTCAAAGTGCGGGCTCAAATTTCTTTTTGCCTAAATTTTGTCTAAGTATCAGGATCAAGCGAAAACTGCCAAGTGTCAGCAGCCAAGACAAATTTTATAATTTCTACAAGTTGCTTGGAATGTGCCACATGTCTCATAGTAATTCAGTGTAGCGTGACAAGTGTCAGCATCTGCATTCCATATTGCCATCTGCGTTTCAAATTTCTTTTGAGTTTTGAAGGCTTCTTTTGATAGGCTTTTCTCAAGATCAAGCAGAAGGTGCCTAGTGGCAAATGCGAAAGGTTTCAATATGCTTTTTTGAAAGCAACAAAAGATGCCACATATCCCTAGTTGAAGAAAGTGAAAGCTACCATGTGTCAACATCCAAAATATTTTCATTTTGTTTCATCGATAATTAAAGACTGTGGTGAGCCCTAGCTTTTTATTTCTAAGGCAAGTGGAAGCCGCCAAGTGTCACCATCTGTGTAAACATGAAATGAGGCCTGACTATTTCTATAATATAGACAAAGTGATGTGGAGACCAACAAGTGTCACCTTTCACAGGATTATCAAAAGGTAGCTAAAAGTAGTGGAGACCACCACATGTCCCTGGCTAAAGATGAATAGAAAGCGCCACCTGTCCCTGTTCCCTTTTTGAAGTTGCTCAGGCAAGAAGTGTTGTGGGTCCCATTTTCTATAAGTGGTTAAACTTTTTAAGAAGTGGACTACAACAGATGTCAAAGATGGAACACTCCTAAGCAAAGACATAGTAAAGAGTATAGGTTACATGAAAAGTGCCATGTGTCTTTGGTAAGTGCTGCGGAACATGCCAAGTATCATTTTTTGATGCTTTATGAATAATAAGAGGGTTTTCAAGTAAAGTAAGTGAAGCGGCCAAGTGTCCTCACCCATTTCATAGTGGTAAGCATCCTGTGTATCTATTTCAGCCAATGAACTTGCAAGGAGTTGGAACGTTTCAAATCCAAGAAATATCTTGTGTTAAACACTTTCAGTTCAGTTAGTGTTCAGTTAGGCCATTAGATTGGGAACGTGTAGACAAATTAGAGCTAGTTCGATGCTATAAATAGGGGTATAGAGATCACCAGGAGGATCATCATCAGAAGATAGAGTTTTTTGTGAGAGATTATTGTCAAGAGTTTTTAGACTTTTTTAGCTGTGATCAGGAATATCATTTGCCTTTGTTCTATTTTCTTGAGTTATAAATTTTATGTAACTGTGCATGTTTTTACACGTTTTATGTGACTGGAGAATCAATAAGAAGACTGAGTTCTATGCCTTTGTTGATATTTTTCTGTGTCACTGCAAAAGTAGTCTAAGTTGTGAGCCTTTGTTTCTATTTTTTTCATCTTTTACATTGATCATGCCTTGTTCACTCTTTAATGTAATTGAATATTACATATAGCTTTACTGTGCTTAGAATTAAGGGTCGAATTAAATTCAGGTGCATCACCATAGTTAGATTTTTCTTTCATTGCACTTGTGTTTCTATTTGATTCCCATCTCTTTTCCCAATATACACTTGATATAAAGAAGAGCCAACTTATTTAAAATCTAGAGGTTGTTTTAGGTTGTAAGTCCCACATTCCTAAAACTTTCCATTATTGGTGTTAGAAATAGCACAATTTTAATTATCAATAATTTTTTGGCACACCCAATGGGACACCATCTTGAGGTTTCTTTCAAGATCGTATGAACCAGAGAGCTACAAGGAGTCAGAGTTGTGGATGAGTAACAAGATCTCAATCTATTGTAAATCTAGGTATTCTTTTTCCACCATTGATAACTAGTCCAAGAAGAAGGGTCAATTAGTTTATACCAATACTAATAGCAAACACGGGAGCACCTATAGCCCCAAGAAATTATGCAAGTTAGAACATTGGCAGTCCTTTGATTCTCCCAATACCACCAGCCACTTGGGATCCTATCCTAATAAATGCCTTGAAAGCTCTACCCAAATTCAGTGGGCAAGATTTCAAAACACCTAAAGAACATCTACAGGATGTGTCAGATGTCTATGCCATACATTTGTCACACAACAGAATGTGGATATAAGATTATTAGTAGCTTCTTTTAAAGGGAAGGCTCTGGAATGGTACTGATCCTTGACTCCAAATACAATATCTACATGGGAACAGCTTAGAGATCTTTTCTTTGAAAGATTTGAAGAAAAGGCTGATAAATCTTCTTTGTTGCAACAACTGATTACTATCCAAAGAGCACCACAAAAAGCAATGACTGACTTCAATTCAAGATTTCAAAAGACTTGGGAAAGGATTCCAACTAAAACAAGACCATTACCAAGTATGGCTATAGTGTTTTATCTTAAGGCTTTAAATTTAGATATATCAGTCATGATTCAATCACTTGGAGGTGAGACTCTGCTAGAGGCTTATGACTATGCAGTCAGAGCTGAAAATAATATAATAGATGTTGGAAAGTTGCCCCCAAGGCCTCCCATGCCCATGTTTCTAGAGATTACTTTACCATTGCCTCAAGAAGCCTCTAATTCCATAGTCCCGCCTGTGTCTATGTATAAATATCCTCAACCACCTGCTAAAGAACTTGTCCCTACCCAGTCATCTAAGATAGATGATATTAAGAACATCTTAAGGACATTTTCTAAAGAGTTAATTAACATAAAGAGACAATAGAATCCTTACCCTAGACCCCAATATCAAGGCTATCAAGGAAATAGATTTCCATCATAGCCAAACCAATATCATGGTCTACAAAGGCAAAATAACCCTCAGTCAACAAATCAATTAGTTGCAGTCCCTACACTCTCGCAAACTTTTCCCCCTAATTCGAATAAGGAGATTTTTCAAGGGAAAAATAATTATGCATATGGCACCAATGCCTGGTGTTTCCCTTGTAATAATGCTCATACACCTAGAGATTGTCCCATTGGTAATCTACAACAAAAGGTAGCAGAGCAAAGAATAATGGATGGACAATTTGCAAGTACTAGTGACAATCAAGCCTACCAATCTTCTGGTATGCAAAATTCAATCCTAATGGCTTAGATGCAAGGGATGTCTTTACAATAAGAAGAATAAATAGCCCCAAAACATGCTTTGTTTTCATGGGTTGAAGATGAAGAATCAATATTCTTGAATGAAGCTTCTACTTCCAAGAAACTAGTGGTGCAATCAGACTGCTATACTAGATCAAAGAGAAGAATGATGGAACAGCCTAAAGTTGCAAATAATGAAGTTATGGAGAATCCTCCATTTCAAGGTCATCAAAACACATCTGTTAGACAAGAAGTGCCTCAGCCAATGCAGAATCAAGTAGTTCCTGGACAAGTTCAATAAAAAGCAAGGTATCCTTATTTTCCAAGAACCCAAACTCTGGGACCGATGAATGTGGTGGATCAATTGAAGAGGACTCCAGCACAAGTATCAATATAGGACATATTAGCTATCCCTAAACAGAAGACACTATTACAAGAATCTCTACAAGGCCAAGAAGTGCCCAAACATACTAAGATCAAAGAAGGACATGCTAAAAAACAAAATCTCAAAGACACAGTTCATCTATAGACAACAGCCTTAGTGAACAATCCACGATAGGTAAGCAAATCCAAACTAGAACCTTTCTATTTAACTTTGATAGTTGGCAAGAAACTGTTACATAATGCAATGATAGATTTAGGGGCTAGTACTATAGTAATGTCTAAGCAAATAGTAGATGCTTTAAAGATTAAGTATGAGCCACTCACTAAAGGAGTTATGCATCTAGATGGCAAATCAGTGCAAACAATAGGGAGAATTAAAAAAATCCCATTGTAATTATATACTTGTCCTAATATAATTGTCACTCAAGATGTAGTAGTCATAGATATACCTCTTATTTTTGGTTTGTGTTTATCCAGAGACTTTACAGCTAAGATAGGAGGATATATGTCCCTTGATTGGTCTCACCTCATCCTAAGAATCAAATATGGTTCAAAGATGAAAATTCTATCTAAACCACTATCAAAGGATCACATCACCAATGAACCAACATCAAAATTGGAGGTAGATCATGCTATGGTAAATGAGGAAAAAAGGGTTTTTGTTGAAGAGTTAGGTGAATGGACTGAACATGACCAAGAAGAGAAGAATAATCATTTGTTAGTTATGATGCATAGTGATCCATATGGAAATTATGACTCTACTAGTCTGGGCACTTATGTTATTTTTGATGAAGACCATGAAATCCCAAATGTTTTAAGGGAAGAAATGCCAACTACTCAAGAATCTGAAAAAGATTCAAAAATTTGGACCTTAAATTTTGATGGGCTTAGAAGTAAAAATGGTGTTGGAGCAAGAATTTGTCTTGTTGCTCCAAATTGTGAGAAAATTTTAAGGGCTATCTATTTCCAATTTTCCTTTACTAATAATGATGTTGAGTATGAATCTTTAGTACATGGGCTCTTGTTAGCCAAGAAAAAGGGAATAAAGAACCTAATAGTAAAAGGAGATTCAAAACTAGTAGTAAAGCAAATTAAAGAAAAGGCAATAGCCAAAAATGTAAGGATGAGATCCTATAGACACAGAATTTGGAACTTAATAGAAGATTTTGAAGCTTTTAATATTGAAGTAGTCCCTAAGATTCAAAATTCTAAAGCTGATAAGATGGCCTAGATTGGCTCATAGTTTGATCTAGCAACTGGCCTATTAATTAATAATGAGTTAGTAAAAGTTATAGTAAGGCCAACTATTCCAGACAATGATGAGAATTAGCAAGTATTTGAAAATGATTCTTAGGTACTCTCATTCTTACAATAATTAGAGGAGTTTGTTGATCAATTGAAAACCAAAATTGAAGAGGCATATGGGGACCAAGTTATACAATTAAAGACTAATAAGCTTCCCACAGGCTTGATCACTTTAGAAAACCTATTTGATCCAAAATATGTAAGCCTGGAGAAGAAAAAGTTCCAAGTAAATAAAGCAGATTATTCTGAAATAGAGGTGAGTGAAGGGAGAAAATTAAAAGTTGGAAATTTTGCAACTCAAGAGGAAAAGAAAAGACTAATTGACTTGTGCAAAAGATATGACAGAGTCATAGCCTGGAGTTATGAAGACCTTCATGGATATAATAGAGACATCATTCAGCACATAATAGAATTGACTGAAGGATCTAAGCCCATCAGATAGAAATAGAGGCTAGTGAATCCAAGGATTGAGCCTCTAATGGTGGATGAGTTGTAGAAACTTTAAGATTCTAAAATAATTTTTCCAGTCAAACACGCAACCTAGGTATCAAATCTAGTACCAGTTAGGAAAAAGAATGGTGATATAAGACTTTTTGTAGATTTCAAAGACCTAAACCGAGCATCTCTAAAAGATAACTATCCCTTTCCCTCCATGGAACAAATTTTATAGACTGTGGCTAGATCTAAGAGGTTTTATTTGCTAGATGGTTTCTATGGATACAATCAGATTTGGTTGGCTGATGAAGACCAATACAAGACTACTTTTACCACCAAATGGGGAACATTTGCATATGCTAAGATGCCATTTGGCCTGTCAAATGCTGGATCCACTTTTCAAAGAGCTATGGATATAGTATTTGGGGAACTTATAAATAAAATCATCCTGATTTATCTTGATGATCTTACAATTTTTTCCAAAAATGTTGATCATTTTGATCATTTAGAATCTATTTTTAAGAAATGTCAAAATTTTGGAATATCACTAAATCCCAAGAAATTTATCTTTGTTGTACCTCAAGGTAAATTATTGGGACATATAGTATCTAAAGGAGTCTCCATAGATCTAGAGAGAGTTGTAGCTATAATGAACTTACCTCTTTCAATAAATAAAAAAGTAGTTCAGTCTTTTTTGGGGAAGATTAATTTTATTAGTAGGTTCATATCTGACTTCACAGGATTAGTAAGACCAGTAACACCCTTTTTGAAGAAAGACCTGATTTTCAAGTGGACTATAAAAGGAAGGCAAGCCTTTGAAGAGGTCAATAAAGCTATCTCAATAGCCCCAATACTTGGAAACCTAGACTTTTCTAAGCCTTTTGTAATGTATGTCTATGGAGGAGAGCTCAGTATTGTTGATGTCTTAACACAAAAAGATGATAGACAGGAGGGAGAGCACCCAATAGCCTTTTTCTCAAGAATTCTTAGGGAATATGAAACCAAATACAATTTTGTAGAGAAACAAGCATATGCTAAGGTAAAATCCCTCAAGAAATTTAGACATATGGTATCAAGAAGTAAGATTCTGATACTTGTGGCTCACCCAAGTGTCAGGGAATACATTATGGAGGGTGAAATTATTGAAAAAGGAGAAAACTAGATAAAAATGGATCCTTAAATATGATGTAGAGGTCAAACCCACTAAGTTAGTCAGAGGTAGGGTTTGTGCCAATACATGACTCAAGATCTTGAAAAGATGATACCTAAAGAAACAGATTCAGAAATGGAAAAGGAAACTATATTAAGGATACAAGAGGTTAATCAGAACTTTTGGGTCATAAACAAGATTCATTTTATGAAATATGGGATTTACCCAAGAGAACTCCCTCAAAATAAGAGGAGATACTATAGGATGCAATGGGTCCATTTTGTTTTAATTGAACAAGTTCTTTTCAGAAGGAATTTTGATGGAAAACTTTTAAGATGCATAGAAAAAGATGAGGCTAAGAAAATACTGCATGAAATGCATCATGGAGTATTAGGTGGACATTTTTCTGCAAAGACCATAGCTATAAAGATAAGTGAGGCAAGTTATTTCTAGCCTACTTTATTTACAGACTATTATCAACTGGTTAAAAGGTGTCAATCTTGTCAATATTATATGGGCATGAGAAGGAATGCAGCAATGCCCCTTAGTCCTATAATTGTTGATGAACCCTTTGCTTAATGGGGTCTTGATTTCATTGGAATGATAAATCTAGTGTCAAGTATGGGTCATAAATGGATTTTAACTACCACATATTATTTCACCAGATGGACTGAGCTAGTGCCATTCAAAGAAGCAATAGAAAATGTGATCCTAAATTTTTTAGGAAGTATCACTACTCACTTTGGGTCTCCTCAAACCATAATTTCAGATAATTCTAAAGCATTTTTAGGATCTAAAGTATCTAACTTTGCACTGAAGCATGGAATATATCTAAAAACTTCTTCTAATTATTATCCTCAAGGTAATGGTTTGGCAGAATCAACTAACAAAAACCTGATTAGACTCATCAAAAGAATAGGGGTTGATCATCACAAAGAGTGGCATAAAGTGCTTAACATAGCACTATGGGCTGATAGAATTACACCTAAGCAGGTGACAAAAATGTCCCTATATGAATTGGTCTATGGTAAGACTACTATAATACCCCTAATCTTGGAGATTCCTACTCTCCAACTGTTAAAATAGATTGGAGCTGAGGAAAATAGCCCCATACAAGTCAAACTTGCTGAACTTTTGGAAGTTCAAGAAAAGAGGGATGCAACACATGATTCATTGATAAAGCATCAAAAAATAATTAGACTATTTTCATAAAAGGACTTCAAATCCCCATTTTGAAACAGGCTCAATTATTTTTAAATGGGATGCAAGAGCTGCCAAGCTGGGTCAACACACTAAATTTGAAGCATTATGGACTGGACCTTATCAAATCCATGCATGTAAATAGAAAAATTTGTTTGAGCTAGAAACAATGGAAGGTGAAGTTGAAGAGATTCATGTGAATGGGATCTACTTGAAACATTTTAGTTAAGTTGTGTCTCTAATGTATTATAGTTAGATAGTTTCCCTTTCTTAGTTGCCTTGTTTTCCCATTTTTCTTTCTCACTTTTTCTTTTAAATAAGTGTTCTTTGAATAATTAGCCATAGCTCAGATCCTTTTTTCAAAATTTTAAAAACTCTCGACACATTATATATCTCCCAAATCTTTAAATTCTCCAAGGTACCTTGCACAGCCACTTTCACAATGTGTCTAACTCATTGTCCCATGAAGATTTAGTAAGATTTGCTAATAGTTACCTAGTTTTAATGCCATTTTGAGACTTGATGGGTCGATAAATACCTCATAACAAGAGTTAAAGCTTACAGTGTCTCAAACATTCCTGCGTCTATGAGAAAATTCCTACTACTTGAATTTTCAATTCATAACATACCTACTTAAAGTGAAAGTGCTTTCTCTATTGCAAAAAGCATCATACATGTTACCACAGTTCACTATTTTCAATAATAGATATAGTTATGGAGGGAGCATAGTCTTCGCAACAAGGGTCTGGGATTTACGAATCCATTGACAAGCTTCTTACAAGCAAATCATATGCTTTAGCCCCTACACAACCATTAAAGACCTACCCACAGACTAGAATCCATGAAGTTGGTCATGCAAATGACCTAGCAAAGGTAAAAGATTTTGCAACTGTAATCATGAACCCAATTCTTCAAAGAACTAGTAGCAAAACTCTCAGAGAAGGGGCACATCAAAGGTGTATTTAGAGGGCCAACGTTGGACAATATGAGACATTTGTAATGAGGATATGGACTTCACAACTGGCATAATTCATTGTCCCAGGTGTGCATCCATGTCCTGACTTAGTTGAAATATGCACCAAATTTTTTCATGCACCCTCAAATACCATATAATAGGGTCCATTCACGGTGCAGATTACACCAAAGGCTATCAAAGAAATGTTGGCCCTATATCATGATAAGACAACCACATTTTCCACCATTGCCAAAATGTAGAAAATGTGGGTAAACATCAATACTCAATTGAGGTTTCTGAGATTAGAATTATAATTAGGCAATGATGATACCATTATGCCAACAATGCCTGCAACAAGAGCATAATTTGTACAAGCTAGTTTAGATGCACTTTCCATGATGGCTTTCATTTTTAGAATGAAAGATAATATAACCATCAATGAAGAACAAATGGCTATCCTCTTCAGATTGAAAACTATTGACAAGAATCAAGAGTATCAACTTGATTTCTCTAAGTAGATTACATATTCAGTGGTGGAACAACTTGCCTAGTTCAAATCGAAAGGGATTTTCAGATATTCTTCCTATCTGTTTCACCTTATGTTGTATCAAAACTCTAACATCTTTTCCCAACACATGCATCTAAATATGTATGACCCAAGCTTCAGTCTACATAGGACCATTCATGTATCTCCATGGACACATATCTTGTCTAAAACCAGTGACCCATACAAATTTTAGGAACTTTTTTTTGCCCTTTCTTTTTGTCATCTGAGCCCAGAGCCAGTTGTAAATAGATTGACTCCAAGTGTCTCAGGCCTTCTGACTAATTGCACTATTCCTTGTGATTACATTTTTGGATCACGTCATACTATTATTAGAGTCCATGGTTTTAATTAGGAACCAGTGTTGCTACCTAAGATTTTGACCCTTAGGTTAGCATTCTTAGAGATCACCAGATAGGTGTCCATGGTGGATAATTAATATGGCACTGGAAAGAAAAAGAAGATGTATGATGTTCAATGGATGACGAATAATATGGCCCTAGAGGTCAGAGATGTTGAGATCATGTTGCTAAGAAAGCTAGCCTTCTTGGGTTTCTCTCTAATTGAAGATAAATGGGTATATGAACAAAATGGTTTCATAGCTTCATGGATCTAGAATAATAAGGTTGCTGCTAGAATTGTGCATGAGGGCCATCCCTTTTGGGAAAATAAGAAAAATCCTAGGAATATAAGAGAAGATATTCCTAATTTTTATGTAGAATGGATGGATTTGCCCCTTCTAGAGAATAGGCCGTGGGAAAATTTTTATGTTAAGAAAATGGGTTTTGATCCTAAAATCATAATTACTTCTAGTTTAAGAAGAGCATTAAAGAATAAAGACTAGGACACTAAGAAAATAGAAGCTTATTGGAAATATAGGCAAGAAATTTGTCAGACAACTCACTCTTTTGGAAATGTGGATGCAGATTAGAAATGGGAGGAACTCTAGGATGAATGTCATCTATCTCTTGTATCTATCCTTGAGATAAGCAATCTACAAACACAAGGTAGAGAACCAGAAGCCAGAGCAAAATCCAGCCAAACATCACAGACCCCAGGGCAAACCTCAGCTTCAGTCGCTGTAACTATTTGGCCCCAATCTCTCAGTACCATTAGAAAACAAAAGAGTGTGGTATCTTCACCACCAAAAGCTTCTCCATCAGCATTAGTCCTTAGAATTCCCATTTTTACACAAACACCACTAGTAGTAGTTGTAGATGTTGAAGAGAAGGAATCATAGCCAAAAGAAGAAACACTAAGGAAACATAAGAGGCTGAGGTTTCAACTTGATTCAGAGGAGAGGGTAGAACCCTCATAATACCATCCATAGAGTACTTTGGTTGCTCCTCAGGTAAGTATTATTTCTCCTTCTTTTTCTCAATCTCTCTCTTCCCCATTAGGGGTGATGATTCCATCTGGCCTAATGACATCCCTTGCCACCTCTACTATGTCCATTTCTCATTTTTCCCCATATATCCATACTCAAGGCATATCATTACCTCATTTTTCCCCCTCTATCCCTAAGAAATTACCTCCTCATATTTCCCCTAGCCAACATTTGTCAATTCCATATGGCTTGCCACAAGGTTATCCTTTTACGGGTGGGCACATTGCTTGTCCTTATACCTTCCAAACTCAAGCAGATGCTACTAAGAAGGCAAGGGAAGCCTGAAGGGAGAATTAAAAAAAGATAATAAAGCCCTGGATACACCACATCTGAGGTCACAATTTGATCCAATTCAGCAGCAACTAATGATGACCCATTTGTCACTGAATATAGTCAAGCCAAATGAGTAGATGTAGCTCGAAGATTACACAATGAATGTAATGGCTATAGACATGTCCCTGTTTAGACCACAAGATAGGTTCTAAATACTAAATGAATCCACTTTTTTAGTAGCTGAGGATTATTTGAAAACATCAAAGAAGCTACAGAAGATGGAGGCTGACTTAGCCCAAGAAAAGGCAAATTGTAGCAGTTTGATTATAAAGATTAATACTAAGAATAATGAAATAGAGAGTCTAAATAAATAGTTGCAAGATATTGTTTCTCTTCAGACTCACCAGGCTATTTAGGCACAAAATGATTCTTTAAAAGTAGGGCTAATGCAGGTGAAAGATGCAGTGACAACCTTAAGGTGGGAAAAAGCAGCATTACAAGAAAAATGTGAGGAAAGCCTACTACAGGTCACTCAACTTCAACAAAAGTTGCTAAATGAGTAGAACAATAACATTGCTATACAAGTCCAACTTCAAGCTGAGTGAAAAAGGATAGAACAATTCACATTTGAGTTGGGTAATAGGCCAAAGAATGTAGGGGTGTTGAATTTGGTTAAGGAGCTTTATGAATCAATATGGAAAAGAATCTCTCGGGAGATTATTCAGCTCAGACTTTCTCTAACCTTTCTTCTAAATGCACAATTTTTTTTGAAAAGGTGGAGACTTCAGTAGAACACACTCTATCTATTGTCTCTGTGAGAGTTTTTTACTCTAAAATGCTGTTGCAAGAGCTATATGATGCAACTGATGGAACATTGTCAACAGCAAGGATTAATGACAGAATGATCACTACTAAAAGAGTCAATGAATTTCTCAATTGCAACTCCATAGTAATCAATTACAGAGAGCTTATAGATGTGATGAAAGGAATCAACGAAATGAAACAACACATTAAAGACCTGATGAAATTAGGTCTTCCTTCCCCTTTTCCTGATAACAACACTGTGTTGATGATTGATGAAATTAAACCTTTGTTGTTAGCCAAGCAGAATGATCAAGTAGTTTTTCAGGGTTTAAGGGATGATTCATCAGTGCCTAAAGTAGAAGATATTTTGATTCCCATTTCCCAACTTGAATTTAAATTGAAGCCTATAGTTCATATTTTGTAGAATTTTTCACACAAATATATCATCAACCTTGATTTAGCCTTTAATGAATTGCAAAATAAGCAAGGATTATTTGATGATGAGTGTTCTACTTATCAAACAGCTTTACTAAAGTTGTGATTTTTGTCATATTTGATCATGCGAGAGATTATGTATTTTTCTTTTTGGGTAGGCTCAAAAGTCCTTAGGGTCACCAAGAATTTTAGAGTTAAAAACTCTACATTTTTTGAGTTTAGTTATGCACTCCAAGTTTTGTTTTTGTGCGCTTTGGTTTGAGACAGTGAAGTTTTTTGACTCAGAGCATGGGCTTGAATTTATTTTCACCTAAATTTTGTCTAAGTATCAGGATCAAGCATAAACTACCAAGTGTTAGTAGCTGAGACACATTTTTTAATTTTTGTAAGTTGTTCATAATGTGCCATGTGTCTCGTACTAATTCAATGAAGCACAACAAGTGCCAGCATCCACATTCCATATTGGCATCCACATTTCAAATTTATTTTGAGTTTCTAAGGCTTCTTTTGATAGGCTTTTCTTAGGATCAAGTAGAAGGTGCCAAGTGGCAACTGTGAAAGCTTTCAATATGATTTTATAAAAGCAACAAAAGACACCACGTATCCCTAGCTGAAGAAAGTGGAATCTGCCACATGTCAACATCTAAAATATCTTCATTTTGTTTCATCGATAATTAAAGACTGTGGTGAGCCCCAAGTTTTTGTTTCTGAGGCAAGCAGAAGCTGGGGAGTGTCATCATCCATGTAAACATGAAATGAGGCCTGACTATTTCTATAATATATAGAAAGTGACATGGAAACCAACAAGTGTCACCTTCTGCAAGATTCTCTAAAGGTAGCTAAAAGCAGTGGAGACCACCACATGTCCCTGGCTAAAGATGTGCAAAAAGCACAACTTGTCCATGTTCCCTTTCTGAAGTTGCTCAAGTGAGAAGTGTCATGGGTCCCATTTTATATAAGTGGTTAAAGTTTTAAAGAAGCAGACTGCGATAGATGTCAAAGATGGAACACTCTTGAGCAAAGACACAGTAAAGAGTATAGGTTATGTGAAAAGTGTCGTGTGTCTTCGGTAAGTGTTGCAGAACATGCCAAGTGTCATTTTTTGGTGCTTCATGAATAATAAGAGCATTTACAAGTAATGTAAGTGAAGCAGCTAAGTTTCCTCACCTGTTTCATAGTGGGAAGCATCCTATGTATCTATTTTAGCCAATGAACTTGTAGGGAGTTGGAACATTTTAGATCCAAAAAATATCTTATGTTAGACACTTCTAGTTTAGTTAGAGTTCAGTTAGGCTATTAGATTGGGAATGTGCAGACAAATTAAAGATATTTTGATGTTATAAATAGGGGTATAGAGATCATGAGGAAGATCATCATCAGAAGATAGAGAGAATTTTTTGTGAGAGATTATTGTCAAGAGTTTTTAGACTTTTTTAGTTGTGATCAGGAATATCATTTGCCTTTGTTCTATTTTCTTGAGTTCAAAAGTTTATGTAACTGTGCATGTTTTTGTGCCTTTTATGTGACTGGGGAATTAATAAGAAGACTGAGTTCTATGCCTTTGTCGATATTTTTCTATGTCATTGCAAAAGTAGTCTAAGTTGTGAGCCTCTATTTCTATTATTTTTCATCTTTTACATTGATCATGCCTTGTTCGCTCTTTAATGTAATCGAATATTACATATACCTTCATTGTGCTCAGAATTAAGGGTCAAATTAAATTCAAGTGCATCGCCATAGTTAGATTTTTCTTTCATTGCACTTGTGTTTCTGTTTGATTCTTATCTCTTTTCCCAATATACACTTGATATAAAGAAGAGCCAGCTTCTTTAAAATCTGGAGGTTGTTTCAGGTTTCAAGTCCCACATTCTTGAAACTTCCCATTGTTGGTGTTAGAAACAACACAATTTTAATCATCAACAGTATAATAGGACTATATGGTCATGAAGAAATAAGAGAAGGAATTGGAGTCTGAGTAACCCATAATTGAGTGATCTATGGTTTCTTTTAAGTGGATGTAATAGAAACATGTTTAGGTGCTCTAGATATCTAAATATGGTGCATAGTAGATAAGGATTATATGGAATCTACTATGTATCTCTAATGCAATGGTCTCTCATGTATTGGCCATATAGAGAAGGGGATTACCTATTAATTACCCTTTCACAATGGATTGACCTTAATAGTTTTATAATTAATTGTCTAGGTATAAACTTCTCTTATTTAAGTTGATGCTCATATGAAATACCAAAAATTGTAACTATCTTATTTGTATGAATGTATTTAATACACCCATACATTGTAGAAGGTATTATTTAGAGAGTATGTATCCAAGGTTATCCTTATAACATATCAAAGTCCCCCATGTCGGTGTAATTGAAAAGGTGGGAACCACATGTATTAGTCCCACCTGTAAAGGTAAGTCTATCTCACCAAGAATATGTTGTGATGTCCCACTGAATGCTCTAACTAATTTGGTCTAAGGATGTAAATCATTATGTGTATAACCCATTATGTAATTAAATGGTAAAAACATTCTCTCTAGTACTATTCTCAATCATAACATTGTGTATAGACTAGTGATCAAGGTATGATCAAATGAATTAGGAATGAATATCATAATTATCATGCATAATCTCACTATAATTGAAATTAATAAAGGGTCTCTAAACCATAGGAGGTGTATAATACATATAAATACCAATAATCCCATCTAATGAGTGGTCTTAGTGTGATAGAAGATGATGTGCATCATATACCATTTATACTTTTGGATTTTTCTTAGAATGATCTTGTATAGGATTGTTACATATTTTATGTTCTTGGTGATCATCATATTGTTGATGCAGTGGATTGGAATCGGGGTAGGAGGCCAAGCTCCTGCCTTTCCACACGCAACAATGAAAACTCCCCTCTCACCTGTGGGACCGGTGAAGCTGGAGGGGAGTGTCTCTAAATTAGGGCTAGCTCCCTCTGATGTATCTTTTAGGCTTTGGTTTCTCCTACTACTAACAAATAAAAAGGAAAGGGGGGATGAAAAGGGAGAGAGAGAGATGCTGAAAATAGAACCTAAGCCTAAAAATGAAAAGGTGATACACTAGAAAAGTTTGACCCACCTAGCCTGAATATACACTTTTCACCAAAAAGAAGTGCCCATACACTTCACCTGAAGTGGGAAGCTCTTCTGCAATATTCAGCTAGGGGTCTGTGGAAATATAGGGAGGAAGAAACTACCAGAGGCATCCTCAGACACACTTATAGCAGCCTATTCACAGGCACCTACATTCCCTTAGGAACACTTCTGGCAAACCTACAGGAAGGGGACTTCACCATGCACTGGACATATTATAATTGATCTGTGGAAAGCATGAAAGACAATGACTTAACACAAAGGAGAAAATAGACATATACTTTAAAGTGCAAGTCCAGATAGAGGTAAAAAAGCTAAGTTCTAATTCAAGGTAAAAACTGGCAAAATTCTACCTTACAAGCCCCAAGAGAATTTTGGGTAGAGTTTTGCCTTAAGGCTAAGAGAATATCCCTCTCAAATGAGAAAATTTTACAATAAATAGAAAGAGGGGGAGAGAACTTGGTGCTTCTTTGACAAGCTGGCCCATGTGCACTGAAAACATTGTGAAGAGGAAGTCACTGTTGCTGATGTCATTCTTCTAGAAGAGGCCTCCTAAAACCATGTTGTATAATCGCTGAAATTGACTTTGACATTCAAACATTAATGTGGAAGCATAGGCTGCACCTCTTCTTTTCAAATAGATTGTGATTTGCCCCCTTTTAAATGCAAATTGGAGAAGACGGGCCATGCCATTTGCTATTTGCACTATTTGGTGATCATCAGGTAATAAATCACCTTCCCTTCACCACTTGGACTGCTTTATCTCTTTTTACACCTTGTCTTCTTCCTGATTTGTCTCCTTCTACTCTTTCAGCCCTCAGGGGTGATCTTCTAGTGGGTCACTATGTTCCTTGGGCTCTTTTCATGGTTGGCACTTAGGCAATTCAAAAGCAAACAGCTACTTCACTGTCTTAAAATTGACGTTCATGCAGTCATCACCTTGAAATTGAATACCCAATGGCTATTCTGTCTCCTTAAAATTGATAGCTTCTAAGACATCACTGTCCTTGGAAAATTCTATCAGGTCTTTTTTTGTAGGGTTTTTTTCTCGCAGATAATTTTCCCACAGACAATTTTCCTGTGGACAAAAAGTCTGCGAGAATTGTCTCAGTCTTTTGCTATTCCTTCAGGCTCTTTGGCTTTTTCCTCTCCTATGGCCTCCCTAAATTTCTTTAGAATTTTTTTCAAAGGAATTCCTTTGGACAAAAAGTCCAGAAGAATTCATCCTTAAACAAAATTCTAAAAACCTTACCCTTTACGACTATCTTTCCTTTGAAGTGATTATTTCCCTCTGCAAGGGCTCCTAAACCCAGAACTTCCCTCCACAAGGGCACTTGCCCTTTGGCTTTAGGATGCTCCCTTGAACCAAGCCATTGAATCGAGGCATTAAACCAATGCATTGAACCAAAAATGGTTCAATGGTTCAATACTGCGCACCACTCCTTATTGAACCAAACCTTTGAACTTGCCAATGAACCAAAATACATTGAATCAAAGTGTTGAACCAAAAATGGTTCAATGGTTCAATGGTTTAAACAATTATTGAACCAAGGCATCAGACCATTTGATTGAACCTATTGATGAACTTGCCAATGAACTAAGTGAACTGAATGATTGAACCATCTGATGAACCAAGTGATGAACTAAGGCCAATGAACTTGAGCTTTGAACCAAAGCGTTGAACCTTCCGATTGAACCAAGGTGTTGAACTAGTTCAATGGTTCAAAGGCGCTAACTCTTTGAAAGATCATGCCATTGAACCACTTTAAGCTCACTTTCCTTATAAATTTCTTCAAACAAGAGTCTGAAGAAGCTTTGTAAAACCTTGCACTCTCTGAATTGGTTCTTCATCTACCAAAATAATAGACCTACAGAGTCCATAAAAAATCAAGCCCTACAGAGTCCGTGGAAATAGACCTGTAGAGTTTATAGAAATAGATCTATAGAGTCCATAGAAATAGACCTGCATAGTCCATAGAAAATTCTTGGACTTGTGCAAAATCAAAAATTATTTGGCCTAAAATAGTAGACAAAGAAGGGGACCAATTTTTGGCCTATTATACCAAAAAATGGTGAACAAATTGGTGACTCCCAGGGGAAGCATGCCTACTATGATTAGAGACCAGTTGCCTTGTAGTCCATTGGGCATGGAGTCAAAATGCAACTTTGAAGAAAGTTAGCAATAGCCCCAAAAGATCCAAGAATCAAACATTAAGCCCTTTACCCCAGATACAAGGAAAGCACACAAGGCTAAAAACACTACTTGTGCAAATTGCACTTAGGGAAAGTAGGAAAGAAAACTAAAAGCAAACTACTATATACAGCTAATCAGGAATGTTTGCCTCCCTACTGGATCAAAAGGAAAACTTCTCAAGTCCCCTTCTTGGCAAGAAGACTTATAGTGCCAGACAAGTGGCTGAATGAAAAGGAGATTTGGTGACCTACTCCTCTTGCTCGTCACCTGGATTGGTTGGTATCTGAGTGGATCAAATTCAAACATGCTTCCAACATATACGTACTCTATTTGTTCCTAGAAGCTTGTTGAATGTTGGTCCTTCATGCCAGTGCATTTCACCAAGCAATCAATGGATGTTGGCTCATCACCATAAGCCCTTTGAAATGTATATCTCCCTTGCAGTGCATCATGGTCTGACCTGTTCCCTTTTGCTTCATTAGAGATCCTGTCAAACTCATCCTCTGCTCCCTCCTGGCCTTCTTGAAGAAGGATGACTGTTGTGATGTCTAAAATGGACTCACAAAATGATTGCTCATCCCACAAAACATCACCTCTTTGTTCAAAGCTTTCTTCTTCAAGGCCTTCCTCCAAGAAGACAAACCTCTCCTTTTCCTCCTCAAAGATCAGGATCTCTAGATTTTCAAAGATATTCTCCTGATCCTCCTCTAACCCAAGCTCCCTAGCATAATAGTCCTCCTTATAAAAATAGCAAGGAAGTTAATCAAACAAAGGAGAAGAGAGCTCACCATGCTTATGTCCCTCCTCATATTGCTATAACATCCGCATGTATGCATGTCATGTGTCTTCTCCATTACTGATGAGGTCTTCACAAGGAGCATCGATGATGATTTCTTCTTCATTGTAGCTCATGATAGCCTCTTGGGAAATTGTAGATTGGATCTTCTGCTCCTCACTTGCCTCTTATAGAATAGGTTCCTCCTTGAGAAGGGGTGAAGTGGGAAAACCATGTGGAAGAGGAGACAATCCTTGAGCTAGAAACAAATGATTCTCCTCCTTCCACTTGGCCAGCACTTCATCAATATTAAGTGTGGCCTGATATCTCTCTTGAAAATGTGTAGGTGGGGTCTGTTCAGACATGGAATGTGTCGTTGGGTCTGAATTGTCCATCACACACTGGCTGAGGAATCTCTTTTTAGATTTCAACTCTATAATTCTTTTGGCCATATCCTCTTGGAAGCACCTTTCTTGTAGGTCACCAGCATTATCATGAGCAAGAGTAGCCTCATTGTCTTCAAGGTTTTGAACAAAACCTTTCTTCTCGTCCTTCTTGCCCCATGATTCTACTATTTGCTTCTAGTTTAGGATCTCAAAATTGGAATTTTGCTCCTGTGAATAGGCAGCAACTTTGTTTTCTCCAAGGTCTTGGAGCTCCTCCACAAGGTCTGAAGGTTCCATCTCTCTTTCATGAAGCAGTCTCATCCTAGCCTCTAAATCTTCAATTTTTTGGCTAGATTATCTTGAAAGAGTCTTTCTTGGAGGTCACCAGCATTATCATGTTGAGTAGGAGCAATTTTGAGAGAGATGTGCTAGTTCATAATGCTCACCCTAGAGGAATATTCATGATCTAAGGAATTTAGAAGTTTCATCTCCACAAAAGGTTGTTCTAGTTCCTTTTGATGCTTGAAGGCTAGGCACACAGGGTCAAGAGCAGGGTTTATTGATGCATCAGATGAGCCAGAATGAGCAAGTACCATTTGGTAGAAAGGATTTGGTGCACAAGAGGGGGCTTTCTTTAAGATAAGAGGGGGCATGCAAGGATGACTACCTTGAATGAATGGATTCCTCCTTTTTTCTACCTCCTCTTCCATGGAATACAAGGCCTGAGCTTGCCTAAACAAACATGCCTCTTTGTACATTAGGTCCTATTGATAACCATACTGCTCATCCAGTCTATCTATTTCCATTACCTGCTTCTCAAACTCCAACGCCACCTCCCTTATCATTGAAGGGCAACTAGGAGAGTTTCTTGAGGTGATTCCCTAAATATCTTAAGTTTGATTGAAGTGATATGAAGGAAAATAAGGTCCATGATTTTGTGCAAAGGAATTATACATACAAAAATAAGATTTTTGATGGCACCTATACTGCTTAACCAGTTGATTCAAATCAGAGTCGCCATTGGTGTTGATGCAAAAGCCTCCAAAGGCTGGTTGGTTGAAGAACACACCAAAAATTCTTCAACTCTTTGGACAAAACCTATCTTAGTTGGTCCCATCAGGCATGCAAAAAACTGACACAGTGGATTGCACCTGGGACAGGAAGCTGAGCTCCTGCCTTTCCACACACAATAATGGAAACTCCCCTCTCACCTATGGGACCAATGAAGCTAGAGGGGAGAGTCTCTAGATGAGGGCTATCTCCCTTTGATGTATCTTTTAGGCCCTGGTTTCTCCTATTGCTAACAAATAAAAAGGAAAGGGGGGATGAAAAGGGAGAGAGAGATGTTGAAAATAGAACCTAAGCCTAAAATGAAAAGGTGATACACTAGAAAATTTTGACCCACCCAGCTTGAATATACACATTTCACCAGAAAGAAGCACCCATGCACTTCATCTAAAGTGGGAAGCTCTTCTACAGCAATCAGCTAGGGGTGTGTGGAAATACAGGAAGGAAGAAACTACCAGAGACGTCCTCAGACACACTTATGGCAGCCTATTCATAGGCACCTACATTCCCTTAGGAACACTTCTAGCAGACCTACAGAAAGGGGACTTCACCATGCACTGGACATATTATAATTGATCTATGGAAAGCATGAAAGACAATGACTTAACACAAAGGAGAAAATAGACATATACTTTAAAGTGCAAGTCCAGATAGAGGTAAAAAAGCTAAGTTCTGATTTAAGGTAAAAACTGGCAAAATTTTGCCTTACAAGCCCCGAGAGATTTTTGGGCAGAGTTTTGCCTTAAGGCTAAGACAATATCCCTCTCAAATGAGAAAATTTTACAATATATAGAAAGAGGGGGAGAGAACTTGGTGCTTCTTTGACAAGCTGGCCCATGTGCACTGAAAACATTGGGAAGAGGAAGTCACTATTGCTGATGTCATTCTTTTAGAAGAGGCCTACTGGAGCATGCTATATAATCATGGAAATTAACTTTGGCATTCAAACATTAATGTGGAAGCATAGGCTGCACCTCTTTTTTACAAATATATTGTAGTTTGTCCCCTTTTAAATGCAAACTAGAGAAGGCAAACTGTGTCATTTGCTGTTTGCACCATTTGGTGATCATTAGGCAATAAATCACCTTCCCTTTGCCACTTGGACTACTTTGTCTCTTTCTGCACCTTGTCTTCTTCTTGCTTTGTTTCCTTCTACTCTTTTAGCCCTTAGGGGTGATCTTATGGTGGGTTGCTGCATTCCTTGGGCTCTTTTCATGGTTGGCACTCAGGCAATTCAAAATCAAACAGCTATTTCACTATATTAAAATTGGCATTCGCACAACCGTCACCTTGAAATTGAATACCCAATGGCTAGTCTATCTCCTTAAAATTGATGACTTCTGGGATGTCACCGTCCTTGGCAAATTTTGTCGTGTCTTTTTCTATGGGGTTTTTTTTCTCACAGACAATTTTCCCGTGGACAAAAGTCTACAAAAACTATCTCATTCTTCTACTATTCCTTCAGGCTCTTTGGCTTTTTCCTTTCTTTCCAAATTTCTTCAGACTTTTTATCTAAAGGAATTCCTTCAAACAAAAAGTCTGAAAGAATTCATCCTTAAATAAAATTCTAAAAAACTTACCCTTTGCGGATATCTTTCCTTCGAAGTGCCTCCTACCCTCCACAAGGACTCCTAAACCTAGAACTACCCTCTACAAGGGCACTTTCCCTTTGGCTTTATGATGCTCCCTTGAACCAAGCTATTGAACTAAGGCATTGAACCAAAAATTGTTCAATGGTTCAACACTGCATGCCACTCCTTATTAAACCAAGCCTTTGAACTTGCCGATGAATCAAAATGCATTGAATCAAAGCGTTGAACCAAAAATGGTTCAATGGTTCAATGGTTCAAACAATTGTTAAACTAAGGCACCAAACCATTTGATTGAACCTATTAATGAACTTGCTGACGAACTGATTGAGTGAATCGAATGATTGAACCATCGGATGAACCAATGCCGATGAGCTTGAGCTTTGAACCAAAGCGTTGAAGTTGCCGATTGAATCAAGGTGTTAAACTAGTTCAATGGTTCAAAGGTGTTAAATCTTTGAAAGATCATGTTGTCGAACCACTTTAAGCTCACTTTCCTTATGAATTTATTTAGACAAGAGTCCAAAGAAGCTTTGTAAAACCTTGCACTCTCTGAACTGGTTCTTCATCTGCCAAAAGAATAGACCTACAAAGTCCGTAGAAAATCAAGCCCTATAGAGTCTGTAGAAATAGACCTGCAGAGTCCGTACAAATAAACCTATAGAGTCCATATAAATAGACATGTAGAGTCCATAGAAAATTCTTGGACTTGTGCAAAATCAAAAATGAATTGGCCTAAAATAATAGAGGAAGAAGGGGACCAATTTTTTCCCTATTAGACCAAAAAATGGTCAACACATATTATGAACCTAATCCCTTTTGAGGGTCATAAAATGTAATCTTTTATTCATCAATGAGGTCTTAGATCTTATGATTCAAGGTAAAACATAGGTTCATAAAATTCCCAAGGCCTTAGTGATAGTCATAATAAGCAATTTCATCATGTCCTTTAGGTAGAGGCTGACTAATATCTATTAAAGTGGGCCATACTTGAGGATAGATGGTTAGATAGGATTGAATGCATGCAAGTGAAATTGTATGGAGTAGTGAAGTCTTTAACACATGAGAGGAAGAATCTTGATAATGTGCAAAATCATTCAATGAAATAACATTCCAAGTTGGCTAGCCAAAAGTACATAGAAAATGTACATATATAGGTGGAACATAGACATGTCCTCACATCCTCATGAATGATGTATTATATTTTCCAATGACCTTTATTACACACCTAAGTGACACATAATAAAGATAACTAGACTATGTTAGTAAAACCACATGGTGCAGAAAAGCCTATACCAATGTCCCCCTTAAGTGTTGCTTAGGTGGGTAGTATAATTGGGTCCCAACACAAAATAATGATTAGGTACCCAAGTATATGGTGATTTATCATAAAGTATATAACATGAGAAAACCTTTAGAAAAAACTCCTACCCCCCCCTAAAAAAAAATATAAAAGAGCTAAAATAAGAAGAGCCTGCTAAAAATCCCCACCAAAAGCTACAATAGCCTATAAGCACCTTGTATCTTATAAAATATGATGAATGTGTGCCTTCACAAAGATGATGGAGATGTTAAGCATACAATATCTCATGGTGAATGTTATATCAGGTCCCTCTTCAACAAATTATGTATCTTCTTTTAGGAAGAAAGAGACCCTAAGTTATTAAATTATTAAATTCCCACTCGAGTGGAATAGGTAGGAATCAAGATTTAAATTTATAGAAATTTCTCAAATGTCTCCAAGATCATGGTCAAATATGCTAAAATATGATTAGGAATCCCAAGCATAACTATAAAACATGGTAATAATAAAGGATAAAATGAAGGATGGAGAGTAGTTTGGTTTATAAGTACCCTCATTACATTAAGATAATAAGATGTAACTCTAACAAAGTTGTCATCAAAGAGAAGAAAAATGTCCTCAATGGTGTCATCTAGATCTGAAAAGTGAAACTCTACAAATAAAGAAAATATGTCTGGTATAATATTTTCCCATTAAGGTGAATCCATAAAACATATATAATGTTTCTATAAAGAATCATTGGAAGCTCTTGAAGGAGTAACATTAAACTTTGTAGTAGTAACAAGGAAGGGTGGAATCTTAGTGCATGTCACGTGACTACACTGCACATCCCATAAAATCACAAGCTATGAAGAGAAAATTTATGATGTATTTACAATAGAAACATCATGTATATAAACAAATATGGATTTTGAAATATGATGGCTAAGGTCTGGTTGAATCTCATCTTGTAGTAGTGGTTCAAGATAAGAAAGAGGATTGTCTATCAGGAATGTGTCATCACAAGAAATAAAAGTCTGAGGAGTGATATAAATATCAAAAAGATATCTAAAATGAGTTTTAAGAGTCCTCTAAATAGTGGAGGGACATTTTATGTGCTTCACATGGTGGTGTAGATCCCATGAAACATGCATGAAAAAGTGACCATAGACATAGTCATAAGATTTGGCCAAGTAAATATATTTACTAGGGACATGGGAGAAAGAATGTGTCCATATATAAATGGAATAAGGTCATGTTCCATTAGAAAATCTTCCATTTACATCCACCATGAAGAATAATTGGTCTTTCTAAGAACCATATGAGTAAAAATAACTATCCTCATCTAGTATCTCTCAATTGGAGATGTGTGAGTCAACACAACCACAACTAATCATGTATTCTCAATGTTATAGATGTTAGAATCAACTAAAAATATGTCCAAGTAACTAATATGTGCAATAGCAACCAATTTCCCCTTTATATTACATAGGTTGGCACTTTATAATTGAGTGTGTATACAATCAACACATTAAGTGTATATATAATCATCACATGTATAAAATCAACACATGTATGAAAAAGAGAAGAACTACACCCCCATTTAATCTATATTGGATCAATTTTACAAGGCTTAAGAATATCATAAATGCATAGATCTAAAAAAAATTACACTTTCAAAAAAAAAACCATTGCGCCTAGAAAAGAGCTATCAGCTAAAAATTATGTGAGTTTGAAATTCTTTTAAAAAATCACCTTGTAAAATTGATATTTTGGGTTTGAAAAATATTTGACTCAACTTT
The DNA here is from genome assembly GCA_037957365.1 of Torreya grandis. Lineage (NCBI taxonomy): Eukaryota > Viridiplantae > Streptophyta > Pinopsida > Cupressales > Taxaceae > Torreya > Torreya grandis. The sequence continues at coordinate 791,684 of JARHVA010005142.1, forward strand.
TCATAGAAAATTTAATCCCCCTTGAGTTGGTTTTGGCCAAGGGCTTAAATTCCCATATGACCAAGGGCTAAGGGTGAGGATGAGTGTCCCATTCATTGATTTTATTGATGTGGGAGTGATATCACCCCAAAAATGCCTCCAAATTACACATGAATAGTTACATGCATTATTACATTAAATTTGGCATGCTCACATAAGTCACATAACCCAACCAAGGTATAATACAAATCTAGGTCATAGGTGCGGTTGAACACATGTATAGTCATACAAATGTAGTAAACTAATAAGTCATGTTTATAAAATAGTAGGTATAATTTTGTGTCATAGGTATATCCAAATTAAAATGCAATCACAAATATAGCTAGTCAAGTGCAAATAAACCAATAGGTATAGCCAAACTGGTAGGTCCAAACCAGTTCACTAGTAGGTGTATCTGAGTAGATTATAGGTTGAAGGTCATGTGAGCAAATAATAGGTCACTATAATTTTTTTTTAAAAGGAAAAACTCTAAATAAATTTCCTCATTGAGTAGTATATGGTATAAATATGCATGAAATTTGGAGAAAAAATGCCTTCAAACACTCCAAAATGGTAAAAAAAATGACCTCTCATGAAATTAGGTCATGTTTATACCCAATCCTATGGTTTTGGAACCTTATGAATCTAATGGAATTGTCTATTTTTTATTTGGATACTTTTTTGATACATATTTTCATATATTTTTTATAAACCCCACCGAACCCTTGAAAACTAAAACTAATGAAAAACACTTAGAAGGAGCTAGAATGAAAGTGAGATCATAATATAAGTAGTGGCATTTGTCTACCAACACTACTCTAATACCATTTCATAGTGGGACACACTTGATTGTTTATAGTTTGATAGCATCGAATGCACAAAGGTGAAATTGTATCGAGAAGTGAAATCATGAATGCATGAGAGGAAGAAACTTCAAAATGTGCAAAATCATTCCATGCAATAACATTCTATGTTGGTTACCTAAAATTAGATAGAAAAGTTACATATATAGGTGGAAGATAGACATGTCCTCACATAATCATTAATTTTATATTATCTTCCCCAATGACCTTTGTTACACACCTAAGTGACACCCTAACTATATCATATATGTAAAACCACATGGTAAGAAAAATCATACACAAAAATATCAACCTCTATAGGATTAGGAAGAGATATGAAGTGACACTCCACAAGCCTTATGAGTAATGAATTCTAAGATTCATGTAAGTTTATAAATCACCAGCTTGGTGCATTAGATTAGATAATTTGATTAGGTTGTTATGAAACCACATTAACAGTGGAAGTTGTTTATGTTTTAGGTTCAGGGGGTTTTACCTTGTAACTTAGTTTTATAATAAACGTGTTATTTTATGTAGTCATTATGTTTTCTACATACTATAGCTTTTTCAATGTGATAATTTTCATTTCATGATTGTGAATAATATGGCATAAGCCACCAAAAGATTTAAACTTTTATAAAAATGATGCACTCGTGTAATGGTGAAATCAAACTTTGATTGAAGATGTCTTGAATCTAGTTCTCTACCTTTAGATTGATCATTTTAGCTAATATTATCTTTCACTTTAAGACATATTCATTGATAAGTTCATTAGTTCACTATTTGATGTTTGTAATTTGGGCATAGGAAACCTTTTTGGTGATATATATAGATAAGTGTGCTAAAAATTATCTACAAAAGGTTTAAATGTGTTTATCAATTCTATTGATAGATCATAGAACAACCTTAGAGCATAATATTTTAAACTCCTTGGAAATAATTTGGTCAAAATTTTATCATTAGAGGCATAATCAAGTCATGTCTCATAGAAATATTGAATATTTTATTCATGATCACCCTTGCCATCATAAAATGTGAAATTACATGAAATAAAACCATTTGGAAAGGGGTGAAAAGATATACCTAGTACAAAATGGTTATGTAACACCTCTTGTAAATTAATAAAATAAGATGATTTCAAATAATTTTATTCAATATTTTTATCCCTTATTTTTTAAAAGTTTTACAGTTTGGACAAGAGCTTATACCTCTTGGTATTTAAGGTTGGAAATTTGGGAAGTTACCAAAGGAGGTATACCCATAGTTTGAGTAGATATAGGCATTGAAACTGGTAAATGGGTTTAAGTATTTATGTTTCCCATGTAACATGCAATAATAGTAGTTACATGAAATAAAGGTGTCAACACATATCACGTGCCCCCATTAGAAGTAGGAAGTGTTTATGTGCCAAAGTTGAGGGTTGTTGGTATTTGTGGATGGCCCATAGATCTAATAACATGATCAATAAATGGACTAACTTTTTTATCTATGATTTTTTATTTTTTTAGTTTATAATATGACTCTTAATATCATATCAAGATCTTTAAGTTTTTCATGAATATGTTCACAAAATAATGCAATTTATTTTACTTTTTCATGTTTATGCATTTTATTAGATTCATAGTTTTCATTGTCAAAATCCTATTTTATGACAACCTCATCAATATGTTGTTTATTCTCAATAGCCGAATCACAATGGACCATAGGATTAGTCCCTTCATTGGTTTGATACATCTTAGGTGGTAGAAGAGTAATATCAATGTGTTAAATGGGCACACCACCTAATATAGGGCTATGCCTAGGTTACATACAAAACTATATAAGTATTCATAGAAATCAGGTTCACCAAATATTTAACCCTAAATTGAGATGGGTCAATATAGTATAGGGTTAATAATATAGAAATTAATAAGTACATGTTTAATAAATAAATATATAGCATGTAAATTAATTTAAAACTCAAATAAATAATATTTTAAATTTAAATGTTGAGATATATTAAGAATAATTATTGATTGATATAGAAATTAAATGAAAATAAGAGTACTTCGATCGTTTATTATGCACATGTGTATCTTATATGAAATAGGATAAAAATAGACTAGATCAATACCCTAGATAAATCATTAAATTCTATAAATTTGACCTTTTTAGCTTTGAACACTTGTATCAACCTCAGATGGTTACATCTATGATTTTGTTCAACTTGGATGTAGGTGTATGGTATGGAATACCTACTAGATCTAGATCTGACCACCTGGGATATTATAGGTTCTATGTCACCTTTTCTTAGTTCTTCATCTTCATAGTGGATGTGGAAAAAATGGGTTAGTGATCTCATGATGTTGAGCTAACCCAAAGACCCCTTTATCAATGGGTTCTACCTACATAGCCACTACTTTGAAGAGGACCTTAGATTGATGTAGTTTTCCCCTATGTGTTGAATTTTGTGTGCACAAGGATGAAATCTATGGAGATTAATTAAAATAGTGATCTAACTTGTAACTTGGAAAATAGGAATCATAGAGTGCTCCTTTAGTACTTTAGACCTAAAAATGTGTTGTCCCTATGATTGATATGGAAATAGAAGAAAATAGGAAAGTTTTACTCACTTGAATTCTTGGTTAAATTATTTTACTCAATTAACTTGTGAGTTATTAGGTTTGTGCTCAATTAGGAATGAATGAGGGTTAATCATGTGTGTGTGTGTGTGTGTGTGTGTGTGTGTGTGTGTGTGTGTGTGTGTGTGTGTGTGTGTGTGTGTGTGTGTGTGTGTGTGTGTATTAATCCATTTTGTAAATATCTCACATTAAATCACTTAGGCTGACCATAGGTATATGTTTCATTTGTAAATTTGATGACTTCATGATATTGGTCACTTGTATTATAATATGACACTTACATCAATGTAGGCATCTGACTGGGATGTATTTCTATGAAACTATAAAATAGGAATAGGTCCAAAATATAAAAAGATATAATATAAGTAGGTTTACAATACTTTAAGCATGATAGAATGTCTTGGTTATCAAAATAACACTAGTCAGACTAGGAGATAATCAATTTGGCATAGAGAGAATATATATGAGCCTTTTGATAGTGATAATGTATATAATCTTAAGTTACATCCATGATATTTATTTTCTAAGTGTACAAAATTGAGGTGATATATAATTTAGATTTTGTGTCTACTGTAAACAAATTAAATACAATATCAACAAAAGAGAAACCTCATGTTTCACTACTTCCTTATGGATTTCAACTATTTTGATTACCAATAGGTCAAATATATACTCCTTTTGATCTAAGTACAATTCATCTTTATAATTTCAAGAAACCTCTAATTTCATATATATATATATATATATATATATATATATATATATATATATATATATATATATATATATATATATATATATATATATATATATATATATATATATATTGTCATAATGCTTGAAGGATCCATGTAAATTAGTCTTGTTAAATTTTGTATTCTTGCATTCTTGTTTGGTTCTTAAATATAACATTATAGGAGGAGGTTCTTAGTTTTGTGCCTTCATTGTTGAACAAATTTATTTGTGTATCAAACTTTTAAATTTAGGGATTTTGGTTCACTATGGATCTCTAGATAGTAATTCACAGCTAGCAGTTAGTAAATATAAATTTATTTGATAGGAGAACATAGCATATAATACATTTATTTGTCTTGAAAATTCATTGATCAAATCATTCATTTGTGAGAACTAATTATAGAGCAAAGGTTATTTTTATCCATCCATCAAATTTTAATTTGATATTATAATGTCATCTTTTGTGGGTTTACTTGACACATGGCACTTGGTCACTGCCTTTAACTACGTAGTCATTTGTTTCATATTTTAGATATACGTTATCTCTTTTAAACTTGTCACTATGTCATCAATTTTTGTTATTTTTCCTTTTCTATATGTTCCCTTGTGAAACATATGTCATCTTACCACTTAATAATTTTTTCCTCCTATCTCTAAGTCTTGGGGTCTATCAATATATAAAACAATGAGAGGATGACAAATGTCATAACACATGATAGTTGATCTACTAAAAAGTATATCTGGGCCAATTATATTGTGACATGTGGCATCTCATTGTAAAAATAGGGCCACATGGTACTCTATCTTTGAATCTTTTGATCATAATTAATATTTTTTACATTGGATTTATGTAGGGATATGTTGACATGCGATGTGATCTTTGTTAGTCAGTTGGTTAGTTTTTCTATGTTTTTTCCCTTTGTTTCAAAGCTTGTGATCAAGAAATATTGTGACACATGGCATAAACTCACTTTTTTGGGTGGTCACTTAATTTCATAACTTTTTTTTTCCACTAAAAACACATGATCAAATGAGATTGAAACACTTCGCATGATCTCATTGAGTCAACTAGTCACTTGAATTCATAACTTGTAATATTGATATTTCTCATAGATGCAATGAAGTCACGATACATGATAGGATCTCACTAAGTCAAGATACCTAAAACTTAACAACTTGAATATTATTTAATAGTTCGTGAAACTTGGGTGAATGAACTATAATTATTAGTAATTTTTTTCCTATAAAACACAAGATTGAAAAACTTGACAAATAGTGATTAGTTCAGTTAGTCAAATAAATCAATGTAATCACCAATGCCAAATTAATGCCTTGATCTCAAGATAAAATTCATGGAATAAAAATAAAATAAAATTATTTATAATTATGGAAATATTTTAGGGTAAATTTATGTCTCGATAGGGACCAATAATAGTATTTTTAGGGTGAATAGGTCCTCATTTTATTTTTTGAAAATGGGGTGTGTTGGTCAAAAAAATGGTGACTCAATGGGGAAATAATCTTAAGTATTTGAGAAATCAAAAATTATAATTTGATCATTATGCAAAACTTTAAATTTAGAAGGATAAAATAAATAAACTAGAGAACTAAAAGAGACATGACTATAATAATGTAACATACTAACCCTTCTCAAATTTTAAATCATGTGTGACTTTGTGAAGGTTGATTATCTTATTATTCATGCTTTAATAATGATTAGACAAAAGCTTAGATCTTTTTTTCTTCTTTCTTTTATATTGTTTTAAATTTTAAGTGTATGGAAAGTTGAGCATTGCTTTGTTTCCAGTTAGACATCCACATCCCTGATAGAGATACATTTTATTCCACTCTAATCATTGTTCTACTACCATCCAAGAATCCATTTCCCCAATAAATATTACTTGAATAACTCCTCTTCCATGTTTTTTTTAAAACTCCTCTTGAAATAAGGGTTGGGAACCACCATTGGCTAGGTGTGGAGGAATAAAATTCATTATAAATCATAGATTGCACTTAATTTTATTTTTCTCAATACTTATTATCTCTTAAACAAGATTTAAGAATGTAAATGTTTAATTGATCTTTCAAAATGAGAAGTCTTTCTAAAATTAGTTTGAAAATATTAAATCAAATTCTAACAATTTGATAGAATTATTCAATCTAGATTTAAAAAAATCATTTAAACATTATGCATACCTTAATTCAGAGATCCAAATACATCATGAGTAATCCTATGAAAACCCATGGTCATGACCAACAACCCTACGAAGAGGCTTGTAAATGTGTCTACAAGTGGTATGAATGACCTTATTTACTAATTTAAGAAATCATGAAACTTAATCTAAGAAAGCATGAAAAATAATCTAGGAAGATAATAAATCTAATTTATTACTAAATTAGAACTTATAATCATTATGAGATGTTCTCAGTTAGGGAAGCCATGAAATAATGTTTCAATAACTATCCACTCACTAGAAAATTCAAATCATTACTTTGGATATCTTTCAAGTGAAAAGCATTATTACCCAAAAAATTTGAGATCTTGTATGATTCAATCCATAATGGAGTGAAATTATCATATTGTTATTTTTTTATGTGATTTATCCCACAAAAAGACTAAATCTAAAATCATGAAAACTTTGATCTTTGTTATTTTATCAAACCATGTCTTGACAATGTCCCAATTCTTAACAAAATTCTATAGAGATTTTATTCATACATCTTCCATCTAAAATATGTCTAGTAGTCTAGCATGAATCCTATCATCTTCTTCCATTTATTCTTGCATAAAATAATATGTTGTCAACTTGAGAGTAATGGGGAAGATAGGTTTTTTTCCATATACTAACAGCAAAAGGTGAAGCTTTTATAGCCTAATTATGTTTGGTTATATCTTCCCATAATGCATATTTCAATAATAAGTGTCATTCTCATGGTTTATTTTTTGTTGATTTATTTATGGAATCAATCAAATTATTATTGGTAGATTCAAAACCTTCATTTTATTAATGGTAATAATTTTTAAAAAATAACATAACTATAGTTTGATTATCATAAGCCCATTTTTAAAATTTTATGGATTGAAACATAGGACCATTATCACAAATTAAGGAGGTTGGAGTTGCAAACATAGCTAGAATGTTTTCCTCAAGGAACTTGATCACATCTTATGCTTTAGAGTTATTTAATGCCATATTTTTAGTCTATCTTTTGTAATATTTTATAAAATTTAACACAAAATTATGTCTTATCAATGAATTAGGGTTAATAACTCATACAAATTCCAAACCCCAATGTGCAAAGAGGGTGTCCTTCAATCACAAGATGTAGAGGCATGGTAGTGTGTACTTATCTCTTCCCAAATACTTGACATTGGTGATCATTTCTGACATGATTATCTGCATACTTAAAAATGGTAGGCCAATAGTAACTCATCCTTATAATATTATGTGTTGTAGCATTTCCTAAGGGTCTTTGTCACCTATCTTATAATGAAAATTATCAAGAATGTTTGCAGGTTCTTCTTTGGAAACACATTTCAAATAAAATCCTTCATAACATTTTCAATAAAGCAAACCTTTCTTGATGATATAGTGCATTGATTTGAGATGAAGTGCTCATATTTTTTCTTTTCTTAGTTTAGGATGACATGTGCATGTAAGTATTTAATGAATGATCTAGGCATACTAGTTATCTCTAGTTACTTGGGGTTGGTTAAATTTTTTAATGGAGATGTGTGGGTTAGTTTTTTCCATTAGTTGAATAATTACTTAGCCTTGTACCATCTTGTTGGTCTTGATTTCCAAGTAAAACACTTGTAAATTAGCCATCCATTTACCTCTTCATTCCCATAAATTTATTTTGACCAAGTATAAGCTTGACTGTAAGTTTGTCTTGTTACACATGATATATTGCCTGAATTTATTCACTTCCTTGACTAAAAATATTTATTTGTTGATCATGGAGTACTTCAGTTCTACTTCTTTCATATTAGTGCTTATGAAAGCTATAGGGTGTTCACTATCTTCAACCTTCTATATAAGCATATTTTATATAATGTGTTCTAATGTGAATGAATAAAAAAATAAATCTTTATTGAAATATGGACCGATCAGAATTGGGGCTTGAGCAATAGTATTTTTGACATCCTAGAAAGCCTTATTTAACTCTATTATTCATTTTTACTTTTCTATCTTGTTTTGTCATAACATTTAACTATTTCATAATTTCTATAAATCCTAAAATAAATTTGTAAACAAAATTTATCTTGCCAAAAAAGGATTTGAGTTCCCTTTTGTTGTTAGGATATGGAATTTTTAAGATATCTTGAACTCTACCAAAATCAATTTAAAATACCTTCCTTAGTGATAACATGGCCGAGTAACTTACCTTTTGTGACCCCAAAAATACTTTTCTTTAGGTTTAATGAGATCCCATACCTTCGGCATCTATCAAATACTCTTTGTAAATGGGCCATATGATCTAATCTATCTTTATAAAAGATTATATAGTCATCCATATAAATAATTGTGCACTTACTAATGAGTCCTTGAAATTCAAAATCCATGGCATGTTGAAATTCATCACCTACATTAATTAGTCCAAATGGCATTATATTATATGCAAAAGTTTCCCATTTGGTAGTGAAACATTTTTCATACAATCATCATTTTCTATTAATACCTTATCATAGCCTAATAATCCATCATTTCTAAATTATTAACTATTTTAATTACTTTATCTAGGTAGGGAAAAGGATAATTTTCATTTTCTAAATCTCAGCTAAGGTTCCTAAAATCCAAACACAATCTGATTTCACCATTATTATTTTTTATAAGGACTAGATTGGCCACCCAAGTAAAATTTTGAATAGGAAATATAATCTTAACATCTAATAATTTATGGACTTCTCTCTGAATGAGAGGCCCTAGGATGGGATTAACCAGTCTTCATCTCTACTTGAAAGGTTTTTTTTCTTCTTTCAATGGTCTAATATGTGTGATAACTCTAGGATCAAAAAATTCTTAGGTCTTCATAACTCTAAGTAATCACATATTTATGTTTATTCAATAATTCATTCAGCCTTTGTTGTTATTTTATACAGATCAATAAAATATTGACATGTTGGGGGTATTCATATGTTCCTAAATTCACCTTAGTAAAATTAGATTCTTCCATTTTAGACTATTTTTGTTATTCTTCTTGGTGACTTATGTCAAAGATCTCTTCCAAGGAGACCATCCCTTTTAGTATCATATTTTAGTTTAACTGGAGGATTCCATCATCTCCTTTTTTTATTCATTCATTGGTTTGAAATATCTTTCATCAATGATTTTTGACTTGAAAGCACTAGAATTTCCCATAAAATATATAATTTATTGGTCATCATCAAATACCTAAAATTTGTCAACATTATCAAGGTCTAAAGGAGTTGGCACCAACTCTATAGTAAACTTTTGCATTTTAGACTCTTGAAGTGGACCTAGGTTTGTTGTAGAAGTAGCCAAGGAATCAATTGTTTTATATTGTTATTTGGGTATTGATTTTATTTTAAGGCTTCAAATGATTCAATTATGTCCCATTTTCTATACTTATATTTATTTAGATATGATAGCTTGCACTGATATTGACTCGTGACTAGTTAACAACTAGCTCTAAATATCCAAGCATTATAATTTGTTTGACATTGTGTTTTAAGGTGAATTAGATCCCCAAAACTAAGTCTTCATACCCTATATAATTGTTAATGCATGTAAATGTTAATTGAAAAGTAGTAAGTTATTTCCTCCCATCAATATCAATCAAAGTTATACCTACACCTACACCGTGTCTAAATCAAGTGCCATCAAAATATAGAGTCCATAGTTTTAAAGGTCCTTCAAATTATCATTCATTATTATCAAGTTTAGTCATGAAGGTGTAAAACCCCACATGTGATGAATCAAAATTACTTATTTCATTTTTATCACTATATTCTATGATCATGTGTTTCATTTTTAATTCTCTATTGACTCTAATCTGATTGGATACTCCCTTCCAAGAAAAATACATGTGTAGAAATTTGGTGTCCATGTATTCATTTCGTGATTTTGACTAGTCATGGCTTAAGAGTAGATTGTAAGCCTCAATAATGTCAACTAAAAAGATGTTAATGTATTTTTAGAAACATGTCTTAGATTCAAGTTTCATGTGGACATTCAACAATTATCTAATAATTAGGACTGAATATTTTTCTAACTCTAAGACCACTCTTTAAGACTTATCTAGAGTCAACCCTAATATTTTACATATACTAGTAGGTATTACATTGGCTCAAGCACTTGAGTCAACTAATTAATTATGCACATTCTTCCTAAAGATCTTGATAGCTAATAATAAAGGTGGGACATTAGGTTTATCTTTATAGACAACCATATTTATATGTATAACCTTTGACTTCTTAGTAGATGGTTTACTAGTTAGGGCTTTGATAAAAAGCTCTCTTTGTTTTGTAATTTGATCTATCTCATGAAGAGTAATGTTTGTCTTGATTTTATTCATGTCTTTGAATACATTAAATCCACTCTTGGTGTGTGGATCAACCTATTGGTCTTGATCATTTCATTTAGTATGGGGTGGATTATTATTAGCATTCAAATCATGAGGAATGACTGCATTATTGTTTGGAGGAGTAGAATTCATGACAATTTATTGAATCTTGTTTCTCATATTATAGTTATTTATTTTAAAAAATTGGAAAGAGTGAATCTCATTTGTCTTGTCTTATAGTTCATTCTCATCCTAAAAATGGATTATGATGGCATATGTGTCAAATACCATTGTAGTGTTATAGGTACTAGGGGCACTCGATGTGGATGAATTCGGATAAATTAGAATAATATCATATATGTCCATATTTTTTTGAAATGTCTCAAAGGCAACATATAATTATGTACAATCCAATTTACTGTGTTGGTTAATATTGTGAACTCTACACTAGTTGGGTAAGTATGCCTCACAAATATTCATCTCAGATAGTTTGTTAGGCCTAGGATCTAAATTATTAAATGATATGTGTAGAGTAAAAAATACTCTATGTTTCATTTTGATTCACAGTCATGCAATCCAAATTTTGTCCTTGTACACTTTGGTTTGAGAAGATGGAATTTTTGACTAAGAGCACAGGCTCAAATTTCTTTTTGCCTCAATTTTGTCTAAGTGTCAAAATTGAGTGAAAGCTGCCAAGTGTCATCATTCGAGGCACCTTTCATAATTTCTAGAAGTTGGTCAGGACGTGCCATGCATCTCATATTAACTCACAGAATGTGACGAGTGTCAGCATCCCCATTTCATATCGGCATATGTATTTCAAATTTCTTTTGAGTGGAAGGTTTCAACAAGCTAAGTATCAGGATCAAGAGGAAGGCACCAGGTGGTAATAGTGGAAGCTTTTAATGTGATTTTCTAGGAGCAATGAAAGATGCCACGTATTCCTAGCTAAAGAGAGTGAAAGCCACCATATGTCAACCTCTGAATTATCTTCATTTTGTTTCATTGACAAGTAAATATTGTGGTGGGTCTCAAGCTTTTGTTCTGAAGCAAGTGGAAGTCACCAAGTGTCACCATCTACGTAGGTATAAAATGAGGCCTGATTATTTCTATAGTATAGACAGGGAAACATGGAGATGGACACGTGTCACCTTCCATAGGTTTCTCAAAAGATAGCTAAAGGTAGTGGAGATCACCACATGTCCTTTGTCAAGAATAAGCAAAAAGTGCCACATGTCCCTGTCCTCTTTTTGAAGTTGCTCAGGTGAGAACTGCTTTGGGTCCCATTTTCTATAGAAGTTTTTTTAAGTTTTGGGAGAAGCAGATGGTGACAGATGTCAAGGACCGAACACCTCTAAGTGAAGACACAGTAAGAGTATAGGTTATGCAGAACATGCTGTGTGTCTTCAGTAAATGTTGCAAAACATGTTAAGTGTCATTTTTTGGTGCCTCCTAAATAATAAGAAGGTTTTCAAGAAATTGGCCAAGTGTCCTTTTCCATTTAATAGAAGGAAGTGTCTTGTGTATCTATTTCAACAAATGAACTGTAGGAAGATAGAATTTTTCAGAATCTAAGAAATATCTTCTATTAGACACTTCCAGTTCAGTTAGAGTTTAGTTGGGCCATTAGATTGGGAACATGCAAATAATTTGGAGCAGATCCAATGATATAAAGAGGGGCGTAGAGATCACCTGAGGGATCATCAGATAATTGGAGAGAATTTTCTGCGAGAAACTATTGTCAAGAGTTTTTAGACTTGTAGAGATGTTATCAGGAATATCATTTGCCTTTGTTTTATTCTCTTGAATTGGAAAGTTTATGTAATTGTGCATGTTTTTGTGCCTTTTATGTAACTTGAGAGTTAATAAGAAGACTGAGTTATGTGCCTTTGTTCATATTTTTCTGTATTATTGCAAAAGTAGTCTAAGCAGTGAGCCTCTATTTTTATTATTTCTATCTTTTACATTGATCATGCCTTGTTTGCTCTTTAATTTAATCAAATCTCACATATAATTTCATTGTGCTTAGAATTAAGGGTTGAATTACATTTAGGCACATCACCATAGTTAGATTTTCTTTCTTTACATTTGTGTTTCTATTTAGATTCCTATCCCTTTCCTCCCAACACTCGAGATAAAGAAGATACCAGCTTCTTAAAAATTTGGAGGTCCTTCCAAGTTGCAATTCCCACATTCTTGAAACTTCCCATTTTTGGTGTTAGAACAAAGCACAATTTTAATCATCAACAATTTTTGGCACGCCCAATGGGACCAATCTTGATGTTTCTTTCAAGACCGTATGAACTAGTAACCAAATCACAATCTACTGTAAATCTAGGTATTTTTTGCCACCTTTGGTAACTAGTCCAAGAAGAAGAGTCAATCAGTTTATACCAATACCAAGAGTAAATATGAAAGCCCTTATACCCCTATGAAATTATGCAAGTTAGAACACTGGTAGTCTTATGATCCTCCCAATACCACCAACCACTTGGGATCCTATCCCAGTAAATTCCTTGAAATTTCTGCCCAAATTTAGTGGGCAAGAATTTAAAACACCTGAAGAAAATCTTTAAGATGTATTAGATGTTTGTGATATACATGTTGTCACACAGTAGAATGTGGCTATAAGGTTATTAGCAGCTTCTTTTAAAGGGAAGGCTCTGGAATAGTACTAGTCCTTGACCCCAAATACCATATCTACATGGGATTAGCTTGGAGATCTTTTCTTTGAAAGATTTAAAGAAAAAGGTAATAAGTCTTCTTTGTTGCAGCAATTGATTACCATCCAAAGGGCACCACAAGAAGTAATGACTGACTTCAATTTCAGATTTCAAAAGACTTGGGAAAGGATTCCTGCTACTGCTAGACCATTACCAGGTATGGCTATAGTGTTTTATCTTAAGGCTTTAAATTCAAATATATCTATTATGATTCAGGCACTTGGAGGTCAGACTCTACTAGAGGCTTATGACTATGCAGTCAGAGATAAAAATAATTTAATAGATGCTTTAAAGTGGCCCCCAAGGGCTCTCATGCCCATGTTTCCAAAAATTACCTTGCCATTACCTCAAGAAGCCCTTAAATATGTAGCCCCACCTATGTCTATGTATCAATATCCTCAACCACCTACTAAAGAACTTGTCCCTACTCAGTCATCTGAGATGGATGATATCAAGAATATCTTAAGGACATTTTCTAATGAGTTGATTAACATAAAGAGATAGCAGAATCCTTACCCTATACCTCAATATCAAGGCTACCAAGGAAATATATTTTCATCACAACCAAACCAATACTAGGGTCCTCAAAGGCAAAATAATCCTCAGCCAGCAAACTAATTAGTTGCAGTCCTTACGCCCTCACAAAGTATTCCCCATAATTTGAATGGGGAGATTGTTCAAGGTCAAAATAATTATGTAGATAGCACTAATGCCTAGTGTTTCCCTTGCAATAATGCTCATACACCTATAGATTTTCCTATAGGTAATTTACAACAAAAAGTAGCAGAGCAAAGAAGAATGGATGGACAACTTGCAAGTACTAATGACAATCAAGCCTACCAATCCCCTAGTATGCAAAATTCAATCCTAATGGCTTAGATGCAAGGAATGTCTTTACAACAAGAGGAAGAAATAGCCCTAGAACATACTTTTTTCTCATGGGTTACAAATGAAGAATTAGTATTCTTGAATGAAGCTTCCACTTCTAAGAAACTAGTGGTGCAATCAGATTACTATACTAGATCAAAGAGAAGAATGGTGAAATAGCCTAAGGTTGCAAATAATCAAGTTATGGAGAGTCCTCCATTTCAAATTCAAAGGAAAACAACTATTAGACAAGAAGTGCCACAACTAGTGTTGAATCAAGTAGTTCCTAGACCAGTTCAAGAAAAAGCAACATATCCATACTTTCCAAGAACCCAGACTCTGGGACCGATGAATGTGGTAGATCAATTAAAGAAGACTCCAACACAAGTACCAATCTGGGACATATTACCCATCCCCAAACAAAATACACTGTTATAAGAATCTCTACAAGGCCAAGCAGTGCCCAAACATTTTGAGATCAAAGAAAGATTTGCTGAAAAAGAAAAGCTCAAGGACATAATTCATTTGCAGACAACGGCCCAAGTGAACAATCCACCAAAGGTAAGCAAATCAAAACTAGACCCTTTCTATTTAACTTTGATATTTGGCAAGAAACTATTGCATAATGCAATGATAGATTTAGGGGCTAGTATTATAGTAATGCCAAAGGCAATAGCAGATCCTTTAAAGATAAAGTATGAGCCACTCACTAAAAGAGTAATGCAACTAGATGGCAAATCAGTGAAAACAATAGGGAGAATTAGACAACTCCCATTACAATTATATACTTGTCCCAACATAATTTTCAATCAAGATATAGTAGTCATAGATATACCTCTTGTTTTTTGTTTATGTTTATCAAGAGACTTTACAGCCAAGATAGGAGGATATATGTCTCTTGATTGGTCTCACCTCATCCTAAGAGCCAAATATGGTTCAAAGATGAAAATTATATCTGAACCGTTATCAAAGGATCATATCAACAATGAACCAACATCAAAATTAGAGGTAGATCATCCTATGTTAAATAAATAAGAAAGGGTTCTTGTTGAAGAGTTAGGTGACTAGATTGAGCATGATCAAGAAGAAGAAAATAACCAGTTGTTAGCTATGATGCATAGTGACCCATATGGGAATTATGACTCTACTGGTCTGAGCACTTATGTCATTTTTGATGAGGACCATGAAATCCCTAATGTTTTAAGGGAAGAGACACCAACTACTCAAAAATTTGAAAAAGATTCAGAAATATGGACCCTAAATTTTGATGGGGCTAGAAGTAAAAATGGTGCTGGTGAAGGAATTTGTCTTACTGCTCCAAATGGTGAAAGAATTTTAAGGGCTATCCATTTCCAATTTGATTTTACTAATAATTATGTTGAGTATGAAGCTTTAGTACATGGGCTTCTATTAGCCAAGAAAAAGGGAATAAAGAATCTAATAGTAAAAGGAGATTTAGAATTAGTAGTAAAGCAAATTAGAGAAAAGGCAATAGCCAAAAATGTAAGGATGAGATCCTACAAACATAGGATTTGGGACTTAATGGAAGATTTTGAAGCCTTCAATATTGAAGTAGTCCCTAGGATTCAAAATTTTGAAGCTGATAGGATGGCCCAGATTGGCTCACAATTTGATCTAGTGACTGGCCTATTAATTAACAATGAGTTAGTAAAAGTTATAGTGAGGCCAACTATTCCAGACAATGATGAGAATTGGCAAGTATTTGAAAATGATTCTCAGGTACTTTCATTCTTACAAAAATTAGATGAGTTTACTGATCAATTGCAAACCAAAATTGAAGAGGCATCTAGAGATGAAGTCATACAATTAAAGACTAATAAGCTCCCTAAAGGCTTGATCACTTTAGAGAATCTATTTGATCTAGAAGATGTAAGTCTAGAGAAGAAAAGATTCCAAGTAAACAAAGCAGACTATTCTAAAATTGAGGTGAGTGAATGAAAAAAATTAAATGTTAGAAATTCTGCAACTCAAGGAGAAAAGGAAAGACTAGTTGAATTGTGTAAAAAATATGATAGAGTCATAGCCTAGAGCTATGAAGACCTTCATGGATACAATAGAGACATTATTCAGCACATAATAGAACTGACTGAAGGATCTAAGCCCATTAAACAGAAATAGAGGCCAGTGAATCCAAGGATTGAGCCTCTAATGGTAGATGAGTTGCAAAAACTTTTAGATTCTAAAATAATTTTTCCAATCAAACACTCAATTTGGGTATCAAATCTAGTACCAGTTAGGAAAAAGAATGGTGATATAAGACTTTGTGTAGATTTCAGAGATCTAAATAGAGCATCTTTGAAAGATCACTATTTTGTGCCCTCTATGGAACAAATTCTATAAACTATGGTTGGATCAGAGAGATTTTCTTTGCTAGATGGTTTCTCTGGATACAATCAGATTTGGTTGGCCGATGAAGACCAATACAAGACTTATTTTACTACCAAATGGGGAACATTTGCATATGCTAAGATGCCATTTGGCCTATTAAATGCTAGAGCCACTTTTCAAAGAGCTATAGATGTTGCATTTGGGGAACTTATAAATAAAATCATCCTGATTTATCTTGATGATCTTACTATTTTTTTTTAAATGTTGTTGATCATTTAAAAGCTATTTTTAAGAAATGTCAAGAATTTAGAATATCCTTGAACCCTAAGAAATGTATCTTTTCTATCCCTCAAGGCAAATTATTTTGGCATATAGTATCTAAAGAAGGAGTTTCCATAGATCCTGAAAGATTTGCAGCTATAATGAACCTACCTCTTCTAGTAAATAAAAAAGTAGTTCAGTCTTTTTAAGGGAAGATTAATTTTATTAGTAGGTTCATATCTAATTTTATAGGCATAGTGAGACTAGTGACACTCTTTTTAAAGAAATACCTAATTTTCAAGTGGACTATAGAAAGAGGACAAGCTTTTGAAGAGGTCAAGAAGGCTATCTCAACAGCCCCAATATTTAGAAACCTAGATTTTTCTAAGCATTTTGTAATGTATGTCTATGGAGGAGAGTTAAGTATTGTTGTTGTCTTAACACAAAAGGATGATAGATAGGAGGAAGAGCACCCAATAGCATTTTTCTCAAGAACTCTCAGGGAGTATGAAACCAAATACAATTTTGTAGAGAAACAAGCATATGCTATGGTAAAAGCCCTAAAGAAATTTAGGCATATGGTATCAGGAAGCAAAATTTTGATACTTGTAACTCACCCAAGTGTCAGACAATACATCATGGAGTGATAAATTACTGAAAAAAGAGCTAACTGGATAACCAAGATCCTTGAATATGATGTAGAGGTCAAACCCACTAAGTTAGTCAGAGGCAGGGGTTTGTGCCAATATATGACTCAAGAGCTTGAAAAGATGATACGTGAAGAGACAAATTCACAAGGAGAAAAGGAAATTGTATTAAGGATACAAGAGGTAGATCAGGAATCTTGGGTCACAAGTAGGATTAATTTTATGAAATATGGGATTTACCCAAGAGAAATCCCTCAAAATAAGAGAAGATATTATAGGATACAAGGAGTTTATTTTGTTTTAATTAAACAGGTTCTTTTTAGAAGAAATTCTGATGGCAAATTGTTAAGATGTGTAAAAAAGGCTAAGGCTAAGAAAATACTACATGAAATGCATCATGGAGTATCAGGTGGACATTTTTCTACAAAGACCACAGTTATAAAGATACGTGAGGTAGGTTATTTTTGGCCTACTTTATTTGCAGATTGTTATCAGCTGGTTAAAAAATGTCAATCATGTCAATATTATGTGGGGATGAGAAGGAATGTAGCAATGCCCCTTAGTCCTATAATTGTGGATGAACCTTTTGCTCAATGGGGTCTTGACTTCATTGGAATGATAAATCTGGTGTCTAGTATGGGTCATAAATGGATATTAACTTCCACATATTATTTCACTAGATGAACCGAAGTAGTGCCACTTAAAGAAGCAACAGAAAATTTGATCCTAGATTTTCTAGGGAGTATCACTACTCACTTTGGGGCTCCTCGAACCATAGTTTCAGGTAATGCTAAAGCATTTTTAGGTTTTAAAGTATCTGACTTGGCATTAATTCATGGAATATATCTAAAAACTTGATCCAATTATTACCCTCAGGGTAATGGTTTGGTAAAATCAACTAACAAGAACCTGATTAGACTCATCAAAAGAATAGGGGCTGATGATCACAAAGAGTGGCATAAAGTGCTTAAATTAGCACTTTGGGTTGATAGAATCATGCCTAAACAGGTGATCAAAATGTCCCCATATGAATTGGTATATGGAAAATCTGTTGTAATACCACTAAGTTTGGAGATTCCTGTTCTCCAACTGATCAAACAGATTGAAATTGAGGAAAATGGCCCCATGCAAGTCAGACTTGCAGAACTTTTGGAAGTTCAGGAAAAGAGGGATGCAGCCCATGATTCATTGGTAAAGCATTAAAAAATAAATAAAGACTATTTTGATAAAAGGACTTCAAATCCCCATTTTGAAACAAGCTCAATTGTTTTGAAATGGGATGCAAGCGCTGCCAAGCTGGGTCAACACACTAAATTTGAACCATTATGGACTGGCCCTTATAAAATTCATGCATGTAAACAAAAAAATTTGTTTGAGCTAGAAACAATGGAAGGCAAACCTGAAGAGATTCTTGTGAATGGAATCTATTTGAAACATTTTAGTTAGGTTGTCTCCCTGATGCATTATAGTTAGTTTCCCTTTCATAGTTGCTTTCTTTTCCCATTTTGCTTTCCCACTTTATTTTAAATAAGTGTTCTTTGAAGACATAGTAGCAGCTCAGGTTTTTTTTCAAAATTCTCAATACATTGAATATCTCCCAAATCTTTAAAAATCCCCAAAGTACCTTGCACTACCACTTGCATAAAGTGTCTATCTCACTGTCCCATGAAGATTGAGTAAGATTTACTAATGGTTATCTAAGTTTAATGCCATTTTGAGACTTGATGGGTCAATAAATACCTCCTAGCAAGAGTTAAAGCTTATAGTTTCTCAAACATTCCTGCATCTATGAGAAAATATTCTACTACTTGCATTTCCAGTTTTTTGTAAACCTACTTAAGCAAAAGTGCTTTCTATTTTGCAAAAGTTCATACCAGTTATCATAGAATAGATATAGAGATGGAGGGAGCATAGTCTTTGCAACAAGGAACTGGGATTTATGAATCCCTTGATAAGTTTCTTATGATCAAGTCATATGCTTTAGCCCCCGTGTAACCATTAAAGACCTACCCATGGACCAGAGTCCCTGAGGTTAGTCAAGCAAGTGACCCAGCAAAGATAAAAAATTATGCAAATGGAGTCATGGACCCAATTCTTCAAAGAACCAATATCAAAACTCTTAGAGAAGGGGCACATCAAAGGTGTCTTTAGAGGGCCAAGGTGGGGTAATATGATACATTTACAATGAGGATATGGACTTCACAACTGGCATAATTCATTGTCCCAAGTGTGCATCCATGCCCTGACTTGGTCAAACTATGCACAAACTTGTTCCATGCACCCTCAAACACCATATAATAGGGTCTATTCATGGTGAAAATCACACCACAGGCTATCAGAGACATGTTAGCCATGTATCACAATATGACAGCTACATTTCCCACTATTGCTAAAATGCAAAGAACATGGGCAAACATCAATACTCAATTGAGGTTCTTAAGATCTGAATTGCAAATGGGCGATGATGATACTACTATGCTAACACTACCTACAGTAAGAGCCCAATTCATACAAGCTAGCTAAGATGCACTGTCAATGATGGCTTTCATCTTCAGCATGAAAGATGATATGGCAATCTATGGAGAACAAATGGCTATCCTCTTCAGGTTGAAAACCATCAACAAGACTCAGGACTATCAGCTTGATTTTTTTGAGCAGATTACATACTCAATGGTGGAACAACTTGCCCAATTCAAATCAAAATGGGTTTTTAAGTACTCTTCTTATTTGTTTCACCTTATGCTCTATCAAAACTCCAACATCTTTTTTTAACATATGCATCTTGATATGTATGGCCCAAGTTTTGATATATAAAAGACCACTCCTATGTCTACATGGCCACATATTTTGTCAAAAACTAGTGATCCATATGAATTTTGGGAACTATATGTTACCCCTACTTTTTGTCACCTGAGCCCAGAACCAGTTATAAATAGACTATTTCTAAGTGTTTCAAACCTTCTGGCCAATTGCCCAATTCCCTGTGATTTCTTTTTTGGATCCCACCATATAATTATTAGAGTCCATGGTTTTTGTGGGGAACCAATGTTGCTACCTAAGATTTTGACTCTTAGGTTAGCATTCTTGGAGGTCACCAGGTAGGTGTCTATAATAGATAATGAATATGGCTCTTCAAAGAGGAAGAGGAAAATGTATGACCTCCCATGGATGACAAACAACATGACACTAGAGGCTAGAGATGCTGAAATTGTGTTACTTAAAAGGCTAGCCTTCCTAGGTTTCCTACTAATTGAACATAAATTTGTATATGACCCAAATGGTTTCATAGCTTCATGGATCAGGGCTAATAGGGTTGCTACCAGAATTGCACATGAGGGCCACCCCTTTTGGGAAAACAAAAAAAATCCTAGGGAAGATACTCCTAGATTTTATGTTGAATCAACAGATTTGCCACTTCCACAAAACAGACCATGGGAAACTTTTTATGATAAGTAGAGGGATATTTATCCTAAAATTAGAATGAATTCTAGCTTAAAAAGGGCACTAAAGAATAAAGACTGGGATGCTAAGAAAATAGAAGCCTATTGGAAATATAGGCAAGAAATTTGTCAGACAACTCATTCTTTTGAGAACGTAGACTCAAATGAGAGGTGGGAGGAACTCTGGGATGAGTGTCATCTATCCCCTATATCTATCCCTAACACAAGCAATTTGCTGATATAGGGTGTAGCGCTAAAATCTAGAGCAGGCTCCAGTCAAGAATCACAGGCCCCAGGGCAAACCACAGCTGCAGTCATTGTAACAGTTTGGCCCCAATCTCTTAGCATCATGGAAAAACAAAAGAGTGTGGTTCCTTCACCACTAAAATCTTCCCCATCAGCATCGGTTATTGAAGTTCCCAATTCCCCACAAGCACCACTAATAGCAGTGGTAGATGTTAGCAAAAAAGAAGCATAGCTAGAAGAAGAAACACCAAGGAAATAGAAAAGGCTGAGGTTTCAACTTGAGTCTGAGGAGAGGGCAGAACCCTCATAATGCCAATTGTAGAGTATTGTAGTTTCTCCTCAAGTAAGTATCATTCCTCCTCCTCCTTAATCTTTTTCTTCTCATGTGGGCATGATGATTTCCTATAGTTAGATGACATCCCCTGCCACCTTTGTCGTGCCCATTTCTCACTCTGCCCCATCTATCCCTACTCAAGCTTTATCATTGCCTCACTTTTCTCCATCTATTCCCAAGAAACTACCTCCTCAGATTGTCCATAGCCAACAATTGGCTATTCCATATGGTTTTCCATAAGGACATCCTTTTGTGAGTGGAAACATTGCCTCTCCTTCTACCTTCCAAACTCAAGTAGATGTTGCTAGGAAGGTGAGGGAAGCCCAAAGAGAGAAAAAGAGGATCAAGGAAAATAAGGCCTTGGCTGCACCACATTTGTGGTCACAATTTGACCTAATTTAGTAGAAATTGACGGTGACTCATTTGTCACCAAATATAATAAATTCAAGTGAGCAGATGTAGCCAAAAGACTACACAATGAATGTAGTGGCCATAGACATGTCCCTGTTCAGACCACAAGAGAAAATTGAGCTATTAACTGAATCCACTTCTACATTTGTTGAAGACTACTTGAAAACATCAAGGAAGCTATAGAAGATGGAGGTTGATCTAGCCAAAAAGAAGGCAAACTATAGTAGTTTGACCACAAAAATCAATAGAAAAGATAACAAAATAAAGAGTCTAAATAAATAGTTGCAAGATATTGTTTCCCTTCAGACTCACCAGGTGATCCAGGCCCAAAATGATTCCTTAAAAATAGGGCTAATGCAGGTAAAAGATGTAGTGATGACCCTAAGGTGAGAAAAAGTAGCATTACAAGGAAAATGCAAGGAAAGCCTATTACAAGTTACTTAATTGCAACAGAAGCTACTGAACTAACAGAATAATACCATAGCTATATAAGCCCAATTTCAAGCTAAGCAACAAAGAGTAGAAAAATTGACACTAGAGCTAGCCAATAGGCCAAAGAATGTAGGAGTGTTAAAATTGGTGAAGGAGCTTTATGAATCAATGTGGAAAAGAATCTCTTCAGAGATTATTCATCTCAGGCATTCTCTCACCTTCCTGCTAAATGCATAAAAATTTTCAAAAAGGTGTAAAATTCAATTGAAAACACTCTGGCTATAATTTATAGGAGAGTATTAGACTCTAAAATGTTGCTACAAAATCTTTATGATGTAATGGATGGAATGTTGTCAGTAGCAAGAATTGATAACAAAATGGTCACTGCTAAGTGAGTGAATGAGGTTCTCAGTTGTAACTCCATAGCCATCAATTGTAGAGAGCTTCTCGATGTAATGAAAGAAGGAATCAATGAAATGAAACAACATATTAAAGACCTAGTGCAATTAGGTCTTCCTCCTCCATTTCCTGATGACAAAACTATGCTAATGATTGATGAAATTAAACCTTTATTATTGGCCAAGTAGAATGATCAAGCAATTTTTTAGGATTTAAGGGATGATTCATCAGTAGCTGAAGTAGAAGTTGTTTTGATTCCTGTTTCCTAGCTTGAATTCAAATTAAAGGCTACAGTTCAGATTTTGCAAAAAATTTCACACAAGGATATTATCAACCTTGATTTAGCCTTCAATGAATTATAGAATAAGTAGGGGTTATCTGATGATGAGTGGTCTACCTATCAAACAGCATTGTTGAAGATATGATTTTTTTTCATTTTGATCAAGCGGGAGTTGTAGTTTCTTTTTGAGCAGGCTCAAAAGTCCTTGGGGTCACCAATAACTGTAGAGTAAAAAATAATCTACGTTTCATTTTGATTCATAGTCATGCAATTCAAATTTTATCCCTATACACTTTGGTTTGAGAAGATGGATTTTTTGACTCAAAGTGCAGGCTTGAATTTCTTTTTGCCTCAATTTTGTCTAAGTGTCAAAATCGAGTGGAAGTTACCAAGTGTCATCAGCCGAGGCACCTTTCATAATTTCTAGAAGTTGGTCCAGACATGCCATGCATATCATATTAACTCAATGAAACATGACAAGTGTCAGCATCTGCATTTCAAATCTCTTTTGAGTGAAAGGTTTCAATAAGCTAAGTATCAGGATCAAGTGAAAGGCACCAGGTGGCAATAGTGAAAGGTTTCAATTTGATTTTATAAGAGCAACAAAATAAGCCACCACCTGTCAACCTCTGAATTATCTTCATTTTGTTTCATTGACAAGTAAAGATTGTGGTGGGTCCCAGGTTTTTTTTAAAGCAAGCAAAAGTCACCAAGTGTCGTCGTCTAGGTAAGTATGAAATGAGGCCCAATTATTTATATAGTATAGATAGGGCAATGTGGAGATGGACATGTGTCACCTTCCATAGGTTTCTCTAAAGATAGCTAAAGGCAGCAGAGATCACCATGTGTCCTTTGTCAAGAATAAGCAGGAAGCACCACATGTCCCTATCCTCTTTTTGAATTTGCTCAGGTGAGAACTACTTTGGGTCCCATTTTCTATAGAAGTTGTTTTAAGTTTTAGGAGAATCAGATAGTGACAGATGTCAAGGACTGAACACCTCTATGTGAAGACACAGTAAGAGTATAATTTACACAAAATGTGCCATGTGTCTTCAGTAAAAGCTGTAGAACATGCCAAGTGCTATTTTCTAGTGCCTCCTAAATAATAAGAAGGTTTTCAAGAAATTGGCCAAGTGTCCTTTTATATTTAATAGAAGGGAGCGTCTTGTGTATCTATTTCAGCCAATGAACTGCAGGAAGACAACATTTCAAAATCTAAGAAATATCTTCTATTAGACACTTCCAATTTAGTTAGAGATCAATTGGGCCGTTAGATTGGGAATATGCAGATAATTTGGAGTAGATCCAATGCTATAAAGAGGGGTTCAAAGATCATTAGAGGGATCATTAGATAATTGGAGAGAATTTTCTATGAGAGACTATTGTCAAGAGTTTTTATACTTTTAGAGTTGTGATCAGGAATATCATTTGCCTTTGTTCTATTTTCTTGAATTGGAAAGTTTATGTAACTATGCATGTTTCTCTGCCTCTTATGTAACTTGAGAGTTAATAAGAAGACTAAGTTATGTGCCTTTGTTGATAATTCTCTGTATCATTGCAAAAGTAGACTAAGTTTTGAGCCTCTATTTCTATTGTTTCTATCTTTTACATTGATCATGCCTTGTTTGCTCTTTAATGTAATCGAATCTCACATATAGTTTCACTATGCTTAGAATTAAGGGTTAAATTACATTCAGGTGCATCACCATAGTTAGATTTTCTTTCTTTACATTTGTGTTTCTATTTAGATTCCTATCCCTTTCCTCCCAACACTCGAGATAAAGAACAGACTAGCTTCTTAAAAATATGGAGGTCGTTTCAAGTTGCAAGTCCCACATTCTTCAAACTTCCCATTGTTGGTGTTAGAACAAAGCGCTATTTTAATCATCAACAATATGTTAACTAGTATGTTATATCTCTAGAATGTAAACTTATTATTTTTTATCTCTCTTATAGTGTTCCTGAAGAATTTCTACATGCTTATAAACTCATCAATAATTTTTTGAACAATGTGTTCAATGGAATCTAATTCAATTTTGAAAAAATTAGAAGTTTTCCCTATGTGTTAGAGACATTAATTAGGATTAAAACTTGATTAAGATTTTTTTGATCAGGCATAAGTATAGGATTATTTTTAAAAAAAAGAGGTTCTAATTTAGTGCCACATGAGTTAGAGGCACTAAGTAAAACCTAGTTTTGATTATTGGCCATGACATTTTTATTGGTGTTTGGAATGGGATTCAAGACTAGGGAGTTTTGAATGATGTTAGGTATGGACAAACCCTATAATTGAGGATTTATTTGTCTATTAATTTTGATGGATTTAACATAGTTATTTTTTTAATTATTAATATTCTGAGCTCTACATAATAATAATTTAATCATAGAATCTAAGGTATTTTTATGCATTTCAAGGGTTAGGGTAATAGTGGATCTGTCTGCAGTATCCACATAGTTGTAAAAATTTAGAGATCTTGCATTGAAATTTCTAATCAGTTCATTGGGTTGCCTTTTCATACTACAAAAATGTTGGTATACTATATTGGGACTATAAATTTTTCCAAATTGTGCCATAAATGTTTCATGGCATTGATTCCATGATGTAATTCAATTTTATAAAAGTTTGAGTAACCATTCATAAGTATCATCTTATACTATGAAATGGAATAGTCTAAAATCAACTTCTTCATCATGTACATTTAGCAAACCTATAAAAAATTTGAAAGACTTCATATGTTATTCTATAGTTCATCCCCTAGAATGAGAGAATGAAGAAAGGTACTTCTTTAGATTCTTTGGTACATCATTGATGACACCATCTACAAATATGGTTGAACATCTAACCAATCCATATTAAAATTTTGGCATTGGTTCCCTTGGGTTGGTGAATTTGGTTGAGTGATACATCTCTTAGGTACACCTTTATCTCCTAGGTCTCTGATGAACTTATAAAGGTGATAATAATAGTATACAAGAATCATAATGAAACCTTGTTAACCTTATTAAGGGATCTAGTGTACACAAAGTGAGTGGATAATAATAATCAGAGAGTATGGGCCCTTCTTTTAGTGCCAAATAAAACTTGTTGATGTGTGTTTTACACACACCAAGAGTTATTAGAAAAATGTCCCTAAAATTTTGAGATTGATGAAATATTCACTTCAAGGCATGAGTTGTGGGTATCAGTTTTATAAATAACCATATGTTTTAATATGTCTAAGTGAAGTGGTTATTAACTATTGATGGTTCAGATGTGACAAATGTTTGAATTATACTTGAGGTGGATGGATGGATCTAGCCTACGGTGAATTTTTTCAAAAAACATAAAAAGGAGGGAAGTGTAAGGAAGTGTAAGGAAAAAAATAAGGGGATCTATGATCTAATTGGAGATTAAACCCTTAAAATTTAACTTAATAAACTAGGAAAAATATATGTCATCAACCAATGTCTATAGTGCAATAGTAAAATCATAATATATATAAAACATAACAAAGAGACTAAGGAAATAATTATAGTTGGATTTAATTCCCATAATCAAATATGTTATTAGTATTATATTTTTAAGCATATCCCAAGTCTCTAACAAGTTTTAAGTATGATATATAAGCAAATAACTGAAAAGACTAACAAAACATTCAATTTTATCTGTATTAAAAACATGCACTTAGCTTACCACATATTTATCAACTTAATGGAAATCCTTCAATGTATCATATAAATTTTTAAGAGAAATCACATTCACACAAACCCATATAAAATTTTTAGAAAATTTCATTGCTTGCATTACTTTCCAAAATTTACTAAAAAATAAAATAGATACAAGAAATGTTTATATATATTTTGGATGGGATCACCTCATCCTCAAATCTTGTCTAAATTTGTCAAATCTAAAATAAGGCTATCTAATCATGCAAACTCTACATATTTTATATTGTATATAAATAAAATTATTATTTTTTATCTTATACATGTGTACAAATATATAAATAGGTTGATTAAAAAGGAACTCTAGTAGTCAATTGTTATGTGAATGGCATGTTAGATGGGACTGTATTACAACTAAACTAAACCATAGTTAATGCTAGTGGATTAGAGATACTAGAAGTAAGGGATGTTGATGTAGAAAATAATTGAATTATTTTATTGACAAAATTCAATGAAGGCATTGCTACATTTGTGACTATAGTTGATCTGAGCTAAGTATGTAAAGGAATGGTTACAAAAGGTAAGGTCACCATCACTGGCTCTATTGGTGTGTATATTATTATGTATTTGGACAAAGGAGACATGGTAATCGAAACATGATTTCATGAATAATAATATCATGCCTAAGTGTATTACCATCCCTATTGATTTATATTTTCATACTCAGTCATACACATTATAAAATCCAGTTCAATATCTTCAAAATTAATGATAAGGAAGCTGAACAAAATTTGAATCATGTCCATTAGTTTTTGGTGTAACTTCATTGAGGTCATAAAATAAGTAAATAAATATTTTTATTATGTTGACTTATCCTTGGGTAAAAAATTAACTAAATTACTTAGTCACTACTTTTAAAAAATTATGTTTTCTACCTCTATTTTAAAACTAGTAGTAGCAATCCTCAACAAGCTATCAAAAAATGGTTTAATGACTACATTCCCCAATGGCATAAACATTCCATTAACGCACATATCTCCTATAATCTAGAATAATATTTTTTCTTGGTTTTTTAGTTGTTTAACTAGATCTTGCATCTACTTGTGTCATTCCATAAGTTAACTTCTCATACTAGTCAAAAAATTCTGAGCCTAAGTAATAATTCAAAATTGTAGCAAAATAAAGTGTTTATATTGATTTTTCCTTATTTCCTTTTCAATGAAATATAATTTGTCATCAAAATCATTTACATATTCATAAAAATTTACCACATTATTTCATTATGGTTGTGACTCCCCCTCAACTGTTGGATAAATCATACTACGTATTTGGAGGCTCTATTTTAACATGTGCCTCTAGTCTTTTATTTCTATGTTTGATACCTTGAAAAATATTTTAAAAACTCCCCTAGTAGCATATACCATGGATATGGGGTCTTCTTTAATTTCATCTTCATCCCCATGTTTGGTGTTCTTCTTCTTTGTCAACGAAAAGAGTTCTTATTCTCTCATAAACTTTGTAGGTTTCCCACTAGTAGTAATAGTCCTTTGCCTCACCATTTTAAGTTTTTTTGATATTTAATCAAACTATATAGTCAACTTGGGCTCCTCAATGATCACTATATATTTCATATTTGACTACTCTAATTACATTTTATGTATCCATGGAGGAGTCACTAGTAGATCTTAGGGACAAATTTTAAAGGTGTTGTGTAAAGTGTTATGTGATGGAGGCATGAGAGTGGAAGGAGATGGAGGACTTTGGGAATTTGGAATGAGGAATGAAGGAGATGTAGGACTAGAATGGGTAGGTGTATGTAATGAAGGCAAAGGTGAAATGAACAACCTCTCCTTGTATATTTTTATCTGATGGGATGTCCTAAGGACATATTTAGTGAGGTCAAGGGACTCTTTGACTGAAATAATTACAGAGTCTATTGGGAGACCCTGAGTAATGTAAAAACCTAATTGGGAGAAGAGATGATCCTATAGGTGTTATCTTGAAAAAAAATGTGACACAATATCCTCAAAATGTGGACTAGTGATTGCAATGCCTAGGTCAAGTGAGGGAAGAGTTGTTTGTGTAATAGCAGCCTGGGTTATACTCTTAATGAATTTATCAATAGAGGTATGTAAAATAAACATAAAATCAATATAAGAGACAATTTTAGTCAAATAACTAAAAATTTTAGTCTTTTACATACCAATGAATCTATAAGAGTTGTGGTAATTGGAATCACTACTATAGAGATAGCAAAAATAGTGACTTGAGTGAAACCTTAGGGAAAAGCTACTAAAATGAGCATAGTTAGGAAAATTGAAGTAGTTTATTAGCTTCTCCACCTTGTCCTAGTTCAATATCTTAAGCATGGGGAGTATTGTAACTTTCATTCCCAAAATTATTATTCAATGGCACTACATAAAATATGTTTGATGATATTCATGCCTCTAGGTTTCCACCATGGCTTATATATTAATATACATATTCATCTTATTCATATAAAGAATCCTCTATCTAATTTTTTTTCACCAAATTAGTATTGTATGGAAGGTGGAATAGATATTATTACACAATTTATAATAGAAGGTGTGGTTGTGCCCTATAATGAAAGAGGAGAAGAGAATTTAATTATTGTTGGAACTTGCGGTGACAATACTATTGTAGTTGGTAGAGTGATTAAAAATATGATATTTTAAGATTATCCTATTTCTAGACCTTGTTACTTCATTTCTTATGGATTTGGGATGTTATTAGCCATTATTTCCCTTAACTACTCTTCAATTTATTCTTATGTTTATTCCTTTGTTTGAGTATGTTAGACTTAGAATTTTTTTATTCCTTCTCTATCCTAAGTGTATCTTTTTTGGATTTAGATGGGTCTAATGGATCATCTATGTGATCTTCAGAGACATATAAACTCTTCTCATTATTTTACAAACATTTGAACCATCTTCAGGGTTGAGTAAGATTAGGTCATGTTCATACTCTTGGTGATCATAATCTTATCTATAGAATTTGTCTATTCGTTGTCTTGTTACTTTATTAGCATCCCATCATCTATGATTATAAAATCCAAACTTAAATGAGCCCTAGTTTCTTGAGGTCTTATCCAATTTTTCCCAATTTTGGAACTGTTGTCTCTCAATGTTAGGGGGGTCTTGTGGTACTTGGCTAATCTAGCCTTCCTCAGATTATCATACACATTATTGGATAATTGGTAAGCTATCTCTTACTCATATAATTCATTAGGTACAAAAAATCATTGTAATAAGGGAGAAACTAAGGTTCCCTCAACTCTAATGCTAGTGTGATTTGGATAGAACTAATAATCACCTAAATCTCTTAATGATATTTTAATCTGGCAGGTTGCCCATTTATGGATCTCTAAACAATATGGTAGAATTTTTTTTAATAGTTTTCATATGATACCTATATTTATGTATGTGAATATGGTCAAAATCATCATGTATCCTCTTTATCCCTTTTGGCTTGTAGGGAAAAATGTTGGTTGGAGTAATTGT
Organism: Torreya grandis; assembly: GCA_037957365.1. Lineage (NCBI taxonomy): Eukaryota > Viridiplantae > Streptophyta > Pinopsida > Cupressales > Taxaceae > Torreya > Torreya grandis. The sequence goes on from JARHVA010005142.1 coordinate 821,983, forward strand.
TCCACATATAACATGTTTATGTGGGTCTTATGCACAATCTAAAATTTAAATGAGGTAACCTATAATGTTTTAGGATATCAATGGAGCTAAAATCTAGTCTATGGCATGAGTTATAGGTATAGTTTAAACAACATTTTGGTATAATAGTAAGTAGATCATGTAGGTTGTCATTTGGGTCTGCTTGTAGTGAAATGAATCCTAGTAAAAAAATCATACCTAAGTGAGTGGGATGGATGGGTGATACCTAATCTAGAGTGGATAGATTTCAATCAAATAAAATTAAAAATGAGGGAAGGTTAGATCAAAAAATAGGGTTATTTTGGTCTCAAAGGGTTAATTTCTAGGATATTTTCTTGGTGGACAAGTGCTTTCAAAACTAGTGCTTACTTTTTATAGTTGTTGCACACTCATAGGTAAACACAGTTATGAAGTATGGGGATATAGGAAACTTGATGGTCTCAACTGAAGGTTAATTTCTTTAGATTTTATTTTACACACCCTTAATTATAAGGTTATAGCTTTGACCAAGCAAGCATCAAAGGTAGTTGTTGTACATACTTGGAAAACTATACCATAAGAAAGCATTCATAGACACTAAGAATATTAACATAGTTTGGAGTAATTTCTTAATTACCCAATGAAATCTACTAACTTTTAATAGATTTTGAACATCTAAAATTAACATACATTGATAAAATAATTAGAATTTATCCATAGCTTTTGCACATTTCAAATTAATGTATTATTACAACTAGAAAATTAAAACCTTAATATCACAAGAATGGAGGGAGAGAACACCAATGCAATTACATGACAATCAAAATTGATTTCTTCTTTTATTGATGAAGTCTTGCAACCATTTAGAATGTGAAATTACATAAATATATAGACTTGTGGAGGGGATGCATCATTCTCCAAGTGCATGTAAACTCATGGATACATGATGTAGTTAGAACCTCAGTTCTAATTCCAGCCTTAAAATTTAATATTTTACATGCTTATAGATAATTACATATATGTCAAAATTAGTTGGCCTATGTAAGGTGATGCAACATGTGCATGCATAAAAATATCTAGATAAATTTACATGTATGTTATAGTTAAACTATAAGTGTAAAAAGTAAGTATTATTTACATGTATTCATATAGCCTTCAACTCAAGGTTGACTAGGTGTTTGCATGGTGGGCATGGGTGTTGGATGCACAAAAGTGGATGTTTGTGTTGAACTTAGAGTTAAAGTTCTATCATTATTATTAACTTCTAAAACTTGATATTTTTTGTGCTTGATTTCATACTAGTATCTAGCTATTTTTATGTTAAGCAGTGAAGCCTTTTGCACCTTGTTTACTTGCTCTATGAGCCTTGCATGTTCAGCATTTGTAGTTTTGAAGTTAGATCTAAAAATATCAATTTTAATGACCTTTTTCCTAGAAATATTGATCTCATATTATATTTACTCTACGGTCTTCCCTTTTATATTTTGTTTGAAGTTTTATGAATCTTATTGTAAGAGTTGGTTAAAATTGGCCCTATCAATAAGTCTTCCTATAGAATCCTTTGCCTTTGAAAGCTTCAGTTCATCCAAAATCAGCTAAGTGAGAGCTTTATATTTTAAGTACTTAAGAATTAGTGCCTTAGACACATCAATCCATTCTTTAGCCTCTTATGTCTTGATGACCACCAAGTTGAGGGCATTGGTAGCCTCCAATGGTGCCATCAGGTTTAAGTGTGCATATTCTTTGCTAGTTGTTAAAATAATAAGAAATTTTAGTTTTTTCTCATCTATTTTCAAAGAATTAAAAATTTTGGTAGTATTTATAATATGGGGTTCCAATTATACCCTAATTTCACTAATAGCTTCAATAGTATTATATAATTTAGAAGTAACACTCTTGACATCCATCTCTATTTATACTAGAACATGGACAGTTTGTTATTATTCTCTTATTTGTTTTAGTTATTTCTCTAGTTCTCTCCTCACCATTTTAGTTCCTTCATGTATCTCTACTATATCATCTTTTTGTGTTTCAAAATATGATTTAAAATCCTCTATATATGGGTATTTCCCCAATTTTTTGTTCTTCATCTTAGATAACATAAACATTTATTACCTCTCCTCCACTATGATTACTCTTACAATCTCATCTTCTAGCTTCCTCTTTTTGACCCTCTATACACTCCCACTAGATTTATCAAATACCAAAATTATAATGGTAAATTATGTAATTACTATATTATGTCTTTTATATGTCTTTGACTGCATAATTTTTTACCACTATGAGAGGACTAGCTAGGTTGGGTCTATGGGTTGAGTGTTTAAAGCTATAGTCTCACCCAATATCTCTCCTGAGGTATGCCTCATAGATTCCTCTATAATGGGATCAAGGGGTGAAGTCCAAAATATTTTGGACCAATCCATTCCACCATATTATGGTCGTAGATGGACTATGTAAACTAGATTTTTATTGTTCTTGGCCTTCTTGGTGGTTATCACAGTTGTATATTGAGAGGGACTAAGAGGGGGAACTGGTAGACTTAATTATGTAGATGAAACATGTAGTTGGAAAGTTGACATGGTTGCCCTAGCCTTATTTGTAGATTTTTTCTTAGTTCTTATTGAGGTTAGAATGGTAGTGTAAGGAATAGCAATAGGAATAGTATGAATAAATGTAAAATAAATAATCATAGGAATACCAATTGATGTAGTAGAACTACAAGCATAGATTAGAGATCCTCTACCTTCATAACTAGGAGAGTTAGTTGAATAAGGTGTTGAATAGGAACAACCTCCACCTTAGGGACCAAGAGAGGGGGGGTTAAGAGAATTAAATGAAACAAGATCAAATGAACTAAAATTAAAAAGAAAAACATGACAAACAATAGGGTTAATGGAAATTTGAGGGGTGAGTTGGCTTACCTGATGTCTACTTATACAATGGTGTCTTACCTTTTGAGTCCTAAAGGCTCAATATTTTTTCTCTTTGTAATTTTTCCTCCTCATGAATATACTCCCCTCTAACTACCTCTTGTGTGGTTAGCTTAATTGATGGTGATTTTTTGGCTAGGCTATATGGAAGGGGTTGATCCCTTGGCTTATTTGTATAATAAATGGTTATACTAGTATCTATGGAATAAGTCTTTTGTTTGGTTGAGATAATCACAATAGAAACCTCTAAAATTGATAAAACATCTCCTTGGGAAGGTCCCTCAGAATCTAAAAAATCAAGACAAATGGGCTCATCTTGTTTTTCCCCAAGTAAAGTATTTAACACCCCTAGTTTTTTTTTCAATGTGTTAAGTACCACTGTGGGTGTTTAGAAGGTTTTATCTTGATCCCCTATTGTATAAGAAGGTCTAATAGTCTATAAGTTTGATTAATCCCATCCTTTAGCCAATGGGAGTCTAGTTCATGCCTTTTTTATAGAAAGGGAAGGTTCCCCTTGAATAAGTTTCAAAAGATCTTCTTTCAAGTGAATTGATTTTTCCCTCTAATTGACATAGTCATCATTTTGAGTGTTGAGGAACAAAAAATCATGATCATAGGGCTGATTTTGATATTTGATGCCAAGTCCCTTGATATGTTTCTATACCTATCCATGGGGATCTTAGTCCTTATGTGGTAATGTAGCCAAGGAATAGTATCCTCTTTTTTTCCCTACCTCATAAAAGTGATTTTGATTGGTGTGGCACATCCTTCCAATATTTAGGTGAGAATCATGAAATTAATCTTTCTTGATCTTGTGCATGTCCTCATCGATACCCCACCATAACTAGTAGGTTATTTCTTACTTCACCAACTTGTCTAGGACATACTTGGGGAGGTGCATAGGTGTAACCTTATGGCCCATAACCATGATGACCATGTAATTAGGGTATAACCAATAGTCTACCCTAATGAATAACTTATTTTTAATTTTCTTTTGTATCCTAGGTATAAGGACTCATGAATAGAAATCCATACTTGGGGGAAGATGTCCTTGGAGATGCGCATAATGTTATAAGTGTACATATATGTGTGCATGAAGGAGAAAGAATCACATATATAATTCTTTATAAAGTTTGGAGGTGGATATAGAGTGAGCCATTTTAAATTTAAATTGTGTCAAGGACTACTTTGAGTAGCTAAGACATCGTATAAAAATAACCTCCCAAAGGCCTCTTGTCCTTATGCAATATCTGATCTTGCAGGATTGCTTCGATCACTTCATCAAAGGTAAATGTCAACTATAAGGTCTTTAGTGAATCAAAAAAACTAATTCCATGTGTAATAATTTGATGCTTTAGTATCCAAATAACCTATTCAATTGGGCCATCCCAATTCCATTCTGAATCTAGTCACTAGTGTGGGTTGCTTATCTTTCAAATTGATTATTTCTATAGGCAGCATCCAAATGCTGAGTTTCTCAACTAATTTTTATTTTTTACACACAACTACTCTATGTAAACCATAAGTGCCATCCACAATATGAAGGGAGAGGTAATTTTGAAATACATTATCAAAGATACATGCCAACACTATTTTGTGTTCAACATGATGCAAGAATGCTCCTCTAGATATCTTCCTAGCGAAGAATAAATATTTTAGGTCAATACAAGGCATGACTTTTGGCTTCATTTATATAAAGTGTAACCATTTATCCTTAAGTAAGAGTTTAGTTTATGTCAATTAGCACTAATCCAAAGTTAAAATATCCTCATGCATATATGCATCAACTTGGTGTATAGCCTCCCATGGCATTTAGTAATTAGTATAATTGTTATTGAATATTATAGGTTTGAAGAGCATATCCATGTACTCAGTGGAATATTTGATATAAAATCTTGAAGGGTGGAGAGTTCCTTGAAATTATCTATATGAAGATGTCATTTTTATTCAACTAAGCTAATATTGGTCTAGTTTGTAATATAGTCATTCAGCTCTCCTGAGTATGTTGTTAAGTTAAAGACATTGCTGGCTAGGGATCTATCATAAGAGACTAATTGAGTTCATAAGTTAGCTTACGATCAAATGGGCACATCATTTTTCACATTACTTTAATATAGCTTTGGCATTAATTTCCAATTTTTATGCCATTAATATCTAATGCTTATAGCTTTTATTTTTTTGCTCAATTTAAATTTTACCTCTTCATTTAGTGGGTATACCACATAGGTACTATTGATGTTTATTAGGAGTAACACATCATTGCCCATTTTTAAGTATCATTTCATCATTTCTTTAACTTTAGTTTACCAAACAATAAGTTTTTGGTAGTCATAAGTGAGTATTCAATATATAACAATATTTTTAAGGTAGATGAGTATCACAAGTAAAAGTTATAAACACATTTGCCAAAGACATAAATGAGTCAGAGGAAATATCCAAATTATTTTATGAAATACCTTGATATGTTGAGCTCTTTTACCAAATAAAAACAACAAAAACCCTTTTGTGATAAGTATTTGTATTGAGGAATTTTGTCAAATAAAGTTGTCGAAAACCTACATATACATAGCTTCCAAAAACCATTAGTAGGTTAGTTGAAAAAGGATAAAGAGGTAAATTCATATGTCTACCAAATAATAGAGTTATAACAATACATAAGGCCTTTATTTTTATAATACTTTCAAGATAGGGTTATAGGCCAATTTTTAAATATATTAGGTCCCTATTCTGATAAAATAGGAATGGAGGTATGTTGGGTACAAAAAATGTTGACTCATAGGGGAAATACTCTCAAGTATTTTAGAATCCATAAATTTTGGTTAAAAACTCTTAAATCAAACATGAACAATTGTACATAATATAATCAAATCAGATATATAAAAGAGACTCCCATTAGCCACATATAACATACTTGCCTTTTCATTTACCCTAGATCTATGTATGAGGAAGTGATTTCCTTTTATCCTTATTATGAGGAATTTAGTAGAGAACAGGGACAACTAAAGGTTTCACTCTATTTTTAAAAAAATAAATCTAAAATATTGGGGGAAGTTTTGGTATTACTCAGGTAATAGATAGGGGTTCATAACTCTGATAGAGTTACCATGGGTTCCTTCTCTTTCCTTCCCCTATATTTTTTCATGATGAATGGTAAATTGGCCTTATTTCATCATTTTAAGCTCTTTTATCACCTTTGTATTTTTTATTTTATGCCTATTGTATCACTCTTTTAAAGATGTTTTGATCCTTATGTTTTCCATATTTTCGTTTTAAATTCATTGTTGGGAGAGGGAGAGAAAAAACCATAATGAGTTAGTATCTATGAAATCATAATTTTAATAGACTATCCCTATCAGTTGTATCCATATCAATGGTTATTTCCTCAAAAAAATATTAATATGATAAGTGCATTTAATCCAAGGAAAGTGAAAATACTTTCTAAAATTTATATGTAATAATGAGAGTATCCTTTATATGTCTGATTAAATTATTTAGTGTTAGCATGTTCATGATCAATTCTCCTATTATAGACCCAAATTCTAAAAATCTAAAATGTAAAAGTGCAAAACATTGAAAATAAATAAATTGGTGTACCTCTTCTCAGTATGTTTTCTCATAGGTTGATCCTTTAGCTTATGAAGATGTTAAAGTAAGTCTCAATAGGTTGGATACTTTAAGCATACTAGGTAATGTCAATCAGATTTCCATGAGACAAAGAGAAATGTCTAATCTAGAGAGTAGGAAGCTAATATATAAAATGACTTGCTAAAAACTAGGAAGGTTAACCTAGGAAGTGGGGAAACTCTTCTATAAAATCTATTCTAATAAAATACTAAATCTAACCTAATCCTACTCTTAACATCACCTTTGTTGTTATTTGGGTACATCCCCAAATTTTACAAATGTGAAGTAATGTTTTAAAAACTATCCATTGATTGGATATGTCACTTCATTACCTTAGAGGTCCCTTAAATAGAAAGCATTATTACCTAAGATATCTAAATTTTTTATAAGGTCCAATCCATAATGGAGTAAACTTATCATGTTTTCCTTTCTTTTTATGGGCTTTGTCCCATAAAAGCACCAAGTTAGATATTTTGAATGCTTTGAATTTTTCTCTTTTGTCAAACCATCCTTTCACTATCTTGACATTTGTTAAAATTATGTAAGGCCTCAGTCCTTGAGTCTTTCATTTATATTATGTCCAGTGATCAATAATCCACCTTATTAATTGGCTCCATGTATATCTTCATAAACTAATAGGTTGGTAACTTAAGCATGATTAGAAAAATAGGTTATCTCCCATAGACCAGTAAGTAAGGTGAGGCTTTTAGTGTTTGTTTGTATCTTGTTTAATCATCCCAAAGTGTGTACTTCAATAGTTTGTGTCAATATCTAGGTTTGTCTATTATGGACTTCATAATGGTATCAATCAAGTTCTTATTTTTTAATTCAACCAACCCATTTCCTTGGGGATAATGGTTAGATGATGACCTAAAGGTGATTCAATTATCATGGGTCTATTTAGTAAATTCAATTGATTAGAATATTGGACCATTATCATAAACTATAGAGATAGGAGTACCATATCTAGTGATATTTTCCTCTAATAAGTTAATCACATATAGTGCTCTTGAATGATTTTTATCTATATTTTTAGTCCATCATGTGAAGTAGTCTATAGCAGTGAGTACAAACTTATGTCCAGTTAAATAATTGGTGTTAATGACCCCAATGAATTCCAAGCACCATTGGCCAAATGGTCTTCCTTCAATCACTAGTTTTAGAGGCATTGTTATGTGTACTTCCATTTTTTCTAAGACTTAGCATTCATAGAAAGTTCAGATGTGTACATGTGTGTCCTTAAAGACTGTTGTCCAGTAATTACCCATTCTAAGGTTTGTATGGGTGATGGTGGTTCCAGAGGGATGACCACTACCTATCTTTTAGTGTAAATTTTCCAAAGTTTCTTGAGTTTCTTCTCATGATATGCATCTCAAGTAGATGCCTTCATAATTCCTTTTATATAAGATCCCTTTTATAATCATGTAATGATCTACCTTGAGTCTCAAATATCTCTTTTATTCTTTTTTGAGCTCTAGGGAATAGGTACCTATGAGCAAGTATTGAATAATGTCAGTATACCAATCCCATTTAGATATCAATTTTTCATAAATGTCCTCAATAGTGATACTTGAGTCAGGCTCAGCCATGAGATGAATAATGCCTTGACCTCTAACAATCTTCGTAGGCTTGATTTTTATGTCAACTTCTTAAAAAATTTCCATCCATTTTCCTCTATGTTATACCAATTCATTTTGTGATAAATTAAGCTTAACATCAAGATCTGGTACCATGGCAATTATTTTGTTTCACAAGATGTAATGTCAAAATTTATTCACCACTTTGACAAGGATAAAGATTTGTTTATCTATCATGGAATACCTGAGTTCTAATTCCTTCAAATCTATACTCATGAACATGATAGGATGCTCACTCTCCTCTTTCTTGTGGGTGAGCATGGGAACAATAGTATGTTCTAAGGTGAATGAATACAAGAAAAAAAATTTATTGAATTTTTGACTTATCAGTATAGGCACCTAGGATGTTACATATTCAATGTCTTGAAAAGACTTCTGAGCTTTTACTATCTATTTCACTTTAGTATATTACTTGAGCATTATATTTAGAGGTCTAACTATTTTTGCAAACCCTGATATAAAATTTCTCTTGAAGTTTATTCTCCCAAAGAAACATTTGAGTTCCTTATTGTTATTTAGGAAAGCAATTTAGGATATCCCAAGAATTCTATCTAGGTCAATCATAATCTTGTCCTTAGTGATGATATTACCCAAGAGATTACCCTCTATGACACTAAATATGTTCTTTTGGGGGTTCATCAAAATGTCAAACTTTTTGCATCTTTCAAATATTTATTTTAGGTGTCCTACATGATCAGTCCTTGATTTTAAGAAGACTATGAGGTAATCCATGTAAATGATTATACATTTACCTATCATCCCTTAGAAGGCATGGTTCATATCTCACTAAAATATATCACCTACATTAATTAGGCCAAATGGCATCCTCTTATATGCATAATTACCCCACTTCATGGTGAATAATGTTTTCATTATCTTATGATTCTACCAGAACCTAGTTGTACCCTAAAAAGTCATCCAAGAAAGACGTTATTCCTGAACCACTCACTATCTAGATGACTTCATCTAAGAAAGGTAATAGATAATTTTCTTTTTCAAAGTCTTTATTTAGGCTTTTTAAATCAACATAAAGCCTAATCTCTCTAGTTTTCTTCTTGACTAAGACTAAATTAGCCACCCAAGTAGAATGTCTAATAGGAAAAACTATTTTTGCACTCAAAAACTTCTCCACTTCCTTCTGAATAAAGCATTCTAGGATAAGATTTATTAGGATTTACCTCTACCTATATGGTATGTGGTCCAAATTTAGTGGGATTATATGGGTGATGACCCTTGGGTTAAAGAGCTTCAAGGATTCATATGTCCATGCAATCACATCCTTGTATTGAGTGATTATACTCTTCATCATTTACAATTCCTCTAGAGAACACCTGAGACCAATATTGGCAGAGCATGGGTTGCACTCATATCCTATATTTTCAATTTTGAATTTAGATTCATTTACTTGTGGCTACCTTTACTTCTAATCTTGAAGATCCAAATCGAATTTCCTTTCCAAGGAAACCATTCCCAAAGGGAGGTAATTCTCCCTTAGCTAAATAACTCTTTCTCCCCATGATTCTTCTTAGCACTAATTTCCTTGTCATTAATGATTTTAAACTTAAATTTTCCTAAGTTAGTCAATAAATGGACAATCTATTAGACATCATCAAAAACTTGGAAATTTTACATGTTGCTTGGAACTAATGGACAAGGTACTAGCTCAATAGATAATCTTTGTACCTTGGACTCCTATAGGGGTGCCGAGTTGGTAGTTGAGGTAGATAATAAATCAAAATCTTGATTTTATTCTCTAGGTATATCCATTATGTTAAAGTCCTCAAAAGACTCAATTGAATCTCATGTTCTATGTTTATACCTTTTTAGATATGATAGCTTGCATTGGTATTTGTTCCTGACCTAATAGACTACTAGTTTGAAATCTCCATAAATCAGCAATTGTTTAACATTATTTTTGATCAAAAAATGTAGTCCTAATATTAATGCCTCATATTCTACTCTATTATTGGTGTAAGGGAATTGTATTTTGTGTGTTGTTAGGTATTTATTTCCTTATGGATCCATTGTTTCAATGCCAACTCTTGATCCTTGGTTGGATCTTGTACCATCAAAGTGGAGGGTCCACAACTGGGAAGTTCCCTATACTTTACACTTCATGATTTTTAGTGAATGTATGGATCTCAATATTAAGAGATTTATAACTTATTTCTTCATTATTTTTATTATATTTCATAATCGGGTGTGGGTGCTTGATTCTTTGAATATCTCTCCATGGTAACCAAATGTGAGAGAAGTATATTACTACATACCCATTCAATGTTTTGGATTAGTCTCTGATAAGGAGGATTTTTTATCCTTCTAAAATGTCTACTTCCATTATCTTGATCATCATTTTTACTCATGGTTAGATTTTACTTAGATTCATACATCGATTAGCTCTTCTATTACAAGGACCACAATCTTATCCAATTATGAAACCATTCTCTTGGATGGATTTGCGGGTCAAACCCAACTTCTAAAAATTTGAAGTAGGCATCACCATGGCTAAATCTCTAGATTCAAATACATAATTGTGGATGTTATTTCAAAATGATGAAATAGTCAATAACAAAGGTGAAACTTGAGGTTTATTTTTGTATATGACATTGATGTGAGCAGCCTTTATCTTTTTGTTATTTTTTTTCCCTATGGTAGACTTCTATAGGAGCTCATTTTATTTTTTAATTTGGGATAATTCATGAAGAGTAGTTTTGGCTTTAATCTTCTTCATTTCATCAATAATGTTGTATCCTCTTTGCCTTGCTTCTCTTTATTTTGTAGTTATTCATTTCCTTTAAGGGGAGGTGGACTATTGTTGGCTCTTAGATTTAGTAGAATAGTAATGTTATTCAGAGGAGTAGACAATGTAAATGGATACTTATTCCTCAATTTATAATTTACCTTATGATATTATTGGAAATCATGCACTTCATTATATTTATCCTTTGGTTCATTTTCATCTTCTTCTAAGAATAAAGACTCATGCATTTCAAATACCATTACTATGTTTAAAGAACGAGATTTCAAATGGAACTCTGGTGGATTATTCATCAAGTCTTACCTTACCATGTCCCTCTAGAAGATATAAAACACTACACAAAACTTCACACATTAAGTTCACCATGTTGTGATGTATTATGGACTCTATACCAAATGGGAAGGGCCATTTATACTATGTTGATGTCTAGCAACTTGTTGAGATGTTTCTTCACATTATTAGTAGGTATATTAAAGGGATTGTTGTATCTTTAAAACCTATAATCTGGGTAATTATTCTAGATAGTGGTATTTCACATCTTTCGCTACATATTCAAGAAGTCACTGCTTAATTTTTGGACCATTCTCTAGATGGAATGTAATTCTAATTTAGTAGAGTCAATTCCTTGTTAGTCCATAGGATGATTAATTGGATGGATATTTTTGATTGGAGATGGTGTTCTCTCCCTTATTATATTGAAAATAATTAGTACAAACTTAAGCCTTTGATGTGTAGATAAAGGGTAAACCAAAAGAATAGTTTGGGCCCTAGACCTAGTAACTCTCTTGGATGTCTCTAGTGAAACTCAATGTAGGGGTAACCTCTCACTAGGGAAGGCACATAATCATCACTCAATCTAGCACCAAATTTTCTTTCTATTCATGAGGGTCTTGTGCATAGTCTTAAATTTAAATTAGGTAGCCTCTAACATTTTATGATCTCAATAGATGTAAACTCCACTTTAGGGCATAAGTTATAGGTATGGGTTAAACAACCTTGTGGTGGAATAGTAAGTAGAGCATGTAGGTTGTCAACTGGGTTTACTTGTAGTTAAACGAATCTTAGTAAATAAAATAAAGCAAAGTGAGTGGGATGAATGGATGATACCTAATCTAAAGTGGGTAGATCGTGATAAAATAAACTTTTAAAGGAGGGAAGGGTAGAGAAAAAAATAGGGTTCCTATCCTCTCAAAGGATCACTTTTTATGTTGGTTTATTTATGGACAAGTGATTTTAAAATTAGTGCTTAATACTTACCATTGTTTCAGACTCAAAGGTAAACATAGTTGTGAAGTTTGGAGAGGAGTGAAATATGAAAATTTATGGTCTCAACTAAAGGTTGCTTCCTTTAGAGTTACTTTTTCCCACCCTTAATTGGAAGGTTATAGCTCATACCAAAGAGGTGTCAAAAGTAACTATTTCAAACACTTAGAAAATTATACTAGAAGAAAAAACTCATACACACTAATAATATTACATAGTTTGGACTAATTGATTAATTAATTAATGAAATATAATGAATTTCAATAACTTTTTCATGTCTAAAGTTAACATACATTGATAAAAAAAAATTGGAATTTATCTGTAGCTTTTGCACACTTTAAAATATTATATTATTACAACTAAAAAATCAAAACATTAATATCACAAGAATGGAATTAGAGAACACCAATGTAATTGTATGATAATCAGAATTGATTTCTTCTTGTATTGATGAAATATTCCAACCTTTAGAATGTGAAATCACATAAATACATAGACCTAGGGAAGGGACACCCCATCCTCCAAGTTTATGTGAACTCATGGATACATGACGTAGTTAGAACCTTATTTCTAATTCTATCCTTAAAATTGCATGTTTTTCATGATTATATATAATTACATCTATGTCAAAATTAGTTGGCTTTTATATGGTGATGTAACATGTGTAGCTTACAAACAATCTAGGTAACTTTACATGTATGATATAAGCACAAGTAAATTATAAGTGAAAAAAATAAGTATTATTTGCATGTATACATATAAAATTATCCTTCAACTCAAAGTTGACTAGGTGTTTGCATGGTGGGTGAGGTTGTTGGAGGTGTTGAAGTGGATGCTTGTATTAAACTTGGATTTTAAGTGTCAACATTCATATCTACTTCAAAAAATATATGGTACTTATGCTTGATGTCATACCAATATTTAATTATGTCCATGTTAAGGAACAGAGGCCTATGCACCCTATTTACCTACTCTAGGGGCCTTGCATGTTTAGCCTTTGTATTCTTGAACTTAGATTTGAAAATCTTAACTTCAATGACTTTTTTCCTATTAAAATTGAGCGTGGATTCTATTTCCTCTAAGGTCTTCCCTTGTATATTCTATTTGAATTTTTACAAAGCTTGATGTAAGAGTTGGTCAAAATTGACCCTATTGATAAGTCTTCTTGTATAATCCTTGGCCTGTAAAAGCTTTAGTTCATCCAAAATATGTTATGTGAAAGATTCATGTTCTGAGTACTTAGACATTACTAGTTTAAATATATCAATCCATTTTGTAGCCTATTTGTCCTAATGAACACCAAGTTGAGGGCTTTGGTATCATCCAATGGTGTCATCAAATTTAAGTGCACATATGCTTTGCTAGTTATAAAAAAAATAAGAAAATTTAGTTTCTTATAATCTATTTTCAAATAATTAAATAATTTAGTAGTGTTTATTATATATGGGGTGCCAATTCTTCCTTCACTACACTAATAGCTTAAATAATATTATTCAATTTGGATGTAGTACTCTGGACATCCATCTCTATTTGAGCTGGAATATGGATAGTTTGTTGTTGTTCTCTTATTTATTCTAGTTTTTTTTCTAGTTCTCTCCTCACCATTTCAGTTCCTTCATGTATTTCTACTAGAGCATATTTTTGTGTTTCAAAACAGGATTTAAAATCCTCTATATATGGGGATTTCCCCAATTTTTATCCTTCCTTCATGATATGGTAAACATTTCTTGCCTCTCCTCCACTATGATTTCTCTTTCAGGCTTATCTTCTAGATTCCTCTTTATGATCTTATGTACACTCCCAGTGGATTTTTAAAATACTAAATTTACAGTGGAAAATTATGTAAATACTAGGTTAGGTATTTTAGATGTCTCGAACTGCATGCTTATTACCCACTATAGGAGGAATAGTTAGGTTGGCCTGTGGGTTGAGTGTCTGAAGTTGTAGTCTAACCCAATATCTCTCTAGATGTATGCCTTAGAGTTTCCTATATAATGGGACTAGGTAGTGAAGGCCAAATTATTTTGGACCATTCCACTCTACCATAGTGTGGTAGTGTATGGACTATGTAAACTATATTTTTATTCTTATCAGCCTTCTTGGTGGTTATAATAGTTGTATCTTGAGAGGGACTAAGAGGAAGAATTGATAGACTATACTATACAAATGAAAAATGTAGTTGAGAACTTGTTATTTTTACCCTTACCTTATTTATGGATTTTCTATTTGTTCTTATGGGGGTAGAATAGTAGTGGAAGGAATAGTAATAGGAATAGTAGGAACAAATGTATAAGAAGTAAGCAGAGGAATACCAACTAAGGAAGTAAGAACATCAAGGGTAGAGGAGAGATCCTCTAACTTTAGAACTAATAGAGCTAGTTGAACAAGGGGTTGAATAGGATCAACCTCCATCTTGGGAACCAAGAGAGGAGGGGGGATAGGAGGACCGAATGAAATAGGATCAATTATACTAGTACAAAGAGAAACATGAGAAATTAGAGGAGGATTGGCTCACCTAATTTTTATTTATGCAATGGTGCCTTTTTATTTGAGATTTATACACTCAATATTTTTCTCTTTTAAATTATGCCTCCTCATTAATAGACTCCCCTTCAACTACATCTTCTTTGGTTGGATCCACTAATGGTGCTTCCTTGGCTAGGCTTTGTGGAGGAGGTTGAGCCCTTGGCTTATTTTTATAATAATTGGTTGTCTTATTAGTTGTATAATAAGCCTTTTGAGTGGTTGAGGTAATCATAGTAGCAACCTCTAGAATTAAAAGAACATCACCTTGGGTAGAGCCCTCAAAATCTAAAGAATCAAGATAAATGGGCTCATCTTATTTTTCCCTAGTTAAGGTATTTGTCACCCTTGGTTCCTTCTTCACTGCATTAAGTTTCAAAAGAGGTGTTTGGGAGGGTTTTCCTTGATCCCCTATTAGATGATAAGGTCTTCTAGTCCATAAATCTAATGAATCCCATCATTTATCTAGTGGGAGTCTAGTATGTGCCTCTTTTATAGAAAGGGATGGTTCCCTTGAATAAGTTTTAAAAGATTATATTTCAAGTGAATCGATTATACCCTCTCCCTTATGTTGACCATTTTTTCCCAACAGGCCAAAAATCGGTCCCCTTCTTCCCTTGCTATTCAGAGCTAGTCAATTTTAGGTTGCACGAGTTCATTGACTTTGGTTCATGCCTTGGTTCAATGCCTTGGCTCAATTCAACCACTTAGTTCAACACTTCAACATGGTTCATCAGCAAAGTTCAACATGTTGGTTTAATGCTTCAGTTTAATTACTTTGGTTTAATGGCTTAGTTCAATGTTTAAGTTCATCGATAGGTTAATCGGCTTGGTTCAACAGGCTCGACGTGCAACGTTGAAATGTTGAACTAGTTCAACGAATTGGTTCAATCATTTAGTTTAACATTTTGGTTCAATCACTTTGGTTAAATGGATGGTTCAACAAAGAGATTCAGCAAATAGTTTAGAGGGGCTCAGCACACAGTATTGAACCATTTTTGGTTCAATGAATCAGTTTAAAGGCTTGGTTCAATGGGCTCGGGGTGCAGTGATTAAACCATTAAATTGATTGAACTATTGAACCCATTTTGGTTTAATGGTTTGGTTCAATAGCTTGGTTCAAGGGTGTGTCCTATAGTTAGAGGGTAGTGCTAGGTTTAAATGCCCTTGTGGAGGGCAGTTCAAAGTCTAAAATCCCCCTCGGAGGGCAAGCACTTCAAAGGAAAGGTAGTCGAAGGGTAAGTTTAGATTTTTGTTTAAGGTTGAATTCTTTCAAAAAAAATTGTCTAAAGGAATTCCTTTAGACAAAAATCCTGAAAGAATTTAGGGAAAGGTTTCCAGTGTAGGGGGAAGTCAAAGAGCTCAAAGAAAAGGACAAAGAGTAGCCAATTCTTGTGAACTTTTTGTCTATGGGAAAAAGCCCGAAACAAAAGTTGTGAAGCACAAAAGCCCACAAAAAAGACTCGATGAATTTTTTTTAGGACAGTGACGTCCCAAAAATCATCAAATTTAAGAAAATGGACTAGCCGTTGGGTGATGGCTGTGTGAATGTCAAATTTAAAGTAGTGAAATAGTCATTTGCTTTTGAATTAAAAGAGCGCCAACCATGGAAGGAGCCCAAAGAATGCAGCGACCCACCAGAAGATCACCCCTGAGGGTTGAAAGAGTAAGAAGAAAAGAAGTAGAAAAGACAAAGCAATTCAAGTGGTGAAGAGATGGAGAGTTTTTTCTAGATGAGTGGCATACCCTGATTTTGCCAGTTGGCATTGATGAGGGGTCAAACTGCAATCTATTTGTTGAAAAGAGGCACGGCCATGTTCTTACATTAATGTTTGAACACCAAAGTCAATTTGGGTGATTTTACAGCATGGTTTTAGTAGGCCTCTTCTAGAATAATGACATTAGTAACAGTGGTTTCCTCTTCCTAAGGTTCAAAACCCATATGGGCCACTTACAGAAATGAGTGCAAAAATCTTTCCCAAGAAGCATCAAGTTCTCATCCTCTTCCTATATATTGAAAACTTCTCTTTTGATAAGGGATCAACTCTTAGCCTTAAGGCAAACTCTACCCAAAAATCTCTCAGGCTTGTAAGGCAAAGCTACCATATTTTTACCTTGAATAGAAACATAGCATTTTTACCTCTATTCTGAGTTTTACATTTTAGTATGTGTCTATGCCTTGATTCTATGTTAAGTCATTTTCTTAATGCTTTTGCAAAATTATTTCAACATGTCTGGTGCATTTTGTGAGTTTCCTTTTATAAGTCTGTTAGAAGTGTCCTAAGAGGAGTATAGGTGAAGTGGATAGGCTATTGCAGTGTGTCTCAGAACGCCTCTAGTAGTTATTCCCTCCCTGTATCTCCACGAACCCCTGACCCACTGATGCAGAAGGTTTTCTCATGTCAGATGAAGTGTATAGGCACTTTTTTTTGGTGAAAATTATATGTTTGGGCTGGGAGGATCAATTTTTTGGTGTATCACCTTTTACTTGTTTAGGCTTAAGTTTTATTTTCAGCATCTCTATCTCCCTTTTCATTCCCCCCCTTTTTTTCATTTTATTTGTTAGTAGTAGGAGAAACCAAGGCCTAAAAGATACATCAGAGGGAGCTAGCCCTTATCTAGAGACTCTCCCCTCTAGCTTCTCTGGTTCCATAGGTGAGAGGGGAGTTTCCATTGTTGCATGAAGAAGGCAAGATCTTGGCTCCTGCCAAAGGTGTAATCTTCTGTGTCAACAATTTTTGGCACACCTGGTGGGACCAACTAGGATAGGTTTTGTCCAAAGAGTTGAAGAATTTTTCATGCATTCTACAATCGACTAGCCATTGGAGGCTTTAGCATCAACACTAATGGTGACTCTAAGTTAAATTTGTTGGTTAAGCAGCTTGGTACCATCAGAAATCTTTTTTTTGTATGTATAATTCCTTTGCACTAAATCATGGGTCTTGTATTCCTTCATATGACTTCGAACATACTCAAGATTTTTAGATAATTACCTCAAGTAGCTCTCCTAGTTTCCCTTCAATGATAAGGGAAGTGGCCCTGGAGTTTGAGAAGCAGACAATGGAGAATGATAGACTGGAGGAGCAGTACGAATATCAACAAGAGCTCATGTATAGAGAGGAGTGTTTATTTAGGCAAGCTCAAGCCTTACAATCCATAGAGGAAGAGGTAGTGAAATGGAGAAATCCATTTATTCAAGGCAATTAGCCTTATGTGCCCCCTCCTATTCTGAAGAAATCCCCCTCTTGTGCACCAAATCCTTTCTATCAGATAGCACTTGCACACTCCAGCTCATCTAATGCATCTGCTCTCAATCTTGTGTGCCTAGCTTTCCAACATCGAAGGGCATTAGAGCAAACCCCCGTGGATGTCAATATTCTCAATTTCTTATGTTGTGAATCTCCCATTGGGGGGAATACCACAAGCCAACACATCCGCCTTTTAGACACTCTTCTGGTGCATCAACAGTCTCTTCCTAGCATTCTTCAACCTCCCCAAGTCTTTCAATGTGATGTACAGATTCCAAGTTAGAGGAAGGAATACCAGGAACTAGCCCAGAGCCTTGAAGAGGATGATGTTAGTGACCTCCAAGAAAGACTCTTTCAGGATAATCTAGCCAAGCCAATTGAAGATTTAGAGGCTAGGATGAGACTGCTTCATGAAAGAGAGTTTGAACTTCCAAACCTTATGGAGGAGCTCCAGGACCTTGGAGAAAAAAAATTTACTCCCTGTTCACAGGAGCAAAATTCCAATTCTGAGATCTTGAACTAGGGGAAAATAGTAGAATCATGGGGTAGGAAGGAAGAGAAGGAAGGTTTTTCTCAAAACCTTGAAGAAGATGAGGCTGCCCCTACTCATGATGATGTTGCTGACCTCCAAAAAAGGCACTTCCAAGAGGATCTAGCCAAGAGAATTGTAGAGTTGGAATCTAAAGAGAGATTCCTTAGCCAGTGTGTGATGGACAATTCAGACCAAATGACACATTCCATGTCTAAACACACCCCACCTACACATTTCCAAGAGAGATATTAGGCCACACCTGATATTGATGAAGTGTTGGCCAAGTGGAAGGAGGAGAATCATTTGATTCTAGCTCAAGGACTACCTCCTCTTCCACACGGTTTTCCAACTTCACCCCTTCTCAAGGAGGAACCTATTATGTAAGAGGTGAGTGAGGAGCAGAAGATCCAAGCTAAAGTTTTTGAAGGGGTTACCATGAGTGACAGTGAAGGTGGAATCATCATGGAGGCTCCTTGTGAAGACCCTATTGGTAATGTAGAAGATGCTAGTCTTGCATATATGTAGATGTTCTAGCAATACGAGGAGGAATAAAAGCATGGCAAGCTCTCTCCCCCCTTATTCAATGAACTTCCTTGTTGCTTCGATGAGGAGAATGACTACACTAATGAGCCTGAGTTAGAGGAGGATCAGGAGGATACCTTTGAACATCTAGAGGTCCTGATCTTTAAAGAGGAAAAGGAGAGGTTCGTCTTCCTAGAGGAATGCCTTGAAGAAGATGTTAGGTTGTGGAGCTAAAAGCTTCACTGATGTAGACATGAAGGAGGGTGCAGAAGGCTTGTTGAGTGCCACGAACACCGGCATCGGTCAGGCCAACCGACATCGGTAGAACAAGGCAGGAGAGCAACCGACGTCGGTTAGAGATCGGTCGGCGTCGGTGACCCCCAGGCAGACAGGGACCGGCGTCGGTCAGCTGTGTGGTTCGACTATGAGTTTATTATGGGTAGTTGGTTGACAAACCAAGTGTTTGCATGCTTAGTGCTAATTTTAGACTAAGAGCTGTGGATCTAATTATTGTAATTAGATGTCTAATTATTGTTTGGATGAGATCTATATAATAGACTCATGGTTGTATTGTAAAGTAGTGCTAGGGAGTAAGAGAGCATAATTATAAGCTCCTTCGGTGTGTGAGGTAGAGCAATGGTGTGTTCCTCCTAGTGCCACAGTACCAGTTGTGTTGGTGTTGGATTGGAGAGTCAGCTAGATTCTTTAGGTATGTATGATCTTGGTCATCAGGTGAGTATGGTCCTTATAGGAGATCTACATGGTAAGTAAGATCGTTGATCTGCAGGTGTGTGTGTGTGTGCAAGGTCAAGGTTTACAGGTATGCAGAACCAGTATTGATCTGTAAGTTGGAGATCAGATAAGACAGAAAGACAATAGGGAGCAGAATCAGGCAAGATCTACTTGGAGTATGGTGTGTACTCATTGGTATGTACGTGGAGTACATGGAGAGCTAAGAGGAAGGCAAGGCAGTTCTTTCCATAAGTATGGTATGTTGAGGTGTAGGTTATTACAGGTTCATGGGAGATCTACTTGAAGTACTTTGAGTACTTGTGGAGTGCGTGGAGCACTTTGGAGTGTGTGGAGCACAGGTGTAAGGTGAACACCAACTCTATGTTTGAGTTGGGTGTTGGGACCTAGTAGAGAGAGCTTTGAGGAGAGAATTACTGTTCACTTGAGGTGTGGGAAACCTCTAAAGAGGTGGTGGAGAAGAAGTGGCATCTTCTTTATTGTATTCTTTTCTGTAAGAGTTATTAATACAAGTTGTGTATTGTCTCTCATATTCTGTGTTATTCTGAATTCTAGTTACTTGTTGAATCTGGTTTATTTCCGCATATTAAGTTATTTGGTTTGGTAATCAACTGTGTGCTTTCGGTGTTTCGTGCACCCTGACAGAAGAAAGTTTTGAATAAAGAGGTGATGTTCTATGGGATGAGCAATCATTTTATGATTCCATTTCAAACATCACAACTATCACCCTTCTTCAAGAAGGTCTAGAGGAAGTAGAGGATGAGTCTAACAGAGTTTTCAATGAGGCAGAAGGAAATAAGTTAGACCATGATGCATTGTAGAGAGACTATATAGATCAAAGGGTTTATGGTGATGAGCTAGTAGCCATTGATTTCTTGGTGAAATGCACCAACATGAAATACCAGCATTCAACAAGCTTCTAGGAACAAGTAGAGTATGTATATGTTAGAAACATGTTTGAATCTGATCTACTCAGATACAAGCCAATCTAGGTGATAGGCAAGAGGAGCATGTCACCAACTCTCTTTTTCATTTAGCTACTTGTCTGGCACCATAAGTCTTCTTGCCAAGAAGGGGACTTAAGAAGTTTTCCATTTGAGCCAAGAGGGAGGTGAACATTCTTGGTTAGTTGTATATAGTAGTTTGCTTTCAGTTTCTTTCTTGCTTTCCCTAAGTGCAGTTTGCATAGGTAATGTTTTTAGCCTTGTGTGTTTCCCTTTGTGTCTGGGGTAAAAGGCTTCATGTTTGATTCTTGGATCTTGTGGAGCTGTTGTTAACTTTGTTTAAGCTACATCTGACTCCATGCCCAATGGACTACAAGGCAACTAGTCTTTAAGCATAGTAGGCATGCTTACCCTAGGAGTCACCAATTTATTAACCATTTTTTCCCAATAGGCCAAAAATTGGTCCCCTTCTTCCCTTGCTATTCAGAGCCAGTCAATTTCAGGTTACACGAGTTCATCAGCTTTGGTTCATGCCTTGGTTCAACCTTGGCTCAGTTTAACCACTTAGTTCAATGCTTCAGCTTGGTTCATCAACAAAGTTTAACACATTGGTTTAATGCTTCAGTTTAATCACTTTGGTTCAATGGCTCAATTCAACATTTAAGTTCATCACCAGGTTTATCATCTTGGTTCAACAAGCTCAACGTGTAGGGTTGAACTGTTAAACTGGTTCAACAGATTGGTTCAATCATTTGGTTCAATAACTTTGGTTTAATGGATGGTTTAAAAAAGAGATTCAGTGAATAGTTCAGAGGGGCTCGGTGCATAGCGTTGAACCATTTTTGGTTCAATAAATCAGTTTAAAGGCTTGGTTCAACGAGCTCAATGCACAATGATTGAACCATTGAACCGATTGAACCATTAAACCAATTTTGGTTCAATGGCTTGGTTTAATGGCTTGGTTCAAGGTTATGTCCTATAGCTGAAGGGTAGCACTAGGTTCAAATGCCCTTGCAGAGGGTAGTTCAAAGTCTAAAATCCCTTGCAGAGGGTAAGCACTTCAAAGGAAAGGCAGTCGAAGGGTAAGTTCATATTTTTGTTTAAGGCCAAATTCTTTCAAACTTTTTGTTTGAAGGAATTCCTTTAGACAAAAAGCTTGAAGGAATTTAGGGAAAGGCCACCAGTGCAGGGGGAAGTCAAAGAGCTCAAAGAAAAGGACAAAGAGCGGCCAATTCCTGCAGACTTTTTATCTATGGGAAAAAACCTGAAACAAAAGCCCTGAAGCACAAAAGCCCATAGAAAATACTTGATGACTTTTGTCAAGGATGGTGATGTCCCAAAAATCATCAAATTTAAGGAAACAGACTAGCCATTGGGTGACGGCTATGTGAACATCAAATTTAAAGTAGTGAAATAGTCATTTTCTTTTGAATTAAAAGAGTGCCAAGCATGGAAGGAGCCCAAGGAATGCAGTGACCCACCAAAATATTGCCCCTAAGGGCTGAAAGAGCAAGAAGAAGACAAGGAGCAAAAAAGACAAAGCAATTCAAGTGGCGAAGAGATGGAGAGTTATTGCCAGATGAGCGGCACAGCTTGATTTTGCTAGTTGGCATTGATGAGGGGACAAATTGTAGTCTGTTTGTAGAAAATAGGCACGGCCATGTTCTTAAATTAATGTTTGAATGCCAAAGTCAATTTGGGTGATTGTGTAGAATGGTTCTAGCAGGCCTCTTCTAGAAGAATGACATCAGTAACAGTGGTTTCCTCTTCCCAAGGTTCAAAATGCACATGGGCCACTTACAGAAATGAGTGCCAAAATCTTTCCCAGG
Organism: Torreya grandis; assembly: GCA_037957365.1. Classification (NCBI taxonomy): domain Eukaryota; kingdom Viridiplantae; phylum Streptophyta; class Pinopsida; order Cupressales; family Taxaceae; genus Torreya; species Torreya grandis. The sequence goes on from JARHVA010005142.1 coordinate 844,540, forward strand.
AAGCGTCAAGTTCTCTTCCTCTTCTTATATATTAAAAACTTCTCTTTTGAGAAGGGATCAACTCTCAGCCTTAAGGTAAACTCTGCCCAAAAATCTCTCAGGCTTGTAAGGCAAAGCTACCAAATTTTTACCTTGAATCGAAACATAGCATTTTTACCTCCATTCTAAGTTTTACATCTTTAGTATGTGTCTATGCCTTCATTCTATGTTAATTCATTTTCTTAATGCTTTTACAGATTGATTTTAGCATGTTTGGTGCATTTTGTGAGTTTCCTTTTACAGGTCTGTTAGAAGTGTCCCTAGAGGAGTATAGGTGAAGTGGATAGGTTGTTGCAGTGTGTCTCAGAATGCCTCTAGTAGTTATTCCCTCCTTGTATCTCCATGAACCCCTGACCCACTAATGCAAAAGGTTTTCTCATGTCAGATGAAGTGTATAGGCACTTCTTTTTGGTGAAAAGTGTATGTTCAGGCTGGGAGGATCACTTTTCTGGTGTATCACCTTTTACTTGTTTAGGCTTAGGTTTTGTTTTCAGCATCTCTCTCTCCCTTTTCATTCCCCCCTTTTTTCATTTTATTTGTTAGTAGTAGGAGAAACCAGGGCGTAAAAGATACATCAGAGGGAGCTAGCCCTTATCTAGAGACTCTCCCCTCTAGCTTCGCCAGTCCCACAGGTGAGAGGGGAGTTTCCATTGTTACATGAAGAAGGCAGGAGCTCAGCCTCCTACCAAGAGTGCAATCTTCTACGTCAACACCTTACTTAGTCATCATTTTAAGAATTGAGGAACAAAAAATCATCATCATAAGGTTGATATTGATATTTAATGCTAAGTCCCTTGATATGTTTTTACACCTATCCATGGGGATCCCATACCTTATGTGGCAATGTAGCTAATGAATAGTATTATCTTTACTTCCTTACCTCATAAAAGTGCTTCTTATTGGTGTATCGCATCCTTTAATTCATCACATTAGAGCCATAAAAGTAAGATTTATTATTCTTGTGCATGGCCTCATCGATTCTCCACCATAACTAGTAGGCTATATCCTACTCTGCCAAATTATCTAAGACATACTTAGGGAGTTGTAGAGGTGTAACCTTATGGCCTATAACTATGATGATCATGTAATTAGGGTATAACTAGTATTCTCCCATAATCAATAATGTATCTACAATGTTCTTTGATATCTTAGGCAAGGGGGACTCATGGATGGCCATCTATACCTAGGGTTAGATGTCCTTAGAGAGGCACATAATGTTGTGAGTGTACACATATATGTGCATGAAGGAGTATGAATCACATATCTATTTATTTATATAGTCAAGAGGGAGGCTCTAAAGTGATCCATTATGAATTTAAATTATGTCAAGGACTGTGTCAAATAGGTAAAACATCATATATAAATGACCTCTTGGAGGACTCTTGTCCTTGTGAAATATCTATTCTCAAAGCCTTGCTATGATCACTTCACCCAATGCAAATGTCCAATACAACATCCTTAGAAAATAAAGAAATAAAACCCATTCTAGGTAGAATAATTTGATGTTTGGGTATCTAAATAACCTATTCAATAGGGCCATCCCAATTCAAATTCTCATTTTAAATTAATCATTGGTGTTGGATGCTTATCTTTTAAATTGATTTTTTCTTTAGGGAGCATACAACTATTGATTATCTTCTCAATCATTTTTTCTTTCTTCCACACTACTACTATATGTAAATCATAAGTGTCATCTTTAATAGGAAGGGAGATTTTACCTTTGAAATCTATCACCATAGATGTACATTATGACCATTTTATTTTCAACATGATGCAATAACGCTCCTCTAGATATCTTCTCAATGAGGAATAAATCTCATAGGAGGTTGATATAAGGCAAAATTTTTGGATTCATTGTTATGAAGTGTAACCCTTAACACTTAAGGATGAGAAAGTCTATGTATAATTAGTATGAAGTTGAAGTTAAATTCTCCTCATGCATATGCATATTAACCTATTGTATAGCCTCCTATAGCATCGATTCATTGGAATAATCATTTTTGAATATTATGGGTCTAAAGACCATATCCATGTTCTTAATAGAATCTTTGATGAAAAATATTGAAGGGGCGAGTTCCTTGGAATGATCTGGACAAGGATGCCATTGTTATTTAACTAAGTTGATATTGGTCGAGTTTGTAAATTAATTTCTTAGATCTCCTAAGTATATTGTTAAGTTGGAAACACTCATGGCTAGGGATCTTCAAAGGAGAGTAATTAAGTTCACAAGTTAGCTTAAGATTGAATGGGCATGTTGTTATTCAAATTGTTTTGATATAACTTTGGCATTGATTTTTAGTTTATGCACCATTAATACCCAATGTATATAACTTTGATTTTTTTTAAATTGAACTTTTCCACTTCAATTAATTGATATGTTGTTTAGGCACCATTGACATTTAGTAGGATTTCCACATCATTTCCCATTGTGAAGTGTCATTTCATCACTTCTTCATCTTTAGTTTATCAAGAAACAAGGATTTTGGTATTTGAAAGTCAGTAGTTAGGATATAAAAATGTTTTCAAGGTAGATAAGTATCCTAATCAAAAGTTTTGTATACCTAAATGAGTCATAGGAAATCCTTGAATGAGTTTTTCAAATAATTTGATGTGTCGAGCTCTTTTGTTTAATAAAATTGTTGAAGACCTTTTTGTGCTATGTAGTTTCATCGAGAAATTTTTTAAAAAAAAAACCACTAAAAACCTACATATACATAAATTATAAAAATCATTATTAGGTTAGTCCAAGAATGACAAAAAGGTATGTTCAGATGTCTACTAAATAATAAAGTTATTGTAATACATAAGGCCTTTCTTTTTATAAGACATTCAAGATAGGCTATAAGCCAATTCTAAAATATATTGGGCCCCTATTTTGATAAAATAGGAATGGGGGCATGTTGGGTACAATATAACATCTACCAAGTATGAAAACATTTAGAACTTGGCATGTATTTGTTCATTCATGTGTTCTCTCTGGTCTTTTAGGTTGAAGATTATGATTTCCATCAATGGGGGAATGTTCTTACCCCAATAAATTATTGATAATAATGAGACCTAGACCCTATATACATGAGTGATAGATGAAGCTCAATTTAGTATATTTATCAAGGCCATATTAATTATAACATCATGCCTAAATTCGTAAATTGGAACCTTCTTCTTCATGGAAATTTTATTAAGGTTTTGGACCCATTCTAGTAGGGTGATTTTGATATTATTTTTTAAACCAAATACTAACTATTTTCTAGTTATATGAGATGTTTGGTGGTGAAAGCCTAAAAAAATTCTCAAAATCTAAGCTCGTTACATAAGCTACATGTGACACACTATTGTTCTTATGAAAGATATACCTTGAATAAGTGCCTAGTATAAAAAAATAAATGTTAGGTTAGTGTACAGGAATACCTATGGTTTCATTATTTCTTTATGCAGTCTACTTGATTTGATTTCCAACTTCTCATATATATACTTGCTTTGATATAGGGATAAGTCATCTTTATCATTATAAATTTATACAACCTTTAATTCTATATAGATTATTTTATAATGTTTGAAGGCTCCAAGTAAATCGATATTATCAAATTTTATATATTTGTATTCTTGTTTGGTTCAAAGGTAGAACATTGAAGGGCATGCTCCTAATTTTTCACCTCTATTGTTGAATAATTCAAGATCTATATCAAACTTCAAAATTTAGGTCTTTTAGTTCACTATGTAGCATTGGATGGTAATTTATAGCTATAAGTTGGCAAATGTAATTTTATTTGACATGAAAATGTAACATATAGTCCATTTACTTTTATTGTGAATTCATTTCTTGAATTATTATTTTGTGAGAATTAATTATAGAGAAACGGTCTTTGCCATCCATCCATCAAAATTTAATTTAATTTTATGACATTAGCTTTCATAGGTTTACTTGACATGTAGTGTTCTGTCACTATCCTTAACCACTTAGTCATCTGTTTTAGCTTTTAAATATACTTTATCTTTTACACTTTGTTGATGATGGAAATTATACCATCGATGAATCAACCCTTTCACCTATTGCAAAGGTCAAATTGGAATCATACCAGTCTAATCGTGGAGGTTCTAAAGGCTCAAATAGAATCCTAAAGATGTGAAGGGGTTTTATTATAAATTTTGGAAAATAATCAAGCTATCAAGACAACTTATTCCATTATAAAAATTAAAAATTCATTTATCGAATCATGAATCAATTAAGATAAGAATATGTAATCTATTATATCCAAAAGAGAAAACTTATGAATTAGATAGTCTCTTAAAAAATAGAAATCTGATTCTGTAATATATATGTATTCAAATAATATATTTGCTTCTTGATTACAATTCTCTCCAAGTTAATTCTAAAGAAAACCAGATATAGAAGAGATAGATCCAAGAAAGAGAAAGAGACAAAACATATAAGCAAAAGAGCAAGGAAACTAACAACAAACCAGCTAAGAAAATATATTAATAAAGACAAACAACTAATCATAGAGAATAAAGAAATAAAATAGAAAAATATAGCCAACTAAAGAAAACATCTAATTAAGCAAAAAAGATAATATAATTATAATAATTAACTAAGTGAACACTCTAAGGATAAGATTAAAAGAATAAAAAATAATATAACCTAAACGAAAAAATAATCTAAACATAAGAAACAATCACTAAACAAAATCTAAAGTAAATAAAGCTAAGAAATCTGATTAAGATAGTTATTCTAAATAAAGCCAACTAGGGATAACAAAGACTAAAGATCAAAATGAAACTAAATAGGAAAAACTAATAAGGAGTAACTGTAAAACTTAGGAAAGCAAAGAGAAAAGAGAATTAATCTAAGGATTAAAATAGATCTAAAGCCTATTTGAATTAAATTTAAGACAAGATAACTAAAAGACTTGAGCAATGAAATAAATATCTTTGATTAACATAGAAAATGTAAGGATTATTAAACCAATAATAAACTAAAATAGATGTAAATCTAGATACTTAAGAATATTAATCTATAATAATCTAAAGAAGGGAAATATAAAAATATCTATAATTATTTACATAAAGAAAATAACAAGCATAAACTAAGAACTAATAAGAAAAGGAGCAAACTAAACTAATCTAATTAAAATAGAAAACAACTAAAGAGTAAAACTATATATAAAATAACCAAAATAGAAAAAAAAAAAAAAGATTTAGAAGAAATCTAAAAGATCTATTTGTATTAAAGTTAGATTTAAATAATTACAAAGGGTGTGTGAGTCTCAAAAGGAGAGTCATCTTAGAAGAAAAAGATAAACTTACTGAGAAAACCAATATCCTTTCTCTACAGAAACTTGAATGACAACTTTACAATTAGAATAGATCAATCAAATGTCATAGAATAATGATATCTTCATCATTATTCAAGTTGAATACTTGAAATATGTGCACTGGACTATAAATAGAAATTATTAAAAGATATTAAGCTTATCAAACTTTAGATAATTAGTATTAAATGATAAATAAAATTGGATATACATGTATTACATAAGCAATTACTCAACTATTAGATAAAGTATAATTGGGTCTATCTGCAAAAGTTGTACTATCTCATAGAAGTTACATAGAAAGAAGAGATAAATGATTGACTTCAAAAAATACTTAAATCTTCAATACATGTTGTGTTTCTATCTTCAAATGAGTCATTGATCTCTTCTTACACCTTCAATTTAGTTGTAAAATAAATTATACCTAACTTTAGTTAGTTATTAGTTAATGTTAACTAGTTGAATTTTAACAAAGTCAATTAATTATAGCTAAAATTGCTTAAGGATAGATTTAATTAAGACTTATAAAGTCTTAATTCATCAATATTATTAAAAATAATAGACTTGGATACTAATATTAATGGGTGGGGACCCATATTAATTAATAATATAATAGAATACATATCAATTCATAAAATAAATAAGTCAAAATTTGATAAATTATATTCATATTAAACCATAATGAATATTAAATAACTTAAACATATATAATTATGTTAAGACTCCAAAATAGTTGTATTTACCAAAATTATCAAAATTTACCAAAGTCTGAAAATCAAAGTCTCAAACTATAATATTACGTTCTACCATGAAAATGTTTAGCACTTAAATAGAAATTATCCTTTGGATTACCAATAGTCATCCGAGTTAGATAATACTTCAATCACATGTTTGTATTGACCATGAATACAAACATTGTAATCCATTTTAGTATTTGTAAATGGCACCAATCTAGCCCCTGAATCTATGGTGTTGTCATCAATCTCCAGCTTAATTCTTTTCAACAATCTAACCTCCCTTGGTGTTTTAGGTTTAGTTTGACTATCAATCCTTTTTTTAGCAGTCTGAGGTAGAATATCCATGGTCTTCTTTCTACCAGCATAACCTTGACTTCCCAAACTCAATCTCTTAGACCTTAAGAGAGGCTCACTATGGGCACCAAATAGATTCAACTTTCTACATTTTCTAGTAGGATCTACATGAGAAGGGGAAGGTGCATCTAAAGGAATTGACATCTTCCTAAGATATTTATCATGGGTTGTTTCTATTTCAAGCTATGTGGACTAGTTAGTAGGCATAATATCATCAATTGGTTCACCTTTAAAATTAGCATGTTACAAAGGCAAATGTTGAGGATCAAGCTCTAAATGATGAAATGAACTACTTTAGGAAGGTGTACATGTTCTAAACTTATGACCATGGAAACCCCTATAACCTCTATTGGTTGGATTAATAGGTATATTACTAAGAATATCCCAAAACTCAGGATCATAGGCATCAAATTGAATGGACATTCTTGTCCCTGTATGAATTCTAGGTCCACAATGTCCTACACAAAAGCCACCCCTATGAAAACCTATACTATAATTTGATTGAATAACACCTCTATTAGAATTTTATACCCATCCTCTATCATCATTAATTTCTGTTGGTTGGTCCCACCTAGACATAGGGGACAATCTAAAATACATTAGCAAAACCTAAGATTGGGAGACAAATAACCAAGAAACAAACTATAAATTGTAATAATCCAACAAATGAAACTAAAATTGTATTATGATGAAAAAATATTGTATATGAATCAAAATCTATATTTCACCTCAAATTTTATCAACTTTTAGTATTAAATAATATTAATCTCAATATCCATTTTCAAAGAAAATCCTAAAACTTCAATTTTGAGATTAAACTTCAAATAAAATCTCATACCTTTCACATTAGCTTTGTATCCATTCAAAATTATCCACATACATTTATAAATATTTATTTCATTATCATTTTCAACACATCTAACTAATTTGATTTAGATTTTCACATAATTATTGCAATTTCCAACACTATCAATCACATTTTTATATACTGAAACTAGACATCTAGCAACAAAATTTCTAGCAACGTGTTTATGCCAAAATGAGACCAAATATCCTTATGGCTTTACAGACTCTAATATTTTTAGACCACACACCCATGAATCATGATCAATCACCAGTACTTCAAAGCATAGAACAATTATAACTTGTTTATGTCAAAAACTTCCCATGTATTCAATTTTATATTTTCACAATAAAGCCACTATTTATTGTTTTTCCAAACCTAAAATAAAACTAAATGTCATATACTTAGGATGAAAAACCCTAACTTGTGCCACATCAGATTTCAAACAAATGTATATTATATCCTATCATCTCTATATGAACAAATTTACCTCTTCATCCATATAAATATATTTTTGACAACTTTAAAATATGATTTGCAAAAATAACCACATATGTAACCAAAACCACATACACTAAATTTTCTCAAAATTTTTTGAGTTCATACCATCACTATTTTCAGACTTACTTGTCTCTTTGTCTAGGAATTTACTTAAGTATTCATCATAAATTAGACTAAGAAAAAACCCTAGGTCTAATATCAGTTTCAAATAGAAGATATCTGCATATAGATATTTCTAACCATATTTCAAAAATAAAATAGCTTTTTGCATGGTGACAATCGAGAAGATTTGAAAAATTTATAATATTTCTACATAATCTACATAAGAATATCATCAATTTCAACTCAAATTAAAATAATCAAGATATCAAAAACATCTACACATTAGAGACTTGCCCATGTGTATGCCATAAACAAGAACCTTCAAAAATCAGGCTTTAACCATGATTCAAAAATTATCAAAACCCTTGACATATTGCATGTAACCATGATAAGAATCTCTCAGTTTATTTTATACTTAGTTTTGAAAATAAAGATAAATTTATCTTTTAATTTACCCAAAATATGAAAGTGACCTTTCATATTGAGATTGACAAACATGCACCACTGTCACAACCAATATTTTTTTAAACAATCCTCTGAATGATTATCAAAACCTATATCTTATTTTGACAGTCAAAAAATAGTATCCTTCATCAACCCAAAACACTTCAAAAATTAAAAACTTGAATGCATGTAATTTTTTAGAAAACTTGACTCATAAACTATATAATAAGAAACTCTATTTGCATGCAACCAACTAGAAACATTTCACACAGCATATCAATATCTTCTCAAAAACCTTTCAAACAAATTTTGCCTCTTCCTAAAACCATTTTAACTTACATGCAGATGAAATCGCATAGTTTCCCCATTATAATCTTCCTATTTAAAATAAAACCATATAATAAATATTGAGATCTCTCATTCATACACATATAATTTTTATAAAACTTCTTTCACTGAACTTAATTCTCTCAAAACTACCTCTAGATTTCCAAAGAAACTGATCAGGACTTATAAAACATACCTAGTATCACTTTCCCAAAAATCTCTTGAATTTCAACCCTCCAAAATCTCCACAAGATCCCAAATATCTAGAGCTTCACTCCAACTGAAGAGCTTATGAAAATGACCAAAAATCAAGAAAAACCATAACTTATATCTACCAACCTTGTTCCATAACCAACTTGTGATATGTCAAAATCAGATTAGTTTGCATTAACTAATTTTCTATTTAGTAATCCTACCAAATTTATATCAGCATGGATAAAACTATCCATTCATACTATCTCATTATCCAATTACCAATTTTTAAGGAATAGATTGTTTCAATTAATGCCCATGCAGCCAATTCTCTCAGTGATCTCGAAGCATCAAGATTATGCATCTACATTTAACACCCTTGCTAACTCATATGCCACAATGGATCAAAATGCCAGCCAACCAAATCAAATCTCATTAAATGTATTTCATGATCAACCAAAATGGTCCTCGACACTTAGTGTCTTAAGCTAGTCATGTGGTAAACTTTAGATAATGCAAACAACTATGGCCTAGCATTGTAATTTTGAATTATTCCATGAATGATAGGATAGGCTCCTTTAGATTTAATCAAATTAAACATGAATGGAAACTATAAAAGTTTAAATGAATCCTTATAACATTGTTATTTTGTTTCATGCATAATCCTAAGGTTGATAGCCAACTTATAATTCTATACCCAGTTAAATATGAAGAAATGGTATATATGTCTTGGTATTATATTCATCAATCTTGAATACTTATTCAAACATTAAGACAACTAAAACTTATAATATGCACTAGATAATCATAAAAATAATAGGGTTGAAAGATAAATGAAATAGCAATGAAAATATTGCTAAACCAATAGTAGTGAATAAAACTGAGCCATACATGAGATCTTATATCTTCAGCATAACTTTTGAATGTATCAATTATAGATGTAATGTTTTTCAAGATGCCATCTCACCATTATTTATCATGAACCATGAATCCAATCAACTATAAAGATCAAATAAATAGCATAAATCAACTAAAATAATAGAAAAATAAAAATCCACGTATCAACTAAAACTATCAAAAGTGTATTGAATCTAAATAGTAGAACAATTGATCACATCTATAACTATATATACATATTTTATTCATTAATCCATCATGCTTTTTGAAACCGCTTAAAACATAAATAAAATTTTATCAATCAATCATTACTATTTCATAATCAAAAATGCATATAAAAACATTATAAATCAATAAAGTCCCCAAAATAGTTTTAGGCTTTATGATAGGGTCATCTCTATGGCAGCAAGTATATGTTTTGAAAATTTTATGGGGGTGTAGAAAATATGCATAACACACTTGTCATTGCATCATTAATTAATGATCTTTTTATTTTTCTATTTGTGCCCTTGTGAAACACATGGCATATTCCCACTTAATCTATTTATTTTCACCTATCATTGAGTATTTGGGTCTATCAATATATGGAGTAGTAATAAGATGGCATGTGGCATGACACATTGTAATTTATCTACTACATTGGCCATATGGACAAATTAGATTGTGGCATGTGGTAGTTAACTATATAAATGGGGTGATGTGGCACTTTATCATTTAATCACTTGAATGTTATTTGTTGGATTTTATGCAGTGAGATGTATATATACGACATGATCTCCCTTAGTCAATTGATCAATTATTATATGGTTTTATTCTCTCAAATCCTACAATCAAACAAGATTGTGACATGTGGCATGATCTCGCTTACTTGGGTGGTCACTGTGGTATCCCTAACATGCCCCATATTTAAATGCTTTCATATGGGGACCCTTTTGATTTAGTTTGGGGTATGCTCTCCCTTCAAAACACTTCAGTCTAAATTAGCTTTGAATTTTGAAATAGTGGTTTGAATTTAAATATCATTGATATTTCCTTGTCTATAGTATTCTTGGTTCAACCTTAGAATTAACTATGTTAAGAATTTCCTTTAAAAGGCTTGGTTATAATATTCAATTTTAGGCTTGATTATAAAATTGTTTGGAGATTTAAAAAAAATTATGTATTCGAGCTTTAAAAATGGATTTTTTCTAGTTGAATTCTGAGCTTAGTCTATGCAAAATCAGATTTTATTTAGTCTATATTTTATTTTAATTTATTAGAATTACCTATTAATCCTTGATCAAAGTGTATTTTTCCTTATTTTCTTTATATAATTATTCCAATGAGCCTGATCTATTCATTTATGCATCTTAATTGTGTTTATTCTAATTTTGGGGGCTTGTCCAAATGTTTCTAATAGCAGCAAGATCTTCCCATGGATAGTATGATCTTCCATTGAGTGACCCATGTTCATCAAGTGGTCTATGGCATTTAGTAAATAGACCAAGCATTTTATTTAAGATCCTTATGTACCATTCGATCTTCCATCAAATGACCCATGTTTAATTAGAGCTCAATCATAGTAAATTTTATAAATTACAAAGATCCTTAACTTTTAAATATTTAAACATGTTTCACCATCTCAAAAATTAGGGACTCATGGAATTTGTAAAGGATCACTTAATCTCTAAACCCTACTATCCATGAGAGGGGAGAGTCTTTAGATAAGGGCTAGCTCCCTTTGATGTATCTTTTAGGCCCTAGTTTCTCCTACTAATAACAATTAAAAATGAAAAAAGGGGGGATGAAAAGGGAGAGAGAGATGCTCAAAATAGAACCTAAGCCTAAAAGTGAAAAGGTGATACACCAGAAAAGTGATGACCCACCCAGCCTGAATATACACTTTTCACTAAAAAGAAGCGCCCATACACTTCATCTAAAGTGGGAAGCTCTTCTGCAATAGTCAGCTAGGGGTATGTGTAAATAAAAGGAGGAAGGAACTAGAAAAGGTGTTCTAAGACACACTTTGATAGCCTATTCATAGGCACCTATATTCTTCCTCTAGACACTTCTGGTAGACCTATAGAAAGGAGACTTCACAATGCACTGGACATGTTGTAATCGATCTGTGAAAAGAATGAAAGACAATGACTTAACACAAAATAAGAAAATAGACATATACTTTAAAGTGTAAGTCCATATAGAGGTAAAAAAGCTAAGTCCTAATTTAAGGTAAAATCTGGCAGCTCTACCATACAAGCCTGAGAGATTTTTGGGCAAAGTTTTGCCTTAAGGCTAAAGGAGTGGATCCTTCTCAAATGAGAAATTTTTACAATATTTAGAAAGAGGAAGAGAACTTGGTGCTTCCTGGGAAAGATTTTGGCACTCTTTTTTGCAAGTGGCCCATGTGCATTCTAAACCTTGGGAAGAGGAGGTCGTCTGATTGTCGGCTCTTGCTTTGACTTTGGCATTCCACACTAATGTAAAAACATGGTTGCACCTCTTTTCTACAAATAGACTACGGTTTGTCCCCTCATAAATGACAACTAGAAAAAATAGGCCGTGCTGCTCATCTAGCAATAACTTGACTCCTCTTTACCACTTGAACATGCTTTCTTTTCCTACACCTTGTCTTATCCTAGTTTTGTCTCATTCTACTCTTTCAGCCCTCAGAGTTGATCTTCTGGTGGGTCATTGCATTCCTTGGGCTCTTTTCATGGTTGGTGCTCAGGAAATTCAAAAGCAAATGGATATTTCACTGTGTTAAATTTGACATTCACATAGCCATCACCTTGAAACTGAATACTCAACGGCTAGTTCATCTCCTTAAAATTAACGGATTTTGGGACGTCACCATCCTTGGAAAAATCTATTGGGTCTTTTTTGTGGGTTTTTTCATGGGTTTTTTCCTTTGGGCTTTTCCTACAGATAAAAAGTCTACAAGAATTGTCCCAATCTTTATCCTTTTGTTTCAGGCTCTTTGGCTTCTCTCTGTACTGGCAGCCTTCCCCCGAATTCCTTCAGACTTTTTGTTCAAAGGAATTCCTTCGAACAAAAAGTCCAAAAGAATTCAGCCTCAAAAAAAATTCTGAAAACTTACCCTTTGGTTGCCTTTTGAAATGTTCCTTGCCCTTTGTAAGGGATTTTTACTCAAAACTTCCCTCCGCAAGGGCAGTTGCCCTTCAACTTTAGGGCACTCCCTTAAACCAAGCTATTAAACTGACTAGTTGAACCAAAAATGGTTCAATGGTCAACACTGTGCGCCGAGCCTTTGTTAAACCAACCCTTTGAACTTTTCCCACTTGAACCATTCATTGAACCAATCCATTAAACCAGTTCAATGATTTAATATTTTGCGTTGAGCCCTTTGAAATGTTCACTTTGAACCAACTATTGAACCTAGCGTTGAACCAAAAGATTGAACCAATGCATTAAACCAATGTGTTGAACCGGTTTAACATTGCACATCGATGAACTTATCAATGAGCCGATTGATTGAATTAAGCCGATTGAACCAAAGGCTGATGAACTGATTGATTGAACCAAATGATAAGCCCATCGATTGAACTTAGGTTGATTGAACTAAGGCATTGAACCAATGCATTGAACCAAGTCAAAGTGTTGAACCAATTGACTTGAGCCAAGTGATAAACCAAGAATGATTGAACCAAGGTGTTGAACTTGAGCAATGAACCAAGGCTGATTGAACCAAGGCATTGAACCAAGGTATTGAACTAGTTTAATGGTTCAACAATGCCAACCTTTCTCATGATTTTATTCAGACAAGAGCTTGAAGAAGCCTTGTAAAACCCAAGACTCTCTAAACTGATTCTTCATGCACCAAAAGACTAACCTATAGAGTCTGTAGAAATTCTTGGACTTGTGCAAAACAAAAAATGAAATGGCCTAGAATAGCAGGGGAAGAAGGGGACCAATTTTTGGCCTATTGGAAAAAAAATTGTCAATTGCGACTCCCAGGGGAAGCATGCCTACTATGCTAAGAGACTAGTTGCCTTGTAGTCCACTAGGCATAGAGTCAAAATGCAGCTTTGAAGAATGTTTAGCAATAGCCCCAAAGATCCAAGAATCAAACATGAAACTTTTTACTCCACACACAAAGGAAAACACACACAAGTCTAAAAACACTACCTGTGCAAACTCCACTTAGGGAAAATAGGAAAAGAAACTGAAAGCAAACTACTATATATAGCTAACCAGGAATATTTGCCTCCCTCCTAGATCAAAAGGAAAACTTCTTAAGTCCTCTTCCTGGCAAGAAGAGTTATGGTGCCAAACAAGTGGCTGAATGAAAAGGAGAGTTGGTGACCTGCTCCCCTTGCCTGTCACCTTGGTTGGCCTACCTTCGAGTGGATCAGACTCAAACATGCTTCCAACATATACATACTCAATTTATTCTTAGAAGCTTGTTGAATGCCAATCCTTCATGCTAGTGCATTTCACCAAGAAAACTATGGTTGTTGGCTCATCACCATAAGCCCTTTGTTGTGCATGGTCCCTTTGCAATACATCATGATTTGACTCATTTCCTTTACTTCATTGAAGATCATGTCAAACTCATCCTCTACTTCCTCTTGGCTTTCTTGAAGAAGGGTGACTGTGGTGATGTCTGAAATGGAATCACAAATTGATTGTTCATCCCACAAAACATCACCTCTCTATTTAAAACTTTCTTCTTTAAAGTTTTCTTCAAAGAAGACAGACCTTTCCTTTTCCTCCTCAAAGATCAAGATCTCTAGATGTTCAAAGATATTTTCCTGATCCACCTCCAACTAAGCTCCTTGACATAGTAGTCCTCCTCATCTAAATAATAAGGAGGTTCATCAAACAAAAGGGGAGAGAGCTCACCATGCTTATGTTCCTCCTCATATTGCTGGAACATCTACATGTATGCATGCCCTGTGTCTTCTCCATTGCTGATGAGGTCTTCACAAGGATCATCACTGATGATTTTTTTTTCATTTTCACTCATGATAGCCTCTTGAAGAGCTACAAATTGGATATTCTGCTCCTCACTCACCTCCTGTAGAACATGTTCCTCCTTGAGAAGGGATGAAGTGGAAAAAACATGTGGAAGAGGAGGCAGTCCTTGAGCTAAAATTGAATGATTCTCCTCCTTCCACTTGGCTAACACTTCATCAATATCAGGTGTGGCCTAATAACTCTCTTGGAAGTCTGTATATGGGGTGTGTTTAGACATGGAATGTACTACTGGGTCTGGACCGTCCATCACACATTGGCTGAGGAATCTCTCTCTAGATTCCAACTCTGTAATTCTTTCAGGCCATATCCTCTTGGAAGAGCCTTTCTTGGAGGTCACCAGCGTCATCATGAGTAGGAGCAGCCTCATCTTATTCAAGGTTTTGAGAAAAACCTTTCTTTTCCTCCTTTCTAGCCCATGATTATACTATTTTCATCTAGTTCAAGATCTCAGAATTGGAATTTTCCTATTGTGAGCAGGCAACAACTTTGTCTTCTCCAAGGTCCTAGGGCTCCTCCACAAGGTCTGAAGGTTCTATCTCTCTTTCATGAATTAGTCTCATCTTAGCCTCTAAATCTTCAATTTGCTTGGCTAGATTATCCTGAAAGAGTCTTTCTTGGAGGTCACCAACATCATCATGTTGAGTAGGAGTAGCTTCGAGAGAGATGTGTTGGTTCGTAAAGTTTATCCCAAAAGAAGATTCATGATCTAAGGAGTTTAGAAGGTTCATCTCCATGGGAGTTTGTTCCAATTCCCTTTGATGCTTGAAGCCTAGGCACACGGGGTCAAGAGCAAGGTTGATCGATGCATCAGATGAGCCAAAATGGGCAAGTGCCATCTAGTAGAAAGGATTTAGTACACAAGAGGGGACTTTATTTAGGATAGGAGGGGATGTGCAAGGCTGACTACCTTAAATGAATGGATTCCTCCATTTTTCTATCTCTTCCTCCATGGATTGCAAGGCTTGAGCTTGCTTGAACAAACATGCTTCTTTGTACATCAGCTCCTACTGATAATCATACTGCTCATCCAGTCTGTCGATTTCCATTACCTACTTCTCAAACTCCAGTGCTACCTCCCATATCATTGAAGGGAAACTAGGAGGGTTGCTTGAGGTGATTGCATGAAAATTCTAAGTCTGATCAAATTCATATGAAGGAATACAAGGTCCATGATTTTGTGCAAAGGAATTATACATACAAAAATAAGATTTCTAATGGCACCTAGACTGCTTAACCAACTGATTCAACTCAGAGTCACCATTAGTGTTGATGTAAAAGCCTCCAAAGGCTAGTTGGTTGAAGAACACACTAAAAATTCTTCAACTCTTTAGATAAAACTTGTCCTAGTTAGTCCCATCAGGCGTGCCAAAAAAATTTGATGCAGTGGATTGCACCCAGGATAGGAGGCCAAGCTCCTACCTTTCCACATCCAACAATGGAAACTCCCCTCTCGCCTATGGGATCGGTGAAGCTAGAGGGGAGAGTCTCTAGATAAGGGATAGCTCCCTCTAATGTATCTTTTACGCCCTAGTTTCTCCTACTACTAACAAATAAAAATGAAAAAAGGGGGGGATGAAAAGGGAGAGAGAGATGCTGAAAATAGAACCTAAGCCTAAAAGTGAAAATGTGATACACCAGAAAAGTGATGACCCACCCAGCCTGAATATACACTTTTCACCAAAAAGAAGCACCCATACACTTCATCTCAAGTGGGAAGCTCTTCTGCAATAGTCAGCTAAGGGTATGTGGAAATAAAAGGAGGAAGGAAGTAGCAAAGATGTTCTAAGACACACTTTGACAGCCTATTCATAGGCACCTATATTCTTCCTCTAGACACTTCTGGTAGACCTATAGAAAGGAGACTTCACAATGCACTTGACATGTTGTAATTAGTCTTTGAAAAGCATGAAAGAAAATGACTTAACACAAAAAAATAAAATAGACATATACTTTAAAGTGCAAGTCCAGATAGAGGTAAAAAAGCTAAGTCCTGATTCAAGGTAAAATCTGGCAGCTCTTCCTTACAAGCCTGAGAGATTTTTGGGTAGAGTTTTGCCTTAAGGCTAAAGGAGTGGATCCTTCTCAAATGAGAAATTTTTACAATATATAGAAAGAGGAAGAGAACTTGGTGCTTCCTAGGAAAGATTTTGGCACTCTTTTTTGCAAGTGGCCCATGTGCATTCTAAACCTTGGGAAGAGGAGGCCATCTAATTGTCGACTCCTGCTTTGACTTTGGCATTCCACATTAATGTAAAAACATGGCCACACCTCTTTTCTACAAATTGACTATTGTTTGTCCCCTCATAAATGCTAACTAGAAAAAATAGGTAGCACCACTCATCTAGTAATGACTCGCCTCCTCTTTACCACTTGAATGTGCTGTCTTTTCTTACACCTTGTCTTATCCTAGTTTTGTCTCATTCTGCTCCTTCATCCCTCAGAGGTGATCTTCTAGTAGGTCACTACATTCCTTGGGCTCTTTTCATGGTTGGTGCTCAAGCAATTCAAAAGAAAATGGCTATTTCACTATGTTAAATTTGACATTCACACAGCCTTCACCTTGAAACTAAATACTCAATGACTAGTTCATCTCCTTAAAATTAATAGCTTTCAAGATGTCACCATCCTTGGAAAAATCCATCAGGTCTTCTCTATGGGCTTTTCAATGAGTTTTTTGCTTTGGGATTTTCCAACAGACAAAAAGTTTGCAAGAATTGTCTTAGTCTTTGTCCTTTCATTTTAACCTCTTTGGCTTCTCTCTGTGCTGGCGGCCTTCCCTTGAATTCCTTCAAACTTTTTGTCTAAAGGAATTCCTTCGAACAAAAAGTCTGAAAGAATTCAGCCTTAAACAAAATTTTGAAAACTTACCCTCATCTTCCTTTTGAAATGCTTCTTACCCTCCACAAGGGCATTTTACTCAAAACTACCCTCCATAAGGGTAGTTGCCCTTCGACTTTAGGGCACTCCCTTGAACCAAGCTATTGAACTGACTGGTTGAACCAAAAATGGTTTGACAGTTCAACACTGTGCGTTGATCCTTTGTTAAACCAACCCTTTAAAATTTTCCCACTTGGACCATTTGTTGAACCAAAAGATTGAACCGATGTGTTGAACCAATGTGTTAAACCAACACGTTGAACTAGTTCAACATTGCGTGCTGATGAACTTGCCAATGAGCCGATTGATTGAATTAAGCTAATTGAACCAAAGGCTAATGAACTAATTGATTGAACAAAATGATGAATCCACTTATTGAACTCAAGCCGATTAAACTAAGGCACTAAACTAATGCATTGAACCAAGCTAAAGTGTTAAACCAATTGAGTTGAACCAAGTGATAAACCAGGACTGATTGAACCAAGGCATTAAACTTGAGCAATGAACCAAGGCCAATTGAACCAAGGCATTGAACCAAGGTATTGAACTAGTTCAATGGTTTAACGATGCCAACCTTTCTCATGATTTTCTTTAGAGAAGAGCCTGAAGAAGCCTTGTAAAACCTAGCACTCTCTAAACTGATTCTTCATGCGCCCAAAGACTAACCTACAGAGTCCGTAGAAATTCTTAAACTTGTGCATAATCAAAAAATGAGATGGCCTAGAATAGTAGGGGAAGAAGGGGACTAATTTTTGGCCTATTAGGCAAAAAATGGTCAATAAATTGGTGACTCCCAGGGGAAGCATGCCTGTTATGCTTAGAGACTAGTTGCCTTGTAGTCCATTGGGCACGGAGTCAAAATGTAGCTTTGAAGAAAGTTAAGCAATAGCCCCAAAGATCCAAGAATCAAACATGAAGATTTTTACCCCACACACAAAGGAAAACACACACAAGGCTAAAAACACTACCTATGCAAACTACACTTAGGGAAAATAGGAAAAGAAATAGAAAGAAAACTACTATATACAGCTAACCAAGAATATTTGCCTCCCTCCTAGATCAAAAGGAAAACTTCTTAAGTCCCCTTCCTAGCAAGAAGACTTATGGTGCCAGACAAGTGGCTAAATGAAAAGGAGAGTTGGTGACCTGCTCCTCTTGCCTGTCACCTTTTTTGGCTTGCCTTTGAGTGGATCAGATTCAAACATGCTTCCAACATATACGTACTTGGTTTGTTTTTGGAAGCTTGTTGAATGTTGGTCCTTCATGCTAGTGCATTTCACCAAGAAAACTATGGTTGTTGACTCATCACCATAAGCCCTTTATTGTGCATGGTCCCTTTGCAATGCATCATGGTTTGACCCATTTCCTTTTGCTTCATTGAAGACCATGTCAAACTCATCCTCTACTTCCTCTTAGCTTTCTTGAAGAAGGGTGACTCTGGTGATGTCTAAAATGGAATCACAAATTGATTATTCATCCCATTGAACATCACCTCTCTATTTAAAACTTTCTTCTTCAAATTTTTCCTCAAGGAAGACAGACCTCTCATTTTCCTCCTCAAAGACCAGTATCTCTAGATGTTCAAAAGTATTTTCCTGATCCTCCTCCAACTCAGGCTCCTTGGCATATTAGTCCTCCTCATCAAAACAACAAGGAGGTTCATCAAACAAAGGGGGAGAGAGCTCACCATGCTTATGGTCCTCCTTGTATTGTTGGAACATCTACATGTATGTATGCCCTGTGTCCTCTCCATTGCTGATGAGGTCTTCACAAGGAGCATCGATGATGATTTATTTTTCATTTTTGCTCATGATAGCCTCTTGAAGAGCTACAAATTGGATCTTTTGCTCCTCACTTGCCTTCTATAGAACATGTTCCTCCTTGAGAAGGGATGAAGTGGAAAAAACATGTGGAAGAGGAGGTAGTCCTTGAGCTAGAATCGAATGATTCTCCTCCTTCCACTTGGCCATCACTTCATCAATATCAAGTGTGGCCTGATAACTCTCTTTAGAGTGTGTATATGGGGTGTGTTTAGACATGGAATATG
The DNA here is from genome assembly GCA_037957365.1 of Torreya grandis. NCBI lineage: Eukaryota > Viridiplantae > Streptophyta > Pinopsida > Cupressales > Taxaceae > Torreya > Torreya grandis. Next base: position 864,190 of record JARHVA010005142.1, read on the forward strand.
CTGTTGGGTCTAGACCATCCATCACACATTGGCTGAGGAATCTCTCTCTGGATTCCATCTCTATAATTCTTCTAGCCATATCCTCTTGGAAGAGCCTTTCTTAGAGGTCACTAGCATCAGCATGAGGAAGAGCAGCCTCATCTTCTTCAAGGTTTTGATAAAAACCCTTCTTCTCCTCCTTCTTGCCCCATGATTCTACTATTTTCTTCTAGTTCGGGATCTCAAAATTGGAATTTTGCTCCTGTGAATAGGCAACAACTTTGTATTCTCTAAGGTCCTAGGGCTCCTCCACAAGCTCTAAAGGTTTTATCTCTCTTTCATGAAGCAGTCTCAACTTATCCTCTAAATCATCAATTTGCTTGGCTAGATTATCCTAAAAGAGTCTTTCTTAGAGGTCACCAACATCATCATGTTGAGTAGAAGCAGCTTTGAGAGAGATGTGTTGGTTCGTAAAGTTTCCCATAAAAGAAGATTCATGATCTAAGGAGTTTAGAAGGTTCATCTCCATGGCAGGTTGTTCTAGTTCCCTATAATTCTTGAAGGCTAGGTGCACAGGGTCAAGAGCAGGGTTGTATTGATGCATCGGATGAGCCAGAATAGGCAAGTGCCATCTAGTAGAAAGGATTTGGTGCACAAGAGGGGGATTTATTTAGGATAGGAGGGGGCGTGCAAGGCTGACTACTTTGAATGAATGGATTCCTCCATTTTGCTACCTCCTCTTCCATGGATTGTAAGGCTTGAGCTTGCCTAAACAAACATGCTTCTTTGTACATCAGCTCCTACTGATAATCATCCTACTCATCCAATCTGTCGATTTCCATTACCTACTTCTCAAACTCCAATGCCACCTCCCTTATCTGCTTGAGGTGATTGCATGAAAATTTTGAGTCTGATCAAAGTCATATGAAGGAATACAAGGTCCATGATTTTATGCAAAGGAATTATACACACAAAAATAAAAAATTTGATGGCACCTAGACTGCTTAACCAGCTGATTCAACTCAGAGTCGCCATTGGTGTTGATGCAAAAGCCTCTAAAGGTTGGTTGGTTAAAGAACACACCAAAAATTCTTTAACTCTTTGGAGAAAACCTATCCTAGTTAGTCCCATCGAGCGTGCCAAAAACTATTGACGTAGTGGATTGCACCCGATGTAGGAGGCTGAGCTCCTACCTTTCCACACGTGACAATGGAAACTCCCCTCTCACATATGGGACCAGTGAAGCTAGAGGGGAGAGTATCTAGATAAGGGCTAGCTCCCTCTGATGTATCTTTTAGGCTCTACTTTCTCCTACTGCTAAAAAATAAAATGAAAAAAGGGGGTGATGAAAAGGGAGAGAGAGATGCTAAAAATAAAACCTAAGCCTCAAAGTGAAAAGGTGATACACCAAAAAAGTGATGACCCACCCAGCCTGAATATACACTTTTCACCAAAAAGAAGCACCCATACACTTCATCTAAAGTGGGAAGCTCTTCTACAATCATCAGCTAGGGTTCTATGGAAATACAGGGAGGAAGGAACTAGCAAAGGTATTCTGAGACACACTTTGACAGCCTATTCATAGGCACCTATATTCTTCCTATAGACACTTATGGTAGACCTATAGAAATGAGACTTCACAATGCACTGGACTTGTTGTAATTGGTCTATGAAAAGCATGAAAGACAATGACTTAACACAAAAGAGGAAAATAGACATATACTTTAAAGTGAAGTCTAAATAGAGGTAAAAAAGCTAAGTCCTGATTCAAGGTAAAATCTGGCAGCTCTGCCTTACAAGCCTGAGAGATTTTTGGGTAGAGTTTTGCCTTAAGGCTAAAGGAGTGGATCCTTCTCAAATGAGAAATTTTTACAATATATAGAAAGAGGAAGATAACTTGGCACTTTTTGGGAAAGATTTTGGTGCTCTTTTTTGCAAGTGGTCCATGTGCATTCTAAACCTTGGGAAGAGGAGGCTATCTGATTGTCAGCTCTTACTTTGACTTTGGTGTTCCACATCAATGTAAAAACATGGCCATGCCTCTTTTCTAAAAATAGATTGTAGTTTGTCCCCTCATAAATGCCAATTGGAGAAAATAGGTCGTGCCACTCATCTGGCAATAACTCGCCTCCTCTTTACCACTTGAACATGTTGTCTTTTCTTGTACCTTGTCTTATCTTGGTTTTGTCTCATTCTACTCCTTCAGTCCTCAGGGGTGATCTTCTGGTAGGTCACTGCATTCCTTGGGCTCTTTTCATGGTTAGTGCTCAAGAAATTCAAAAGCAAATGGCTATTTCATTGTGTTAAATTTGACATTCACACATCCATCACCTTGAAACTAAATACTCAATAGCTAGTTCATCTCCTTAAAATTGGCGACTTTTAGGATGTCACCATCCTTGGTAAAATATGTCAGGTCTTTTCTATGGGATTTTCCATGGGTTTTTTGCTTCAGGCTTTTCCTACAGACAAAAAGTCTACAAGAATTATTTCAGTCTTTGTCCTTTCATTTCGGGCTCTTTGGCTTCTCTCTGTGCTGGTGGCCTTTCCCTGAATTCCTTCAAACTTTTTGTCTGAAGGAATTCCTTTAGACAAAAAGTCTGAAAGAATTTGGCCTCAAACAAAATTTTGAAAACTTACCCTTCGGTTGCCTTTTGAAATGATTCTTCCCTCCATGAAGGCTTTTTACTCAAAAGTGCCCTCCATAAGGGCAATTTCCATTCAGCTTTAGGGTGCTCCCTTAAACCAAGCTATTAAACCAACAGGTTGAACCAAAAATGGTTCAACAATTCAACACTACACACCAAGCCTTTGTTGAACCAACCCTTTAAGCTTTTTCCACTTGAACCATTCATTGAACCAATCCATTGAACCAGTTCAATGGTTTAATACTGCATGCTAAGCCCTTTGAAACATTAACTTTGAACCAAACATTGAACCTAGCGTTGAACCAAAAGATTGAACCGATGCATTCAAACGGCTCAACACTACACACTGATGAACTTGCCAATGAGCCGATTGATTAAATTAAGCTGATTAAACCAAAGGTTGATTATTTGATTGATTAAACCAAATGATGAACCCACCAATTGAATTTAGGCTGATTGAACTAAGGTGTTGAACCAATGTGTTGAACCAACTGAGTTGAACCAAGCGATAAACCAAGACCGATTGAACCAAGGCATTGAACTTGGGAAATGAACCAAGGCTGATTGAACCAAGGCGTTGAACCAAGGTATTAAACTAGTTTAATGGTTCAACGATGCCAACCTTTCTCATGATCTTCCTTAGACAAGAGCATGAAGAAGTCTTATAAAACCCAACACTCTCTGAACTGATTCTTCATGTGCCCAAAGACTAACCTACAAAGTCCATAGATATTCCTAGACTTGTGCAAAATCAAAAAATGAAATGGCCTAAAATAGTAGGGGAAGAAGGGGCCCAATTTTTGGCCTGTTGGGAAAAAAATGGTCAACACTACCCCTAGATCCTTTATAAAAAAGCAATCACTTACCTATTTCTTGAGTACATTAATAGTGTGCATGTTTGATCCAGCTACAATCATATAATCTAAATATAAAAGTAAAATAATATATCTACCATTTTTAAATATTTTAAAATATACACAATAGTTTTAATGACATCTACAATAACCTTGTTCTGTCATAAAACTATCAAACTTAATATAACATTGTCTAGGAGCTTGTTTCAAGCCATAAAAGTTCTTCTCTAATGTTCACACCAAATTATCCTTACCATTAACTTCATAACCTTGAGGTTGTTCCATGTATATTTCCTCCTTAAAATCCCCATGAAGGAAATCAGTCTTTACATCAAACTATTCTAAGTGTAAATCTTCAATAGCTACTAAGCTCAAAATGGTTCTAATTGAAGTCATTTTAACAACTGGAGAAAATATCTCATCAAAGTCTATACCTTTCTTTTGTGAAAAAGCTTTAACCAACATTTTGGCCTTGAAATTTATTTTTACCTTCATTCTCCTCCTTTATCCTATATACCCACTTATTTTGCATTGCCTTCTTTCCTTTGGGAAGCTCCACCAAATCCCATGTCTAGTTTTCCATTAGAGCATCATACTCCTCATCCATAGCTTTCTCCCACTTATCCTTGGCATCAATCTAGATTACTTCTTCATAGCTTCTAGGTCACCACCATCAGTAAGAAATAAATAATATAAAGAAAGAGAAAAATGATCAAGTGGTCTACTTAATCTTGTAGATCTTCTAAATGGTGGTTTGAGGTACTTATTCCTCTTGCCTATTTTGATCAAGAATCTTTGGGACATGTTTTTTTGTAATGTCTTCTAATATTGTATATTCCTTTTTGGATTCATCTTTCTTCTTTTCCTATAAATGGTCCCTGTACATGAATTTTTCATTTAACACAATATCTATACTCCTAATTATTTTCTTATCTTCCATATTCCACAACTAGAATCAAAAATTCATCAGTTCCATAACCAATAAATGTGTATTTTTTAGACTTAGCTTCTAACTTATTCATATGATATTTTTCAATATAATAAAATGCCACATAACTAAAAAGAATTAGAAAAGAATAATCTACCTTCTTTCCAGTCCATGCCTCTAGTATTCCACCACCCAAAGCACTTAAAGATCTTCTATTTATTAGATAAACTACTATAGTTACTACATCTACCCAAAATAGTAATGGTAAACCTGCATGCAATCTCATGCATCTGGCATGCTCCATAATAGTCCTATTCATTATTTATAACACACTATTATATTATGGTGTTCTTGGAACTATTTTCCATCTACAAATTCCACTTTCTAAATAGTAATTATAAAAAGTATTACTACAATACTCACCTCCATTACCTGATTTGAGACATTTTAGTTTTAAGCATATTTCATTTTCAACTAAAGCTTTCTATATCTTGAATTTATCAAAAACATCAGACTTCCTTTTTATACAATATACCCAAACCTATCTAATTGCATCATCAATAAAAGTTACATAATAATATAAACCACCAAGTGAAGATACCTAAGTTGGTCGCTATACATCTGTATGCACAAGCTCTAACTTTTGCTCCTTCCTATTTCATCCAACCTTGATAAACCTCACACATGTTTACCTCCCATATACATAGTTCTCACAAAAGTCCAAATCTAATTCTTTCAAACCTAGTAGTTTATCCTTTGAATGTAGGGTCTTCATTCCCTTTTCACTCATGTGGCCAAGTCTGTAATGCCACAAAGCTACATCTTTATCTACAGTAGCTACAACATAAGATGAATTAACATTAATTATATACAAATATAAAGTGCCTACTTTATTACCTTTTTCAACCACCAAACAACCCTTATAACCTTCCATTATTTGGTTATAAATGTGACCATACAATCCTCACTACCCAACTGCCCTACAGAGATCAAATTTCTCTTCAAACTTGAAACATGCCTAACATCCTTCAACACCTATGTGTTCCCTTTCTATAATTTAACCTGAACACTTCATATTCTAATAATGCTATAGGGTTCATCATCACCAAGGTAAACATTCCCATAATTACCTTAAACATAATCTATAAAATAATGTCTATGAGGGGCAGCATGAAAAGAAGCACCTGAATCTAAAACCCAAGATTCAACAATATTATCCAAATAAAGTATAAAAGTATCTTGTAATAAATCCCCTGCTACATTTTCTTCTCTATTACCTTCTTATTGGTCCTTACCTAATTTTTCATTTGGAAACCAACTGTTTTTCTTTGTATGTCTTAGCTTGCTCTAGATCTAACATTCCATCTTGCCTCTTGATTTAGATCTTGCACACCCTTCTGATTTTCCATTATTTCCTCTTCCTCTATTCTTCTACATTATTCTAATCTCCACTATTAATGCATTTCTAGATATAGATGTTTCACATGTGCTTTTCCTTTGCATTTATTTACTTAGGATAACACCCACCACATCTTCAAACTTATTTTGGCATTTTTAGACACAGAGTTGCTTACTACCATTACCAAGCTATTCTAGCTTTCAGACAAGGAATAAAGAATAAGAAGATCCCTAACTTCATCATCAAATTCAATATTTATGGAATGTAGCTGACTAATAACCATGTTAAATTCAATTAAATAATTTGGTACTGAACCATTTTGAGACATTTTCATATTAAATAATTTTTTGTTAACTAATGCATATAACTTGCCTAATGCACTCATAAGACCTTTTGTTGTCTTTTCCTATGATATGTTGAATTCTACAAAAGATGCAAGGTGCAATTGTATCATTACAAGGGCTTTCTAATCTAATAGTTCCCAATCTTCATCTAACATTGGTGATGGTTTCTTGGTATTCCTTCCCAATGACAAATACAGGTCCTTCTGGTAAAAGTATTCCTCCATCTACATCTTCCATAATCTAAAGTTCTATCTATTGAACTTCTCTACCTTAGATTTATTCTCATCTACCATAGATCCCACTTGAGGTCAAACCCTTTTCTTCTTATGATTTAAAATTATGAAAACAAAATCTTTGCTCTGATACCACTTGTTAGGATAAATGTAAACCCAAATCTATCCCCAAATCACATATAAGAGAAACTATGAAATGAATTAATTTACATTAAAAAATAAACATAAACATGCACATAATAAAGGTTACCAGATTTAACATGGTTCACCCAAAATGGGCTACATCCACCAAACTTATCCAGTATATTATTTTTAATAATACAAGAGAGAGAGAAAAATCTTGTAACAAACCCTATTACACCTCTCTACCTTTTTTGCCTCCTCTTTGTGTATAATCATCCATTCTATTTTACATCTCAGCCATATATCAATATATTTTAGGCTAAAAATACCTAAACATAACTTCTACTATCAGACTAGAAACCTTTAATTAATGACCCATATTGACTATGAAATTATAATTTAACAAGGCAATTTTAATAAATATTTTCTCCTTAAAACCCCCCATGCCATCAAGGATATAAAGAATAAGATCCAAACATGACTAAAATAATATCAAAATTTTAACATTTGATCCTTAAAGATAATCAGGGTCCACACTTAACATATCGACCATCGATCTCCCAGATTGATAACTTATGGAATTTGATCACCAATAGACCTAGCAACGAAGGAGTGTTGTAGATTGAATCTCTAATATGTTACCACATGGCAACATCTCAAAGGCTAATGACTCAAAAGGATGCAAAGGCATTGTTAAAATCCTAGGATGTTCTAAAAGTAAATGATCATGTCATATGGCATGATTACATTAAAAAAATCTCAAAGCTTAAATGTAAAGGCTAAGAATGTATAAATTAAAGCTTGAGTCCCTATGCAATGACAAAGTGCCAAGTGGCATGATCTAGTGATCCCATAATATATAGTTAGAGAATCACTTACCATGAAAGATTGAATTAGATCCTAATAAATAAGTGGAATGTCAGGTCATCCTAGTGGATTTATGTATTAAAATTGATGCTTGTCTACCCATCTATACCATCATATCAATAATTGATTCTGTCTGTTATTGAGCATAAGTCTAAAGGATGGGATAATCATATGATGCACAATTGAATATGATATCAATAGACTTAAATGTTAGAGTGGCTAATGACATAGATCATAAGCATGGTGGCACATTCAAGGTAGGAAAAGGATATATGAGAAGAAGGTTACCTTAATGATATTAACTATAAATTAGAATGTCATCTAGAATGGACATGGTGTCTACTGCATGAGCATGGGATTTAATATATAGTTTCTCATTACGTTTATGGATCACAAAGATATTGGCATTGATCTTAAACAAGAAATGTAATAAATCCATAAGAGTCAAAATTCACATTAATGGCAATATAGATGAAAGTTTACACAAAATAATAATCATCTCTTAGAATTGAATGAAAAATAAATTAGTATGCCACTAGAAATTGTGGTATTGGGATTAATTTGGATCTTGATAGATCTTAAGTCCAGAGTGATTTTAATTACATTAATTTCTTACAACCACCAAGAACATGGTCTAGTTATTACTTTATAGACAAATTGGTCTATATATTAAACATATTTCTGATGTAGAAAGGGGTTGACACTTCTTGTGTCAAAACTTTTCTAGAATTGTGTCAGGAGTGCACCTGCTTTCCTCTCTATTTTTTTGTTTAGTTTATTGCCTAGAGATATTGATTATGATAAAACAATTTCAAGAATTCTAAATGCAAATTTTTCTTGTGTTTTGTTCATTTAACATCTCCATGACCTTATATTTATCTTATGAACTAGTGTTAGGATTGTTATTATGTTGGTTTGAATATTTGTCTTAGTTATGTTGTGTAGTAGCTATCATGACTAGTTTATTTAATTCATTCGTGTTTGATTTTATCCTCTTGTATTCATTATGTGCAAGAGATAAAAATTATAATCTAGATTTTCTTTATAGTGGATTTAATGAATAAATATATTTCACAATTGTCCTTAGAAAGTTTCCCACTAAGTGGCTACAAGTTTTTGCAATTACTAGACTAGGAACATAATGGTAGAACTCTGGTAAGGCATAATTTTAGCTCCTTTGTATCAATAATCTTGTTTAACTCAAGGACAAACCTCTATTTTCTTCCCTACCCTCTCTCTCCTTTTTTTGGGTGATATCCTCCCTAGTTTAGGTTGTGATAGGAATTATAGTGAAGCAAATATTAATTTTTATATCATTTGAGTTAAGTAGACATCAATATTTAGATAAATAATTAATAAAAAAGTAAATGAACATGAAATGTTGATATCAATTGAACCCTTAGTGTTAATACTTTATACTTTTAGAGCATAAGTTTATATTATGAACCACTCGATCGTTAGACCACCAATAAATCCCTAAAATTGATGGGGACATTTTTATCCTATGCATTATCCCCTACTTTTCTCTTTGATCACTTTATCTCATAAGTGTTTCTTGAAGTAAGATTTTGGATTGAATAACAATGGGTGCTATGAGGAGGTCCTTTATTTGAATTTACTTAACTTTGGTGCCTCTCCTTTGAGATTCTCCCATCTATTGTTTGCTTAAGGTGAACAATATCTAACACTCGAAGGAGGGTTATTTATTTGAATTTGCTGAAATTTGGTGCCTCTTCTTCGATCTTCTCCCATCTGTTATTTGTTTAATGGAAATGGTAGTTGGCACTAAAAGGAGGGCCTTTATATTAATTTTCTTAAATTTTGTGCCTTTCCTTCAAACTTCTCCCATCTATTGTTTGCTTAATGTGAAAAATAGTTGGTTCTTAAAGGAGGGCCAACATTATTTCTTATTAGTTTTTCTTTTGATAGTTATCTATTTGAAATCACCCTGAACCCCACTATAAAGATTAGAAGGTCCAGATTCAGGTTCTTGCTCATTTTGTTCCACTTTTTTGAAGCATGGTAGAGATAAAACCAATAGGGATAAACATGTTTCACATGTTGATTTCATTTTCTATCATATCCCTAATTCCCTAAATTCCATGGCAACCCCAATTTCTTGGCTTGGTGAATCATCCATAAATAACCTAGGTGTCTAGCATGACTTTCCCAAGGATCCCTTTGATCTCCTTCCTAGGTTTCAAAGTAATCACTATAGAACTAATGAGGAGCATATTATTGCTTACAAGTATCTTATGCATGTTTTAAATGTAAAATTTGAAGATGTTACTTGAAGATTATTTACTTTCACTTCAGAGGAAGAAGCATCTGATTGGTTTTTAAACTTGAAGCTTAATTCTATTACTAGCTGGAATGACTTTGAAAAATTATTTTTGCTTTAGTTTTGTCAAGTGATTGATGTTTATGTTTTTTAAAAATAATTTATTCTAATTAGGATATAATTTCATAAGCTAGTTACGGAGATTAATTTCAAGTTTCAAAAGAGACATAATAAAGTCCCTGTCAATATTAGACTTCATGAAGTAGTTGTTTTAGATCTAAATTTACATTATTTAAACCATTAATTACAAAATTTGTGACAAGGTTTATAGAAAATAATTTGGATTTGGCTTGTGTAAAATCTATTCAAGTGGAAAATTAGTTGTCATAACCCCATCCAATACAAGCAACAACAAGAGAGTTCCCTATCATCTACTTAATAAAGTCTATTTGGGATTTTGTTCATACCATAGTTTTAGCAAAATCCTATTAGTTTCATCCAGTTGGTCATCAAGCCTCTCTACTAATTAATTATGCTATGCTTATAGAAGATAATTATCAGATGAGGATGAATGCATTCATATTGTTAGCCTAGAAGATCATGAAGAGCTCATGCAAGAATAGGATAAGGAATATGTTCAGCTAGCAGATGATCAAAGTCTTAAATAATTGGTTTACTTTAAACATCCTGTTCAAATGATCATATTCACCAAGATTTGGGTAATTGAATTTGTCATTTATGTTTGGAAAGATTTTGAGGTGCATATTGTCAATATTAATGCTTATTTTTATTTTAAGACTAAGAAACATGATTATTTTGAATGCATGCTTACTAATGGTTTGGGATTTGTTGGAAGGAAACTCAAAGAATTTTTGATTAAATACAAGGATGTATTTGACTTTATAAGGACATTGACTGAAAGGGAATTGTTACTACCAACAAGTGGAATACATGTTGTACCACATTTCCAAAGCCACCCTTTTCCTTTAGTGTACATAGTTTCCTTGTTTTCTATTTTTCATTTTCCTAGGTAGGTCTCCCTATTTTCTAGGTTAGTTTCCTCTTTTTTGCCTTCGATTATTTTTTTCTATTTCTAATTCAGCATTATTATCATCTTATTTTCCATGTCCTTTGCATTAGTTTGTCCTAATACTAAAAAATAAAACTTTAAATGGTGGATGTATAATTAAAAGTTGTTTAGGCTTTAGAATTTAGATATTAAGTAGTCATACTTGAAAAATTGTGTATTCTATGAGCATTTTCTTGTGTATTTTCATAACTTTTAAGGACAATTACTCATAATATATTGTGTGTATTTTATAATATTTTCATTTTCTTGTCTAAAGCCATCACATGTATTTAATTGAATATTTGGATCAAAGTAAAAGCACTAAATTATTTTAGGTTTGTCTTGTTAATCTAAATTTTTCTAGTTTATAATTATACCTTGGGTTGGTACCTAACCCTAAAGAGACTAATTAATGAGATCATTTACAAAATAAATAAATCACACTAAATTGAGCTATTAAATGTATAATCATAAGTCTTCCTTGAAAGGGTGATTCAGGGACATCGTAGGCTTTCTAGCCTAGCTAGAAATGGAGCAAGGCCTTGAGTGAGACCATATGTATCTCTATTGGGGTTATGGATGCCTAGATATTATCATATCAATTCCCATTCCATTACCCCCAACCAAAGCCAAATGTTTTCCCTCTCAGAAGTTCTAGTTATTTAGACAAGTTTGAATTGTTTCCCATGAAAAACTATAAAATAATTCATCACTTTCACACATTGATGGTCTAAAATGGAATTGGATCTTAGTATGGCATATGTTAGTGTAGAATTTAGTGCCTTCATATTTAATATTTTATCCAAGGAACTATTTTAAGTTTATGCTTTTGTGCAAATGTGAAGATTTGTAGTTTAAGTTTTGGTTTGATTAACTAAATTTTATAGGTTTTAAATTTTTTTTAGCATTCTCCCTATGGAGTTCATCATTTTTTGTGTCCCAAAATGCCCCATATTCAAATACTTTAATATAGGTAACCTCTTGATCATTTTGGGTTTTAGACTCCCTTTAAAAACCTTTGATCTAAGTTAGCTATAAATTTTGAAATCATTGTTTGAATTTGAATATCTTCATTTTATTCCTTGTGTATAGGATTCTTGGTTCAACCTTAGGATTAACCATGTTCAGACTTGCCTTTAAAATACTTGGTCTAATGTTTGTTTTTAGGCTTGATTATAAAAAAATTCATAGTTTTATAAATGTTTATGTATTTGAGATTTAAAAATGGCCTTTATTTTATTCAAACTCTAAGTTAAATCTATGTTAAACTAGGTTTTCTTTAGTCTATATTTGATTTCAAATTATCAAACTAACCTATTAATCCTTTCTCAAAGTGTCTTTTACCTTTTTAGTTTCATATAATTCTTATAATGATCCTAACCTATTCATTTTATACCATGTGTCTTGATCAGTTTATTTGAAGTTAAGGGGCTTATCTAAAAGTTTCTAAGAGTAGCAGTATCCTCTCATGGACCATCTGATCTTCCATAAAATGTCCCATGTTCATCAAGAGATCTAAGTCATTCATAAAATTGACCAATTATTTTTTCGAATATCTTTTTAGATAATTTGATATTTCATTAGATGGTTCATGTTTAATCAAATAATTTGGGGAGCTCCTTGAAAAATTTCCAAATCAAGGAGCTCCCTAAATTCTTGAGATTATGACATGTGTCACCATATTAAAAGTGGGGACTTGGGGAATTCATAAAGGATCACCCAATATTGGAAGCCCTAATAGCCATATGATCTCTCATATTGAGGACTCATGGGGGCATAGGATTTAGAAGGGATCAGTGCACATAGGTAACCTAGGAGCCTCGAAATCATTCCATATGAGATGATCATGTTCAATCAAAATAGACCCCAAAGACTAGGATGATGCCACAAGGCATCATCCCATGATACCAAGAGTAGACCAAGTGAACAAGGGACTATCACATAGACCTTATGATGTTAGTAAGGTCTCATAGCTTAAATTTGATGTTTGTCTACCCTTCAATAAATTATAAATGTCTAGGTCTTCAAACTAGTGAGATTCTACCATGTGGTAATAGACATCAGCTTAAATTTGATGTTTTTTTACCCTGTAGGAGACCATCACATCTATGAAAATGAATTACTTTTAAAAAAAATTATTTATCTATTTCTCACATTTATTATTCATTTAATGCTCATTATTATGCCTTTTCCTTTGTAAAATTGGTTTTATACTTAGATGTTTCTATGAAATTCATAGATTCTAAGTATATCATGTCACTTCCAGGATTTAAAGCAAACATATAAATTGTCGATCATCTATCAAATCATTGGCCATAAAAAATTTTAAATCCTTTTAAAAAATATTATAAGTGTTGGATATATTCAAATATCCAATATTGTGCCATTTGGCATGATCTTAGAGACCTAGTCCATCAAGAAAAAAGTGAGGACAAAGTGACCCTGAGCCTTGAAAGGCCTACGATGCTACCATGTGGAAGCATTAGGAAACCTAAGACTTAGAAGACATAGTAAAACATATTAAAGTTCTTGAAGGTTATCAACCATCAATATGCCATAACGATGGCTCATGAAAACTAATTAATAATAGACTTAGTAGCTAAGGAGTACCAAAGTTCAAATATTTGAGATGTCTCCATGTGATATCTCATATGTTGATGATTTTCAGAGATGTAGAGTCATTACCAAAATTTCAAGATGCACCAAAAGCACATAATCATGCCACATGACATGATTACATTAACTGATAGATCATAGCTCAAATTTAAAGGTTAATGATGCAAAAATCAAAACCCAAGTCCCTATGTAATGATGGAGTGCCAAATGACATGATCTAGTGAGCCTAAAATCTGTCGGTAGAGAAACATTAACTAAGAAAGACTAAATTATATCTTGATAGATAAGTGGAATGTCAAGTCATCCTAGTGGGCTTTGAGATTAAAATTGATGCATGTCTACCCATCTAGACCATCATATCTAGATTCTATTGTGTGTTTACTATTAATCATAAGTCTAAAGGATGGGATAATCATAAGATGCATAATTAAATACTAGATCAGTAGACTTAAATGTTAGTTTGAATAATGATGTAGATAATAAGCATGGTGACCACATTCAAGGTAAAATAAGGACATATGAGAATAAGGGTGTCTTTATAATAGTAACTGAAAAGATAGAATGCCATATAGAATGGACATGGCATCTACTGCAAGAGCATGGGCTCTAGTATGCATCTTCTCATTACCTTTATCGATCACAAAGATCATAGGATCTAAAATAAAATAGAAGTAAAATGACACTAGCATTAATATTAAACAAGAAAGGTAATATATGAATAATATACAAAATTCACCTTAATGGTAATACAGTTGAAAAATGCAAAACAACAACCAACTCCTAGAATTGAATGCAAAATCAATCAGTATGGTGTTAGCAGTTGTGGCATTGAGATTGATTTGGAGATAGATAGATCTTAGCTCAAATTAATTTGAATCCCATCAATTTATTACAACCACCAAATAGTTGGTCTAGTTATTGTTCTATGGACAAACTAGTCTATTTATTGAACATCTTTGTGATGTAGAAAGGGGTTGACACTTCTTTTATCAAAACTCTACTAGAATTATGTTAGGAGTGGCCCTACCTTTTCTCTCTATTTTTTTGCCTTAATTCATTTCCTAGGGATATTGTTTGTAATAGAATGCTTTTAATAATGTTTAATATAAATTTTTATTGTGTTTTATTAATATAAATTCTCTATGTCCTTGAATTTATCTTGTGAATTGGTTCTATGGTTATTATTGTGTCTGTTTACAGATGGTTGTCTTAGTTATGTTTTGTATTAGTTATCATGACTAGATTGTTAAACTCATCCATGTTTGATTTGATCTTCTTTATTCATTTTGTGAAAGAGCTCCATATTATAAGTTAGATTTTTTTAATAATGGATTTAATGAATAAATGTCTTTCATTCTTAACCTTAGAAAGTTTCCCATTAAGTGGTTAAAATTTTGTGCAATTTCTAGACTAGGAGTATAGTGGTCTAGATGTGGTCAAGCATAATTTTGGATCCTTTTTATCAATAAACTTGTTTAACTCAAGGATGACCATCTCTTTTCTACCCTACCCCTATTTTAGGTTGTGATAGGAATTCTAATGAAGTAAGCCTTAATTATTCTATTAGTTAAAGCAAGTAAACAATAAGATTTAGACAAATAATTAGCTAGTAAATAAACATGAAATGTTCATATCAATTGAACTCATAGTGGTAATTGTTACTATTCTTGGAGCACAAGTTTATATTAGGAACCGATCAGCCCCATGCATTATCCTCTATTTTTTATCTCTAAGCGCTTAATCCCATAAGTGTTTATTGGAGCAAGATTTTAGATTAAATGATAGTCACTTGATTTCTCAACTTTGTTTTCCATCAAAAACCCATGATGAAACAAGATTTAGACACTTGGCATGATCTCATTGAGTTTTCTATCCTCTTGAATTCATAACTTGTAATATTTATTTATCTCTTAGATGCAATGAAATAATGACACATGGATAGATCTCATTGAGTTAGGATACCTAAAACTTAATGACTTGAATAGTCTTTGATAGTACATGAAAATTAGGCAAATGAACCATATTTTTTAGTAATATTCTGACCCATAAAGTGCAAACCTAAGAAACATGACAAATAGTAATTAGTTTATTTAGATGAATAACTCAACAATAAATACCAAAATCAAATTAATCTCTTGATCTCAGTCCAAAATTAATGGAACAAAAATTGAATAAAAGCATTTAGGATTAAGTATCGAAATGTTTTATTGTAAATTTATGTCTCAATAAGGACTAACCATTGGATTTTTAGGGTGAATAGGTACCCATTTGATTTTTTGAAAGTGGGTCATGTTGGTCACAACACAATTAATGGTGTCTTTCAGTAAGGGAAAGTACCAACCAATATAAATCCATCTTAGTAATGGGAAAAAAGGTCTCAGAGTAGTCTACCCCTTTAACTTTTGAAAATACCTTTGTGACTAGATGTGCTTTTTACTTATCTATTGAACTATTTGTTTCATATTTGGTCTTGTATACCCATTTACACCATATAAGGTTCCTTCTATTACTATATATCAAGTGTGATTCTTCATGAGAGAATAATACTCCTACAAAATGGCATCTAATTTTGGTTTTCCTTATGCTTAGGAAAACAAGATTTGATCGTCTAAGATGGAATGACTCAATAATGAAATGTTATATGTCTATGATCAAGTACACTAAGGAATAAAAGGATCACCCTTTAAAAAACCAGTTGTCTCAAGAGTAGAATTAACCCTTTTTGGCATAGGCTAAGAATCAAGTGGAAGAGATAGTGGTCCGTTATCATCATCATCAATATCAATATGAAAGCCCTCCAAAGTATAATAAGAAGGAATATCTTAGGAAAAAAAAGGTGATGAGTGATCCAATATAATAATACTCTCATTAAATTTGACATCCCATCAAAACAAACATCTTGAGAGATGGGGTCAAGTAGTCAATAGGATTTTGCATCATCATAATTGATAAAAAATATAAGTGGTATAATCTTCTCTTCAATAGACTTGAATTTTTTATCAGGAAGAAATTCCCAAGTAGTACTCTTGAATACATGAAAACTACACACATCAGGTTTTATCATGATGTTTCTCAAAATTGTCAAAGGCAAATTTTGTCAAAAATGAGAATTTACATATTTGTGAAAAAAATGCAAAAATTTGACAAAGTGTCAAAATAATTAAACACCAAAAGCACATCCTTATGCCCTACATGTCCTGAAAGATAGATATCCCTGACCCTTGGGCCATGCAAGATATGAAACTAAGGGGCTATAATAGTTCTCTTTAGTTTCATTTTTATCATTTTGCTTAATTTTATCCTACCCTATAGAAAAAATTTATTATCATGATGACATAATGTTAATACAACACTACTAGTTTTTTAAGTTTCTTAGAGTATTATACTATGTGTTTGAAGTATAATGACTAAGATGGGGGTTGAATCAGTCTTCAAAAACTTTAATTCAATTACATCCACTCATATATGAACTATGAAAGCAATATGGTGATCTCACAATGTATTAAGAACCAATTACATAAGCATGAAACAACAAAGCACATCACATATGTGGGAAACCCTCATGGGGAATATAAATAAATAAAACAAATCTTGGAAAAACTATCATATAATAAAATTTCTCAAATTTTTTTGAGCACCAACCCAACATGGAGCACCAACCCTAAATTTATCAAGCACCTACTTAACTTTAGCAAGCACCTACTTGCTGGGAGGATAAAACCCCCTATGACTAATCACCAACTTAGTAAAATGACACTTATAAAGCCACCAACATAAAATTAATATCCAAATCCCTCTTGACCAAGCACCCACTCAATCAAGACCAATTTTACAAGTACCAACTTGCAAGGAAGCTTCAATTTCCTCTTTGACCAAGCACCAACTCAGCCAATCAACCTTTTTTCTTCCACTCAATTTTATATCTGATCTATCCACTATCATTAATTGGTAACACATATTTTATTTAACTCTAATATCCTATCGATATACAATGATCACTCCTTTATCTCTACTCCACTTGATCTCTCTCAAAATTGCCTTTAGGCTTCTTCGCTCGACTAGCCCTCCTCAAGACTAAATAGGTCATATGACCTTGATATTCAACTATATAACACCTATATAAACCTCATTATATTATTATATGATTTATCTCAACTATCCCTCCTTAGGATTATTTATTTATCAATTCTTTTGCTTAAACTCTTTTTCTCTAAATAGGCCTAAAAAGCCTTGTATATAAACTCATCTCTTGTTCATATACCACTTGGTCAGCCAAACATTCTTAAAATATTATTTAATACATATAATGTATATTAATACATCTCATAAACATTATTTAAATTATATTTGAGTCCCTTTTGGTATTTCATAACTATATTAGGCCTCATTTCACTTTTAGGTCTCATGGAGAACTAATTTCATTAGGTCTATCTTATTAGCATGAAATCTTGATCCTCTTTGACAAGATGGATTTATCCAAAAATTTAAAACCATTAAATCACTTGTCATAATACCTTTAATAACATCCTTCATTCTTGATTAGACCTATGTCTATCATTCATAACATGAAACCTCTTTTAAGATAAATTGTCTTATCAGGCTTGTGTGCCTAAAAATTTTATTTTTCAAAAGTCAAGATAAAACACCTTTAAGATATTAAAACATGATCAAAAAATTATATATACATAATCTACATGACCTCAAGTTAATTACAAAATTCATTAGATACTTTCACTCAGATCTTAAGGCTTCAAGAATACCTCTGTAACTCACTCACTCAGAACTGGCAATTTACCTCAAAGACCAGTAATGGTGATTCAAACCTCCAACACCTATGTAGATAATTTAAAATACTATTAATGAATAAAAAATATTATTTTAAATATTTATAACATCCTCAAACATAAAACTTATTTGGTCTAATGGCAAAAAATTTGTATTTTAGACCAATCTCATGACCTTATATCACAATGTCTTATCTGAACTAGATAGGTCAACTTATGAGCAAACTTTTCCCATATTCATTGACCTAAAAAACTTATACCAAGAATGAAAATTTATTAAAAGTATTTAAAAACATCTCCATGTACTTGGTCTCATCATTCTATCATGAAAAGACACTCCAATTCATCTTCTCACTATTGCTTGGGTTTTACACTGTTTACACCAATAGGTTTATTTGACACTAGCCAACTTGGAAGACTAATTTATCACATTTGATGTATGGAACCTATTTAAAAACCATCATAGTAATGAACTATGATTCTCTATTTTCTTATTCCATCTATTTTCTTTCCTTGACCAATGTAACTTTTTATTGCTACAGTAAATTCTTCACAAACAAGCCTATATCTGTGTATTTTCTCTCTCATCTAACTAACCACCACCACCTGGAGATACCTAAGAGAGTTTAATACATTATCCAATAGTTTTTATAGGAATTTGAGACCATTATTGGCCTGATTTTAATAATATATTCCATATTGGGTCCTTATTAAGGTTTTATGGAGGTTTAACATAGGTTTTGGTGTTAACGGTTATTCATAAAGGACTGCCCCTTAAATCCAAAACCAATTCTTGGAAATATTATCTATGACCATTTTCCATCTCTACTTAATATATAAAGTTCCCATGTAAAGGTTACACATTCCAAATAATTTCTAAAAGTGTTTCTTGGGTCTTGAGACCTCATTTTATGAGCTCGATAAGGCCTAAAATAGTGTTTCTTACAATTTATTTCAAACCATGGTCTCAAAATTTGTGAACATGATTAAAAAAACATATATTACCTTTTTATATTCTCACATATTCATAATTTCCTTGAAATATTATCTTCATTCCTTATTAGGCTAGATAGGGTTTAAGAGAGGTTTAGATACAAACCTAGACTAAAGGTCCTACCCTTGTAGGTTTACCCTAAAACTCTCATGAGTGTTCCAATGCCTCACATCCATGCTCAAATAGTGTCATACATATTTCATATGCATTTTTTCATTATATTTTATGCACATACCTCTTCATGTCATGACTATGTTCATGACTAGGCTTCAGCTTCTAATGCACTTGACACCTTGACCTGTTCCTTTGTTCATTCATTTCACTATGCTTCCTTTGAAGACATTAGTTATCCTCAAAACATATTCCATGACTTATATGATCTATAAATCCATGTTATAAAAACCTTTCAATTTTGTATAGATTGGATTTAAATTAAAATAGAATATTTAATTTCCAATTTCCCCTTTCAACATTCCTTATTAGGCTAGGCAGGGTTTTAGAGAGGTCTAGATACAGACCTAGACTAAAGGTCCTACCCTTATAGGTTCACCCTAAAACTCTCATGAGTGTTCCAATGCCTCACATCCATGCTCAAATAGTGTTATACTTCTTTCTTAAGTATGTTTTCATTATCTTTTATGCACATATCTCTTCATGTCATGACTATGTTCATGACTAGGCTTCAGCTTCTAATGCACTTGACACCTTGACCTATTCCTTTGTTCATTCAGTTCACTATGCTTCCTTTTCAGACATTAGTTGTCTTCAAAAAATATTCCATGACTTGTAGGATCTGGAAATCCATTTCATAAAAACCTTTAAAGTTTGTTTAGATTGGATGTAAATTAAAATAGAATATTTAATTTCCAATTTACCCTTTTAATAAATCTAAAAAATTAATTTATAAAACTTTCATAATATAGTAAAGGAAATTAAAAGTATTTTTTATCAAAGAGAGGAAATTAAAAATAAAATATAACATAGAAGATTTGTTAATGGGGTTCATCAAATGGTTGTCCCTGGGCCCACTCTATGAGTGATTTGATCTTATTAATACTCTTTGAGATTTATTACAAAAATCTCTCTAAGTAAATAATTTATTTCTATACCAGATATCAATTTATGAAATAAAATAAACCTCACAAAGGTTTTGCTACCTCTGTATCTAGATATCTCTATCTACAATTTTATCTATGCAAATCCACTGCTTCTCTACCAAAATCCTATTATTCTCTTTGTAAAATAACTTTCAATTATATATTTCTCAAAGTTATTTGGCATTGGCTAGGCAAAAACAAATTTCCCTAGGGTACTTACAATTTCTGTGAACTAGGGTTTTTCCCATTTCAACAGCATGGTGTTGGCTCTTTGAGATTTCTTGCTACCTGTATTTAGTTTTGTAACCGATCAAAACAGAAATCCCAACAAGGATTTTTCTCTATTTTTGGGTTGCCATTCCATTAAAAACAATGATAAAAAAATTATGTAAATAAATCAATCTTTGAATAGGCTTTTCCAATGTTACCATGTGGAAATTCCTTACAAAGGATTTGGAATAACAAATGGAGATCAATAAGTTATAAACAAACTAGTCAAATCTATCAATACCAGAATAAACTTACCACATGCTAATATACATTGGCACCAAGTTCCATAGTTATATAATGCCAAAACAAATGTCATTTAAACATGGTGTATCTTAATAACGCTACCATACAAATTACCACACCAAGATTCAATGCTAGATAATGCTTCCATAATAATATGTTTAATTTATCACATTGTCCATAATAAGTTAACGCCTTTACCAAGATTCCAATGCTTTAATATTGTAAATACCAACAAATACTTGCATTACAAAATCTCAAATCCATCCTTTGATAGCATAACATGCAATGTTTTTCCATGTGTCTTTGAATTTGTTGAGTAGTTGACGTTAATCTTTACTCCAACACCATAAAACAAGATTTACATTTCTTGATTAATTTAAGATTGCCACATTGAAATTATTTTCATGCATAAAGTTTTCCATACTTAATGCCATGTAACTTCTTTATAGAATATTACCATTCATTTAGCTTCAGCTCTAAAACAAACATCCACACCATTATAATGACAAGTGTCCGCTTAAAATCCTTTTTAGCAAAGACTTAATACGCATGTAACATGAGGATATTTTTTTAAAATAAAGATTTAATATGCATGTAACATGAAACAAGAATGGTATGGATTTTTTATATTATGGAATAAATATTTAATTAAAAAAATATATTAAAATATATTTATTAATTTTAAATAAATATATTAAAATATATAAATATTTTAATAAAAATATATTAACATATATTTATTACTAAATAATAAATATATTAAAATATATTTTATTGGTAGTAATTTTTTTAAATTAATTATAAATGTTATGGGTGGAGGTATGGCATTATTGGTCAGATAATGCCCTGCCTACATTCACAACAATAATTAAATATTGCAAATAATTGATCATAATCATGGGGTGGAAATCCCCTAGATCATTCCTCCCCACTGAGAGCTTTTGGACCTCCAAAAGTTGAATTTAATTATCAATTGAGGGTATTTTTTTCTCACTTTCCTGATTTCCATCCATTTTGCCTTATTCAGATGCATCCCTTTCAAACCCACATGAAGATATTTTATATCACCCCTTTATGTAGTTCTAGTTTTCCTATCAATAATAACATCTTCCTACAACTCATGAAGAGAATCGAGAGCAAAATCATCAACATTAAGAACTTGAATACCCTCATCTTGATCCAGGATCATAAAAGGTTCATACAATATTAAGTTTTCCAGATTAACCACTAAATAAATCTTTATATAAGAAGGCTAATATAATTGAAAATCATTTGTACCAATCTTTTCTAAAATCTTGAAAGAACCATACCTAATTGGTTTTAATTTTATGCCTTCACCTTTCAGTCTTTCTTTACTGATGTGAAGCCAAACCTAATCATCTACTTTGAATTAATGATAAACTCTATGTTTGTCATGCCTAGCCTTATATTTATCTTGGCTCTTCTCCAACTATTCTTGAACAACTTTCTACATCATCTGAATCTTCTGAATGAACTTTTTATCCTTTTCGACATCACCTATTTCCGTTCACCACTGAGTTAGATTCTTTTTCAAAAGAGAAGTCGAAAGGAGACATAAGCAAATAACCAAAACAAGTCTCAAAAGGAGACTTTAAAGTAGAAGAATGCAAAGCATGATTATAAGAATTTTACACATAATATAAATGTTCATCCCATAATTTAAGATGTTTACCACAATACCCCCAGAGTAAATGTACCACTGTTTGGTTGACCACTTATATTTATCCATCAGTTTATAGATGAAAGGTTGTACTTTTCTTTAGCTTAGTATCCATCAAGTCCCACAAAGCTGACCAAAACTTACCAATAAATTGAGCATCATAATAAGATATAATATAAGTGGGTAACCCAAAATGGATCCAAACATTTTTGAATAATAAATATGCAGTATCCTTGTCTATAACCTATTTAGTACAAGGAACCAAAATACACCTTTTTTTGAACCTATCAACAACCACATATAGATAATCATGTTTTCTTCATGACATAGGTAAACCTCCTACAAAATCCATAAAAATACTTTACCAAGGATGCTGAGGAATAGGAAGAGGTGTATACAATCCTAACATCTAGTTACTAGGTTTACTTATGGAATAAAGAATGCAACCTTTAATATATTTAGATACATTTTTTGTCATACGTGGCCAAAAGCAATATATTTTTAATTGTTCAACTATTTTACAAATGCCAAAATGACTTGAAACAAGAGAAGTGTGTGCTTCTCTAATCATGTGAACTCTTTCCTCTTATGGAATACAAAGTTTTCTAAGATGATATAACATGTCATTATGCATATGATAGTCAAATGCTTCTACTAATTTACCATTTATCATTTAAATATTCATAGGCATCCTTAAAATCAACATCTCTAACATATTGTTCCTTATAACTTTCATTAACAAAAGGACTATGCTACAAAATAGTAGTTGATACAATAAGAGTTCTAGAAAGCATATCTGCAACCTTATTATGTGTTCCCTTTTTTGAGAAGAACCTCCTATAGTAGACTACCTCCTACAATAGATTTAATCAAAATATGTGAAAATGAAATAACTCTTATGAATAATAGAAACACAGAAAGCTTATATTGATCACAGGCCACTTTGAGGGGGAAACCTCCTTTGAGCAAGCTCAATACAATAAATTCATGGATGCCTTCATTGGGCCTAAACACTTACTTATATACTAACTCTATTCTAACAACTATTACTTCCCTTGTATGTGGGATAATTCAAATATGCTCTAAGGGATGACTTACAAAGCATATGCATCCATAGCAATTATTACACTAATACTGCAAAGAGAAGGGTAAGGCATGGGTTCCTAACATCCCCTCCCCTTAGAAAAATCTTTTCCCTCAAAACTTCAGATGTGGGAATTGTTGTTGAATCTGGAAGAGTGGTTCCCATGTTGCATCTTCTAGTTGCATGCCGTGCCATTGGATTAAGACCTCTGTGATAGAGCGGGATCGAAGTTAGTGGGTGTACCTATCCAAGATTTCTTCCAGCTCAAGAAGGATGGATCCTTCATTATCAAGTGTTGGTAAAATTGTCTGCACTCAGATGTTGGATCCAAGAACTTCCTTCAAATAGGAGACATGAAAGATGGGATGAACTTGGGAGGAAGGTGGAAGCTCTAACTTGTTAGCAACTGACCCGATCTTCTAGAGAACCTTATATGGCCCATAAAACTTTGGAGAAAACTTTTGGTTCCCTTTTAGTTTTAGTGATGATTGCTTGTATGGCTACAGATGAAGAAAGACCATATCACTAGGTTAAAAGGTACATTCAGAGCGGTGTTGATCAGCCTGCTACTTCATTCAATTATGTGCCATGTGGAGATTATCTCATAAGATGCAAAGAATTTGATCCCAATATTAGAGAGTAGTGTCAACTACCTGAACTGGTGAGCTGCCAGGATTATATGGAAGAAGTGGTGGCGGTGCTTGAGCATAAACTACTTCATAGGGAGTCATTTTGGTGGAAGTGTGGTATGAGGTATTATACCACCATTCAGCTAGGGGAAGCCACTTGGCCCATTGATGTTGTTTTTCTAAAGCAAAGCAATGAAGGAAGGTCTCCAACCATTTATTGACTATTTCTATCTAGCCATCTATTTATGGGTGGTACCCAGAGCTCATTCTCAACTATGTGCATGTGCAATGAAATAGTTTCATCCAAAAATGGCTGGTGAAAGTGGCATCATGATCTGAGACCATTGAAGAAGGAATGCCATGAAGATGGAAGATCTGATCTAAGAAAAGTTGTGTGACTGTGGAGGCTGTGTATGAGTGGCTGAGTGCACAAAAATGACTATATTTGGAGAGGCAGTCAACTACGACTAGGATCACTATCTTTCCCCTAGATTTTGGGAGGCCCTCAATGAAATCCATGGAAATATCTATCTACATCCTAGTAGGAATGGGCAAAGGCTCAAGTAAACTAGGATTCAATGTGGTTTCACCTTTGTTTTGTTGGTAGGTATCACATTCGGCCACCATCTATTTAATTTTGGCTTTCATGCCTTTCCAAAAGAAGTGTCGACATGCCCGCTCATAGGTTTTGAGAAATCCAGAGTGCTTTGCTGAGGGGGAAGCATGGATTTCATAGAAGACACCCTGATACATGTCTGGACTTTGGGAAAGCACCAGCTGACCCTTGTATCATAGAGAGGAACCATCCCATGAATAATGCAATACTGTAGAGGGGTTACTGGCCAATTGATGAATGAGGTGGCATAAAGAGGGATCATTTACATACCCTTATTGGACATATTCCAACCATTTCAGAATGGGTATGGAGATGGTAGAGAGGGAAGGCTAGTCCTCGAAGGTTCTTGAGAGAGCATCAGCCACAGCATTGTCTTTTCATTTCTTATAGGTGATCTCATAATCATAACCCATGAGTTTGCTGACCCACTTCTACTGAGTTGGGGATGAAACCCACTACTCCAAGAAATATTTCAAAATCTGATGATTATTTTTGATGCAAAAATGATTTCCCAATAAATAGGGTCTCCATTTTTGTACTGCATGTAAAATTGTCATCATTTCCTTTTCATATGTAGATAAAGCTAAATTGTGGCTAGAAAGGGCTTTGCTAGTGAAGGCAATTGGTTACCCCTCTTGGAGAAGAAAAGCACCCAAGCCGATGCCACTAGCATCACTTTCAATGGTGAAAGTTTTGGTGAAGTCTAGCAGTGCCAAAATTGTTGTGCTACACATAGACTATTTGAGTTTGATGAATGCCTGATCAGTTGTTACACCCCAGGTGAAAGCATCCTTCTTTAATAAGTCAAAGGGGCCACGATATTTCCATAATCTTTGATGAACTTGTGATAGTATCTTGTCAGGCCTAAGAAACCATGAAGGCTCTTGAGGGTGGTTGGTTGAGGCCAATTCTGCATAGCACTAATTTTTTTGGGTCCACACAAACCCCATTGGTTGAGACAATATGCCCCAAATAGTTGATTTACTCTTGACTGAATGAACACTTGGATTGCTTGGCACATAATTGATTGTCTGCTAGTAGTTATAATGCCCTGTCAATATGTTGTAGATGCTCAGCCCATGTGCGGCTATAGATCAAAATGTCATCAAAGAAAACTAAAATAAATTGATGGAGAAAACGCTGAAAGATTTTAATCATGAGTGCTTGAAAAGTGGAAGGGGCATTTGTAAGGCCAAATGGCATGACAAGGAACTCATAGTGACCTTCATGCGTATAGAAGGTTGTCGTAGGAATATCATTAGGATGCACTTAGATTTGATGATAGCCAAAACGCAAATCCAACTTGGAGAAGAATGTGGCCCCATGGAACTCATCAAGAAGCTCATCGATGACAGGAATTGGGAATTTATCCTTGATAGTGAGGTGGTTAAGGGCTCAAAAGTTAATGCAAAGGTGCCACAACCCATCTTTTTTGTGGACAAGAAGCACTAGGGAGGAATATGGGTTGGTGCTGGGTGAATAACTCTAGACTTGAGGAGTTCCTAGATTAAGTTCTCAATTTCAATCTTTTACAGATGGGGGTAACGGTATGGCTGGATGTTAGGTGGGATGCTTTCGAGAAGGAGAGGAATGTGGTGATCTTCAAGGTGTGAAGTGGGCAAACTTATTAGTTCTAAAAAATGGTTTCATGCTTGTCAAGTATGGCTTGTAAATCTTTAGGGTGGTTAGTAGCAGTGGGGGGCTGGAGTTGAATGGAATGTAGTTGTGTAATGACCCCATGTGAGCCTTTCTTCAAAAGTTTTTCCATGCGATGAGAATTGATGATGCTATCAGATCTTGGTAATAACCCTTTTAAGGTGTGCTTCTGACCATTATCTATGAGCTACATCTAAAGCTCAGAGAAGTCCCATAAAATAGGTCTTAATGTGTGAAGCCACTATGCCCCTAAAACCACATCACAGCCTCCTAAAGGTAGGGCAAACATATCAGAGCAAAAATTATAATTGCCCATTACAATATACACATTTTGACACTTCCCCTTCCATGGAAATGTGCCCTCATTATCAATCATGACTTTAAAGCTAGAACAAGGGTATACAAAGCAGTCTGTCACCTTTGCAATGTGAGGATTAATGAAATTATGAGTACTGGCCAAGTCAACGAGGATTGTGAGAGGGATCTTTTTGAAGCACCCTTTCACCTTCATGGTTTGGGGAGTGGTGACACCTGTTAGTGCATGCACTAAGATTTTAGGTTGAGTTTCTTGAATCAATGGGTCCTCTTCAGTGTTAGGTTCTTCTTGAGCATCTTGAATTTTTGAAATATCAAGCTCGTTGTCCTGTTTTGGTGGTGACTCCACATTTAGCAAGTAAAGTTTTTATTGGATGCACCTATGACCCTTAACCCATTTATCATCATAATTGTAACATAATCCTTTCTCTTTGTGATCCCACATCTCTACCTCAGTTAGGTGCTTAATTGGTGTGGTTATGGTTGTCCGTTGATTCACTGTGTTCTTTGCTGGTGAAAAGGTGGGAGGTCGACATTGTGTGGAGAGTTTATCTTCTGCTAACTTAGCCAGACCCAAAACATCCATCATATTTTTAGGTTGAAACAATTTTACCTCTAAGTGGATTGGCTCTTTGAGGCCACTAACAAAACATCTTTTGAAGAAGTCATCTGACAACCCTTCAGTGTGATTAGCAATTTTTTCAAATTCAATCTGATATTCACAAATAGTACCTATTTGAAAGAGATTGGTGAGAGCTCTTGTGAAATCCTTGAATGTTGAGGGACCAAACCTACCCAGAATTAAGGATGCAAAATTTGACCAATCGGGTTCATCATTTGTCTTGAGATACCAACGGTACCACTGAAGTGCTTCTTGTTCCAGATGAAAGGAAGCAATTGGGACTTTGTTTGTAGAATAAGTATTTTGGAGGTTGAAGAATTGTTCAGCTCAAATATATCCATCCTATAAGATCTATACCATTGAACTATGGAAATTCTAGCTTAGGTCCATGTGAGAAGTTGGAAGCAAAGGAGCGATGCTCTAAAGAAGACTCCTCCTTCTGCACTCTGTTGAGCAAGATGATATTTTGTTGATTCAAGCCATGCATCATATCAATTAACTCTGTAACCTAAAATTTCAATGTGGCAATTTCTTCCTCCATGATTTTTGTGCCTACATGAGTGGTGACCATAACCAGTTGTTAATAGCTAGGGATCCTTCACGTTCTGGGCAGGGTTTGGGGCAGTACCCCAAAAAAAAAATTGCTCTTGTTTTTTTTACTGCTACTTAAAAAATGGATTGTCTACAACTATGTGATTGGAAATATCCTCAACTGTGGATACGTTGTTGTTTGCTCTCTGAACCTGATAAGTTAGATATGGACCCCAAGTTTATTTGGCTACCTAAAGGATTTTTTTTAATTCTCTCTAGCCACCAAAGCTATCTAATCGAGTACCACTCTCCAAAAAAATTTGGCCACAAGTTTACCCCTTAACGATAGCTTTTGGTTTACCTCACGGGTGGGAACTAGTCAATCGGGATGGGGTCATTGCCCTTTTCACTAGTAGGTCCTCTCAATGGGCCAACTACTTTGGGGTTCCTATAGTACTCCTCACAATGAATTTTATGGCTTATGCCCAAACACTTCCCATAGTTAAGTGAATAGGTATTTATCCAATCCAAAATGACGGAACCTGTTATGAAAAAAATTCTTGCCAGAAATGGTGTAGCTCCTAGACAGCCCTGCTTCAAAAAAAATTGCTACAAATCTACCCACAAAGCCAATAAAGTGCTCTAATACCAGATGAGAAGAACCTCCTATAGCAGATTACCTCTTATAATATATTTAATCAAAATATGCAAAAATGAAATAACTCTTATGAATAACAGAAACATAGAAAGCTTATATTGATCGCAGGCCACTTCGAGGGGGCAACCTCCTTTGAGCAAGCTCAATACAATAAATTCATGGATGCCTTCATTGGGCCTCAACACTTACTTATATACTAACTCTATTCTAACAACTACTACTTCTCTTATATGTGGGATAATTAAAATATGCTCTAAGGGATGACTTACAAAGCATATGCGTCCATAGCAATTATTACACGAATACTGCAAAGAGAAGGGTAAGGCATGGGTTCCTAACATTTTTATACCTTATAATAAGATGGAATTTTTGCAAAAATCCCATCCATTGAAAGTGTCATGATTATTGTATCTTGGATTGTGATTGAAGGTATTATAAAGACTGATGATCTGTATGGATGATGGTCTCTTTGTCCATCAAATAGTGTTTCCACTTTTTCACACTCTGCACCAAAGTATACAACTCTTTATCATAATTAGGATAATTTTTAACTACATTTTTAAAGGTTTTAAAATGAAAACACACTAATTTTTTATTTTTCATTAATACTCCCACCATTGCATACCCACTAGCATCGATTTCTATCTCAAAAGATTGTCATAAATCAAGGAGTGAAATAATTGGCATTGTACTTATCTTTTCTTTCAAGGTATTGAAATCTTATTCATTCATTCCTCCCCATTGAAAGACCTACTTAACACTTGTTAAATCATGTAAAGGAGATGCAATATAAGAGAAGTTAGAAATAATTTTTCTCCAAAATTGAATTGATTTGAGAAAACTTCTAACTTTTGTTGCATTATTAGGATTTGGCCAATTTGTTGTGGCTGAAACTTTTGTAGGGTCTATTTTTAATGAGCCACTCCCTATAACATAGCCTAAGTAATCCAAAGATGTTTTTAAAAATTCACATTTTGACATCTCAAAGAAAAATTTCTCCTTTTGCAAAGTATCTAAGACTTTTCTAATGTGTTTAAGATGATCTTCCCTTGTGTTACTAAATATTAAAATGTCATCTAAGTACATAATTACAAAATCATCAAGAAATGGTCTTAACACATCATCATAACCTACATAAATGTATCAGGTGCATTACAAAGCCCAAAAGGCATAACCATCCATTCAAAAAGACCTTGCTTAGTTTTGAAATCAGTTTTCCAACTATTACCATCACTTATTCTTATTTGATGATAACCACTTCTCAAATCTAACTTAGTAAAATACTTTGCATATTTTAACTGATCTAATAAATCATCAATATGAAGAAGAGTGTAGCAATTTTTAACCATGATTTTAATCAAATCTCATAAATACATGCACATTCACCATGTCCAATCCTTATTTGGTAACAAGACAATAGGTGAACCACTTGGAGAGGTACTTGTCTGAATGACTCCTTTCTCAAGTAACTCCAACACTTGCTTCTTTATTTCTTCATTCTCTACTACTGAAAACCTATACATGCCAATATTAAGGAGAGAGGCATCCTGCTAAAATTGAATCTCATGTTGGATTTCCCTCTTAGGGGTTAAACCTTGTGGTTCCCTAAAAACACCATTGTAGTTATAAATAATCTTTTATATTTTAAATTGATGTTTAGGATCACAACCCTCTAAGGCCTTGGATTTTTCACTATGCTTGGCTTTCACGATCATGAGAACAAAACTTTTAATTAAGTTTATAAGTATTTTCATTTATCCTATAGAGATAAGAGTCAAATTGGTTTTGACATGATGGGCTCTTACTATGTATTTAATCTCATCCTTTACTAGCACATATTTGTTCTCTTCTCTATAAAAGATTGCCTTTTTATCATATAAGCAAGGACTTCTCAAAATAATTCCACAAATATCAAAAGGAACTACATCTAGCTCTACTTCATCAATAAATTTAGAAGTAATAGCAAACATCAAGGTACATGTTTTTGTGACCTACAATTTTGCATCATCACACACCCATCCTAAAGGATACAATTTTAGATTTAACTTAGTTTTGAGTCCTAAATTTTTAACAACCTCTTCAGAAATAAGATTGGATTGTAATCCACTATCAAAAAGAGTATAAAATATGTGTAGATATGACTCTTATGTGGAAAATCTCATTTATTTTTATTTTATCATGTTTAGATTGAGTTTTAGAAGATGAAGCAATAACAAAAGGTTTAGGGTTAGAAGAGGAAGAAATTGAACCTTACAGACCCATAGCAGTCACTTTTGTTTCATCACTAGAATCTGATCCTAGGTTTTATTGGATAATAGCATTACACTTTTTTTATTTTTATTTTAGAACCTCTTTGGCTTGAGTTATATATGGAGTTTATAGCACTTAGCCTCATCATGATTCTTCTTATAGTGATTATAGAAAGGCTTTCCTTCCTCTTTATTAACAGTGTAAGTAGACTTACCCTTACCCTTTCCTTTACCTTTTCCTTTATTTTCAACTGGCTTATGATATTTCTTTCCATAGCCTTCCTTGGTCATCTAACCCCTAGATTCCATATGGGTAGCTTGCACACAAACTTCATGAAGGTTAGAAGGATTAATCATGAGAATAGTATGCCTCAAATAACTATGCAAACCTCCAATATACTTCAACAATGTTTTTGAACTATACAAAGGAATGCCCAAAATTAATGCCTTCTTTCTAAACTCATGAGTATAATCCTGTACACTCTAACCTTTATTTTGTGTTAAAGTCTACCAGTCCATAGTAGCTTATTGCATATAACCCAAAGGATAAAATTATTTTCTCAGTTCAGAAATAAAATCATTCTAAGAAGAGATTACCTTACCATGTTGCTTGAGGTCTTCTTGAATCTTACTCTCCTACCAAATGAGTGTTTTGCCACTCATACATAAAGTAACCAACTAAATATTGGCTTCCTCACTGACAACATTTTAAATCTTATAATATATCTCAATCTGATTGACCCAATTATCCAATTTCTCTACACTAAGTTCACCATTATAAACTAGCAAATCAAATTTAATATCTAATTTCAAGTGTGGGATAGTTTTACCATCTTCAAAGGAGGAGGCTTTTTTAGAAGATGAAGGTGAAAGAGGAATTTCTTATCTTTTAGGTTGATCTCCCTTTCCTTCTTTCTCCTTTTTGTGTTCCTCATACATTTCTTCAACCATATTTTTCATGTTGAAAAAGGCACGTTAGAATTTTTCCTCAAACATATCTGCTCCCATACTTGACTTTTGGTCTTCACATCTTACACCAAATTCAGGTTCAAAATCTGTAACTTCCCCTTCACCACATCTTAATTAAGACCTGGTTAACATACAAGACAATTAAAATTTATAGATATGTGTTAAATAGCCTTGATCATAGGCTTTGATACCAAATTAATTTAAAAATCCAAGTTAGAAAAACCTTTATAGTTTGCTTGGATCGGATTTAAATTAAAATGGAATATTCAATTTATAATTTTCCCTTTTAATAAATATGAAAAATTAATTTATAAAACTTCCATAATTTAATAAAGGAAATTGAAAAGATTTATTATCATAGTGAGGAAATTAAAAACAAAATATAACCTAGAATATTTGTCTTGTTGGGGGATCAACCAATAATAGATTACAATTGTGAAAGCAATAAACGCGAAATTAAATCAGATTGACAAGTAATTAGAATGATAATAGCAAGAACAAGAGATACAAGAAACCACCCTAAAAACTTGTATTAACAAACTCTTTACAAAAGGAATACAATTGAAGAAAGCTTCTTTCTTCCACACCTCTCCTAGATGTATAGATCTCTCAATAGATCTCTATTCCTCAAGAGCTCTCTCTCTCAAGAACAATCAACTCCAACAAGCCTGGATTGATTCAATTATGTACTGTTCTTCACATCCAATGAATTACAACAATAATTCACCCAACTACAATAATCCACAATAACTACAACCAACTACTACAATAAGCTAGGAAGATCTAATTCTACATATAGAATTAGGAGACTTGAGCATGCACTTCCAACAAGCAGTTAAGCCACTTAAACAAGGGCTCTAAAAATAGTATTGCTAACAATAGAGATGCGAGCTTGAGACTACAACTCAAACTCATCATGCAAACACTCGCTTCTGTCCACGGAAATAGCTTTTTGGACACGCAGGTAACCGACGTCGGTTCCTGCTGTTTGCCTGTGACCGCCGTCGGCCGACCCTCTGCCGACATCAGCGTCTCTGCAACTGCTCCTGACCGACGTCAGTCACTCTTGACCGATGCCGGTGTTTGTGTAGACCCAAAACTGATAAGTGTGCTCCTTGGTGAAGCTTTTAGCTCCACACCCTAACAATCTCCCACTTGGAGATAAACAGTTGTACCAGTACCTATACAGCAACATCTTCTAGCTCCTCCATTTTCAACTCAATCATGAAGACCAACAGAAGTTGAATGAAGATTCAACTTCTCCTTTGTAACTGGCTTGGTTAACATATCAGTAGGATTCCTATCTGTATGGATCTTTTCCAGCTTCAACTCACCATCTTCCAATACCTGTCGTATGAAGTGATACCTTAGCTGTATGTGCTTTGTTCTTGAATGAAAGGCTGAATTCTTAGCCAAATGGATTGCACTCTGACTGTCACTATACAATATGCAACTCTCATGCTCCCTACCAAGCTCATCCATGAACCATGTCATCCATATCATCTCTTTGCTAGCTTCTATGGCTGCAATATACTTTGCTTTTGTAGTTGACAAGGCAACAACCTTCTGCAACTTAGATATCCAGCTAACCGCCATTCCACCTACAGTGAAAACATAACCTGTAGTGCTCCTCCTACCATCTAAATCACCTGCCATATCTGAATCTACATAGCCATGTAGAGAAGTATCTGAACCTCCATAGCACAAGTGCCTACTGTTGGTTCCTCTCAGATATCTAAGGATCCACTGAACTGCTTTTCAATGTTCCTTACCTGGATTGGCCATATACTTACCACTCCCACTGCTTGGGCAATATCCAGTCTAGTACACACCATTGCATACATCAAACTCCCTACTGTGGAAGAATATGGAACCTTACTCATGTACTCTACCTCATCATATGAATTAGGACATTATTCTTTACTCAACTTAAAATGTCCAGCCAAAGGTGTGCTTACCGGTTTAGCATCCTGCATATTGAACCGTTTCAACACCTTGTCCACATAATCTTCTTGAGATAATATCAACCTATGATTTTTCCTGTCTCTCTTAATGCTCATACCAAGAATTTTCTTTGCTGATCCCAAATCCTTCTTAGCAAACGTTTGAGCTAATTTCAACTTAAGCTCAGAGATATCCTACATGTGTGATCCTGCAAACAGCATATCATCTACATACAACAATAGAATAATATATCTACCATTATCAAATCTCTTGAAATACACACAATGGTCTGATTGACACCTACTGTAGCCATGCTTAGTCATAAACCTGTCAAATTTTAAGTACCATTGCCTAGGAGCTTGCTTGAGGCCATACAAGCTTTTCTTCAATCTACACACAAGCTTCTCCTTACCCTTGACCTTGAATCCTTCTGGTTGTTCCATATATATTTCCTCATCCAAGTCTCCATGAAGAAACGATGTCTTAACATCTAGCTGCTCAAGATGCAAATCCTCAAAAGCAACCAAAGACAACACAACCCTTATAGAATTCATTTTAACAATAGGAGAAAAAATCTCACCAAAGTCGATACCTGGCTTTTGTGCAAATCCTTTCACTACTAATCTGGCCTTATATCTCATCTGTCCATTCTAACCTTCTTTCAACCTATAGGACCATTTGTTCTTGAATGTTCTCTTACCAGCTGGTAATTCAACCAAATCCCATGTTTGGTTCTCTCTTAAGGACTCCAACTCCTCAACCATGCCACGCTCCCACTGACTCTTGGACTCTAACTGTATTGCTTCTTCAAAACTCTCTGGTTCTCTACTATCAGTTAGCAATAGATAAAATAAAGAAGGAGAATATCTAATTGGAGGCTTACTCACCCTTTCTGAGCACCTGATGGGTATCTGAGACTCGTTCACAACACGTTGTCCACCCAAATTCTCTGACAGTGATCGACCTCGATCACCTACAGACCTGTTACTAGCTGACGTTGGTTCTTCCTGACCGACCTCGGTACCTATCCTATCAACGTCAGTCTCTATACAGTCGATGCCAGTTTTTATACTATCGATGCCAGTTCCCAACCTGCCGACGTCGATCTCTGTGTTTTCCTACAAGTGATTATTTCTTTTTCCCACGAGCTCATCTTGGACTTTCACCTCGTCCAATTCACCATTGCTCTGCTCAAATTGATTCAGCTTCCTTAGCTGATCACAATACATCACTCTTTCATTGAAAACAACATCACGGCTCTTGATTACCTTGTTAGTTTCTAGATTCCATAATCTGTAACCAAAATCATCTGAGCCATAGCCAATAAACGTGCATCTCATAGACTTAGCATCAAGCTTCTTTCTATTTTCTTTATCTATGTGCACAAAGGCTTCACAACCAAAAACTTTGAGATATGAGAGATCAACCTTTTTACCTATCCATGCCTCTTCTGAAATACCACCATCCAGAGCTGTAGAGGGTCCTCTATTAATCAGGTATACTACAGTGTCAACAGCTTGTGCCCAAAACTGTAAGGGCAAACCGGCATGCAATCTCATACATCTTGCACGCTCCATTATTGTCCTGTTCATCCTTTCAGCAATACCATTCTGCTGAGGTGTCCTTGGAACCGTCCTTTGCCTACAGATTCCATGCATGTAACAATAATCTCTGAACTTATGACTGCAGAACTCACCACCATTGTCTGATCTCAGGCACTTTAATCTTTTACCTGTTTCATTCTCAACCATAGCTTTCCAATTCTTAAAAGTATCAAATACATCAAATTTTTTCCTAATACAATAGATCCATACCTTCCTTGTAGCATCATCTATGAAAGATACATAGTACTGTGATCCTCCAATGGAAGCAACCTGAGCCGGTCCCCACACGTTTGTGTAAACAAGCTCTAACTTGTGCCTCTTCTTAGTAGACCCAGTCTTGAGAAAACTAACCCTTTTCTGTTTTCCAAATACACAGTGCTCACAAAACTCTAGATCTATGCCTTTTAAATCTGAAAGCATACCTTTGGACTTAATAATTGACATCCCCTTCTCACTCATGTGGCCAAGCCTTGAGTGCCACAATTTAGCATCCACATCTGAAGTAGATAATACAGAAGGAGATTTGTTAGTAACACAATTACACAAATAGAGAGTACCTTCTCTCTTACCTCTAGCCATAACAAGTGCACCCTTGGTCACCTTCCAAGATTCTGTTGTGAGAGTTACTGTACAACCCTCATCTCCTAACTTTCCTGTAGAAATCAAATTTCTCTTCAAGCTAGGAACATGCATCACATCTCTCAACACCCATGTGTTGCTATTCTACATCTTCAGCTGCACTTTACCTTTGCCAATTATTTTACAGGGCTCATCATCCCCTAGATACACTATTCCAAAATCTCCATGGATATAGTCACTAAAATATTCCCTGTTAGGGGTAGCATGAAAAGATGCACCAGAATCTAATACCCAAGATTCTATATTGTTATGCAGAGAGAAAATTAAAGCATTTTGTGCAATACCTGCAATCTTGGCTTCTTCCTTTCCTTCGTGCTGATTGTCCTCCTTAAGTTTTGACCAATAGTCTCTACTTATATGCCCCATCTTTCCACAATTCTAGCATTGTGGCCTTCTGCCATTTCTCGATTTAAATCTGCCTTTCCCCTTTGACTTGGATCTTGATCTACCTTTCTTGCTCTTCTCTTTTTGCCTTCCCCTGTTCTCAAAACTTAAAGCGTTCCCAGATGTCTCTTCTGTGCTTTTCCTGCGTATTTCCTCATTCAAGATAACACTAACAACATCCTCTACTTTCAAAATATTTGATGCAAATGCAGTATTACTTACTGCCATTACTAAGCCATGCCAGCTTTCAGGCAAAGAACATAATATCAAAAGAGCTTTTATTTCATCATCAAACACTATATTCACTGAACTTAATTGATTCACAATTCCATTGAAATCATTCAGATGAGTAGAAACAGATCCACCTTCATTCATATGCAAATTAAATAACTGCTTCATAAGATATACCTTATTAAAAGCTGAGGGTTTTTCATACAAATTTGCTAACTTAGTCATCAACTCTACCGTAGACTTTGCATGTGATAAATTAGATATCACAGTGGATGCTAGACTCAGTCTTATAGACCCCAGAGCCTTTCTATCAAGAACTTCCCATTCTTCATCCTCCATGTCTTTGGGCTTCTTTGCAACCCCACCTAACGGTAAGTAGAGATCTTTCTGATACAGATAATCCTCTATCTGCATTCTCCAATGTTGGTAATTTTTGCCATTGAACTTTTCCATTCTCAATTTACTTTCATCTGCCATTGCTTCTCCCACTCAAACAAAAATCCCTACAAAAACTCCTGTGAGAACCTGTAATCAATACACACTACACAGATCTGAACCACCTGTTAGTGCACCTGAACTTTGATACCACTTATTGGATATCAAGCTCTGAACCTGCAACCAAGGCTCTGATACCACTTGTTGGGGGATCAACCAACAATAGATTACAATTGTGAAAGCAATAAACGCGAAATTAAATCAGATTGACAAGTAATTAGAATGATAATAGCAAGAACAAGAGATACAAGAAACCACCCTAAAAACTTGTATTAACAAACTCTTTACAAAAGGAATACAATTGAAGAAAGCTTCTTTCTTCCACACCTCTCCTAAATGTATAGATCTCTCAATAGATCTCTATTCCTCAAGAGCTCTCTCTCTCTCAAGAACAATCAACTCCAACAAGCCTGGATTGATTCAATTCTGTACTATTCTTCACATCCAATGAATTACAACAATAATTCACCCAACTACAATAATCCACAATAACTACAACCAACTACTACAATAAGCTAGGAAGATCTAATTCTACATATAGAGTTAGGAGACTTGAGCATGCACTTCCAACAAGCAGTTAAGCCACTTAAAAAAAGGCTTTAAAAATAGTATTGCTAACAATAGAGACGCGAGCTTGAGACTACAACTCAAACTCATCATGCAAACACTCGCTTCTGTCCACAGAAATAGCTTTTTGGACACGCAGGTAACCGACGTCAGTTCTTGTTGTTTCCCTGTGACCATCGTCGGCCGACCCTCTGCCAATGTTGACGTCTCTGCAACTGCTCCTGACCGACATCGATCGCTCCTGACCGACGCCGGTGTCTGTGTAGACCCGAAACTGATAAGTGTGCTCCTTGGTGAAGCTTTTAGCTCCACACCCTAACATGTTTATGGGGTTCACCAAATGGATACATTCTTGGGTCCACTCTATGAGTGTTTCATTCTTATTAAAACTCTTTGAGACTAATTACAAAAATTTCTCTGAGTAAATAATTTGTTTTTATACCAGATATCTATTTTTGCAACAAAATAAACCTCATAGAGGTTATGCTACCTCTATATCTAAATATCTTTGTCTGTAATTTCCTCTATGAAAATCCACTGCTTCTCTACCAAAATATTGTTACTACCTTTGTAAAATAACCTACAATTATATATTTCTCAATGTTATTTGGTGTTGGCTAGAAAATAATAAATTTCCTCAGGGTACTAATAATTTCCCCAAATTGGGGTTTTTCCCATTTTGATAGCATGGCATTGGCTCTCTGAGATTTCCTACTACTTATATTTGGTTTTGCAACTGATCAAAACCAAAATCCAAAAATAGAGTTTTCCCTATTTTTGGGTTGATGTTCCATTAAAAATGGTGCTAAAAATAATTATGTAATTAAATCAAGCTTTAAATAGGCTTTACCAGTGTTACCATGTGGCATTTTATTACAAAATATTTAGAATTACAAATGGAGATCAATAAGTTATAAATAAACAATTCAAAGCTATCAATACCATAATAGACTTGCCACATGCTAATATACATTGGCTCCAAGTTTTACAATTATCTAATGCCAAAATAGATGTCATTCAAATGTGGTGTATCTTAATAGCACTGCCATATAGAGACTATGTCAAGATTCAACGCTAAATAATGTTCCCAGAATAATGTGTTTAATTTACCACATCATCCATAATAAGTTAATGCCTTTGCCAAGATTCCAATGCTCTAATATTATAAATAACAACAAATACTTACATTACCAAATCTCAATTTCATCCTCTGATAGCATATAATGCAATGTTTTGCCATGTCTCTTTGACTTTGTTGAGTTGTTGGTGTTAATCTTTACTCCAATGCCATAAAAAAAGCTTTGCATTTCTTGATTGATCAAAGATTACCATGTTGAAATTATTTTCATGCATAAATTTTGTCATACTTAATGCCATGTAAATTATTTAAATAATATTACCATGCATTTAGCTTTGTGTCTAAAAAAAAACATCCACACCATTATAATGACAAGTGTCCACTTAAAATCCTTTTTAGCAAAGACTTTACTATGCATGAAACATGAGGATCTTTTTTTAATAAAGATTTAATATGCATGTAACATGAAAAAATAATGGTATGGATTTTTTTTATTTTATGGAATAAATATTTAATTAAAAATATATTAAAATATATTTATTATTTTTCAATACATATATTAAAATATATAAATATTTAATCTAATATTTTAATAAATATATATATATATATATATTATTAAATAATAATTATATTAAAATATATTTTATTGGTATCAATTTTTCAAAATTAATTATAAATGTTACAGGTGGAGGTGTGGCATTATTGGCTAGATAATGCCCCACCTACAATCACAACAATAATTAAATATTGAAAATAATTGATCAAAATCATGGGGTGGAAATCTTTTAGATCATTGTACCTTCATTCTCACAACACTCATGACAATTCGCATGACACACTCTTCTCTTCCATGGCAATAGTCATTTCATGTATTTTGACATATCATATACTGTCATCTATCCTTAGTCACCATTGACATCAACCTTGACATCAATGACCTATATTTTTATGCAACCAAAATAAATTAGTTGCCTTCAAATTCTCTCCTGCCTTCAAATCATCTCATGACAATATCCTTTAATGATAATAATCTCTTAATGACACTACCATGCTCAAGCATTTGACCAAACAAACCTTTGACATCTCAAGAACTTGACCAAATAGACATTTTACATCTATGATCATTATGCCTTTACATGATGCACCCTTTTGACATCAGTGACAAAAACATGCCAACAAACTCCCCCTTTGTCATTGATGGCAAACACATTGATGGCTGACATACTACAATCTGAAATCACTTCAAAAATGATGTTTTTCCCATCTAATCATTCTCTCCCTTTTGACATTAATTAAAAACATATACCTAAAACTTTCTCCCTCATGATGTAACTTATTGGATCAGACCTCTTGCAATAAACATGATCTTCAACATTTTTTTAGTTTTTAAACCATCATACAAACATGTTCCCCTTATATCTATGTATCCTTATTCAAATGAATTCAGATACATAGGAACACTTACCTTGTCCTTGATATGATTGATATAGAT
This sequence comes from Torreya grandis, assembly GCA_037957365.1. Lineage (NCBI taxonomy): Eukaryota > Viridiplantae > Streptophyta > Pinopsida > Cupressales > Taxaceae > Torreya > Torreya grandis. The sequence goes on from JARHVA010005142.1 coordinate 904,366, forward strand.
CAAATTCTTGATCGCTCACTAAGCCATCACATTTGTTCTTTTCTGACATAGATCTTCAAATGGACTTAGATACACAAGATCACTCACTTTCCTTTATGCACCTTGATGCCATAGAGATGGATAATATCCATATTCATTTCCCTATTCTAGATTCACAAACATCCATCATGATCTTAGTCTTGGACACACTCTTCAACCTATCTTCATGTTTTCTATAGACCTTCTTTAATATAGACCATTTACTTATCTACTCTTGAAGCTAGTGAATCATCTTATTAGCTCCCACTTTATCCTCACAGCTTGTGCTCATCATATGAGTCATCAGGACTCACAGAACATTCTCAATATCCTTCAATAATCTTGATACCAATACCACTTCTTTAACACAAATCAAACTATCAACTATTTGAAAAACATTGTTGGAAGCACAAAACAAATTTTTGATTACTTCTTATATACCAATTAGATACATAGGTTTTCGTCACACTCCTATCTATGGCCATATTGGTCTTGAATACCAATCCATGTTACATGTCTTTAGACATAATCCTATACTTAGACTTGCATTCCATACCATAACTCCTCATGAACTAATTTCTATAATCAATGTCAAAACTCCTTTCACCTTGTCATGTGCATACAAGTTACAAATAAAGTAACTCATACCTTATAACACAGACAACCTAGAATCCTCTCAAGATGAGTCCTTATTTAACTATAACCTCATGATTCTATATATATAAGAGTGTCTCCATGAGGCTTAATGGAGTCACCCATTTCCATAGGGATCTCAAAACTCTATAAACTTAGGAGATTCCAAAATCTCCAAACCAGTTTCTTCAGATATGATAGTCCCTCTTTAGAATCCACTTAGACTTGACTAAAGTATTTGACTCATCCACCTTCTCATCCTTATTTTTCTCTTTGACTTTTTCTAGCTTGTCAATACATGCATATAATAAGTGTTCTTAACATTCCTTCACTTTTGATCCTTTCTCTATCTTCACAAATAATCCATTTTGAATTTTGTTCTCAATATGATCAGTCCTAACTTTTTTTTGCTTCCATACCAATGTTTGATCCTTATTATGAACTCTAGGAGATCCATATACCTTACTAAATCTTGTAGACCTTCCAACTCTATTAGGATAAAATATTACAATGTGTCCTATATTATGACAACTCTAGCAAACAATATTTTTGTACTTACCTCTTAACTTATCACTCCTTCTCTCATGGTCCCATGATAACTAATTTGTTGAGACCATTCTAAAATAATTTTATCTATGACTAAAGTTATGATAAGAAAAATAATAACCATTAAAATAATTGGAATACTTCATTGCATTGGGTTTCCTGATTGGTCTCTTCATGTTGTTCTTCTTGACTTGTTGATGATCACTATGAGACTTAGATTTGAGAGTTTATACATATGTTTTTTAGGTCTAACTCTTCTTGTTCTCTTTTTGGTTTTATTTGAACTGAAGACCTATATTTTCATGTAGAGACCTTGTACCACTCAAAATATCATTAATAACTTCAATAATATTCTCAAATATTTGATGTGTCTTAAACTTGATTGTTTCCTAATCTAATTCTTCCTTTACAGACTCTATTTCTATTCTAAACTTGGTTCATTCTTCCTCCTTGGTCTTAAGATTTGTAGTGACAATTTCAATATAAATTTTTAGTTATTTTGATGATCTCCGTATGTTCATTGGTTTTGATTATTAGTATCTCTTCAAAGAGATTGATTTGATCCTCATAAATCTTAACCAATGATCTTAGTTTTTTATTATTCCTTCTTTAGAACTTCAACTCCTCTAGAGCACTCAACAATTTTACCTCAAGCTTTAAATTAGCCTCTTCTTCATCTGATTCTTCATCATCCATAAGGCCTTTCCATTTTTATCAACCCTCATTATCTATTTCTATAGCCAAGAATAAAGTGGCATTATTATCATGATCATTACTATCATCATTACTATCAGATGTACTAGTGTCATTTACACCAAATGAGTTATTGTCTTCTTTGGTATAGAAACTTCTCTTGTTATTGAAGGACCCTTTCTTGTCTTCATACTTTTTGAAACACTTTTTTCTCTTGTTAATATTATAGGTCTTATATGTTCATCATATTATTCATCATGCTTAGTCTTATCCTTATTAGGACATATAGATGTAAAGTGACCAATCTAACCACTGTTAAAGCATTTGAATTGCAACTTTCCCTTATAATTACCTAAACTTTTCCTTAATTTTTTGACAAGCATGGCTTCTATCTTATCACCATTGATGTTTTTATCAACATCATCCTTGTCCTTCTTACCTTGTGACTTTTCTTAACTTTGAATGCATCTTCTTTTTTAGAAGGTCTTCCATCACTTATTCTCATTTCATAGGTAGTCAAGATGCCATGAATCTCATCCATCTGTAGTTGGTTAAGATCTTTGATTTCCTCCATAGAAGACACCATTTAATAAAACTTGGATGTTAGATATATCAATACCTTGTGTACTACTATTGATTATTCCAACTTCTCTCCTAGGCCTTTGATGACATTTACCACTTCATCTACTCTCAACAATTAATATGCAATGTTTTCATTCTCAATATTTTAAACTTCCTTCAGTGAGTCTAAAACTTTTCCAACTTAACTTTGGTGTCTCCTTCATATATGTTATGAAATTTTTCCCAAATCCTTTTATTTGTATCACAATGCATGACTTTAATAAATTCTACTTCTAAAACACCACACATGATGGCATTCATTGCCTTGGATTTATTTTCACTTGACTTCTTGCATGTTGCATCAATTGATGGTGTAAAGGGTGGATTGAATCCATTAAAAATATTTTACATATGTCATAACCCAAGGAAATTAGATATGTCTTCATTCTGATGCTCTAAAATGCATAGTTAGTCCCATTGAAGAGAGGATCCTTATTGGTTGAGAAACCTCCTTGTGCTTATTGACTAGACATGCTTATGCTTTACGGATATCCTTCAAGTTGTTAGACCTAATTCAAAGTACCAAGCTCTGATACCAAATTTGCAAAGAAAATGACTAAGAGGAGTGGATAATCATGATTCATAAACTTTCAATCAATTACATTCACCCATATATGAACTATGAAAGTAACATAGTGATCTAGTAAATTATTAAGAACTAATCACATGAGCATGAAATAATATAATACATCACATATGTGGGAAAAACTCATAGGGAATAAAAATCACTAAAAAAAATCTTGGAAAAACTATCCTATAATATAATGTATCAAATTTAGTTGGTCACTAACCCAACATGGAACATTAACCCCAAATTTATCAAGCACCCACTTGACTTTAGCAAGCACCTACTTGCTAAGAGGATACAACCCACTATGACTAAGCACCAACTTAGTCAAAGGACACTTATTTAAACACCAAATTGAAAGGTATATCCAAATCCCTATTGATCGAGAACCCACTTAACCAAGACCAATTATGCAAGCACCAACCTATAATGAAACTTCAACTTCCTCTTTAACTAAGCACCAACTTAGCTAATCAAATGTCTTTCTTCCACTCAGATATTTATTTGATATATCCACTATAATAAATAAATAAAACATATATTATTTAACTCTGATATCCTCTCAATATGAAATGATCACTCCATCTATACTCCACTTGATCTCTCTGAAATTTGCCTCTAGGCTTCTTCGCTCAACTAGCTCTATAAAAGACTGAATAGGTCATATGACCTTGATATTAAACTATAAAACACCTATATGATATTAATGATATGTTTATATTCTATATATTTAGGTTTTAAAACATGTTTCCAAACTTATTTATGCTCATTTATTTATCAATTCATTCACTGACACTTTTCTTCTCTAAATAGGCCTAAAAAGACTTGTATATATATGCATCTCTTGTTCATATACCACATGGTTATAAATACATCAATAACCTCTTATTCATTCCATATATTATATGTTATTAAATCTCATAAACATGATTCAAATTATCTTTGAGTCCCTTTTGTTCTGTCATAACTCTATTAGGCTTTATTTCACTTTTACGTCTCATGGTGACCTAATTGCATTAGGTTTAGCTTCTTACATCAAATCTTGATCCTATTGGTCCTATATGGATTTATCCAACAATTTAAAACCATTAAATAACTTATAAAAATACCTATACTAACCTCCTTCATTATTTATTGTACATGTGTCTATTTTCATAACATGAAACCTCTTTTAGGACAAATTATCTTATTAGACCTGTGTGCCTCAAAAGTCTATTTTGAAAAAATGAAGCTTAAACACCCTTAAGCTATTGAAACATGATAAAAAAAATATATTAACATAATATATATGACCTGAGGTTCATTACCAAATGAATTATACACTTTCACTCAGAGCTTAAGGCTTCAAGAATACCTCTGCAACTCACTCACTAAGAACTGTCAGTTTACCTCAAAGACCAATCATGGTGGCTCAGACCTCCAAAACCTATGTAAACACTTTAAAGTACTATTTATACATTAAAAATATTATTTAAATCTTTATAACATCCTAAAATACAAAAATTATATGGTCTAATATCAAATATTGCTCTTTTAGACCAATCTCATGACCTTATATCACACTGTCTTATCTAAACTAGACAGATAGGATCAACTTGTGAGAAACTTTTTCACCATATTAATTGACCTAAAAAAATTTAAAAATTATTAAAATGTTTTAAAATTCTTATAAAAAATATCCATTCACTAAGTTTCAGCATTTTATCATGAAAACACACTCCAATTCATCTTCTCACTACTTCCTAGGTTTTACATTGTTTACACCATTAGGTCTATCTACGACTAGCTAACTTGGAAGACTATTTTAGCACATTTTATGGATTTAACCTATACATAAACCATCATTGTAATGAATTATGAGTCTATATATTCTTATTCCATCCATTTTCTTTCCTTGACCAATGCAACTTTTGACTGCTATGGTAAATTCTTCACAAACAACCCTGTATCTATGCATTTTCTCTCTCATCTAACTAACCACCACAACCTAAAGGTACCTGCGTGAGTTTAATACATGATAAAATAGTTTTTATATGAATTTTAGACCATTATTTTCTTATTTCATTAATATCTTCCATATCAAGTCCTTATTAGGGTTTTAGGGATGTTTAACATAGGTTTTAGTGTTAATGATTGTTCATAAAGGAATACCCCTTAAGTCCAAAACCAATTCTTTGATATAATATCTATGACCCTTCCTAATATATTATTAACATCTTAAGTTCCCATTCATATTTTATTCATGCTAATGAATTCCTAAAAGTGTTTTTTGGGTCTTGAGACCTCATTCTGTGAACTCAAAAAGGCCTAAAATAGTGGTTCTTAAAATTTCCTTCAAACCATGGCCTCAAAGTTTGTGAACATGCTTAAAAAAAATTATTACCTTTATCTATTCTCACATATTCATACTTGCCTTGAAATATGATCTTCATGACTCATTAGGCTAGGTAGGGGTTATGAGAGGTCTAAATGCAGACTTAGACTAAAGGTCCTACCCCTACAGGCTCAACCTGAAACTCTCATGAGTGTTATAATTCCTCACATACATGATTAAACATGACATACATCCTTCATATTCACATACCTCTTCATGTCATGACTATGCTCATGACTAGGATTTATATTTTAATGTACTTGACACCTTGACATGTTCCTTTATTCATTCATTTCATTGTGCTTCCTTTACAGACATTAGTTATATTCAAAACATATTTCATGATCTATAACTTCATGCTCACTACACTCATGACAATTCTAATTACCACACTCTTCTCTTCCATGGAAACACTCATTTCATGTACTTTGACATATCATATACTACCAGTTATCCTTAGTCACCTTTGACATCAACCTTGACATCAATGACCTATAGTTTCATGCAACCATAATACATTAGTTTCCTTCAAATTATCTCTTTCCTTCAAATTCTCTCTTGCCTTCAAATTCTCTCATGAAAACATCCTTTAATTACAATACTCTCTTAATTCCATTACCATGCTCAATCACTTGACCAAACAAACCTTTGACATCTCAATCACTTGACCAAACAAAGCTTTGAAATCTCAAGCACTTGAAAAAATAGACCTTTGACATTTATTATCATTATGCCTTTACATGATTCACCCTTTTGACATCAATGATAATAACATTCCAACATTGTGGTCCTCTTTTTTAGTATTTTTCTATGGAAATTTTAAACTTGTTCACTGAGGTTTCATCTTTAGTAGATACATGTTTTAAATATTTTTTCATAACATGTGTAACCTATCTCATGACCACTAAAACCTAATCATTTTAAACACACTAGTATTTCCTCCCTCTAGATCTATTAAAATTATTAACCCTTATTGAATTGGATCTTAAGTTTTAGAATCTTAACTTGATGAAGTATAAGTACATGGGTTTAAACCATCATTGGTTTTAGATAGAAACATTCCCAATATTTTAGATTCACAAATTGGGAATGTTGACTTGGAGGAATTCCACAAAACACTAAATGTCTAAAATTCTAATACATTGATAATCTACTTTATTGAAAGTAGCCTTCCTCAAGTAGTTAGCTTTTTAATGTATGTTCAATACTTAGAACTAGTATTTTTTGGTGCAATACATTATGATCCTAAGACTAGAGAAATAAAATCAAGTGGTAGAAAACTGATGGCTAAGATAGATGGGATGTCTATGGGAATGATAATGAGGATTCTCATTCATGATACCTATAACAAAATAAGTACTATTTAGGGATAAAGGAACCAATAAAAAAATATTGATAAATATTAGATAGTTATCAATGATTCTTCGTTGAAGCATAAGAGGACAAAAATCTTGAAGTTGCCAAGGAAATTCTTTAGATCATATTTCAAGGAGGAGACTTTATAAATGATTACTCTTTTGAAACATGTAGTCGGTAATGAAATTACTATGAACTTGTACCCCTGGATGTTTATGGATATGAACATCATTTTTTATGGAAAATAACTCATTAATTGGGGATAAATGATCAGTAGCACCCTACATCATTAGCTAATCAATGTAAACTCAACAAAGTAATTTTTCATAACTTCATATTTGGTATACTCACTAGCCTTATAAAGGATATATAAAAATCTCTCTCAACAAGCTAATGTTGATGTTTATATTTAATTATATGAATATTATTCTTAGATGACTCTAGAATAAAGTAATAAACACTTTAGAAGAGTGAATGATGCTTTCACATTGTGGATAGTAAAATCACTTGATGAAGACTTGGGAAGAAGAATTTTTTATCAAGCAAATACCATGATCAACCATTATGGTAGCTAATTCATTCAATTCCAAAACTTTACCTATATCAAGGTTAGAGGGTTTGAACTATATCCCCTAGGTACCCAAACTATCCAATGATAAGATCATAATGATCAATTTGTGTATACAACTAATAGTCATTCAAAAATATTATATAATTAGGCATGTGTTATAAGTCTTTTTTCCAATCTCTTTGGGACACTTTTGATGTAAAATTGTAGTCAAAGCTCAAGATATCAAATCCATTATCTCTCATCCTTTCAAATATTTTATTTATATTAAAAGGTTTTTAAAAAATAATCTTGACATTATCTCTTCATACAGACATGTGCCTCACATGGAGGATTATTAGGTAAATTATTTTGATAAATATGAGATATTTAGATAAGATTGGTGCAAAATGATTGTTGATAAAATTAGGGACTTCATATATGAAGTTCTAGATGGTATGGTGAATGATATGATTGATTTCATTAACCCTGAATATGCTAAGAGAATTGTTGCTCTCCCTTTTCTAACCTTTAATTGGTCAATAATGGAAGTAACTTATTAACAAGGATAAACCAAAACTATGTTAGCTATGACTAAGAGATGGTTTGAAAAAAGTTATCAAAAATCACTAGAGCAAGGAGCTCCAATAAATCAAATACCTCAACCCCTTCAAAGTAGGTGCCTATAACAAGACCAAAAAAGAGTGGCACTAGTATGATAGTTCAATCATTTAGCTCTTTATATTCTAAAGGTGGTGACAAAGAGGAACCTAAATAGACAAAACAACCAAGGAAAACATGTGAATAGAGCCCTATTATGGGAAAGAAAGTGAAAGCAAATAAGTCTATGATTATGTAGTCTTCTTTATCTCTTAGTTATTCTTACCTTCTCATTCCTAATTTCACCCAACAATACCTCATCACTTATGAAGAACTTATTAAATAAGATTACATGATGATTATTTTATCTCATTTGGTCTCCCCATCCATTCCTCCACTCCTAGAAGCTTCTCACCCAAAGCATCCTACACCACCTCCTATCAGTTACCAAGTGGCTACCTCTAGTGGTATGTCATTCCATTGGATACAACCTCTGGTAAACAAAATAAATGTAATATTTGGCTTAAAAGACACCCACGAATAAAAATGAGTGAAAGGAAAGAATAGCAAAAAAACCAAAATTGATAGAGTAAATTGTATTCTATTTAATAAGAATGCTAATACAAAGCCTTCACATGCTTCTCTATGTATAAAATGAGAGAAAGAGGTGAGTATATATAGGATATACCACCTAAGAGACTAAAAACACATGAAATGTGGGATAAAATAAAAACCCCAAAGTAAGCTTAAGTAAGTGTGAAAAGGTTTAAGTGATGGAACTGGTTAGGGGAATAATTCTTTTCACACTAGGAAGTGAGAAAAAGACCTTGAAAAGGTACTATACATGAAGATAAACTTTTTACACTAACACCCCCCCTTAAGTACAACTTCAAGGAAAAGATTACAAAATTAAATAAGAATGGGTCCTAACAACTAGGCCTAATAAGGTACCCATGTACAATGCAAAAAACCCTCAAAAAATAAGAGAATGAGAAAACCCAATGGGAAAAAACTCCCCCCCCCCCCCCCCACCACATGAGAGGATGAAATGCAAAACATGAACAAATAATATGGAAGTAGGTATCAATATGACCTTCAAAGTGGTACATCTATCATGAGTATACAATTAATGAACCCCTATGGAGGAGGAAATGTGAGACTATGAGTCCCCCCCACAATGAAGTAACTCCTGTGCCAATGGATAATTCTAAAAGATGCATGTTGAAGATGATCCAATGTTGACAAACTAAATTTCTCCCTTTGGGAAGAAACAAATCTAATGGTTTATGTATAATAAACTTCTACTCCAAGAAGCAATGTGAGAAAGGAAGTCTTGAGATAACTGAGGTCTCTAGAAGTTGCTCAAGTGTAGCCATGTTGATGGTAAATAATGAGAATCTAAATCCAAGTGGAAACATATGTAGAATATGATCCATACATGAAAAGGCCTCATGCAAAGATGTTTTCTCTAATTGATGCTCAATGATATCCAATCTAATACTAAATGATGATGAATGATGATGTGATAGAATCAAGTACCATAGAAGATTCAGTGATAGTAAGCATAAATGTATGGTGCTCACCATGGGAAAGATAACTAAACCAAGAAGAATTTGGTACTTCTACAAATAGTGTCAATGATGACTGAGTTGACACTGTCAACTCATGAATATCTACAAAAAATGTTACAGTAGAAGCAAATGTAGGCAAGGAAAGAACAAGAGGGTTTGAATGTGCCCTCAAATCATCTAAAAAAGTATAAACTTTATGGAAGCTATCATGAAATAAGAAATGAATATCCTCAATGGTGTCCTTCAAATCTAAAATATGGGACTCATAAAATAAAGCTATAGTATCTATCAAGTATTCATCCCAATGAGGTATATCTAGAAGATAATGAATGCCTTTTTGTACTAAATCACTATAAATAGGAGAGGAAAGAGTGGGTGATTCCTCCAAAAACTACTAAGATGTCTCCAAATTGATGCCAATGGGTGACAAAGTCTTATCAATGTGATCATGAGAAATGCACGATTCATGTTCAGGAACCATAGATGTATGGTTCTCACCATTGATGAGAGAATTGAATAGAAGAGAATCAAGTGTGTCTACAAAAGGTGTCAATGATGACTGAGTTGAAACTGTCAACTCATGAATATCTATAGAATTTATCACCATAAAATTATGATCAATGTGATCAGGATAAATGCTTGAGTGAAGTTTAACAAAAAGTGATTGAATATTTGCTAGGATAGGGCCATGATATTTCACAAATTTATGTTATTGACAATATAAAGTTGCCTCATTTCATAAATTTGAATTATTTCATGGATATCATCAAGTTTTCTATCAATGCAATCATCATAGATATGTTGTTTACTTCAACAAAACTCACATTTGTGTTTCCAATGATTAGGAGCCATGATTATAAGTAGAAAAGAAATGACCTCAACAAGAGAACCCCTCCCCACAAAAAAAATCATACAAGAAAGATTCCCCCTAATCAAAAATGATTTTGTACTTTATAATTTAATGCATTTACAATGTTGGAGTTTGTTTTTCTAGAGTTTTACTAAGTCCAATATGGACCCCAAAATTGAAAGTATATACAAATTACAAAATTATAACTTTAAAGTGATACCAATACGTATATATCAAAAAAAAAATCACCTCTATCTAAGGTTGTATGTGAAAGTTACAAGTATTTGAAGGTCAAAAAACTATGATTATCTATTAGATATAATGAGAAAACTTATTTTTTGGAAAACTAGGATAATATGAGGAAAATTTGATTACACCAATACATAGATCATGAAATTCTACCCCAAATCAAAAAAAAATTGCAAAAAAAGGAGTCTGTACACTCAAGATATGAGCTTCTGAAGTTGAACTACAAATTCAAAATCATGTAATGGTGAAGGGATCAATATCCAAAAAATTAATGTTGAAGTTAGCATGACATCATGTACCAAATTTGGTAGCACTACCACCAATTTTAGGGTCTCTTCCATATTTAGTTATTGCTAACTAATTTTATTTATGACTAAATTTAGTTAAGACTAAATTTAGTAATGCGTAAACTTGCTCCCAGAATTAGTGAACTGCCAGATTTGGCAAAACTACCAAAAGAGATGCCAAATTTAGTGGAGGCAGCACTACCATAAATTTTTTTTAATAACAATTATTAAAATAGTGATAAATTTTTTGTTACTCAATAAAATTTAGAAATTCAAAAAGTTTTGGAACGCTGAGAGTGAGACACACAAAATGAAGAAATTGTTTTGAGCTATTAATTATAGTTAGAGATCTATATGAAGAAGAAAAAATGTGTTTTTTAATTAAAAACTTAAATCTAGTTTCAAATGTCCAATTGGGATAAAATAGGAGCTAGATCTATCTTCTCATATATCTTCTCATACACCCTAAATTCAATTAAAAACTTGTATTTGCTCTTGAAGGTTTAAAAAATGTATTTTGATAATAAAAAACCTTCAAATTTGCTTCAAACCTCTCCAAATTTATGTAGAATCACTACAAAACCACCTGTATATGGAGCCTCCAATGTTCAACTGAAACAAAATTAAGAGAGCTACTATCTTTCTTGGATGATTGGATTGTGGTGGTGAGCTCCAAATTTGGTCCAAGATGCTTCAAAAATCACCTAAAACTGACACATAGATAAAGAAACCCCCCTAAATCTATATTTCTTTCACAAATTTTTGATTCTCTAGATCATTCAAATATGCAAGAGAAGAGAATAATCATTTTCTAAATAAAATAATATATCTTTACTCCCAAATATCTTTAAAAACTATCCTACAACTCACAACTACTCTAAAACCATGTAAGATTTGGCTAAAAGGCCACCCAAGAATCAAAATGAGTGAAAGGAAAGCATAGCGAGGGAATCAAAATTGATAGAATAAACTATATTCTATTCAAGAGGAATGCTAATATAAATCCTTCATATGATTATCTATGTATAAAATGAGAGCAAGAGGTGAGTATATATAGGATATACCACCTAAGAGACTAGAAACACATGAAATGTGGGATAAAAGAAAAACCCCAAAGTAAGCTTAAGTAAGTGTGAAAATTTTTAAATGAAGGAACTGGTTAGGGGAATAACCCTTTTCACATTGAGAAGTGAGAAAAAGACCCTGAAAAGGTACCAAACATGAAGATAAACATTTTACACTAACAATAAAGATGGTGGTGGAGGAAGACAATCCATATTTTGACATGGTTATTAAACTCATCATGTCTCACCCTCTCAATAATGTTAAAACCACTTCTAGGCTAGGTCAGACCCTAATGGGGCATAATTTGTGTAAATTTTTAAGCCTAATGTGGATAAGAATGAAGAATAAATTACTATAAGTGATTTTACTCCCAAGAGGATATCACTTGGAGAGGAAACTAGAGAAAGTGACGTTTAAAACCTATGTGCGATTATTGACAAAATGATTAAGAGATTAGAGTAGGATGAGCTCACTTAGGAATAACTTAAAGATCAAATCAAGTTGTTGGTAAGATATGTCAATTATATCCTCAATCTAGTTGACACACCTATAATACCTCAAATAGATGCCCCTTCTCAAGTGCCTAGTATCAACTAACAAACCAATTCCATCATAAACAAATACAACTCATATGGAAATACCCTAGAAGCTTGGGTGGAGGAGCTACTTCTAAATGGTATGAAGTATATTGAGTAAGTTTTGAAATAATATGGAGTTATTGATAATGAAATCATCAACATCAATCAACAAATCAAATCCCATGATAGGGAATTAAAAGTATAGCAAAATATGAAAGATGATGTTCATGAAATTATTAATGTTAAAATAGATGTGATGGTCAAAGCTAAGATTTTCAACAAAGTAGAGGATGACACCACATGTAAGGAGATTGAATGCATTGTTCAAAATATTACAATCTTTAACAAAACACCTAAATAATTCTGATAATAGGTCAACATTAGAAGAGAGAAGTATAAATTGCTCTCTTCCAATATATATGAAATACATTTTGATTTAATCAAGGAGGATGCAAATACCTTGTACACCATAGATGAAATAAAATCTCAGTTCAAGAAGGTAATTCATGAGGAGCTATTTAAAGAGAATGCTTTTAGTTTTGCTTCCATGACCATGCTCAATGAAATCCATGTGTCACTGGGAGAAACAAATAATCAATTTTTTGAACTCATAGAGACTCTAGATGCTATTTTGCTAGTTTCAAAAAGGTGTCTAACACATTGCAATCACGTGATGGTACCAAAGGGAATGAAATTCCTAAGGTAGTAAATAGGTTTAGAAGGTTTAAATCTACCTAGAGTAAAGAATAGGTCAAGAGTTATATCGTTACTCTAGGTTATTCAACACTAGCTATTATTCCAAAAATTACTTCTTAGAGATGTTTTCAAGTTTTTATTCCCATTTTGGTTGGCCTTTTATTTTGGGAAAGTTGTAAATTTTCTTGTGTAATTTTGAAAATAGTGAAAAAAAGAATATGATAAAAATCTAAATATGAACAGTCACATAGAATGTGAAGCGTCATCCTATTCCCTCCTATTTTATAAATAGGAGAAATGGCAACTGTAAAATGGATTTTTTATGTCCATGAGTATTGAATCTTGAAGGAAGGAGAAAGAAATTGTGTTCAATCTTAGACTAAGAACTAAGGAGTTTCATAACTCGATGTCTTACTTTCCTTTATGAATGTGTATTTTTTTATGTTAATACATGTTCCATCGTTCCAAACAGTAATTGTATTTGATCTCAAGTAATCATGTTTTTTAAATTAAACACTCATTTGTTACATTATTGAATGAAATATGTGTTTACTCATTAATCATGACTCTTCACATTCTCTCTTTCTCTATTTTTATTTTCAATTGAATGTTTCAAAATAAACCCCCCATTCAACATGTAAATTATGTAAATATTATTAGCTTAGCTTTTTTTCTTTCAATAAAGGAAATATCACCTCATAATATAGGAGATAATTTTCATCTCCTTCACTATTTTGAAATCTCTATTTTCTATGAGTACCAAATATATCACCAACTATTTGTGGTGCCCACTATGGGGCACATTTTATGCTTTTCATGAAACCCACATATATCAATTGTGGTCATTTAAATAGCTATATTTGGAAATCAAAATCCATATATCCAGCCAAACCTAGATTAGACACAAATATTGCAAGTGGATATCTCTTTTTATATTTAAAAGTTTGTCGAGGATTATAGAATTAAAAAAAAATCACTTTCATAGAGTTGTAATTGTGCTAGATGAGGAAGAACAATGTGTAGATTATTTTTAAAGAATTATTGAACTCATTTTTGGAAGAGTAGTAACCATGGTAATATAAATAAGTCCTGAAAATATCATCCTTGATATAAAAGGTACACAAGGTCTAGTAAATAAAAAAAATTATGATCCATTCTTTGAGTTGCAAGAACAATCTAATTTCAAACTTTCTCCTAAAAAGGTAAAATAGGTATAGCTTATAAGCATAATTTTATCATGCCTAACATATTGGTTCCCATAGAATTGAATTTTAATAACATGGATGGTATTTTATAGTGGGGTCTTGCATCAACCCATTAGCTTTAGGTGTTTAACTCCATGAAATTTTGAAAGGTTCTAAGAAAAATTTCCCCAAGTTTACTAATGATGGTAAACAACATCTTGATAAACAAATAAAGGCTTTATTCATTTCTTGTGGAAATTCCTCTTTTATAACATGAATAAGAGTCAGTCTAATTGTTAATGAAAGTATTGGCTAAAGGATCCATAGAATGGTTTCATCACTTTCCTATTTCTTCCATCATGGACTGGAAAACACTTCGAACTAGATTTGAATAAATCTTCAAACTTGATGAAGATGAACATTCTATATTGGTGTATTTGTCCTAGATAAATAAATAATCCCATGAACCCATGAGATATTTCATCACCTGATTCAATAAGATAATGCATAAAATATTAGTCGCTTTTGTGCCTACATTATAAAATTAGAAGTGTTTCTTTTTTAATGTTCAAGCACCTCAAGTAAGCATCTTCCTTTATAATAATCATCATATAACTTTGGATATTTCACAAACCTAAAACACAAAAATTTAAGATGATATGATTATAATTTGGAAGCTTAAGAAGGACTCTTTCAAGAGTAAAAAACACAATTTAACACACCATTTGGTTTAGATACTAGCAAATGACATCTGGGATTAAAGAATCAAATTCCCCTATCTCAAAATACTCATTACAAAGACATACCCAATAGACCATTTGTTCTATATCATGTCAATGTTCTTCCTAGGCTACCTTATCCAAGTCCTCAACTCGCTATTGAATCAACCCCCACTTTTATATATTATGCATGCAACTTTCATGCTACCAATGATCATAATGGTTTTAAATGTTTAAAAATGGCTAGAAATCTACAACTATGTACCATTAAAGAACCACCGCAGGAAGGTTTTTTGGCCACCTCTTATCCTAAAATTTAAGAACCTGGTGGTAAATCTAATGTGGGTTATTTTTAATATGAGCATGAAGGTGATGAATATTATGAAAGCATGAAGGATATGAATATTCATTCATATGTTGTATTCACCTAAGCTCAAAATAACAAGATGGAAAATTTTTAAAAAATTGGAATTTGATAAACAAAAAACTAAATAAACTTGTAAGGTTAGAGATACTCCTAAATTTTTTCCTAACAGAGGCACTATGTTTCTAAATTTATCCAAGGATAAATATCTATAGAGGTTTGGAAGTTATAAATATCATAATGTGTCTATCAATAAATAACCTTCAAGTTATTCCTTTGACATAATTGATCATATGAAGAAGAATAAGGTTCAGCTTTCTCAAACTAAATACCTAAGGATGAATCTTGATTAATTGGATAGATTGATCACATTCATCAAGGGAGAAAGTTATAATACATATTCTCAAGGAGCACACATAAAAATGGTTGATTCTAATTTGTAAATAACTTAGGTATTTTTTCTCAAAGGAACATTTCCAAATAAGGAACTAAGATTGATTTAAAAATATTAAATTAAATTCAACAATTATCTTTACCTACTACTAAACATGGAACTCAATCATTCTTCGACAAGGTCAACTTTCTTAGAAGAATTGTTTTCAACTTTTTTGAACTCACCAAGCATTTTCTGAAAATGATGAACATAAATAACAATTCATCAAGGGAGGAAGTTATAATACATATTCTCAAGGAGCTAATATAAAAATGGTTGATTCTAATTTATAAATAACTTAGTTATTTTTTCTCAAAGGAACATTTCCAAATAAGGAACTAAGATTGATCTAAAAATATTAAAGTAAATTCAATAGTTGTCTTTACCTCCCAACAAACATTGCATTCATTCATTCTTCGACAAGGTCAACTTTATTAGAAGACTTGTTTTCAACTTTGTTGAAATTGCCAAGAATATTCTTAAAATGATGAGCATAAATAAATCTTTCAAGAGGAAAAATATATTTTAACAAGATCAAATAATCTATTATTAATGCATTGGTCTTGACCTGCCATATTTTCAAAAACACTTCATTACATATTATTATTCTTCTGATTACACATTGTTTGTTATTTTGGTGTAGAAAAATGAGGAAGGTCTTGAATCCCCTATCACTTTCATGAGTTGTGGATTGAAAGACTACAAACTCAAATACTCATTATTTAAGAAACATGCATATATAGCAATAAAAGTGGTGAAACACTTTAGGTTCTACATCCTAAATTTACACACCATCATAATGATTCTAAATTTAGAAATCAAATCAATTCTTACCCAACAGGAGATTGGATCAAAAAGATGAAGTTGTATTGCTAAATTTAGTGAATAAATTTTATAAAAGAGTCCCACCTAGTTGGTAAGAGGACAAAGAATTTATCAATTTATTATTGAAGGTGTTAACTCACAGTGGGAATGGAATAGTTTGTGTTGGTTGTCTTCATCGACTCTCTCAAAGAATGGTATTTTTGATATTGCATATTTCTTCTCATACAGAGAATACACAATGCATTTGAACCCAAAACAAAAGTGAAATATCAAATTAAAATTAGCTAAATATGTAATTTGGGATAATACCTTCTTCAAAAAGTCCCTAGATGGTATTTTCTTGAGGTGTATAAATAAGCAACAACAGAAGAAAATTTTGGAGTTATTTCATGGCAAATCCTTTGGAGGACACTACTCATTTTTGAGTCATATCTTTAAAAATTATGAAATGCCACTATTACTAGACAATAATGTTCAAGGAAGCACAAGAATGGGTTTTTAAATGTGAGGCTTATCATATTTTGTTGGCCGACCTAAGTTTGTAGCATTTCCTCTTCATCTTATGGTCATCAAAGAACCATTTTAGCAATGTGGATTAGACTTTATTAGGATTATGAATCCCAAATCCAATGTAGAACATTCTCATGTCTTAACAGTTACTGACTACTTCATTAAATGGGTACAAGTTATTCCTCTAAGATCTACCACTTTTGAATTTCTTTGTAGTTTAATAAAAGAAAACATATTGGTCAGGTCTGGGGTTCCTTAGAAAATTGTCATGGATAATGCTTTGAAGTTTTCCTCAATTGATCTAATTGGTTTTTATTATGGGAATAAAATTTTTGTTACACACTCATCAAACTATTATATTCAGGTTAATAGTTAGCCATAATCTAGCAATAAAAACATCAGCACTATCATTTGTAAGTTACTTAATGAGAATCAAAGAAACAAACACAAGAAGTTGTATGATTCTCTATAGGCTGATTGGATAACACCTAAGAGAAAAATCAAGATGTCTCCTTTCCATATAATATATAGTATACATTCAATGATATCTAAATCTATTGAATTTTTAGCCTTGAAGTTGGCTCAAGAAATTGATGATGATAATTTAAAAGATATTCTAGAAAAAAGGATCATGTATCTATGAAAAATAGAAGAAGGATTCATAGTGATTACCAAGAATGTATCACATAAATAAAAGGTCAAATAATTATTTTATCATAAGGCTCGATGACACCAATTTTAAGTAGGAGACTTGGTCCTACTTTAATAAAAAAGAAGAAAAACATGAGGAAGTCATGGGAAGTTCAACTCCCTATGGATGGTGTCATTCAAGATTACATATTTTTGCTATAAAAATACATATTTTTTGGCATAAAGAGATGGTACTCACCTCATACTACCATAAAATAGATGATATCTTAAGCTTTATAGAGAGTGAAGGTAGGTTGTCACCTATCATTCCCCATGTATGTCTCCATTTAGTTATGTGTTTCCCTTCAATTGTGTGTTCCCCTTTCATGGTTATGGTTTTCCCCATTTCCTTCTTATTTATTATTGTTTTAAAATAAACTTCATATCCCAATAGATAAGGAAAGGGCCTACAAAACCATGAGATTTTATAATTTCATCTTGTGTCTTATTGAAAATCCACATCCCTAGCCTGAGCCAGTTGTTGTTCCTAATAATTATCAAAGGAAAAAAATCCAAAAATTAAGAATTAATAAATTTGTGAAAAAAGGAAAAAACATGACTAAGTGTCAAAAACATTAAGTGCCTAAAGTACATCCCCATGCCTTGCACACCCTAAAGGCTAGACCTCCCCAACCCTCAAAATGTGTAGGATGCAAAGACACTCTTCATGTTTCTCACACATCTATGTAGATATGAATCCTTAAGCCCACAAATATGTAGCCATGTGTCATACGTGGAGTTAATCAACCTAAATGTTTTTAAAAATAGGGTAGTCATGCAATTTTACCTATGTGATTAAGTGTATATAACATGTTATCATGGATGCGAGACCCATTCATGAAATATGTGCATATACATGGCCCTAAGTAATTGTTTGTTTCATGTCGATTTGGAATGAAATGGGTTAAAAGAGATCTCTTAAGTTTCATTTTTATCATTCTTGATCAGTGTTATCCTATCCAAAGATAATTATTTTTCCCCCAACGACACCATGTTGTTGAGACTTTACTAGTTTTTTATGTTTTCCTTAGTATTTTATTGTGTTCCTTATTGTTGCTTACATAACACACCCTAATTTCATCACTAAAATCATGAAATATCTTTTTACTCTAGAGTCTAGTCATTCTAGCCTAATTAAGTTTAGGTCTATTTATATTCATGACCTAATTGAAAAGCTTCTTGACAAGTTATAGGTTTGGTATTGCAATGATTTGCTCTTGGATCAAGTCTAAACTTAAAGTATCTATTGTAAGAATTTGGTTTTTAGGAATTTTGGAAATTGGATCTATGTTGATTTAAATTTCTACTTGTTTAACTATAATAGACCTAGTCTATTTAGCACCACATTTTGAACTCCATTAAATTTCTAATTTTTAGACTATTTCACCTCAGATTTATACAACTTAGTTAACTATTTCAAAGTTTTTTGCCTCTTTTCTGAGTAATATGGTCTATTTATGCTTTACTTTCATATATAATTACTAGGTGTTTTTGTAATATCATTTATTTACTTAGTCATTTTTCATAAAATGGACTAATATTTGGATTTGGGATTGATCCAATGTTATACTCTTTGCAAAGTTATTTGGAATTAATCACTTTTGAACTAACAATAATAGCATTTATTTTTGACTTTCATATTTTCATATTCTAATGGATATTTGATTTCCTATAGACCAATGGTCATCTGAGTCTCCTCACAAGTCCCCAAGAAAGTGAGGAGCTTCCACTTGGTCCTCACCCACTTTTTGAGGACTCTTTTTACCTTAGTTATTTTTGCCTAACTCTCTAGGTGTCTAGGATCGTGTTGTGTGGTATAATCTCACATCCTCACCTTTCATAAGGCCCCCTCAATTTCCTCAATAGGACATCAACCCTCTGAATGAATGATATCATGCCATGTGATGTGATCTCGTTTATTTGACCCCTATAGTAATAAATCCTCTAGATGCCTAAGATTATGCCAAGTGGCATAGTCCGTTGTATTTGGGCCCCCAAGTGGTCCATATCCTTTTCAATCTACTGTTATGCTCTATTTGAATAGATCTTGATACGTATCAAGATCATGCTTCACCAATATATTACAAATCAATAACCCAACTAGACACTGAATCATACCCCAAGCAAGCAAATGGATGAAACGTGGCATTGATCACCAATTATATAGTGCACTATCATCTATGTTAGTATATCACTTCCTTAAAATTTATGTTCATCTACCCCATCAAGGCCATCATAGACCTAGTATGATTTTTATTTTATACCTAATTGTCCAAACTACTAAAATCTATCAATTATGATCCTAATTCATTACTTCAAATAGACTGAAGGTTTAAAATTGACTAGTTTTTTTATTTATTTTGATCTAGAAGACTTTATTATTCATATAATTAAGTTGGATTAATTATGTTCTTGAAAAAGTGCCCTTCTAAATTGCTAATTTTATAAGCTCTCAGTTTAGCTTTCTGCCTTAGTGGATTTTCTTAGAATTTTACAAAATGGCTAATCTATGAGTTTAAAATCTAATGGCTAGGCTTTTTATTTAAATTCTAATGGTCATTTTATACATGTAGGTCTATACTCATCAAGAGGTCTCCACTTTTTATCATCTCAGAGCTCTATAACTCTAAAATATTTTGAACATAATCTAAGCCTTCAACCCTCTAGATGCCTAGGATTATTCTATATGGCATGATCCCACTTTTTCAGGCCCTCAAGATGAACCAGACAAAATGAGCAGATAAAAAACCTCCCAAATGAATGGGATAATTCCATGTGCCATCATATTACTTCTCCATTCCTCAATAACAAATAATAATAGTATGATAAATCATGGATCAAGTAATTCCCTGAGATGATGCCACATTGCATAATCTCAAAACTATAAGGAAATAAGGCATAGAACAATGACTGAGGACCCACAAGACTTTGAATAAAATATATTTTTCCTCTTCTCAAGATCTCATTGAATCATAGTGGTGGAAAATTCAAAGGCCTTAAACATGCTATAAATCAATGAGAAGGTGCCACATAATTAGATCCTTGCATTATAAGGACATTATTTTTTTCAAGTAGCGAGAAGTGGACACGTAAGGTAACCTTCCTAAGGCTAGTATGTGTAATTCTATTAAAAAAATTAGAGGATAAAATTGATGCCATTTTCACCTTTCTATCCTATTAAAATATGGGATTTAGATTGTAAGTCCAGTTATATTTGTGTAGTTATTGAGCTTCTTGTCACCTAATGAAAATAGATCATGGCAGCTAATACAAAAATATTTTAGAGATTAGGTCAATTCAAATAGTAAAATAAACATCAAAATCAAGGTAGATAAATATCATAAGAAAACAAAAAATCTTTTGCTTGTCAAATGTCAAGAATATTATTCACAAGTAGAGGATGGAAACCTATGGCCCTTGCATTGAATATAGCAGTTATCCATTAAAGGGAGTCGATTTCAACTTGAATATATGTTATTCTAAGTAATGCATCAGTCTAAATACTATTGTGTTACCATTTATCTAATGAATATAGTTGTTATTTTTTAATATAGGCACACTTTTAATTTGTACCTTGGTGCCACCATTGAATACTTCCAACCACCTACCTAGTGGGTGAGGTTATTGAAAAAAAATGTAAGGCCAACCATGAGACTAAATTAGGGGATAATTGATTAATTTTAGAATAGAGTATAAAACCAAACACCTTTCCTTATAATTTATTGATTTTTTAGGTTAGATTTTATTTTAGCATGAGTTGAGGCTGTGTCAAGAATTCTTTTGTAACTTGTTTGAGCATTGATGAATATTAAACTTGTTTTCCAAGAATCATCTTCTCTATGAAATCCTTATGATTAATATGCAATGTTGGTACATGTTTATGGTATATTTTATTCCCTCTTCCACATATTTACTTGACCCTTAGACTGTTGTACGATCCCCACTTTTTGGTTGGGCTATGTTGGTCAAATAGAGATTGGTTTCTAATAAGATTTGTGTTGACCCTTTCAGTCACCATTATTTATATCATTAAGTATGTTTCAGTTCATAAGGTATTTAATCATGATTTTCATCCTTTCATTATTTCCAATATGCTTAGTGAAGTCATATTGAAGTCATATTGAGGTCATATTAAGATTTTCACTTAGTTTAAGAGGCTAATTGTAAGAATTAAACATTTATTGTGCCCTCTTAGTATGTTTTAAGAATATTTTCACAAAATTTAACATATTTTTGAAAAAGTTTAGATTAATTTTTTTTTAATATCTCCCATGCATGTACATCAATAGAGAATATTAGTTAAGTTTTGGTCTTCATAACCACTTCTTAGTTGACCATCTCATACTTTTAAAGTATGCCAAAGTAAGGGTGAAGGAAACTAAAGTCAAAATTACAAATAAAATAAGGATAGGAATATGTTAAGGTGATTAATAATTTTAAAAACTTAAATCAAGGATTTTAATATTCCATGGATGCATCTATAATAGTTGTGAATATATTTTGGTGATCCAATCATAAACAAGGATGTAGTGGTAGTTTTCATTCATTTCCAAAGACAAAATATTTGATTTTTATTGGTTTATAGATGAGTAAAGGATAGTGTATGGATTTATAAACTTCATGGGTGTTTTTCAAACATTTTAAAGTGCCTAGGAACTCAACCTATGCTTTAATTATACTAACATGGCTCAAATCTTTTTTTAAATTAATTTTCAAGCTTAAAATTACTGTAAAACCAACGTAATATCTCAGTGGAGATGTTGAACGGTATCATAATGGTTTATATTAAGGTTGAAAAGGGTGTTTTACTCCCATATAATGGTTTATATTATAATCAAGAAGGATTTATCTTTATGAATAAGTGTTGAAGATACAAGATTACTCCACCCTTTAAACCCTATCTAGAAAACATGAAGTTTGCAACTTTGATATTTTGAAGTGTTTTTAAGATTTATAGAAGAATGATGAATTATTTTTATGACATATCCATGATATAAAGACACTTTATACCTATTTATAAGTCATTAACAAATATTTTATAGCTATAAAATGGACCTAGATGACAAGCA
Organism: Torreya grandis; assembly: GCA_037957365.1. Classification (NCBI taxonomy): domain Eukaryota; kingdom Viridiplantae; phylum Streptophyta; class Pinopsida; order Cupressales; family Taxaceae; genus Torreya; species Torreya grandis. Next base: position 927,412 of record JARHVA010005142.1, read on the forward strand.
TGCATGAGAAATGAGCACCTACAAGACTACATACCTAAAAGTGTGTTTTTGGAGTGTTTTTTTGAAATTGAACATGAAACTTAAATTATTTTAATATGTATAGGTGGTATACAATATATTAATTTCACAAAATAAATTACCCCTTTATATACCATGTATAGCTTCAGATATTAAACAACTTTACCAAACTGGCATGCTTGTTGCCCTGGGAGAACCTAGAAACACAAAAAGAAGCATTATACTCAAGTTATATTGATCCAAAACCTATGAATTTTTTTAAATTAATGTAGATTTAAATATTTTATAATTTTTTTATGGTGGTAACATGTTTGTACTATACCTGAAAGAGAGATAATATTTAAAGTTACAGGCATGTGCATGCAAAAATGTTGAAAATTAGTTCTTAAGAAGCCCAAAAGTACAAGAACTCAAGTTTTATTGATAAAAATTATATTAAACTTTATAATTAGGTGTTAAAATTTTATATCAATTAAATAAAAAAAATTAAACCTTTGTAATCTACTCATTAAGGAATTGAAGAAGAGATATCGCTCTCTCTCTCAAGAGCTTTTCAAGTACTAATGGAGCTTTCACCTACAAGTTTGAACTAAGCCATCATCAATACCCATAAAGGACATTATGAGAGGCCTAAAAATAACTATTATCATATTTATTTTTCATGATTTAACCTTTACTTTAAGTTTTTTAGGTCTAAAAATCATGCTTATAGATCATTTAATACAAATTAAAAATGTGAATATGGTCAAAAAGTCATCAAATGAGGAGCTGATGTTGTGCATCATCAATGCACCATCATAATTTACATGAAAATTAAGACCTAAAAAACCTCAATAAGATCATCTCTTCCTTCTACAAAAAAATCAAGGAGAATAAGTCAAATCAAATAAGGATTTCTCAAAGTGGAGTTTCATCATGCAAGATTGTAGGAGTTGGTTGAAGATAAAGTAAAATTTCATCATGCAACTTGATCTTCAACAACCTCAAGCCTCAAAAAAGGAATTACATTCCCCCCTCATGATTTATAGATTTAAAATCAAGTAATGATACATTGGAGAAGGAACAATATGTCAATAGAAAGTTAAATTCAACTATCTTTCAATTTTATGCCTTAATGAGGAAGAAGATATCAATTGGAAGTTAACTTCAAATATGTTTCAATTTTAGTCTACAATGAGGACATTGATGACAAGTTTTCATTCTTTTCCCCTCACTAAGGAGTCATTTCACTATATTTACTTTTTTTTTTTTACAACTAATTTGATATCCCTCTAGTTGGTTGTGGCTCAGCCCTGTCAAATTTAAGATTTGTAAATACCTTGAGCAATAAATAAACTGATTTAACCTTCTCATATGTTGGTTATTATGTGAAATTGATGATTTTTTTATGTAATAATATGATAATTACAACCTATCCATGATTTATGTCAAATTTTGTGCACATATATGTAGCAAAATTTATCTTGTGTAGGTTGTAGTTTGTGTCTCTAAGAGTTTATGTTGAATCCTTTCAACCATGTATGCCCATGGTGAGTAATGAGTTGTGTATATGTGAGTGACTTTTTATATAATTCTCTATGTGTCTAAACAATTTGAGTTATTCAATTTTGTTGCATCACCATATAGTTAGTCATATAAGTATAGGAATCTCTCTCTTTTTGCATTGTCAAGAAGTAGTTGAGGTGGGGATTAAGGTGATTCATCAAGGGAACTAGCCCTCTTTAGAGGTTTACTTCTATTATAGGACACCCACAACCTATAAGTAATCCCATTGTGTCAATTAGGTGAGGAAGCTTAAATATCTTCCTCAAGTGTAAAATCTCAATTTGATAATAATCTTTGGCACTCCTGGTGGGACCATATCTCGAAAGATTGATAAATATTGGTGTTGGTTTTAGAAATTTTTAGCAAATACATTACTCAAATAATCAACATATGGTTACTCCATAAGCATACATACATCTTGGTGGTAGATTAGTATAATTTTCATGCCAAAATTCATAACATGATCAGTAATAAAAGGTAATCTTTATGATTTTTTTAATTACCTTTGAATTCAACAAAAAGAAAGAGGTTCTTAAAATTTATACCATACACCAAACATCCCACTACCTCAATACATCATAACTTACCTCAGAATAGACCTATATCAAGACTAAATTTTAGTATGGTTGTCTCTAAAAACCAATTTTTTGTACCTTTTAATAGTGTTATCCCTTTGAATCTTGCCCAATATAATGATATTCTAGCCTTATCATTGAAAAGTTTACTTTTTTTCACTAGATAATATCAAACCACTCCTATAGATCACATTAGAGATGTGGCTAACCTATGTTATGTACATCATGTAATCCAAGAAAATGTATCTATTAGGTTACTTACTACATCTTTCAAGGGAATGGCTCTACATTAGTATAGGCACCTTTTTCTCAATTCCATTGCAACATGGGATGAGTTAGGAGCAGCCCTTTGTAAATAATGTGAGGACAAATCAGACCACCTCTCTCTAGTTGAGCAATTGACTACCATTAAGAGAGATCCCCATTAATTCATGGTTGATTTCAATGTAAGGTTCCAAAATACATGGGATAGGATCCCTCCTTTGATTAATCCATCTCCTGAATATGTATTTTTGTATTTTTTGAGATCTTAAAACAATGATATATCGATGATCATCCAGTCAATGGGTGGAAGGATACTACCAATCATAGTTGAGGTGGCCATAAGGGCATAAAATACCCTTATACAAGCTTAAAAACTTGCACCAAGGCCTCATATGCCCATTTTTCAAGAATATTAGACCATTACACTTTTTCAAGTGCCCACATTAGCCCCAATTCCAGCTCTATCTAATCAAATTATAACTCTTCATGGCCATTCTGGTTCCCTGAGTGAACTAAAGGGTCCTATTTAATCATTTGGGAATTAAATGGTGACCATAAAGAGGCAATTATCTTATCCTAATATATCATATCAGCCTCCTTTTCATAGTAATTTCAGCCTAATAAGCCTCCTTTTTAAAACTACCATTCAACTAAACCTCCCTACCAAAGACAAGGAGCCATTACACAATCTAGGTCGTATACCATTGTTAATCCAAGTAATACTTCCTACTCCAAAGCTATTTTCCCTACTCAAAATAACCTCATGCAAGATCAAGAATGGTTTACTCCATGTAATCAATCCCATAGTGAAACCTCTTGCCTAAATGGAGTATTGAATCAAGCTCTAGTTGTGCAAGGTATGGCAACACCTCAACTATCAAAAATTGAAATACCAAATCAAAGAGGGATACATGATGGTAAATTAAAAGTTTATGATACATTTTTTAATTGGTGAGAAGGAGATCATTACGCCATGAATTAGTAAATGGATACAAATAGTGTGACTAGGCCAATAGTGGTTATCACAAGAGTTGAGAGGAGAGCAATAGATGACGCACAAGAGGTACCAAAAACTTATGATTTGTCATATTCATATTATAAAAAGACTAATGAGACTATTTCAGCCCTAAAATTACTAGAAAATCATAAAAATCAATTTGTTGGAGGTAATGTAATATCTCAAACTTCTCATGCTCGAGCAAGCACTACTATTACTTAGGGGTAGCCAAGGGTTAGTGGCACTCCTCTTAACATGATAAACAAAATTAAGAATGCACATGTGATAATATCAATGTGTGATAATTTAAATATTTTGCAAAAAAAGTATTTTCTCCAAGAAGAGCTCTCTAACCTCAATATCTTAGTTGGATCAGCAAAGAAGGAAAGGGTGGTTCTCACTAATTTTGAACAACCTATTAAGCAAGAGGTACAACATATTAATAAATAATGTAAATTAATTAGAGGATAAATTATATCCAATTAAATATGGTAAACCTCATCCCTTATACCTTTATTTTATCATTGGTGATAATCTAGTTCATAATTATATGGTTGCTACTGGTGCTAGTAGCACAGTTATGCCAAAGCAGATAGTTGATAAGGTTAGATCAAAATTTAATCCAAACACAATAGGAGTGTTTCAATTACATGTTACAACTACTAAGATAATGGGAGTAATTAAAGGTTTGTACTTTACTTTGTGTGTTTTCCTAGCTCTTTCTATTCTTCAAGATGTTGTAGTAGTTGATTTGCCATCATATTTTGCATTATGCTTATCAAGAGTCTTCACAGTAAATATTGGAGGGTACCTATCTTCAAATTGGTCATATTTGTCTTTTTTAACAATGTATGTTACTAATATTATTATAAAATAAAAAATTATTTACAAATTTCATATAGAACTTTACATGTCAAGCATTCCAATATGAATTATATTATACTTGATGAAAAATAGCACCCAAGTGATCAAGATCCATCCACTCTTATTGAAGGCATTCCTAATATTTTACTTGATGAGTGGTAAATTGAAAACCATGAGTATGATCCTTACAATATGATTGAAGAATAAGTTTTGGGAATTTATTGTTTTCATGAAGAAGGAACATCTATACCAACTCTTGTCCAACCAAGTGATTCTAGTGAAAGATTATGGAAGTGATTATTTGATGGTTCAAGGAATAATAATGAAGTATGGGATGGAATGATGTTGATTTATACATCAAATAAAATTTAATACTCTTCAATCATATTTTATTTTAGTTATACTTGAAATGTAGCTAAGTATGATGCACTCATACATGGTCTCCAATAGACAATAACGGTAGGACCAAAAAGCCTACAAGTGTTTGGTGATAGTGATTTCGTTATACATTAGGTTAGAGGTCATAATTTGGATGAAAAAATTTATTGAAGTCATATAAATATAGGGTGTGGGATCTCATAGAATACTTTGAAGCTTTTAACATACAGGGTGTCCCAAGAGAGGAAAAAAGCATGACGATAAATTGACAGCCATAGGAGCTCAATTTCACATTCCTAATGATATAAAAAATGATAAATGTCAATATTACATCATGTTAGTGGTAATTTCCTTCATCTAAAATAATTTTTTGAGTTGTAAAGTGTTTAAATATGATAAATAAATAGCATGTTTTCTTCAAGAAGAATCTGAATTCTCTTCTAGAAATTAGAATAAATTGCAGCAATAGTATGAAGATCAAATTATGCAATTGAAGACAAACAAGATACCCTAAGGAATTTTCACACTTTATATAATCTTCAATATTGATGACCAAATTCATAAATATAATGTGAGGATGTCTATAAAGGAAGAAAACTATGAAGGCATTACCATCTTCAGGGATAAGCTTCTCAAACTTGGAAAGGTATGTTCAAAATATGAAACAAAATCATTTGTTGAGTTGTGCCAAGATTTCATTGATTTTTTTTCTTGGAAATATAATAAAATAAATGTTTTTGATCCAATATTGGCTCAACATAATTTATATATGTAATCTAGTGCTAAACCCATAAAACAAAGGCAAAGGCCTTTTAATCCAAATATGGAATCTTTGATGAGAAAGCAGTTGACTAAGTTGATTGAGTCAAGAATCATCTTTCCCATCAAGCATTCTTCATCGGTTCCAAACCTTGTAACTATGAGTAAAAATAATAGATAAATAAGGTTGTGTTTGTATTTAAGAGATTTTAACAAGGATTTATTTAAGGATCACTACCCTTCCCATCCATGGAATAAATTATACAAATGATAGTAAGTTCTAAGTGGTTTTCTCTTCTTGATGGTTATAGTGGGTATAATAAAATTTTAGTAAGATAGTAATACCAATTAAAAATAGCCTTCACCACTAATGGATAACATGTGCTTATATTAGAATGCCCTTTGGATTGTCAAATGCAAGTGTTACATTTCAAAGAGCAATGGATATGGCATTTTAAAGTTTGTTAAATGAGATAGTTCCAGTATATATAGATGAAATAATTATGTTTTTAAAGAATAATAATGATAATTTGAGTCATCATATGCATATTTTTGAAAGGTTTAAGCAATTTGGGGTTTCTCGCAACCCAAAAAATATGTTTTTTTAGTCCATGAAGGCAATCTCTTGGGCCATGTTATTTCAAAGCAAGGATTGACCATTGATCTTGAAAGGGTAAAATCCATTTTCTCCTTGTATTTTCCTCAACATAATAAGGGACTGAAAATATTTTTGAGTAAAATAAACTTTTAAGAAGGTTCATTTCTTATTTTTCAAGTGTATCTAAGCCACCAATAGCCATGCTGAAGAACAATCAGAATTTTAGTTGGACAAAGAAAGGGAAGAATATTTTTGAGGCTATCAAGCAAGCCATTTCCCAAGAACCTAGACTTACAAATCCTAATTTCTCAAATGATTTTATATTATATGTATTTACAAGTTTGGAAACTATTTTAGCTATGTTAACCAAATAGAATGATGAAAAGTTAGAGTAACCAATTGCCTTCTTTGGCTAAGGTTTGAAATACTATGAGGTGAGGTATACTTTTGTGGAAAGCAAGTAATTCAAGTTATTAAAAGTCTAAAAAAAATGCATACATATGCTTTCAAACAACAAGATTCATGTTATGGTATCTAATCCAAGTATCAAGTACTTATTATTACGCAAAGATTTGAATGAGAAGAGGTCTGGATGGATTATAAAAGTGATGTAATATGACATGGAATTAAAAGTAACCAAGATAATAAAAGGTAAGGGGCTATGTTAACACTTAGCTTCAGATTTTTAAGATAATAAGGAGGTTTTCCTACCACTCCAAGATAAGCCACATGCAGATGTATCTTCATCTCCTACAAATTGAACATAAGAAATGATCTATTAGTTACATTTTAGTATGTTCCTTTAAGGTTTAGATAGGATAAAAAGAAGGTATTTCAAAATTAAATTTATTCCCTTTGTCCTTATTGATGGTGTGTTATTCAAAAGAGACATTAATGGTGTTATTATAAGGTGTGTAGAGACAAATCAGATGATAGATAGAAAAGCTTCATGATGGTTCTTTAGGAGGTCATTATGCTCCAAGAACTATAGCTCTAAAAATCATGAAAGGGGATATCATTAGCCTAGTATATTCAAGGATTGATATGCATGGGTCAAGAAATGTAAGAAGTGTGCCTTCATTATGGGCAATGATAAACTTGCATCCCTCCCTCTTCACCTCATTTCATATGAGCATCCATTTATGTAGTAAGGATTGGATTTCATAGGGGCAATCAATCTGCCATCAAGCTTAGGACATAAATGAATACTAACTACAATAGAGTACTTGGCCAAGTGAACTGAAGCAATTTATTTTAAATAAGAAAATGATGCCAATATTCTTAAATTTTATGAAGTGATTATAACCAATTTTGGAGTCCCTTTTATGATCATATTAGATAATTCCTTGGCATTTCTTGGTGCCAAAATAACTGAATGGGCTCTAAGAAATGGAATTAACTTAAGTACATATTCAAGTTACTACCCTCAAGACAATGGACTTGATAAATCTACAAACAAGAACCTTCTAAAAATCATCAAAATAACTTTGGAGGAGAATTAAAGGGCATGACACACAAACTTTAGGGAAGTTGTTGTCATAGTCTACTTCCTTTTAGGAGAGGTAAAATGGGATAATAATGAGGAATACTCAACAATAATTGAGCCTTCTCATCACCCTCCTTTCCTCATAGATTTGGTGTAACGTGCGAAATGAACCACCAATAGTCCTCTTTTTTAACATTTTTCTATGATAATTTTTAACGTGTTCACCGAGGTTTTCTATTTAGTAGATACCTATTCTAAGGGTATTTACATATCACATGGAGCCTACCTTATGACCACTATGACCTACTCATTCCAAACACACCAACATTTCCTCCCTCTAGATCTATTAAACTTGTTAACCCTACTTGAAGTGGCTCTCAATTTTAAAGCCTACCATGATGAAGTACAAGTACATGGGTTTTGGACCATTGTTAGTTTTGGACATAAACATTCCCAATATTGTATATTCATGGATTGAAAATGTTGAGTTAGAGGATTTCCACAAAATAATAAATGTGTAAAATTCTAATACATTAAGATTCCACTTGACTAAAAGTTACCTTCCTCAAGTAGCCAACTTTCCAATGTTTGTTTAATGCTCAGACCTAGTCTTCACCTATGTAATACATTATTATACTAAGACCATAGAAATAAAATAAAGTGGTAGATAAGTAATGGCTAAGATATATGGGATGTCTATGGGAATGATAATGATGATCCCCATTCATGATACCTATGCTAGAATGAGTACCATTTAGGGATAATGGTACTGGGGCAAAAATCCTACTAAATATTTATCAATGATCAATGATTCCTTGATAAAGGACAAAAATATTGAAGTTGCCAAGGAACTTATTCAAATCATATCACAAGGAGTATATTTCAAAATTAATCAATCTTTTAAATCATGTAGTTGGTGTATACACATAATATTTTCAACTTTTATCAAATACTAATGTTTTACATCTTATAGGAACCTATCATAACTCAATCTCTCTGAGTGCATGCCTTAAGGGGTGCACTAGCAAAGGGGTGGGTAGACTTTTAGAGATTTACAAGATAGTTGTCCCTTATTTCCATATTATTACCAATCTAACCAACTCTTAAAACCATTCCCTAAGCTATTATTCCTTCCTTGCACATGCCTCTAGTCTTTTACCTCTTTCCATCCTCTTTTTTTGCCTTAATTCCCTTTTAGATAGGGTTGTACTAGGTCAACCAGGGTTGACCCTGTACAACCAACTGTCAAAAAGGGAATTAAGGCAAGAAAAGGAGGATGGAAAGAGAAAAAAGATGAGTAATTTTCAAGGAAGTAATAATAGCTTAGGGAATGGTTGACCATGTACAGTCAAGGGGTATTTTTCACTTTTGAGTTTGTTAGCCCTTTGGTTGACCTAGCTCAAACCTTGTGAATTGTCCCTAAAAACACATAGGGTCAACTAAGTTGACCCTATATAGCCAAATTTTTAGGAGGACCTAGGGCAATATCCACATATAAATACAAGATCATTTCATCATTATTTTGATATGCAATAAAAAGTTATTCTATGCTTAGGGTTTCTACTTGGAGAATCTAGTCTTGTGGATAAGTCTTAGATTCTTTGGCCTTTATTAGTGATCCTTAAAAACCATAACAACCTCTTATGAAGCCCCTTTGTCCAAGGGAGATATTAAGTCTCGATGGGTTCACATTCAGGTAAGTATATTTTAACTTTGTTCTCCTCTCTTTAGTAGATAGAAGTAGCATAAGTGTTAACTAAAATAATATTACTCTTCATATTGCATGTATTAGGATCTTATTCATACTTAGCTTAATTTATTTTCTCTTATACATGTTTTTATTGATTTACTAACCCCTCATGTTGTGCCACAAGATTTGGTGTGTACTGGATTAGATTTAATTTCTTATTATTAGAATAGAGTGAATATTAAACCTAGGACTCTTTTAGGGTTGTTACATGATTGCGTTAGACTATAGGCTTTAGAACCCTACCTCACATGGTGTATTATCACAAGTGATCCCCTAATTAGGTCTAGTAGATTCCCATATTGGTCATGCTCTTGCTTAACAAATGTATTCCTAATCGAAAGTGTAGGTATGCTCTATCTTCTTTGAGCTAGGATTGATTTATAGACATGATGCATTTCTAATTGCATACATTCTAGTGAACCCAAAATGAAACTAACCCTTGAAATTTTACTTTATTTTATTATTTTTGGCATAAATTTTATCATATATTTGTCATACTGGATTGGCTCTATCGACCCAATTCTAATCTCTATGTGCAAGTTCCTAGGAATGGGTAACTGGATCAACTCAGACAACCCAATATAGGTTTCCAAACTTTTAGACTTCTAGTTCATACTACTAGGTCAACCTAGTCAACCCTATACACTTTTAAGCATCTATATTCAGATACTAGGTCAACCCAGTCAACCTTATACATTTTATGAATTTAATAGTAGGATTTTTCAAAGCTTGATCAAACTAGTCGACCTAATTAGCAGAGTTATTAAGCATATTTCAAGGTTCTTGCCTATCAATCTTCATTCTTATAATCTCTAATCTACCAAGGCTCCTTTAGATCTCTCTATCTCTTTATTTTCTATCGTTATTATCACAATTTGTAATCTTTATAATGGCCCCTGTATAGTCAACTAGATCGACCCTGTTGACCTAGTTCTATGTTATACGTGCTATCTAAATAACTAGATCAACCTTAATTGACCCTGTTTAGTTTTAGACCTTGATTTTGAAATACAAGTTTGACCCTATAGACCCCATTCTATATTTTGTGCATATAATGTTAATACTATACCTTATTTCAAGTTGGAATTAATCTCTATATGCTATTAATTAATTCACACCTTTCCTTTCTTATTGTTTTCATGCTTAGAATAGTTCACATAGTCTAATTAGGGAGTTTTAAATTAACCATTTAGTTTCACTATTTTTATTTTATGCACACATGGCCAAATCACAAAAACTAAACAAGCATTTTAACATTTATCTACCTAAAGCCAACCTACTTGGATTTCATCATCAAGGTGGAAGCCAACTTGATACTTTGGTCAAGTATAAAGTGTGGTTAATGATATATTCTGGCTAAGCACCTAACACCCTTATGGTTGTGGTGTGTGAATTGAGGGGGTAGGCCCCAATACCAAGCCTGTATCATTATCACTATAGTCCTTTTTAGCCCAAACTACCTAAAGCCATCCTTACATTGCTATCTATTTCCTTGCTTGTAGCCAACATCCCATCACATTTAAAGTCATTTCTTAATAGTCTAAAAAACATTTTAGGTTGACCAATTAGTTAGCTCTTTACTTTCTAAGTTGATTTCTTACTCTTTGCTCAATTGTGTGTATAAAAACTTGCATTATATAGCATTAGTGCAAGGTTTTATATTGAGTGTTTCAATTGGATTGGTTAGCATTGATCTAATTGAATATTTATTTCCCTTCAATTCTTACTTTCCTAGATTAGCCACAAAAATTATCTTGTTTTAGTTCATAACTTGTTACAAAGTTTCTTTTCTTTCTTGTCTCCTATACTAGATCAACCCAAGCGACCATGTACCTTTTTCCAACCTCTTTGCACTGTATTGAATCAACCCAATTGACCTTGTACTATTTGTAGACCCTGTTCATTCTTTTTTCATCTCTATTCACTATATTGGATTGATCCAATCAACCTTCTACATCTTATAGGCTATGTTTCTTATGTTGGATCGACCTAGTCAACCTTGTACTATTTTTTGCTTTCCCTATTCATCAATTTGGTTCCCTATTTCCTCCAATTTTGCATTTTATTCATCTCTCTTTAGTGAGAATCTATTTAGATACTATATGGGATGTTCATTTCTCCCTCTCTTTTTCTCCCAAGAGAACCATCATGCTTAGGGCACCTCTTATCCTCCTTCATCTATGAATTGTAACATGGTTAAAATAACACCTCAAGATCAAGCTGATGGATCTGATCCTTTCTTTAGTTACTAAGATACTTCTCATCTTCAATATATTCAAACTAATGTGGGAGTGATTGACACAAGTTTATTCAATAACCCCACTAATAACCCATCTTCTAATAATATTCCCCATAATACTAATTCAAAGAATGCTCCTACCAACACTAACCCACCTCTTGATATAACTAAACTTTTAACCTAAGTTATCCAATAAATGAACATTATGCAAAATTCTAACACCCATTAAATGATGCAGCTTCAATAACATTTAATCAATGTGGCTAATCAACCTATAGCTATCCATCCTCAAGCTAATCTCAATTTCATTTCTCCACCTTTTAGGGATGCCTCAGGAAATGTTATTCCTCAACCCATAATAAATAACAAAATACTTCAAACCATTCAAAATGAACCTGTAGCTCCCTTCATTATATCCATTGATATTGGTAGCATATCTCCAACTATCAAATATGATGGGACTAAAGACCCTGCATTATTTCTCAAATCCTTTGGAAACCTTTACAAAGAGTGGATCCAAACTAATACCTTTGACAAAACTAAACTCTTAGTCAGAAATTTTACCAATGATGTATTATAATGGTATAATCAATAATCCCAACATTCTATTTGGCAACTTTGAGATTTGGTTAATACTTTGGTTAAAGAGTTTCACCATAATGATCTTCCCAAAAATTGTCCTAGCCACTTCATTAATGCTATGTAATCTCCCACTAAATTAGATCATGACTTTATCAAAATATGTAAATCATTAGCTCATAAAGCCAATCACAAAATGACTGAGATAAACTATTCAAATGCTTTATCACTACTTTAAATCCCACTCTTCAAACATAAAGTTTGAAGATTTGTTCCCCAAACACTTAATGAAGATCTTGATCAAGCTAAGCATCAAGACTCTCTCATGAAGCAATTTGAACCTAATATAAAACTTATTAAAGGATCTTTTAAAACATCTAATGCTATCACTAGTAATACTTCACAAACTAAATAAGGAATTGCCAGAACTGATGTTCCTTCACCTTCTCATACACCACTTTCAATTCAGAAAATGAAATAATTTTTACCACCCTTGAAGCCTTTCATCTATCCCAATGCTCCTCCTAAGTGTTATGGCCCCAATCTATTTTTGTGTTTCCATTCCGACATTGGGCTTTCTCATGAATCTTGTAGAGGTCTCACTAAATTTTTTGTCCCTTATGTGCTTGGTGATTCATTCAACCATGAAGCTATGATCAATCTTCATCATTAAGAATACACTGTTGCTTTTCAAAAATGACAAACTTCTAAAACTTCTACTTCAAATACCCAAAAATCCTCTTCAAATAATCAATCAAATTCTAAGGATGTTTCTGATATTGATGTTGATTATGACCAATATTTCAATAGTTCTCAATATGTCAACACCACTAAGGTCAATTATCATCATAAACTAGCTCACAAATATCTTGTTACCAAACCTAAAAATCCATCTTTGGAGGAATAACTTCTTAAAGATACTACCACTATAAATGCCAATTTGAAATCACCTAAGGAACAACTTCCTCCTTCTGATCCTCCAACCACATATATTCCTCCAAAATCTAATCTACCTCCCAAACCTCATGTTAGTTCTTCTAAATATCATTGGAACTTTCTTGAAGAATTTAAATCTATGCCTTGTTAGATTCCACTTATGGAATTGTTTTGTACTTCACCCTATCATCATAAATTCCTTATGCAACATCTTCAATAAATTAAAGATCTTTTTTCCATAAATGAAGAACCACCTTCTATTGAATCTCAACCTACCAACGTCAATACCATTAAAATTATGTGTCCTTTCAAGACCTCTATTTAATTCCTTAAAGAGGACATGATCAATGATGATTCTTTTTCATGTTGATGATCCACCAATATTTGTCAAAGTAGCCATTAATACCACTCTTATTCAAAAATTTCTAGTTGATGAAGGTTCTGGTATTAATGTCACATCTTTATGGCTTATATAATAACTTTGTTATATTAAAGATCATATCAAAAAAAACTCATCTTACCTATCATGGTTTTGATAAAACTATTCAAAATCCACTTGGTTGTATTTAGTTTCCATTAACCATAGGACCTAAAATAGTTCAAACCAATATTATCATCCTTGATCTTCCTTTATCTTATAACATACTCCCTGGTTATCCATGGACTCATCGAATGAGGGCCATTAATAATTATGGTAGTCAATGAATTAAATTCTTGCATAATGGAAAATTATATAAGCATGAAGCTGATCCCAACCCATAGATCATTAAGCTTCCCAATCCTAAATCACAATATCATATTCCTACCATTCCTAAAATCAATATCTTCCTTTACCTGAGTTCATCAACATGAATCTTTATTTATAAGTTACTCTCACAAATTTTGATGATGATGATCCAAATTATTTGTAACATAATTGCAAAATTACCAAATTACCTCCATATATTTTGCAATGGCTTCCTCCTTCTCTCTTACCAAGAGACCATATTATCCCTCTCATGAATGAGATTACTGATTTTCCCCCTCCATGCAAGGCTTGGGAGCCTTCTCTCCAAAATATGCCTTCACTTGAAATTATTTTAGAGTATCTAAATTATTTCAATATCCTCTCATCATGTCTCCTTGTACATTCAATAATATCGGTATTTCACCCTCTAAAACTCGCCCTGATTCTCAAGCATGTAAAATTTATCCAACATATGATGATAACTATACCATGGCCCAAGCTCAATCTAGAGATGTAAATTTTTGGCATTATCAAAAAACCTTATTCCAAATTCATGATTTTAATTAGGATGTTCATGTCATTTTATGGATCATATCTTAGACCCAGAGGGTCATGTGCCTCCTATCAATTATCCTCTTATCAATACTCCTTGGGTGGTATAACAACTTATGCCTTTTGAATCTCCAAAAGTTCTTACACCGAATTTACCACCTTTGGATCCAAACATTATATATGATATTTCTCCCATCACTAAATCCACTAACACACTAATCTCTTCTACTTCATCTACTTCTACTCTTGAAATTACACTTGATGCCAAGGCAACTGATGCTCATTTGATATGCTTTGAGTCTGATCACCATGGCAATTAAATTTTATATCTTGAAGTAGATGTAAATTATTATGGTCCTCTTCCTACCTTGCCTAGTGATGAAGTTATTCTTAAGTTACTTTATGCCCAATAACCTCAACTTCTTTAGTAGCATCATAAACTTGGTAATTTTAAAACTAAAACTCCTTACTTTAACAACTTTGTTTCTAGCATTGATCTCAAAACAAATCCAATTTTAGCCTTACCTAATGCACCATACCACTTTCAATATGGTAATTCCATGCTTATCAAAGAAACCACTCGCATTGAATATGGTACTCCATCTTATCCTCAACCTTTCACAGTATCTCATGAGCTCTCACCTACTGAACATGATAGTTTTAGCTTATTATTTGATAAGTATCATGAGGCTTTCACTTGGTCCTACGAGGACATGCCTGGAATTGACCATAGAATTATGATGCATAACATCATTACTTATCCTAATGTCAAGTGTTTACATAAAAAACAAAGAATATTTTTACCTAGAGTTTCAACTTTATGTCATAAGGAAATCATCAAATTACTTGATGCTAAATTTATCAAACCAGTGGATTATTCTGAATGGGTTTCCACCATTATTCCCATTGCAAAGAAGGTCACTATGGTCATTCATATTTGTATTGATTTTTGTAATCTTAGTCTTGCTTATCCTAAGGACAACTTCATTTTACCTTCAATAAATGCCATTTTTGATTCCATAGCTAGTTATGAAATGTTCTCTTATAGATGGCTTCTCAAGATACAATCAGATTCATATTGCCCCTGAGGACCAACATAAGACTATTTTTACCATCGAATGGGTACCTATTACTATGTCAACATGCCCTTCAGACTTAAAAATATTGAAGCAACTTAAAAATGAGCAATGACTCACATCTTTCATGATCTCATTCACAAAATTATCAAAACCTATGTGGATGATATGATTGCTAAATCTAAACATCCATGAATCATCTTTCTAATCTTTCTATCATCTTTAACTATCTTCTTAAATATAAAGTTTGACTTAATCCTGAAAAATATGTCTTTAGAGTCACATCTAGAAAATTATTAGGATTCGTAGTCTCTCTACATGACATCAATGTTGACCCCACCAAGATTAGTGCCATTTTCAACATGCCCATTCCTAGATCTATTCTCGACATTCATACTTATTTAGGAAAACTTGGGGTAATTAGATGATTTGTCCTCAAAATGTCATATTGAATTCTCTTTATCAATTCACTTCTCAAGAAAGGTAATACTTTAAAATGGATAGATCCATGACAAAAAGCTTTTGATAACATGAAAGAGTCTTTGATTCACCCACCTACACTTCATCCTCCTTCCAATGATAGACCCTTGATTCTATATACTTCTTCCACACCTATTTTAGTTGGGGTAATGTTTTCCCAACAAAATGATATGGGAAGAGAGTATTCTATCTACTACATTATTTGAGGCCTTATTAATTATGAGACACATTATACCAAAGTTGATCGTGATTGCCATGTTATCTATTTCTCAGCTAAAAAGCTTCATCATTACATGCTTTATTAGACTACTTATATCATCATTAATTCTAACCCCCTTCATCATTTCTTCTCCAAAGCCTTTCTTCCTAGAGATATAATTGGCAAATGGATGGTCTTGCTTATGAAATTTGATCTTCGCATCACTACTCAAAAAGCTATTAAAGGGCAAGTCATAGCTGATCAACTTTTTGTAGCTCCCATTCCAACCACTTCTTCCTTTCAAGATGATCTTCTAGATTATATCCTTTACATTGAAAGTCTTAATCAAGCTATCTCTCTCAAATATTACTTTTATAGTTTTATCATCGATCTTGAATTCAATAAACTTGATGAATCTTTCACTCCCTCTGATACTACTAAACCAAAATTAGTTATCGAGGAGCTCCTTGAAATTAATGTTGACTTGAATGAGGATACCTAGACCCTTCACTTTGATAGTGCTAAATGCTTTCAAGGAGCTAGGGTAGGTTGTATTCTCATGATTCCTTTTGTCAAGATCATTCTTTTAGATTTTTGCTTCACCTTTGATGTCACCTATAATATGTCTAAATAAAAAGCTTTTATCTTAGGCATGAGAGTTTCTCTTGATTTAGACATTAAATAACTTCATGATTTAGGTGATTCTCAACTTATTTACCATCAAGTTAATGGTGATTATCAATGTAAAAGTAAGAACCTTATTACCTATCATCAAATTACAACTACTCTTTCTAAGGATTTTATCTCTTTCACTATTGAGCCTATTCTTAGAGATCAAAACTCTATTGTCGATTCTCTTACCTCATTAGCATCTCTATTTCATCCTTATCAAGTTCTTTCTGATCCTAATTTTCTTATACAAATTTCTAGATTCACTTATCTTCCACATTGAGGTTGTTTCCATTTGACAAAGCCTGTGGTATGAAAATATCATTCAAATTTTAGAACACCAAACTTATCCTCCTAATTTATATTCTCATGAAAAGACATGCATTCATAAAAAAGCTTTCAAATATGTATTTTGACATAAAATCCTTTATTATCTCAACACAGAAGGTACCTTTCTCCATTATCTTTTGAAAGATGAGGTCCCTCCTTTTATTGAACAAGAACATAGGGGCATTTGTAGTGGTCACTGTAGCAGACATGTTATAGCACACAAGTGCCTATTTATGGGTTAATTTTGGTCTATTATTAAAAAAGATGTAATTGAATATGTGAAAAAGTGTAATCCTTGTCAGCTTCATGATGATCTAATCTATCCACCTCTATCCAAAATTCAAACTATCAAATCTCCTTGGCTATTTTCCACATGGGGATTTGATCTCATTGGTAAACTTTCTTGTTCCCATGATAGACATGTCTTTATCATCACTACTACTAAATATTTTACCAAGTGGGTTAAAGCCATGCCCCTTGTTAACATCACTGGTCCTTCCATTTCTAAATTTATTATTGATCAAATCATTTTCCACTTTGGTGTTCCCCATACCATCATTTTAGATGATGGTGGTAATTTTAAAAACAAACATATTAAACAACTTTACAAAAAATTTAAGATCAATCACAAATTATCCACACCTTATCATTTACAATGTAATGGCCAGGCTGAGGCCACTAATAAAATTCTCAACAAAATCCTTTAAAATACAATTTATGAAACCCACATGAATTGGCATCTTCATCTTTACCCTATACTTAAGGCCTATCGAAATAGCATATGCACTACCACTAAGGTAACTCCATTCTTGCTAGTCTATGGTTCTGAGTTAATTCTTCATTTGGAAGTTAAGCTCCCCTCTCTTCGTATATCTCTTCATGGTATTATTCCCAATGAATAATTATGTGAATCTCATCTTCATGACCCTGATCTTCTTGATGAACATCATCTTTTTGCCTTATAATACAACTACCAATACAAGGCTCACATTTCCAAACATCATAATAAAAGTGTTAAAATTCACACTTTTAATGTTGGTGATCTTGTCCTTAAATTAGACTACACCCATGATAAATAAGGTAAATACACCCAAAAATGGTGGGGCCCATATTTAATTAAATATATTTTGAGTCTAAGCACTTACTACCTTCGAACCAATGAAGGCCATGTTTTCAAAGAGCCCACCAAAGCTCAATTCCTTAAAAATTAATTTTCCTAAACATTTCCTTCTATTCATGCTTTCTATCTACATCTAACACTTTTTTCATGTTACTTAAGCATGGGTCTCTCCCTCTATAACAAGTTTCCTCTTTTTCACAAACTTTTAGTCCTCCCTTTTGGTCTTTTGGTTTCTTGATGTACTATAGTCTTCTTTTTATCATTGTATTTTCTTTTTTGACACCCCTTGGGTTTTTATTTTGTGACTTGCTTCATAATACCATGGATAGGACCTATAATTCCTTAAAAACCCACCATATTTTACTTATTTTTATCTCACTTTTTTCTTGCCAATTTTGTTTTAGCACCCCTTGGGTTTTTATTTTGTGAGTTGCTTTGTAAGACCACGGATAGGACCCAGTGTCCCTCACAAAACTACCATCTCTTTGCTTTATCTTTTCTTTATTTTATGCAGTTTTAATGTAAGACTATGGAGAGGACCTATCCCTTCTCATAAAATTACCACTTTTCATGTTCTTGATCCTTGTTCTCAACTTTAGTTTTTTATTCTTTTGTTAGATGAAATTTGCACAATAATTTTTGTTAACATGTTTTCCTCCATTTCCATCATTTTCATGATAAGGAATCACATTTTACTACCATTGTATCCCTTTTTCCCCTTTGTCATTTTTTTTGTGATTAGAAGCAATTCAAATTGTTTCATGTGTCACTCCTCTTGATTTTTCCTTCCTTTCATCTCCACATTGGATAAAACAAGATTAAATTCAAGATAAATCTTTTATTTCATCTAGATTTATGAGACTCTTAGACCCCAAGATCTTTGAATTTCTCTCTTAGAAACCTTCCCCCAAGAATTCACATGAAATTCATCTTTAGCACCCATGTTTGGTCTTCCAAATCCATATGGAGGAGGAATCAAAAAAGCCATCAAAAAAGTTAAAATCCAAATCATTTAAACTAAAATACAATGATATCTTAAAGGAAACATATAAATCTCAAAATTCAAAATCACATAAAAAGACATGATTCCAAGCACATCTCTTATCTCTAATCAAAACTCAAACTCCATAGTCGACCTCACATAGAGCCAAGGTCATTTGGGGTGCAGTAGGCTAGTAGATTGGAATAGGAGAATTTTAAAAACTCTATGGTACTACCTACTTTCTTAGGTAAGTACCCAATCTTCATAGTAGTCTGACAGCTTTGTAAGGGGTCTTGAGGAATGGGGAACACATTGTGGGAAGGTAGGTCCATTTTACTTTTCATGCATATAGCCTTCATGGGATGATCTTTATAATTTATTTATTGCCCTAAGACTTGTGTCACTAAGAGAAGTTCTTCATAGTCCTTAAGGTCAAAAGTCCTCTTGTTTTGACAAAATTAATTTGAGTGTCTTAACTTCAATAAAGAATTCCTCTACCTTGGTTTTTCCTTCATTCTCCCCTCCACCCATTTCATTTCCCCCCTTGACATAAAAATATTGATTCCAAATTTATTTTCCCTTCTTATTCAATTCCTTCTTCTTTACCTCTTAAAAACATACTAGCACTACTTTATTTCAGTTTTATCTATCTGAGCAAAATAACATGTTTGAACAACTATGGATTCTTTTTTATTTACACCATGATTTACATTTCTAGACTTAATTTACTTTCCTTTTTCCATTTGTCATTATTGAACTTTCATGTTGTTACAAACACTTGAGTTTGTACCTTTTTCCATTATTGAGTGAGGTTAGTTTGTTACTTCTCATTCATCAAGGTTGTTTTCCCTTTTATATACCTTTTTTCATTGTTGAGTGAGATAAATATTGTTACTGCTTACTCATCAATGATGTTTTACCATTTTGTTTCTTTTTTTACCATTGACTTGTTTTAATTACCATCTTATTTGACATGTATCCTTAGTTTGATTTAGTGAGTTTACCTTTCTTTCTTTTTTATCTAAGGATTCAAAGAACACCCTCCATTAATTAAAGGTGACTTACTCCTAGTTCCTCAGGCTAGTGTTTGCCCCTAAACCATGATGCATCACAAGGTGTCTAATAGGAATTAAACTTGAGACCTAAGTGATTTAATTCATTGATCCTATCCACTTGAGCTAACCCTTGGGGCTAAGTTTGCCTTTCTTACTTAAGGATAGCTTGTTTGAGTTTTTATGTCTTTAGTAGCCTTGGATTTTTGGTTAACTAATTTAGTTTTGTTGTTTAACTTGGTCATTTGGTCTAACATATCATCTATCACCCCAGCTTACCAAATTTCCCAAGTACATCCCATCTTCATAGCACCAACTGTCTTGGCTTTTCTTGCTCTTTAGTTTTATATTCTTGGGTTTGTTAAATGTAGTCTCTATGCCCTATACAATCAAAACTAACAACATAGTAGACAACCATAACATGATAAAGGTAATTCAAGGTATGCATTACATTTACTTTTCAATTATTTTACCTTTGTCATTTACTTTCAGTTATTTTATGCCTTAAAATACTAAAAAAATTATCCTCAGCATTATGTGCCCTTCTATTCTTTTTCGAAGCACCATCCCTTGTTTCACCTTAGTGACACATGATGAGCTTAGATTGGGGAATATGTATACACATAATATTTTCAACTTTTATCGAATATTGATGCTTTACATCTTGTAAGAACCCATCAAGACTCAGTCTCTCTGAGTGCATGCCTTAAGGGGTTCAGTGAGAAAGCAGTGGGTAGACCTTTGGTGTTTCATAGGATTTTTGTCCCTTATTACCACATTATTACCAATCCAACTAGCTCTTATTACCATTCCCTAATCTATTACTCCTCCCTTGCACATTCCTTTAGTCTTTTTCCTCTTTCCATTCTCATTTTCTTGCCTTAATTCCCTTTTTGAAAGTTAGTTTTACTAGGTCCACTAGGGTCAACCCTATACAGTCTAGGGGTTTTTTTCACTTTTTGAGTTTGTTATCCCTTCAACTGACTTAGCTTAGACCTAGTGAATTCTCTTCAAAAACATATAAGATCGACTGGGTCGACCCTATATAGCAGACTTTTCTAAGAGGATTTAGGTTAAGATATAATTATAAATATAGGATCATTTCATCATTATTTTGATATGTAATAAAGATTTATTATTCACTCACTCTTATTCATAATATGCTCTTCCACCATTCTACTTGAGGAGTCTTAGCTTAGGGTTTCTACTTTATTTTGGTATACTCACTATCCTCAAGGGATATACCCAAGTCTCTCTTAGTAATCCAATGTTGATGTTTTTACTCAAGTATATGAATAGTATTCTTAGATTAATATATAGTAAAGAAATAAACACTTTAGAAGAGTGAATGATGCTTTCATAATTAATATAATTCAATCACTTCTTGAATATTGGGGAAGAATATTTTTTTATGAAGCATCTATCTTGATCAGTCATTATGGTAACTACTTCATTCAATTCCAAAATTTTACCTATATCAAGGTTGGAGGATTCAAAGGATATCCCATACAGATACCCAAACTATCCAATGATAAGATCATATTGATCAAGTTATGCATGAAAATAGCATTAGTTCACAAATGTTGCAAAAGTAGGCATGTGCTAGGAGTTTCATTCCCAATCTCTTTGGGACATTTTTCATGTAAAACTATAGTCAATGCTCATTATATTGAATCTATTGTCTCTCAATTCACCCTCTATTCATATTCATATAAAGTTTTTGTTGATATAAAAATGTTTTTAATAAATAATTTCAGCATTGGTGTTAAGCATGAAATATACTAAGAGGGGGGGTGAATCAGTATATTATATATCTTGTGCTTAATATGATTTCTTTTCTTTAATACACTTAATCACACATTCAAGATGTGTAATAAAATTGAAACAATAACATGCACCACACAAGAGAGAGAGAGAGTGACCAGATTTTTATGTGGAAACCTAAAGTGGAAAAAACCACAAAGAACAATCTCAAGTATATGAATGCGCACCAACTCAAATTACAAAGTTTGCAAGAACCAACTTGCAGGGGCACCAATTCTTTTGTCGAGCACCAACACAATAACTATTTATGAGTACCAAACCATAGGAGCACCAACCCCTTACAAATATTTGTGAGGACCAACTCACAGGAGCACCAATCCCTCTTGTGTATAAAACACAACTATCTCTCAATGTTGCTTACTCAACAAATTATAGAACTCTACAATATCTTATGCTTTTCTTTCCTCTTTTATTATATAAAATAATTACAAAACCGTACACTCTCTTGCATATTACAAATAGCTTCTCAAGCCTTTATTTATAGCTTTTCAAATGACCTTTGGCATTCACCCTTTGTGACCCTTCAATCCTCATGGAAAATGGTGCCAAACTTGCATGACTCTTTTTATCCTTGCATTTGAAAAGTCACATAGTGACCTTTCATAAGTAAATGCATCATTTCCTCTTTTGTCTTTATCTTGGTGGCATTTTAAATTCCTTGAGGTGACTCTTCATGGAAAAATGTGCCATACCCTCTTTTATCTTTACCTCATGACTTTTTGACTCTCCACGGGCCCTCTTTTGACTTTTATGAAACCAAAAATATATTTGTCAATATTAAATAAATATTAACACACATTAGCCAAGATATGAAAATCAAAAACACCATTAAATGTTATGGGGCCTTTATCACCAATGCTAGACCTTTGACATCAATGACAATATTTTCAACAATCTCCCCCTTTTTCATTGATGACAACCTCAAACTTAAAATACCACATCCTAAAACGTGCACATACTGCCATCTAAAAAACATATAGTAACTCTCCCTTACTATAGTAACCTATACCTATTCCTTGTACCTATTTTTACATCTATACCTATACCTATATCTTTTCTTCTCCCCCTTTGGCATCAATGGCAAAGGGCCTATCATGGAGCTAACACTTATCTCCCACTCAACTGATGTTGATCTTCAATGACAAGAAGTAAAAAAAATTACTCCCAACTTCTTTTACAAATACTCAAATGTGTTTTTTGGTAGTGCCTATGTGAAAATATCTACAATTTTATCTATAATACTGATATATTCCATCTTAACCTATTGATCTATAACCTACTCTCTCAAGAAGTGATATCTAATGGGAATATGTTTTATTCTTGAATGCATCATTGGATTCTTCAAAATATTAATAGCACTTATGTTGTCATAAAAAATAGAAATAGGTTCATCATATTTTACCTTGATATCTTCCAAATTTTGATTCATCCAAAGCACTTGAGTACAACACAATACTATTATTATATATTCTACTTTAGCTATAGAAAATGATATTGAGTTATACTTCTTACTTAGCCATGATACTAAGCTATCACTGAGGAAGAAAGCTCCTCCACCTATACTCTTTACATCATCCAAGCAACCTACCCAATCTGAATCTATATAAGCAACCAAAGTGAAATCTCTATCTGTGGGATACCATAATCTATAATCCAATGTCTCTTTGATATATCTGAATATTCTCTTCACCAATTGAACATGACTATATTTTAGAGCTAACTGATATCTTGTAACCATACCTACTGCATGCATGATGTCTAACCTCAATGCTATCAAATATAAAAAACTACCAATCATAGATCTATATGAATATTGATCTACAATAGGTGAATATTCATCCTTTTTCACCTTATTTCATGTACTCATTGGTGTGCCAACTAGTGCACAATCTTCAAAACCAAATTTATTCAACATTTCCTTGGCATATTTACTTTGAGATATGAAAATTCCTTTATTTGACTAAAATATTTGCAATCCTAAAAAAAATGATAATTTTCCAAGCATAGACATCTCAAATTCTTTTTACATATTATCAAAAAAAAAAATTGTCGTCTTTTCAATGTTTCCTCCAAAAATGATGTCATCAACATATACCACAACAATCAATTGATGCTCACCTTTTATTTTGATGTACAGATTATTGTCAGTAAATTCTCTCTTAAAACTTTGATCCTGTAGGTACTTATCAAGTCTTGAATACTAAGCTCTGGGAGCTTATTTCAATCCATGCAGTGCTTTCTTCAATCTACATACATGGCTACTAATATTTGAGAGAATAAATCCCTCAAGCTACTCAATTTAGACTTCTTCTAGATTCCCATTTAGGAAGGTAGATTTGATATCTATCTGAAACACTCTAAAATTTTTAAACATTGCATATGCAAGAAACATTCTAATAGCCTCTAGCCTTGACACTGGTATAAACTTTTCTTCAAAATCTATTCCCTTAATCTGAGCATATCCTTTACATACTAATTTTGCTATATTCTTTGTTACTTCTCCATTTTTATTCAACTTATATATGTAAACCCATTTTGTTCATATCACATTGTGATCTTTTGGTCTAGGCACTAATTCCAAAGTATCATTATTTTCTATTTGATTTAATTCTTCATCCATTGCCTTAACCCGATGTTATCATGTCTAGCTTCTGAAAAAGTTCTAGGCTAAATTTTGGATAACAAAGAGAAATTAACTTGCTCATATTCACTTACCATCATTCTTCTTATGTGAATTCCTTCATTTATGTCCCTAATGATGTCACTTTCATTATGATTTATTTGGACATATTTGGATGGGGTTTTGGTGTCCTTTTTCTCCTTCTTCTCATCTTCATCTAATTTTTCAAAATCTTTCTCTTCAATGATTTCAGGAATTTCTATTGGATCACTGACTCTTTGTGCTCTATCTTCTTCTATCCTAACACTTGTACTTTCAACTATTTTCTTGGTTATTTTTTTATAACATTTATAAGATTTATTTTTAAAAAAATAACCAATAAATATACCTTCATCTGCTCTAGATTCAAACGTACCCAATTTTTCATTGGTTCTCTTTATAAAACATCTACTACCAAAAAATTTAAAATAATCAACTGTAGCTAGATTGTCTTTCCATAGCTCATAAAGATTATTGTCACTGTTGACTCTCAATAATGATCTATTTTGGATATGCATTATTGTACCAACGTCCTCTCTCCAATATTTATTTGGTATCTTGGATTCATTTAGCATTGTCCTCATCATCTCCTGAACTATTTGATTTCTTTGTTCAACTACTCCATTTTATTATGGAGTTCTGGCTGATGAATAAGGTCTTTTTATTCTATGGTATTCACAAAACTTAATAAAATAATCTAACATGAATTATCCTCCTTGATCTGATCCTAGGCACTTAATCTTCAAACTAGTTTCATTCTCAACTAAGGCTTTAAATATTTTGAAATGTCTAAAAGGTATTGATTTTTTCTTTAAAAACATTACCCAAGTCATTCATGAAAAATCATCAATAAGCAACATGAAATATTTCTTACCTTGAGTACTTTGAGTTCTCATAGGTCCACACAAATTAGTGTGAATAAGCTCTAAAATCTGAGTGGTCAAGTATTTTTTTATTTTGAACCACCTTCTGGCCTACTTCCCATGCTGACAAGGTTCACAAAGTGTGTTGGATGGCCTTGTAATCTTTGGAAGATTTCTGACTACTTGCTTCTTGTTGATGTTGATAATATTATCAAAATTTATGTGTCTTATTCTTCTTTTTCATAGCCAACTTTTTTATATCTAACTCAAATAACATCTTTGAATTTTGACGTTTGATAACAGATACAAATTATTGCCTATTCTCTGAGCATTTGCAACCAACACATCTGTATATTTTCTCCTAATTTTACAACTTTCTACATAAAACTTTAGTGTGTGCCCCTAATAACATATTTGAGTTACACTCAAAATATTATGCTTAATAACTTATACATACAAAACATTTTCAATTTTAGTTCTACCATTATCTAAACTTAGTGTACCATTTTTGGCAATTTTGGTAGTAGTATTATCTCTGAATTTTACTATGCCACCATTGATCTTCTTCAAGGTTATGAACTTGCTATTGTATCCTATCATATGCCTCAAAAATCCATTGTCAATTAACCATGGCTTTTCTATGTTTCTTGTATGAAAATCTATCTGAACCAACATAAACTTTTCAGGTTGTTTCTTCTATCATAAACATGTCTAAACTTTTTTCTTGTTGAATGGATCCTTAAGACTTTGGTCCTTCTTGACTGACTCAAACATGCTTTTATATTATTGGGCTATGTTTCTAAAGTTATTGTACTTGTAACATATTATGGTCTCTTCATTAAATCTTGGTAGAGGAGCAAAAGAGTTGTGGCTTCTGCTTGACTCTACATGAGTTTCCTTCTCCTTAATTCTAAAATTGTCAACCCTTTTTTGACATTCTATTTTCTTATGACCATATCCATTACAATAAAAATAGGACCTATTTATGTATCTCTAACCTGATTGCCTTTTATATCTTTATTCCTTCTAACCTTCTTTGTTTCATCTGTCCTGTGTATTCTTAACTTCTTTTTTCTTTCCTCTTTTGTAAGAGCTTCAACATAGCTCTTTCCTTTTTTTGTGTTAACCTTATCTATGAATTTAGTGGCTCCCCTTTTTATTTTTCAAATCTGATACATATCTTATCTGACATTGATCTTTGACTTTCTAATATCTTATTCAACATATTAATGATATTCTTAAATTTTGAATAATTGGTTGCTCTATCACTGATTGCTTTATTTGTTTTCTCAAGATCTAATTTTAAATAAGCAATTTCAATAGCATACTTTTCACATTCTTTACTTACTTTTTGAAACTATGCTTTTAGATCTTTTTCATTCTTCTTGGCTTCTCCAAAGTGTGTTTATAGATCTTCAATTGTTTCCTTTAACTCCTTTTTATTTTTCTCTATTTGGAGCTTCAATCTTTGATTCCTCTTCTCAAGAGATTTTAACTCTTCTAAGGCACAAATGAGTTCTCCTTCTAGATTCATTTTAGCTTCATCTTGTTCTTCTTCTTGATCATATGTACTTTTTCTTACAGAGGCATCTTCATGTATGGCCATGAATAGAATCTCTTCTTCTCAAATCCCTTCTTGAATTTTCTTTTGAAATTCTTCTTGTAGGTAGACTTTTCTTCTTCATTATCACCATTACCCTTATCTAGACATGTAGCTGCAAAATGTTCAATCTTTCCACAGTCAAAAAATTAAAAAGGTAATTTTCCTTGATATTTACATGTGCCATTTTTTGCCTTACAAATTAATAGAGCTCTATTATCATCTTCATCATCACTAGAATTGTCTCTTGATTCTTAAATCTTAGCCTTATCTTTCTTTGATGTCTTGAAATCAACTTCTCTCTTTGAGAGTTTTTCTTATTCAATTCACATCTCATATGTTGTAAGAATACCATGTAGCTCATCCATCTTTATCTTGGCTAAATTATTCATCTCTTCAATTGCCAAAACTTTTACATCATATCTCAATGGTAGAGATCTCAAAACTTTTTGTACCATGATTGATTCTTCTAACTTTTCTCCAAGACCTTAAATCTGATTAACTATTTGATCAACCTGCAAAAGGTAAGTTGTTATATTCTCTTCCTCTTTTATCTTCAAACTTTCAAATTATCTTTTGAAAGTTTGAAGCTTAGCTTGTTGAACCTTTTCATCACCTTCGTAAATATTCTCAAGCTTTACCCAAGTCTCATGATTAGATTTACATTGCATAACTTTAAGAAATTTTGATTCACATAAACCATATAAAATAGCATTTATAGCTTTAGCATTATTTTCACTTGCCTTTTTTTCTGTTGAAGTAGTTACAAGTGCATGTGGATCTTCATATTCCTCCACCACTACTTGCCAAATGTTGAATCCAAAAGTTATCAAATAAGTCCTCATCCTTATGCTCCAAAAAGTATATTTTTTTCCATCAAACAAAGGTGCCTTATTTGTAGAAAAATATTCATGTGATCCAACCATCGTGCCTTCCTCGATCTACCTTCAAGTTGTAAAAATTTTTCAAAAGGAACCTGTTCTGATACCAATTGTTAAGCATAAAATATAATAAGAGGGAGGGTGAATTAATATATTATATATCTTTTACTTAATCTGATTTCTTTTCTTTAATCCACTTAATCACACATTTAATATATGCAATAAAATTGAAACAATAACATGCACCACATGAGAGAGAGAGAGAGAGACATCATATTTTCATGTAGAAACTTAAAATGGGAAAAACCATAAAGAAAAATCTCAATTATATGAATGAGCACCAACTCAAATTACAAATTTTTCAAGCACCAACTTACAGGAGCACCAACCCCTTTGCTGAGCACCAACATAACAACTATTTGTGAGCACCAACCCATAGGAGCACCAACCCCTCTTGTGCATAAAACACAACTATATCTCAATGTTGCTTACTCAATAAATGATAGACCTCTACAATATCTCCTACTTTTTCTCCTCTTTTCTTATATAAAACAATTACAAAACTATGCACTCTTTTGCATATTATAAATGGTTTTTCTCAAGCCTTTATTTATATCTTTCTAAATAACCTTTGGCATTCACCTTTTATGACCCTTCAATCTTCATGGAAAATGGTGCCAAACTTGCATGACCCTTCATAACTTTGCATTTGAAAAGTCACATCGTGACCCTTCATAATCAAATGCATCATTTCCTCTTTTATCTTTATCTTGGTGACCTTTCAAATTCATTAAGGTGACTCTTTAGGGAAAAATGTGCCATACCCTCTTTTGTCTTTACCCCATGACTCTTTGACTTCTCTATGGGGCCCTCTTTTGAGTTTTATGCAACCAAAAAAATATTAACACACATTAGCTAAGATATGAATATTAAAAACACCATTAAATGCTATGGGGCATTTATCACCAATATTAGACCATTGACATCAATGATAATATTTCCAACAATTGGCTCTTCATACGAACATGTGCCTCACTTGGAGGGTTATTGGATAAATTTTTATGATAAATATGAAGTAGCTTGATGAGATTGGTGTATAATGATTTTTGAACAGATTAGGGAATTCACATACAAATGGGTTTTAGATGGTATGGTGGATGATGTGATTGGTTTTATTAACCTTGAATATTTTAAGAGAATTTGTTCTCACCTTTGCTAACCATTAATTTATAAATAAAGGTAGTAGCATATTTATGAGGATGAACCAAGACTATGTTGGCTAAGACTAAGATATGGTTTGACAAGAAGTTGTCAGAATTCACTAGATCAAAGATCTCCAAGAAATAAAATATATTAGCCCCTTTAAAGCATGCCCCTATGATTAACTCCAAAGAAGACCCACACTATCATGATAGTTCATACATTTGGCTCTTCAAGTTCTCAAGGTGGTGATGAATAAGATTCTGAATAGATAAAACAATCGATAAAAATATGTGAAGAGATCCCTATTATGGGTATGAAATTGAAATAAAATAAGTGGGTTGTAGTATTCTTTATCTCTTATTGATCCTTCCTTTATCATTCCCAATATCAGCCAAAAACACCTTGTACGTCATGAAGAACACATTAAAGAAGCTAAAATAGTTATTCTTTCATCTCCTTAAGTCTCCCTAACCATTCCTCCACTCCCAAAAGCCTCTCTTCCAAAATAATATACATCACCTTCTATTCAATCCCAAGTGGCTACCTTTAGTGACATGTCATTGCAGTACATGAAACTTATGTTAAATAAAATAAATAGGGTATTAGAGAAATAAATTCTATATTTTTTCATGTTTGTTTATCTCCTCAAGTTTCCCCCTCCCAATAAGGCTAAGACCACTTCAAGGTTGGTGTTAGACCCTTCTAAATCATAATATTTATGAATTATTAAGCATAGTGTGGAGAATAATTCAAAAGAAATGACTATGAGTGATTACACTCTCAAGAGGATATCCTTTAGAGAGGAAACTAGAGAAAGTGACATTCAAAACCTACATGATACTACTAAGAGAATGATCAAGAGATCATATCAGGATGAGCTCACTCAAGAACAGCTTAAGGATCAAATCAAGAAGTTGGTAGGATACATCAACTATCTCTTCAATCTAATTGACACACCTAAAACACCTCAGGTACATGCCACTTCTCAAGTGTCTGGTATCTGTAAAGAATCCATTACCACCATCAATAAATACAACTCATATTAAAATACCCTAGAAGCTTGGGTGGAAGAATTATTTCTAAATGAGATGAAGTATATTGAGGAAGTGATAAAATTATATGGGGTTATTGATAACAAAATCATCAACATCAATAAAAAAAATAAGGCCATGATAGTGAATTAAAACTCTAGTAGAATGTGAAAGATGAGGTTTTTGAAATGATTGATTTTGAATAGACATGATGGTCAAATCTATGATTTTAAACAAAGTAGAGGATGACACCACATGCAAGTTATTTGAATGCATTCTTTATAAGATTGAAATCTTGAACAGAGCACTTGAATAATTATAGGAATAGACCAACATTGGAAGAGAGAAGTATAAATTTCTCTCTTCCAATATAGATGAAATACATTATGATCTAATCAAGGAGGATATAGACACAGTGTACACCATAGATGAAATAAAAGCTCAGTTCAAGAAGGTAATTCATGAGGAGTTATTCAAATAGAATGCCTTTACTATTTCTTCCATGATTAT
This sequence comes from Torreya grandis, assembly GCA_037957365.1. Taxonomy (NCBI): domain Eukaryota; kingdom Viridiplantae; phylum Streptophyta; class Pinopsida; order Cupressales; family Taxaceae; genus Torreya; species Torreya grandis. Next base: position 958,158 of record JARHVA010005142.1, read on the forward strand.
TCTCAGTGAAATTCAATTGTCACTGTGAAAAATGAATAATCCATTGTCTAAACTCATAGAGTTTTAAAATCCTATTTGTTATTTTTATAAAAGTGTCTAACACATTGCAAGCATGTGGTAGTACCAAATTTAAATTAAATTATTAAGGTAGTAAAGAGGTTTAGAATGTTTAAAGCTACTTAGAGCAAAAAATAGGTCAAATTTTCTATCAATGTTCCAAGTTCTTTAACACCAGCCATTATCCTGAAATATACTTCCTAGAGAAGTTTGTAGGTTTTTATTTCCATTTTTATTGACCTTCTATTTTGAGAAAGTTTTATTTTCCCTTGTGTAATTTTTAAAATTGTGAAAAATGTAATAGGATAAAAATATGAATATGAATAGCCACATGGAATGTGAAGGATCAGCCTATTCCATCCTATATTTATAAATAGAAGAAATGGCAATTGTAAAAGGGATTTTTGATGTCCATAAGTATTGAATCTTGAAGGAATGAGAAAAAAAACTTTGTGTTCAGTCTTCAACCAAGAATAAGGGAATTTCAATACTTTGTGTCTTACTTTTGTTTACAAATGTTTATTTTTCTTATGTTAATCATTCTAATCAGTAATTATGTTTGATATCAAGTAAATATGTTATTTCAATTAAACACTCTCTTGTGTTATTGAATTAAATATTTACTTTCTCATTCGTATATGACTCTTCACCTTCTCTCTTTCTCCATTTTTATTTTTAGTTGAATGTTTCAAAATAAACCCCCCATTTAACTTGAAAATAATGTAAATATTCTTAGCTTAATTTTTTTTTGTTTCAATAAAATGAACCTCCCATCCTAATAAAAGAGAGAATTTGTGTCTCCTTCACTTCTATGAAATGTATATTTTCCAAGAGTACCAAATATTTCACCAATATATCTCAAACCAAGCTTCTTCAAGAGTTTTATTTTGCTCTACCTTATGAGCAAGGTGATTCTAAGTATAATTAGCATAATTTATGGATTCTACCAAATATTTAGGAGCCATATCTCTAGAATGAATCATTCAATTTTCCATATCATTCATAGTTTGATTCTTCTTCTCTAAAAATAATTGTGTTGATGGGTATAGGGCATTATGAACTAATACAATATGCCATGTTCTATGCAAAAGTCAAAATTTATTAGAAACATATTCCCCCACATTATTTTTGCATGGTTATTTGAGTGGAAGAGGTGATTTCTTCTCAACAAAATCCTTAAAGGCTTTAAATTTCTCAAGCACTTCACTCTTGTAATGGAAAAAGTACACTTAAGTTTTTATAAAATAATCATCGATAAAGGTGAGTATGTATTTGGCTCTAGAGAAAGAATGAGTGGGAAATATCATGATATCATTATGTACTAGATTGTGAGGGGTTTTATCCTGATATTCCTTAGCCTTGAGAAAAGAGTCATGGTGTTTTTTCAAAGCATACAACCATGACAAACTCTATCAGTGTAGAAGACCTTGGGAAGACCAATCACCAAATTATGTGTACTCATCTATTGCAGATATCTGAAATTAAGATGCCCAAAATGTTCATGCCATAATTTCCTTAGTGAATCAGCATGAGAAATTAAATAAAATTCAATATAAGGTTCAAATATTTTAAATGTATATAGATGTAAACTATGATCTACATCACCTGTAGAAAATATATCCTACATATCTAACAATAATAGGATTACAACATGTAATGAAGTAAACTCCATGATCATCCCAGTGACTGAGTTACAAATTTGATACAGAGATAAAAAAATTGGTAATATAAAAAAATATATTCATACAGCCCTCCTACATCTTAATAGTACAAGAGCCCAACACATCAACTTTAGAATAGTTAGCCACTTCAATCTAGGAAGTGTTATAATCTAAAAAATAAGAAAGAAGGTCCCAAGAATGTGTAATGTGATGAGAGGTAATCCAAGGAAAACCATAGACAATAGGAAACTATTCTATCTACCACCTCAACCAACTTTTTGGGTCATTTGACATTAGGAAAGATGTTTATAGCATCCCATCATATAGAAAACCACAAACTCATGATATAATTTCTAAACAAGAGGATTGCAAATCCTATGATTGTATCCGACTTGGATTTCACAATGGAATATGAGAGTGGCATGGTTGGTACATAAATACACTCAATAAACCAAAAAAACTTAAATATTTATCCTCACATGTTATTTTATTGTAGAACATGGTGTCATCCTCTTAATTTTCACATCAAAAACAAATACCAACAAAAAATATCAAAATTGTAATGTTATTTACATTTTAAAACCTCAATGAATAATATCATGAAATTGAGACCAATATGTTGAAACTCAAAGCTAAATTTCCATTGATTTAGTGAGATCAAGGAACTTAAATCAAAAATGAACCAAAAATATGTTGTGTTTGATGTTTAAATGTCATCTTACCAAAAATTTATGACAATGTTATTTATTAGAATAAACAAAATAGACCTAATAAAAGGGTAAACACCTAAAATGATAAACAAGACAAGAAAAACAACATGCAAAAAGGCTCGACCAACCTTGATAAAGAGTGGGAGGTGTGACAGGTAGGTTTATTACTAGAAAACCATATATATCAAGTTAATTTATATGACATGAGAGGAATTGCAAGTAGATTTTTCAATAAACCAAAATAAAAATCACTACACTTGATAGTTTGGTAATGCAACCATTATAATAGGAAAAATCAAGACACAAATAGAATAAGTTTTAATAGAGTTAAAACATGACATTTAAAAATTATAAAGAGACTCACCCAAAGCATAAGAGAGAGAGAGAAGAAGATGGAGATTGAGAGAGAGAATAATCTATAAAATTTTAACCCTAGAAGATCATGTGATAAGTGTCCAACCTAGAACATTCCAAATCTAGAACCTAAAATTGATAAGCATTATCACTTAAAACATTCTATGTTTAGAGCGTGATAAGTGTCACACTAAAAATAAATACACTTATTTAATTTTTTCATGCATAATATTAAATAGATATTTCCTAATTATCTCCTATTAATTAGTCATTTGTATCAAAAAATGCTTGTAAGAGGGCTGCTAATTCTTCTTGGTGTTCCTGCTTCAGGCATGTTCAAGTTGAACTTGGATGGGGTTGCTCACAAAAATGTAGGGGCTTCAAGGGTTAGATACATTATTAAAAATTATTTTAGATCTTTGATTATAAAATCATCCATGAAACTTATGGATGGAACAAAACATAAGGTTGAAGCTCAAGCACTCACACTGGGAATTAAACTATGTATTTCAATGTGGCATTGAGAAGTTGGCCATTGAAGGAAACTCGATGGTCATCATTAGAATTATTAATAAGTACATGGATAGATCATGGAACCTAAATAAAATCCTTAATTATTATTTCAAGGATTTGGATTCCTTATCGATATTAAACACTTTGCATTATTATAGAGAGGCAAGTGAGGTGGCAAACTTCTTAAACAATAATAGTATTGACCAGTAGGAGAAAATTATTATTGACAACTCTTGGGAGGCTTGACCCAATATTGATCTTGAGTCATCCTTTTGAAATACTCCCATTAGTCATCTATAGGGTGGTCATGTTACTTCATAATACCTCTCACCTCACTTGAATGTCATATTATATAGTTGGCATTTATGGGACTCACATACGTATGTGGTTTGGTTGTTACTTAAGTTCAATGGAGTTGATTACAAATGTGTCAGCACTAGTGTAATTATTATGTTTGCATGGTTATTTTCTAGTTGGGTGTGAGTTGTTATGTTCTGCCATGGATGAGATGCTCCAACATGCCCTCAACATGCCCTTTCTTTGTGTGATATCTATGAATCCAGAGATGACCTTTGAAGGTCATGTCATAGGATTTCATCTCAATAAAGATTTTTTATTCAATCTATGGTTAAGTTGAGGGTAATTTGCAAAATTATTGGTTTAGTTTATTTATAAATTGCTTGTTGAGTTAAGGTCAATTTAGAAATGGATTCCATGTTTGTGAGCAACCTTTTACTCACTTTAGAAGACAAGGTGGTGGTTTATTTTATTTCAGAAAGGGTTGTTAAACCATGGTTTTGGGTTAGCTTGACCATTATTATGGAGGGTTTTCATGGGTATACACATATTTTTTTTAGTGGTGAATATTCATTAATTCACGAATATTCTATTTTTAGGATTTTGGTTTTGGCAAATTTTTAAGGTCGACAGATGGGACTAGATCATAAAAATTTTAAGAATATTTTTTTGGGGGGTCAGATATCCAACCCTTTATAATTATATATAATATTACACTTAAATTATTAGATATATATAGTAGATCCCTTGAGGGCCTGACCAATACCAACCAAGGCAACAAGCAGAACCAAAATTAGAGGATCACAAAACCAAATAATAACAATGAACAAAGAAAATAAAGGATAGTGTTGAAAAATAATCCAAACCATGTCATCAAAATAGCTTAATGACAATGTTAGACACCATAGCTGAATGACATATCTGAATGACATAGTCAAATGATAGTGTTAGACGATAGGGTTGAATGATAGAACCAAATGATAGAACTGAATGATAGAGATAAATGATAGAGCTAAATGACATAGATGAATGACACACTAAAATGGTTCAACTGAATGACACATCTGGATGACATAGTTGAATGATAGCACTGGGCAATAAACTGAATGGTGGGTCCAAAAACTAGAGATGAATGACAAGCTGGGTGATATAGCTGAATGGTAGAACTATAGTTATCAAATGATAGTTCCAAGAAGGAGAATTGGTAAATAGAGCCAAAACCCTTCTATCAGATGATAGGACCAAATGGGAGTATCAAATGATAAAGCCAAAAATTATAGGCATCATGACATCTATTAGGAATGCTAAAAGGATAAGCCAATCATTAGGGAAATCATCCATATTATCTTATTTTAAAGAGCCAAACAAAAAGTCCACACAATTAGAGTGCATTTAAAATCTAGGTTTTTTTTTTAGTTTGTCATAAATTTGACTTCAACTATTTAATAATATTAAAATAATTTTACACACAGAAATCCCCACTATTATCTCACAATAAATAATCAACCAGAATAACATATCACCCCCTAAAAATTTTTTTGATGATGGTATGTCACCACTCGAAGATGTTTTTCTATTTTTTTATGAAAATGATAATGACACTGAAGTGGTAGAATAGATTGGACCATCTCACCAAACACAACTTTTAGCTAAAACCTCCACTCAAAAATACTCCCAAAGGAAGAGAAGAGATGGACAATTGGAAGGTCATTTAAGGTGGATTGGGTAACAAAATCTCCCTTCATAGAACCTATAGAGCCTGAAAATATTGATGATACTCCAAAAAAATGTAGATGTACAATATGTAGCTAGAAACTAGGAAAAGAACACAAAATATAATTAAAATTGGATGTGATTGAGAAACATTGTGGAAAAGTATATGAGACAGTGAAGCACTCAAATGGATTGATAACAAGAACATACAGATGAAAATTGTAGAAGAATGCATGCATATAAGATATGCACAAGAGTATGAAAATGATAAAAAAAAACATCAAAAACATATTATGGAGAAAGGAGGAATAATTGTAGCAAATTTTGGAAAAGTCAAGTAATCCCATCTAAAGTTAAAATACATACAATTCTCTATTATATACCATATTCCAAAAAAAGGTAGACCTATTTTTGATTTTTTAGATTATAAGATTTTGTTTCAACATAATAGATTTCTAGATATTCCACAATCACATAAAGTAAAAATGTATATTAATGGTTGAGATTGAAGATTTGAAATAAAGTGTTAAGAGATCTCTATTTATCTCATTGTCCATCGATGAGGTCACAGCAGTTTACAACATAGACTAAGTTGGCATTTAAGTGTGTACTTTTAAAAAATATTCAAGGCAACCTCATCTACTAGTAGTTCATAAAATGGTATAAAATTTTAATGCATAAAATCTTCACAAATTGGTTGTATCTAATTTGAAACATAAAGTTGAAAAGGATGATTATGCAATAGCTACAAATCTAGTGTGTGTTGGGGTTGATGGTGCATCAATTATGTAGTGGCATAGAAATGGTTTGTGTGTTCAACTGCAAACAAAAATTTCCCCATATATGATTATAATTCACTACATGGCTCATAAGATGAATCTTTCATACAAAATGATTAGCAAATTTGTTAATGTGGCCAAAGTGGAGGAGCTCATTCATGACCTACATGCCTATATGTCTAGCAGTCCAAAAATAATTTTAGAGTTCCAAAAATTTGAAATAAGAGTGACTAATGGTAATAAACTATTGAAAGTTGTTGATACAAGGTGCATTTCTATATATGAACCTGCATGCAAATTTTTGAAGAATATCCATCATTAGTAGGTTTTATGTATAAATATTGTAGGGAAATTGACAAGGCAAAAAATTTATTATACCATTTAACACATTTGGAAACACTTTTGACTTTATGTGGAATTCTTTGAATGCTGAAGGAAATGAATTATTTAATGAAGCATGCTCAAGATAGGTCCATTTATATTGTGGATATCATACGATTGAGAAAATGAGTGTGTCAATCTCTAGACATATTATACACTTCAAATGAAATGTTTCAAAGCCTTGTTTTTAGTTGTTGGCAATGTTTGATAGGTTTAAATAACCCTAAAATTTATTTAAAGTTGAATATTAATAATCATATTTATGTCATTTTTAATGGAAAGGAGATTCCAATGGACACTTTCTACAAAAGCCCTGATCTTATGGGAGCTAAATCCAAAGAACTACCTGTAACACATATTCTATATGACACTGTTCTATCTAAAACATGGATGAAACTAAGTAGAGTTTCCCAAAACTTATCTACAGAGATCAGATATCATTTTCAAAGGGATGATGTGTTGGATACCATGGCAGTTGTGAATCCTATTTTTTTAGCAATAATAACAGTCAAAAGATAGTTATCAATTTATTTCACAAATACATGCATTTTTTTGTAATGCATTTCTCTAAATCTATAGAGGTGAATGGAGTAGAAATTATATGTATTTTGGGAAAGGATTCACTGACATCCTATTCAACCCATTTTGGCATTACGATGTATGAATAATATCATCTTATATGCGAACCAACAAAGAATGGGGCAATTACAAGACTATGGGAAAAACTTTATCCTATTAATATACTATAAAAAAGTCTAAGTGAATATTTTTTATTATATGAGCTCTGTCAAACAATATTTCTGAGCTTAGTGGACGATGAAAGAGTATTCAGTGCATTATCATTCATAAAGTTAAAACTTTAAAATAGATTGGATATAAATTTAAAAACATGTTTGAGATTATATGTTTCACGTTATGCAGTGGATATGTTTCCTTATGAAAGAGTTATAGCAATATGGATTTCTCTAACTAAAAGAAGAGGTGTTAGTAATAGAGTGACAAATAAAGAGGATGTAAATAATGACACTGAATATGGCACTAACATGGTAGATGTAAATTTCACTGCCGACGATTAGTTTTGTGTAGAATTGTTTCAACTACCAGACTATTAGTTTTGAGTTTCTGAATTTCAATTTCACATGTTTATCATAAGATGCAATAATTATTATACATTTTTTAAAATTTATTTCCTTGTTTGTTACTAAGTGTTGAATGTAAAATATTAATATATTGTGATTGTGTTAGGGGGAACATTGTAGGTAAATATTGTTCTTTATGTATTTGATACATATTTTTTATAGATAATTTTTTTCCTACATATGTGATGTATTTATTGTGCCTTCATAGTACATCCTATGTGTCTACAATGTGTTTGATTTTCTTATTATATGTTTAATTTGGACTTCTTGCAATTTGTTATGTGCCTTCAATAAACTCATCTTTTACTTTATCTAATTATTTGTAATTAATTTTCACATGTTTATCATAAGATGCAAAAGTATTATATGTTTTCAATTTTTTAAAAACTATAATAATTATGTCAATGCCTAAACAATTTCATGAGGATATTTAAAAATTTGTCCAATTGTTTAGAGTCCTTAAAACTAATTTTTTTCATAATAAAGTGATCAAATAAAATATAACCTTTGAATCACATATCAATGAGTATGAATGACACTCATGCCATATAAGATACTTGTTCACAATTTGTAAAGACCTTACATCTTGTTTATCCCAATTTCCATTTGAATAAAACTAATTTCATGAGTCCTTATATATTTAAACGTCCTCATAACATTAAACAATTCATTAATATATTCTATAGTTCATGATCACAATCAATCATGCATATTTTTAACTTTGATGAGTCCTCATTATTACTATCTTCAACACAGACCTATACCAAACATGAATGTGCTTTATTAATGGCCTCAAATACATCTCAAATCATGATTTATTCAATAAATAATCTAAATATAAAAAAGAATAGATCTTCCACAAAAAATAACTCATTTTTTTATCATAACATGCAATAACTATTATACATTTTCTAAAATGTATTTTTGTATTTCTTGCTAAGTGATGACTGCACAACATTATATTATTATTATGTTAGGTGGAACACTGTATAAATGAATATGTTGACATTAATACATTTATATTGAGATCTGAGTTTCACAAGTGCATCAGAAATATCAAAAGGAGTCCTAACACCATACAAGTTTACAACATCATAAAATTGAAATTGAAATTATAATCTATGTGGCTCATCCAGTAATTAATATTTAAAAATCAATAAATTAATCAACGCATCTAAAAACTTTAAATTGTCATTCATAATATATATTTTACAAGAAAACATTATTTACAAATATATAAAACAGATTGTCAACTACTCAACTAGTTTCTCAACCACTTTTTAGCTTCTTTCTCAACCACTTTCTCAACTAATTTCTCAATCACAACATCCTCTATGCCACTGATGTCCTTCAATATCCCTATCTTTTCAAGATCCAAAGCCGCAACATTAAAATGTTCAAAATTTTCTCTATCTTCTTTTCCAACATCTCCTACAAAAAGTAGACTTGGATCAATAATTGTCTTCTACTTAAATAAGGCATCGGGATCCCATTCTTACTCCTTAATGATTTTTTGTAGTGTGGTGTTCTATTTATTCAACAAAACAAGCTTCTCCTTAAATTAAATGATAGATTTTAAAGTTTTTTGTGCATTTTTTAGATGCACATAGAGGACCTCGACTTCTTTTTTCAAGTTCTCATAATTTGCCTGCATTTCAAAATGTAATGTAATTAGGTGTGAATAAAAATAATAATGACATGAAATTTGATTAAAATGAATATACACTACCAAATATTTTTCCTTCTCTACATTCATAATCACAACAAGGTTGGTGTATTTCGCCCATTTATTATAATATGGCTGGGCTCCTACATTCAAATTCTCTAACCTGTTAAGCATGATAGTCAACACATTATCATTGTAATTATTAGAAATAGTATCTAGCCTAGATTTAACTTTAGTAAACAAAGCATTAATCTTTTTGGGTTCCTATTGTACCAATGTAAATAAATTTCATCACTCATATTGGTTATGATAACGGTCATTTATTTATTTTACCAATGTCTTTGCTCATAACTCCCACACACGTATTTTTTTTAATTCATCAATTAATTCCTCCTATACCAAATTATCCAATGGAAAATATGTGATGGCATCATCAAACAAGACACCATTCTTTATTGAGGTTGGACTGTTTGGTGAACTGCATGAAGGTCCCTGTTGAGCAGTCACATGAACATGTGTTTCTTCTCCTTGGATAAAATCATGTGGATTGAAATCATTTCCAACATCAGCACCACTTTCAAACCCCAGATAGTCTTTGTCAAGTTAAGTTTTTGGTAATGAAGTCAATCCCTATGCACTCGATAAACCTCCAACAAAGAAAAAGGGGAATTGAGAATATAATAATTGTAGTATTGTAATTCATTGTGGGGGTTGTAATGAGATAGCCTTTCCCCTTCTATGAAATGCATTCAAGGGTAGAGGTGGCAGCATAATGTTCCTCACATATAGAGGATGGCTTGTAAAATTTAGGTTATTTTAAAAAATAAATAAATTAGAAAAACAAAGTTATATGCAAAATTGAAATTAAAGTTTAGTACTTATATTTGGAGACAGTATATCCTCTAATGCACGTGGCATATTGTGATTGATATGGGTGTTTTGATATGGTACATTATGCAAACTTTTAGTCTTAAAAACTATAATCAAAAACAAAAAACAAAAAACAAAATATACAATGTAAAATACCTTCCATAGAGATTTAAGAAGGCCCAATTTTTGTTGTGGCGGTACTGGTACTAGTTATTCCACCATCTAAATTCTTTTTGATTCAACTGTAAGAATTAAAAAATAACTAAAAAATGTACTTGAGTTCTGAAAATTAAAATCTCACTTGAAATTTTCAAATAGCAAACCTACACATGGAGACGACACCAAAAAAACATGTGAATGTTTCAGAAGTTGATAGGATTGCATGGATGATTCTACAGACTCTGAATATATGTATTCTTCAACTAAAGTTGCATACTATGATTTTGAGGTAGATTATTTTCATGAGGCACACATTCTTGCCTATAATTTATAACAAACAAAGTTTAAACATTTATTAATATTTACCTTGCTAACTATTTAAAAAACAAACAAATATTAAACCCTAGATCAACAAATGAACCAATAAACTAACCTCTTGCTCATCTATAGACAAAGATTTTGTCATCATTTTTGGATCAAGCATAGTTGGACCTTATACTTTTTGGAGTGTTAGGTTGTGGAGCTAAAAGCTTCACTGTTGCAAACAAGGAAGGAGGTTGCTGAGAGGTTGCTGAGTTACAGAGCAACCGACGTCGGTCTGATCAGTCGACATCGGTCATATACAGTGAGAAGAGCAATCGACATCGATTAGATATCGGCTGGCGTCGATCACCTCCAGGCAGACAGGGACTGATGTTAGTCGCCTATGCGGTACCAGAACTGCCAGTTCACGGATAGTTAGTTAACGAACCAGTTGTTTACATGTAGAAGGCTAATTTTAGACTTGAAGCTATGGATCTAATTATTGTAATTAGGTGTCTAATTATTGTTTGCATGAGATTTATATAATAGACTCATGGGTTGTATTGTAATTCATTCTAGAGAGTAAGAGAGCAAATATTAGCTCCTTCAGAGTGAAGAGAGCATGGTGTGTTCCTCCTAGTGCCACAGTGCCAAGTGTGGGTGCTGGTTTGGAGAATCAAAAAGATTCTTCATGTATGTAGGATCTTGGTCAGTAGGTGTGTAAGGCCACGTTTGGAGATCTACATGGTAAGTAAGATTATTGATCTGCAGGTGTATGTGTGTGCATCGTCTAGGTTTGCAAGTGTGCAGAACCAAGTTATTTGTAGGTGGCAGCAAGATCAAGGTGATAGCAACACAACAGGTAGCAAGATCAGGCAGGATCTACTTAGAGTATAGTGTGTACTCAGTTGGAGAGCAAAGAGGAAGGCAAGGTAGTTCCTTCCAAAGTAAGAACATTTGAGTTGCAGGTTGTTGCAAGTTCATGGGAGATCTACTTGGAGTATGTATGTATACTCAGATTTGGAGTGCGTGGAGCACTTGTGTACTGGCAGCAGTGATACTGACTAGTGGTACTGGCAGTAGTGGATACTGACTGGTTGGAGGTGAACACCAACTCTGTGTTTGAGTTATGTGTTGGGACCGTAAGAGAGAGAGTGAGCTCTTGAAGAGATTTACTGTTTATGCCCTAGAGGTGTGGGAGCCCTAGAGGTGTGTAAGGAAGAAAAATTGTGGCAATCTTCTTTATTGTATTTCCTTCTGGAAGAGTATTAATACAATTAGGTATTGTCTCTCATATTCTGTGTTATTTTTGAATTCTAGTTACTTGTGCATTCTAGTTAATTCTTGCATATTAAGTTGCTTGTACATGGTAATCAATGGTGCTTCCGTGGGTTCCTAATAGTTGGTATCAGAGCTAAGGCTGCAGGGAGCAATTTTGTGTTTGGTTACAGGTCACTCTCAGGGGTTTTTGATTGAGTGCGAGTATAGCAATGGCAAAAAAAAGTACGCTAAGAATGGAGGAATTGAAAGGCATGAATGGTCAATTACAGTGTTATGGAAAGAAAGAGCAGAAAAAGAAATATTGTTGGTTGGTAGAAGATCAGCATGAAGGAATTGAAGAAGTAGATATTGCAGGTGTTGTTGCATAAGATGCTCTGGGATGTTCCTTGGGTAAAGTAAAATCTTGGTTCATAGATTATGTTGCCTCTTTCCATGCAACCCCAAATAGAGGGGTTGGTGAGCCTTGTCATAGTATTGGCAAAGGGAAAGTGTTGCTGAAATTACAGGCAGCCAACACATGGGTGTTGAAGAAGGTCATGCAGGTCACAGTCTTGAAGATGTGGCTAATTGCTTCAGAAAAGTTGGGTGACGAGAGATACATAAGAACTCTCACAGCGGATGCACTTGAATTAGCAGGTGGTAAGAAAGTAGGTACTCTTTATCTACTTGCTTGTATTACTGATTCCACTTCTGTTGCACAGGTGTGGCTTTGTAGGCTTGGCCACATAAGTGAGAAGGGAATGCATGTTCTTAAGACAAATGGTAAGAGTTCAGCTTTGGAGAGCATAGACCGAGATTTCTATGAGCAGTGGGATGCTACAAAAAAGGATTGGATTTATTGCAAGAAAAGGAAGACTGATGTATTTGATAAACTTAAGAACTAGAAAGCCTTGGTGTTCTTGGAGGAGATGACAGACAGAGATCGGTGGATGGGGTTGGATACCTCTAAGCAGGGCAATTTGAACAGGGTTTTGATTCAAAGTAAGCTCACGGGTAAAAAGTCATCACTCACAGGCATACACAAGTATCGGCGTCAGTCAATGGTAATCGACGTCGAACAGACAGGTGTCGATGTCGATCATGTGCAGACTAGCGCTGATGGTGTCAGGTAAGGTGGCTACCAGTGTCAGTCAGAGAATCAATGTCAGTGACTAGGTAAGACTGACGTTGGTCAAGAAAATGGCATCGACAAAAAGGGCAGTCGCATGTAATCGACATCGGTCAGATGCAGATTGTGTGGTGACCAAGGTCGGTCACTGTAATAGATTTTGGGCAGACAGCAAGCTATCAAGGAGTCTCAAACACCCATATGGAGGATTGAAAGTGGTAAGTAAACCTCAAATTTATTGTTCCTCTTCTTTATACTCGTTGCTCACTGCAGAGCAGGAAGGATCCAGGAAATAGTGGGAGCATGGCATGATCAGGATGCAGAACCAAATTAGAGATTTGGTAGGGTTGCCAATCGGTATGAAAGCACTGAGATGAATAGATACCTTAGTTAAAGAATAGAGAGAATGGATACGTGAGATGGAAGGCCAGGTTATATGGTCTTAAGAAAGCTGCAGGACATTGGTATAGGTTTGACAGGTGGATGACAAAGCATGGCTTTAGTCAATGTCATTGTAACTATTGTGGTTTTTTTACCAGGTGGATGATGAGTTGCGACATCATCCTATTACTGTATGTTTTGTGTTTGCTTTGATGCAGGGTTACACATACAAAATTTTTTCTGAGCTAAAGGTAAAGTTAGTTCAGAGGTGTGTCATGAAGAATTTGAAGGAGCAAAATTCTTTGGCATAAGTGTGTTCTAGAGACATGGAGATCATAGGTTGATTTTGTCTCCGAATGATTGTGTGATACCGATTAGCATGCCGATGGTTGGACAGTTCACAGAACAGGGTCTTGATTCACATGATGAGGTTAAGTACATGCATACTAGACCTGGGTTGCCCACGTAGTGGGAGCTGTCAGAAACTTTGGAGCTAATCCAGGAAAGAAGCACTGGAGGGCAGTTCAGTGGATTCTCAGGTGTCTGAGAGGGACCAATAGCAGGTTAACATGTTATGCAGGGTCAAGTTCTTTTCTACATGGGTTTGTAGATGTGAATGCGACAGGTTACTTGGATGATAGGAGCTGCACCACAGGTTGTGTGGTGGTTGGTCTTCAGGATTGATCTTGAAGAGGGATACAAGCCAAAAAATAGATTAGACGGGGTACAAATACAGGTACAGTGTAGCTGTTTATCTCCAAGTGGGAGATTGTTAGGTTGTGGAGCTAAAAGCTTCACTAATGCAAACAGGGAAGGAGGTTGTTGAGAGGTTGCTGAGTTGCAGAGCAACCGACGTCTGTCTGAACAACCGATGTCGATCATATATAGTGAGAAGAGCAACCGATGTCAGTCAGATATCAGCCGGCGTCGGTCACCTCCAGGCAGACAGGGACCGACGTCGGTCGCCTGTGCGGTTCCAGAACTGCCAATTCACAGACAGTTAGTTAACGAATCAGTTGTTTGCATGTAGAAGGCTAATTTTAGACTTGAAGCTGTGGATCTAATTATTGTAATTAGGTGTCTAATTATTATTTGCATGAGATCTATATAATAGACTCATGGGCTGTATTGTAATTCATGCTAGAGAGTAAGAGAGTAAATATTAGCTCCTTTAGAGTGAAGAGAGCATGGTGTGTTCCTCCTAATGCCACAGTGCCAAGTGTGGGTGCTGGTTCGGAGAATCAGAAGGATTCTTCATGTATGTAAGATCTTGGTCAGTAGGTGTGCAAGGCCACATTTGGAGATTCTACTCATTAGTGGTTAACTAGATTTCGCTCTGTTTGGAATTAATTTGCTCCACCTCCCTTAGTCATCACCCATTCAACTCATGCTTGGCCATGCAAACTGAGGGTTTTTTGCCACGTTAACTGGCCTTAAGGTTTTGTTAAAAATATTGAATAGAGGAAAAAAAATATAAATAGGTTGCGTTAACCAAAGAAAAAAAGAGTTGCATGAAAAAAAAGTGTATAAAGAGGAGATCCACATAATGATGAGGAGGAAAAATGGGAGCAAAGGATATATAAATAGCAGTGAAGGATATATATAGAGAAGTGCCAAAAAAAAAAGATATAAATGGCAAAAAGAGGAGGACAGAAAATATAAAGAGAGCAAAAAAAAAAGATATAAATGGCAAAAAGAGGACATAAGAGGAGGGGCATGGCTAGCAAAAAATTTAAAAAAAAAACAGTTGATCCAATTCAAGCGGATTCACATTCCATTTTAGTTAAGCATTTCAACCACAAAGGTAAATGGTTTTATTTATTTAAATTACAAGGTAAAAAGTTTTATTTTATTTTTTAAAATGTAAGGTAGATCTTTTATTTTATTTAAAATTGTAAAATAAATATTTTATCTAAATTATAAGGTAAATAATTAATTTTATTAGTTTATAAGAGAAATATCTGATTTTATTTAAATTATAAGGTAAAATTATTATTTTATTTAAATCCTAAAATAAATATCTTATTTTATTGGAAGTGTAAATGTTTTAGTTTATTTAAAATTGTAAAGAAAAATTATTGTTTTATTTAAATCGTAAAATAAATATTTTATTTTATTGGAAGTGTAAATGTTTTAGTTTATCTAAAATTGCAAAGTAAAATGATTGTTTTACTTAAATCATAAAATAAATATTTTTTTTTATTTTACTTAAATTGGAAGTAAATAATTTAATTTACTTAAATGGTAATATAGATATATATATTATTTTATTGTAAAATCAAATCATTTATTTTATTTAAACGGATGGTAAATAATTTGTATTATTTAAATTGTATGATAAATATATATTATTTTTATTTAAAATTGTAAAATAAATAATTTATTTTATTTAACGAAGGTAAAATAATTTGTATTATTTAAAATGTAAGATGAATATAATATTCTATTTAAATTGTAAGAAATATATAATGTAATTATTTTTAGAAGACTAAAATTGAATGTTAACTTATATTCTTCATTTTAAGGTTTAAACCTCAATTACAACCTTCCTTTCAAGCATATAAAGGATTTATTTAATGTTAAATTTAAGTTCAAATAGCATTATTACATTCATTATGAATAAGTTATCTTTTAAAGTATAATTATCAAAGAGATGATGTTGTCAAAAACTCAACATGAGGACTAAACTAGATGATGATGTTATACATTTGCCTCTACCTTTCTACACAAGAATTTGCTTTTGAAATTAAGTGCAATAATTCACTTCAAGCATTTTTTACTTCTTTTTAAATCTCAAACTTAGAGAAAGAATTTAGGGTTAAACAAAACTACACATCATTTGGTGCAATTGGTGCCTTTGGCTCACGTTTACGAGTAATATTGGCGTACTAAAGCTACTACATCCATAGCTTAATACAGCTACAACAATGGCGTCTGGGCATCATCCTTATAAACTTTAGAGGAGAAATGAAGATCATGTCATGTCTTTAAGACCAAGGGGTGGGATAATCCATCTTGGACAACAAACACTAATTAAGATAATGAAATGACTTCAACTACCTTAGATGATTCTAACTTGTGAAATTATAAAATAGAATGGAGAAAGTACATTTCTTACTCAAAACTTGATATCACCAAAAAGGAGTAATAAAAACTAGGATTGAGAGTGTTAAACCAGTTATTATCAAGAAACCATCAACCATATGGCTCTCAAATAACAAAATTTTGGCAACAATAATTGTACGAATTAGGTTTTCTAAAGCAAGGATCAAAACCATTGTAAACAAAAAGTAAAGGAGGGTCATAGCTTGTAATGTTCATTTCTATTTCTTGTTAGGATTTAGGGATAGTCTAGTTAAATAAGTATTTAGTCACTTTAACTAATACATTTTATGCTCCCATATGGGTATCAATCATAGAGAGACTGTCTGAGGAAATGGGCCCTAGAAAGAGCTACATACTCAGGTTCACAGTTCACATAAAACTTAGAATGAAAAATAGAACTACATGCATACTACACCTTGATCTTGTTTGGAAGCAGGTATGTAGGTAGTCTGGGAAGCGAAGGATATTTCTAGTATGTAGGTGAATAGGATGGGGTTTGGGTTTATGCACTAAACAATATTAAAGTTAAATGAAAAGGCAAGACCATTATAATAAGACCCTAGTTTAGATAAACAAAATAAAGATAAGAATTTTGTGATATACTTGAAAGGATCTTGGTTGGATAGTCATATTTTACGAGGCTTTAACCTAAATTTTGAGGTAGAATGTGGATTTTTTTTATATGTTTTATACATGCTACTATCATTATGACCTTGATGCTTATCTAAGTAGAGATGAGAAGTGAACAGTTAGCAAATCAAGATCTAGTTGATCCCGATGAGACAAGTCTCTGGCCAGAGCATAACCTACCCATGTGTAGATATCTAACTCATTTGGATAGATGATTGCCCATTTGGCAAAGGAATGATTAATTTGTTTGGTTAGATGATTGTCATTTGGCAAAGGAATGACTAACCATTTATTTAGATGATTGCACGGTTGGAAAAAGAATGACTGACCCATTTGGTTAGATGATTGCCCATTTGGCAAGGGAATGACTAACCCATATGGTTAGATGCTTGCCTGTTTGGCAAAAGATATCTGATAGAATAAGATATTCCTGAGTTATATTCACAGACAAACATTAATTTTTTTTTTTTAAATATGTTTTAGGATAATATCTAGGAAGTGTGATCTCTAATTATAGTATCAGGATATGTGGTCTTTACATTGTGGTATCAGAGCGGTGGTCTCTACATTATTGGTCTTGTCTCTCCTTGGGCTTATCTGGCCTAGTTTGGTTTTGGTTTTTGTTTGTATGACTTGCAAATTTTTTGACATCTTGTAGTCATTGGTTTTTTGTTTTAATAAAATGGGTGAGGGATCCCTTTAACCCTCTTAATCGAACAAAAAAAATCCTAATTAGAACTTAGAACTGCTAAACTAAAGTATAATACTCTAATACCCTCTCGTAAGTAAATAATTAGGGAGGAACAAAAGATGGGTCCTAGCTACTAGGCCATATTAGGTACCCATGTACAATCAAAATAAAGATAAGAGAAAAGAAGAAAGGAATGACTTCACCTAAGTCCAATATCTTTCCTTGTATCATATTCAAAAAAAATAGCCCATTTTGGGCATGGATGTTCTAAAACAATCTTTTCATCCTTTTTCTTATGTTGGTTCAATAAGCAAATTACATGGAGATTCATTAACAGTGTCTTTATCATTGTGTGTTCTTCATTATTTTGTGATCCCTTTAGGAAAACCAATGATGTCTTGAATTCTTTTATTTGAGTTAGCAAATGCTTCTAGGTTGGATTGGAAATCCAAAATTGAGATGAAGACATTAGAAAATTCTTCTTACATAATATCAACTACTTGTTCTTCTTTCACTCGAATACTTTCCTTTTTTGCTTCTCTCATACTAAGACTTATAACTTCAACAAGTTCAATGTGTTTCTGATCTAGTCACTAAATATCTCATTTTCAATATTTTCATCTTACAATATCCATGGTTCCATTTGTTTTATTTGAAATTATATGAATACAAAATTGAATTAGGTTCTTTAAAGATTTCCTTCTCTTGAGCTAGACTATAATAATCTACTTTAAAGTAGTAGTTGAAGAATTATTTTTTTAATCCAATAATATTTTCTATTATTGTATGGACCGATCCATCACACATATTTCTAATATCGGCTTGTTTATGGGCTTAATAATTTGTATATATATCTTGAGGTAAACACATCTCTCCATGTTTTATTTACACTTTAATTTCATGATTAGCAAGTTCAATGAACATAGGGTCATTTTCTTCATGATAGATAACTTAATTCTTCTTGAAGACAATTTCCTCATGAAACTCTAATAAAGGCTTAGATTGATTTGAAGATAATGATAAATCCAATCCCCTATTCCTCAATAACTTGGTTTTCTCCAAAACCAGTTGTAAATGAAAAACATTTGATTGTTTATAAAAGAAATCTTCATTATAAAATTCTAGGGACTTACTCAGAACAGAGACTTTATGGTGATAAAATAAAATTAAGAAATTCTTCTAGCATATTAATACTCTCTTGTTGGCTTCTAGTCACCTTATGTTATTAAAACTTATTTTTCATGGCTTATACATTATGCAAAACTTCATAGTTGAGATTAGGGCTTAATTTCCCACCAATCAATGTTTGTAGCTTCAAAACATTCTTCAAAATTAGTGATGTCATCTCTTCATCTCCATATGTCATGAACATATCCATAGAGAGATAAAGAAAGGTAAATGCCTTGAGTTTTTCATCAATCCAAGTGTTATTTATAATCTCCTATAACTCTTCACAAAGAAAGCCTTCATCGAAGCCTTCCAAGAATCTACTTGGAATGAATACCTAAAGCTTCTACAACTTGTCAAAAAATACTTCTTCAACATGTGTTTCATTTATTGTCTCATCAACAAAATATGTGAAAATACCATTGCATATTGATTTTTATTCATGAGAGATGTTTCCAATAGACTCCCCTTTGGATATTTAAATTTAATATAGTAAGAATCATTACTTTTATAGTGAACTTAAAAGTGGCATTTTATTCTTCGCATAAATAGATTTATGATTCATCATTGTTGTCCAAATGATGCATGTGGTATATTCCAACAGCCTATCCATCTTGCAGTTCAATCAATTTTTCTTCAGACAATTATGGTTTACTCAATACTATGAAATTGAAAGAGTCAAGAAGATCATCCACATTTTTATTTCATCCTATTTTAAAATGGGCTGCACGTGATTAGGAATTTTTCCTCGAACTTTCATACGTGGAGGATGTGTATTTTTCATAATGATTTTTTTTAATTCAATGGAGGGTCCATCTTTTATTCACCATTTGAAGTGAGTGAAATATATTTCAACTCTTTCTTCAATTTTCTACATAGGATCAGGTCTTCCTCAATTTAAAAGTCCTTTAGTTGCACAATGTCAATATTAGAAACTTTATCTCTCCTCAAAATTAAATAGACCTTTTGGTGTATGGAAGAAATAAATAAATAGAGTTGATACTTAGAGCTTGGTTGTTTAACATGAGGAATCAATATTAGAATCTTATTGAATTTTGATACTAATTTTCTCATCCCTTCATGTTTTGAAATTGAATTTGGAAAAAAATAGAAAGCAAGTCATGCACATCTATAGTGGTCATGAAACTATTCAAGAAAATGTTTTTCATGGTGTTCCAATCAATAATTCATCCATATTTTAGTTGTTGGAACCACTCACCAGTAGGTCCAACGAGGGTTTCAAAAAAAAGTCACATAGAGACATCTTCTTCAACAACTCCAAGTATGTTTCATGCCATAATGAAAGCATAAATGTGATCATCTGATTTTTTAAAAGCTTCTCAAGAAAACTTTAAGAATTTATTTATTGAACCTAAATGCAAGACAGTGTATTGAACTAAATCCAAAGGCCCAAAGTAGTTTCCCTATGGGATAGAGATAAAAATAGGATTTATAAAAACTAACACCAATACTTGATCATAAATATGAAGGCACCAGCTACCTCAATTTAGCATAGTCATCAACCTCCATTCTAGGGGAGGTTCCTTGAAATTTATTAAAAATAAATGCACAAGAAACTTTGATCTCCAAAAAAGTTGTCAAAAATCATTAGCAAGATGTTATGTCATTGCATTTTTTTTCATTTATTTCATAGAATCACCCAATGAAAAGCCTCATAAGATTGAAACATTGTATAAATCACTAAAGGATGGGTAATTTTCCATTACATTGATAAGGGGATATCCCTTATATGATGGTGGACTTTTAGGGGTTTTAAGTAATTTTGACCAGAAATCACAAAAAAGAAATACAAATGGAAATGGATAAAAAATGGTGTGGAAAAATAATGTAAGACTATGGAAGGAAGAGTGAGAACCCAAATCATAATAAACATAGAATACCACCTAGATAACTCAAATTCAAATTAGATGAGTGTAAATCATTCCTTCAGGATGAAAATGGTAATATGAATACCAAATGTAAATGAGAGCAAATGATACTACATAATCATAAAATCTTATTTAAAGTATGATTACGTGTGTTTGGCACAAAGTCCACACACAAATTTTTCAAATACAAAGTTTATGAAGACTAAGGATTTACATATAATCTTTTAAATAGATTAATTTTATGTAGTATTTCATCTCCGAACAACAAAACACATTCCACTAGTGAATAAAATCAAAACCTATAAATTTAAAATGATCAACATGATTGTTTGCTCATAATCGATTAACATTCATTAAAAATGAACATTTATACATACATTTACAATAAGCCTTCTCCTAGGGTTGAAATAAAGTATTACCTCCTTTTAAAATTGAATCCAAGTATTTTATACTAACTTTTACCTCTAAGGAAGTTGAGTAACTACCTTTAACTAAACTTGAAATTGTTAGGGTGTGGAGCTAAAAGCTTCACCTTAATGCAAACTGGGAGGTTTCTGAGCATAACAGTTGCCAGCATTGGCAGGCCACAACCGACGTCGGTCAGGGGACAACGCAGAAAGAAACCAGCATCGACAGGGATCAGCTAGCGTCGGTCACCTCCAGTCAGACAGGGACCGACGTCGGTCACCTGTGGTGGTCAGAATTGCTGTTGACAAACAGTCAGTTAAGTGAACGGAGAGTTTGCATGATGAAGACCAATTTGAGTCTTTGAGCCGCTTGTCTAATTATTGTATGCATGAGATCTATATAATAGACTCATGGGTTGTATTGTTAAGTGGAGAACTTGGAGAACTATGTAGAACTTGTAGAACCCAAGTGTAGAACTTGGAGAGTTCTTCCCATGGTGGAATCAAGTAGGATTCCTCATGTATGTAAGATTAGGTTTGATATACAGGGTGTTGCAGGATCATGGTGGAGATTTACATGTGATAAGTAAGATCAGGTTGGTCTGCAGGGATGTGTGTATACGAGGGTCAAAAGGAGATCGATGGGAGAGCAGGATCCAAGGTGACAACAAGACATCAAGGAGCAGGATCATGGTGAGATCTACTTGGAGTACAGGTTCGTACTCGGTTGTACTGGACGTACAATGAGGTGAACAACAGCTTGTGTTAGTTGTGTGTTGTGACCTATGAGAGAAGTTACTCAGGTGGGAAGATTACTGAGAGCCCTTGAGGAGGAAGCCTCACGAAGGTGGAAGAAGAGTGTGATCTCTTTATTGTAATTTCCTTTGTAATGAGTTGAATACAATTGTGTGTTGCCTCTCATATTCTGTGTGTTTTCTCATTGATAGTTATTTGTTCTTTTGGTTATTTCCGCATGTTTAAGTTGCTTATACAAAGGTAATCATGTGTGCTCTTAAATCTGACAAGTTGTGTCAGAGCTTTGGGGAACTTAGGTCCTATCAAATGGTATGTGAGAACCCAAATCATAATAAACATAGAATACCACCTAGATAACTCAAATTCAAATTAGATGAGTGTAAATCATTCCTTCAGGATGAAAATGGTAATATGAATACCAAATGTAAATGAGAGCAAATGATACTACATAATCATAAAATCTTATTTAAAGTATGATTACGTGTGTTTGGCACAAAGTCCACACACAAATTTTTCAAATACAAAGTTTATAAAGACTAAGGATTTACATATAACTTTAAAATAGAGTAATTTTATGTAGTATTTCATCTCCGAACAACAAAACACATTCCACTAGTGAATAAAATCAAAACCTATAAATTTAAAATGATCAACATGATTGTTTGCTCATAATTGATTAACATTCATTAAAAATGAACATTTATACACACATTTACAATAAGCCTTCTCCTAGGGTTGAAATAAAGTATTACTTTTTAAAATTGAATCCAAGTATTTTATACTAACTTTTACCTCTAAGGAAGTTGAGTAACTACCTTTAACTAAACTTGAAATATAACTTCACTTTTACTTAACCTTGTTTAGCCCAATTTTTCATCTTTTACATATTCAGGAACTTTAATTAAAATAAAAATACATGACTTGACATATTACATTTTTCTATAATTATTTCACATCAAATATAATGATTATTTCCAAAAATAATTAACTTTACTTTTTACCATACAAAAGTTATTTATTTTTTGGATATGGACCCATAAAAATATAAAGGACACACTTTCAATATACAAATAAAGTGCCGAGGGGCCCACCAAGATTTATTTATTGGGTAACAATGTCTAAAATATTACAAACACTTATTCATAGTCTTTCCATGTATGTGCCACATATATTTGAAACCAAGTCCCATAAAGGGACTTTTTATTATAATTGAGAAGTAAACCCGATAGGAATTGTTAGAAAACATCAAAAACTTAACATCAATATATTATTCATTGAAATATATTTATAATGTTTTGAATGGGAGCCAAAATGGATTTTGGATGTGAAAGATATGGCATTTCATATTTTGCATGCATATTGTGCAATTGAGGCACCTAATATCTCCAAAATGATCTTACAAAAAAAATATCAAGTTTTGAGCCTTGTAAACATATAAAAATATGATCATCACTGTAATATATTTTTAATGCTTCAAACTGGAGCCAAAATAGAGTCCATATGTGAAAGATATGGCATTATGGATTATTTATGCATGTCACACACTTGAGGTGTGAATCACCCATAAAATATCTAAATGATCTCACACAATATCTATCACTTCGGTACTTTTTAAAATTATACAAAAGTTATCCTCATTGAAATATATTTCTAATGCTTAGAACAAGAGCCAAAACAAAGTATAAATGTGAAAGATATTACATTTTTATTTTTTCACACCTGCCACACATTTGAGGTAGTTATGACATAATGTAAAAGTTTCAGTTTCTCCAAAATGTAAATTATCAGATTGGAACATGTAAAATAACCTACAATGAGATGTTTTCTAAAAAGAAATATCAAATTTTGTGGCTTGGAAGGCCATGAAAATGATGTTCAAAATAATTGCATATGTTGCACACTTGAGGTGAAAATTGCACCTAAAATATCGAAAATTATTTTACACAAAATATATAACATTTTGGACTTTAAACATTCATAAAAAATAATACAAGTTAAAAGAGATATTCAATGTTTTGAGAGCCAAAATAGAGTTCGATGTGAAATGTATGGTATTTAGGATTTTTTGCCCCTATCATGCATTGGAGGTGAGAATCACACCTAAAATATCCAAAATGATTTCACATTAAATATAAAAAAATTAGGACTTTTAAACTTTTGAAAAAAAATATTCTCATTGAAATATATTTCGTAATGCTTTGAACAGGAACCAAAACAAAGTGTGAATGTGAAAGATATGACATTGTATGTATTGAGATGGTTCAGACACCATTTAAAAGATCTAGTTTCTTCAAAATGTAAAATTTTAAATTCAAACATATATAATAACTAATGAGTAAATTTTATAAAATGAATATCAACTTTTGTGTCTTGGAAGGCCACAAAAATAATGACCAGAAGAATCATGTATACTATGCCTTTGATGTGAACATCACACATAAAATTTGTAAAAATATTTCATACAATATGTATCAATTTTTGGACTTTCAAACTTTAGTCAAAATTATCCTCGTTGATACATCTTTCCTATGCTTCAAATGAGAGCCAAAACGGAGTTCAGATATGAAAGTTATGACCAAAATAAGAATATGCATTTTTCACTTTTGTATAATTTTGATGTTTTTTCCCCTATCATGTACTTGAGTTTGTTTTGATCCCTTGGTATTGTAAACTTTCAAAATCTCCAAAATGATTTCACACAAAAACTATGAAGTTTGGGACCTAGAGTTTATAGGCAAAAATTATCCTTGACATGAAGTACACACTTTGTAAACAATATTGTGGAATTCTGACACTTCTAGTAAATTCACATTTTTATCATACTTGATGCAGTTTTGGCACTACCTTAGTTAAGAGAAACCTCTAAAATATCCAAAATGATTTCATACAAAAAATAAAAAGTTTGGGACTTAACGTTTATAGGCAAAATTTATCCCTGAAGCAAGGTCTACACTTTGGAAATAAAATTTTGTAATTTTGATGAGATCCAAATTTGGGTAGAATTTTTGGATGCCCATGGTACCACAAATCTCCTTCGGCATTTAGTACAAAACCTATCTAAATTTGGGCCTTGAAACTTCGAACAAAGGTGATCCTTTAAACAAATTTAACTTGTGCGAGCCAAAATTTTGAAAATTTTGTGAAGTCAATTTTTGGGTACAACACATTGAAAGGAATTTTATCATACTATAGGAATATTTCTACAAAATTTTCAAAAAATCACTTATTTTATAGGCTATTAAACTTATCTCAACACCACTTTGGCATATATTCGACAAACCCAACCTAGAACCAATGATATAAAATGGTAAGTTTGTTATAACTAGCCAAGTTAGTGAATATACACGTTACTTTCATTTATCTCATAATTGCCAACATTTATAAAAACATTTTATTTTTACCTTTTTATCACTAAGTTCTTTTCCTAAAGCACCATCTTGTGTGACATTTATGTGACATGTGATGATCTTTGGGTGGGCCATATGTACACACCTTGTTTTTGTTACTGACTTTTTTTTGTTTTAGGTTTTGTCTATGCTTTATTCTCTCATTGTGTACTTCCTAGGAAGTAGACCGAGATTGAGGTGGGCATCATGGTGCTTTGTAAGGGATTTCATCATGCTTATCCATTCTTATTATCACCTTCAAATCACCATGACATCAAATTTATTTTTTCTTTGAGGTTCCTAATCTCTAATTTGCTTCTATTTTAACTTTTATGTGCCTTTTCTTGATGTCATCGACCCAAATGACTTTGACCTAGCTGGATTCATTATTCAATTTGATGACATATTGTTTCTACTAGAAACTTTGTATACACCATTGGGTGAGCTGATGACAATAGTTGGATATAAATTTTGACATTTAGGGTTTGGATCCATATTCATAGGGATTGTCATTTATAAAAATGTAGACTTCTAGTTCATTATGTTTACGCACATAAATCCACATGTAGATAAATAATAGGAATTAAGACTAAAGAGCTTACACTAATAGAGGATAGTTTAACACAAGGACTTAAAGATATCAAGGAGAGAAGTTAAATCGGTGATGTACGCCTATTCTTTACAATCCCCAAATTAGGTTTACTTGGGTCTTCTTCTTTCCACTTTGAATTCATTGACAACCATCTCTCATAAAGTGTAGCAAGCCAAGGGAGAGATTAATATGTTAATATGTCAACCCAAGGCAAGTATCCCTAACCCTATGGTCTTTATGTTGTATGTTGATTGATATATTAGATTGGTTCATTTTATGTTTATCCAAGTTTAGACTAGCACATGCCTATTAGTTTTATGTTATCTTTACATGCTCTTTATTTACAATTCATGATTACTGCTTAGTGCATTTTTACAATCTTTTAGATTAGATAGATCATGCTTACTGCCTAATGGCATTTTTATTACCTATAGCCCTTCATTATCATCTAATGATACCTTGGACCTAGTTAGGCTTTATAATATATATTTTTATAAATTACCTTTTTATGTCCCTTACAACCTTTTATGTTTACAACCCTTACTTGTTCCCCAGACTACTTTGTGGACCAACGTCTTGCATGTATGTTGGATCTAGAATGATCTTATACCTTTACATATTATATAGGATTTTATATTGTATGTCATTTTAAGATTACCATTTTAACATCAATCTTACCCCACCTTTGGTTGGGTCACTTTCATGTAAATTATTTTAGCTATTTAGTATTATCAAGTTGTCAAGCATACCTTTCTTTCCAAATTTCTCTTCTTCCTTTAAAAGCATTAAAATTGTTAAGTTGTGGAGCTAAAAGCTTCACTGATGCAGACATGGAGGTGGGTGCAAAAGGGTTGCTGAGTGCCACAGACACCGGCGTCGGTCAGGCCAATCGACGTCGGCAGGAAGGAGACAGGAAGCAACCGACGTCGGTCAAATATCGGCCGGCGTCGGTCGCCTGTGTGGTTCGACTGTGAGTTTATTACGGGTAGTCAGCTAACGAACCAAGTGTTTGCATGCTTAGTGCTAATTATAGACTGAGAGCTGCAGATCTAATTATTGTAATTAGATGTCTAATTATTGTTTGGATGAGATCTATATAATAGACTCATGGTTGTATTGTAAAGTCGTTCTAGTTTGAGTTGAGCAAAGTTAGCTCCTTCTGTGTGTGAGGTGAGCAAGGGTGTTCCTCCTAGTTCCACAGCAGTACGAAGGTGGGTGCTGGATTGGAGAGTCAGCTGGATTCTTCAGGTATGTATGATCTTGGTCATCAGGTGAGCATGGCCCTTATAGGAGATCTACATGGTAAGTAAGATCGTTGATCTGCAGGTGTGTGTGTGTGCAAGGTCAAGGTTCACAGGTAGGTTGGAGATCAGATAGGACAGCAACACAACAGGGAGCAGAATTAGGCAGGATCTACTTGGAGTACGGTGTGTACTCATTGGTATGTACGTGGAGTACATGGAGAGTTAAGAGGAAGGCAAGGCAGTTCCTTCCATAAGTATGGTCTGTTGAATTGCAGGTTGTTGCAGGTTCATGGGAGATCTACTTGAAGTACTTTGAGTACTTGTGGAGTGCGTGGAGTGCGTGGAGCACTTGTGGAGTGCGTGGAGCACAGGTGTAAGGTGAACACCAACTCTGTGTTTGAGTTGGGTGTTGGGACCTAGTAGAGAGAGCTTTGAGGAGAGAATTACTGTTCACTTGAGGTGTGGGAAACCTCTGAAGAGGTGGTGGAGAAGAAGTGGCATCTTCTTTATTGTATTCTTTTCTGTAAGAGTTATTAATACAAGTTGTGTATTGTCTCTCATATTCTGTGTTATTCTGAATTCTAGTTACTTGTTGAATCTGGTTTATTTCCGCATATTAAGTTGCTTGGTTTGGTAATCAACTGTGTGCTTCCGGTATTTCGCACCCTGACAAAAATTTATTATCTCCTTCATATAATGGAATATATCAATAATACCCAAGATGAAGCCACCCATGTTTTCTCTCTCTCAAACAAGAGCCTCACAGAGGGTTTATTTCCTTAACAATAGTGATTGTAACATGGCTCTTACCAATGTCAATAAAAATAATCCCATTCCCAACTCCATGGTCAACACAAGATCCAAATCCAACTAACAACAACATAAACAACAAAGTTAATTTGTTACTTCTTGAGGATTTAGACCAAGAGGGAGAGAAATATGAATTTGTTGAACCTAGTCCTGAAATGCAAAATTTTCTAGCTAACAATACTAGGCACATTAGAAAATCACATGAATAAATTCAAGCTTTTGTGGTCCCTGACTTCTTAAAGACCCCTCCTAAGTCTACTTTTCTCTTAGGCATTGGGGAAATTCAAGCCATGACGTTCCCTATTTCTTACTCTTCCACAATCCCAATTATAGCTACAACTATGGTTGGTGCTACCACTAGTACCCCTCAAGTGTAATAACACCAATCAACACAAAATCCTTTAATAGGTCCCACTTAGAAGATCATGCAAGTCTTGGACCATATGACCCACATAAAAACATCTAGTGCAAGCTAATTTATGCAAATGTAAAGTCAAGTATTGTAAATGTCAAATTAATCTCAACAAATCCATTGAGGATTGCTAAATCAATGTCCCTACCCACCTTATCCAAACCTTGTCCCCTCCACTACCCTCACTGCCTTAAGGAATATCTTAGGGAACCCAATCCCACAACCACACATTCATAACAAAGTACTCCAAACTTTACAAAATAAAGCCTTAACGCCTTACATTACATCCATAGGCATTAGGGAATCACTCCAACCATCCCTTATGATGGGTTTATCGATCATGATATGCATCTCAAGGACTTTGGTAACCTTTACAAAGATTGTCCAAAATATAACACTTGTGTCATTACTAAACTATTATCAAAAACCCTCATTGGTTACAATATGGAGTGGTACAATCAACTCGAGCCTAAATTTATAGTAAAATTAGAAGGCTAAGTTAATGCATTTGTTCAAGAAATCCAATATCTTAACTTAATAGAGGACAACATGTCAATGTTATAAGTGGTCCATTTATATACTTTGTAGGATCATTAAGACAATGTTCCTTTCATTGTTACTTATCTATCTTTTTCTTTGCTTTCAAGGGATAAAACTCTATGGCGAGGTGTGGGGAGGCACCAACAAAGCCTCTCTCAGAAATGGATTGATTAGTTTTTACCTGTTGGGCCCCTTTTTAAATTAAGCATGGATCCGTACTAACTCAACAGACATCTTGACACAATGCAATCACTTGATATGATTATCATTTTGATATCTTTTGCGCTAGCTAGAGGAATCATCACAGATCTAGTGCCAACTGAGAGGTAGTTAACTGGTACCTATTTTTTTAGGACATCTTGAGTGGATACATGTGGTGACTACAATGTAAAGGATGCAAGGTGATGAAGTCAGTGGAATGATCAACCAACGCTCCAGCTCAGCACCTGACGTGTGCTCTCCACCCTGACACGAAGATGCTCCTGTGGGCTATAAAGCTAAGCTCAATCCAGTGAGCAGACAGAAATGAGTTGATGTAACAAAGCTTTGGAGAAATTGAACTAGACTACTAGAGCCACCATTAGTGTTAGGTATAGCATGGATGCCTTTGAGGCTCCATATTATAGTTCCCAAGCTTGCATGTGAGCCTCTAGGTCGTTAGTAGCTTTAGCTAAGTTTTTTTTTTGGTTCTTTTATCATGTACTATGTTTATTTGGACTTTGCTTAATAAATAATGGTGTTGCATCTATTTTAGCTCGATTTGGTTACGCCTCTAGTTAATGTCTTTTGGATGCAAAATGAATGTGATAGTTATGATGGTATAACTTCAACATATGAAGGTTTTGTTAAGCTAAGTTATGTTCCAAGTCATTAATGGTGTCTATGTGCTAAGTGATGATGTTGGCATAATCTGCAAATTAACCTAAATGTAAGAGAAGTCATGCACCAAAGCTTTAATACCCTTGTCGGGAGCACTAGCCTAAGCATGGACCCTTGATATAAATCAATTCCCTTGACCCACTGAATTGCCTGAATGATGCTTAAATTAGTAACAGAAAGGCTTGCACCCTAGAGAGCATAGAACTAACCCAATAGAGGTTTGTTCTCTTATGACCAGAAGTAATTCCCCAAATAGGCCATGTGCCTATAGACCATCAGCCTAGCCCAGAAACAGTTTACGCCAATGAACCTACCAATATCATTGTTGCAATGACCAAGTCTTATAAAGAATGAGTTATGCCATGGCACAATTAGCCCAATATGGGCCTCGATTCTTTCTCTGTTGCACTTCGAGTGAGTGCATAAGGCTTACACCTTGTGTGAATTAATGCTAGCGCAGTTGAGTGATAAATGTCAAGCGCTATGGAAACATACCTTGTTTTTGCCCAATTGTAATGAGTCGAAACCTAACTTGGGATGACCGATGAATTGTAACCCAATTAAACTATAATATTCCCTGAAAGGCACTCACTTCCTTTGATACAACATGGTGGTTGAGCTCCTCTTCACTATCACAATACTATGTTCCAAACATCTTTCCTTGCAAAACTTCTATAAATAACATGCAAAAAAAATTCCATAATAACATAAGAATAATGAAAGAAGAAAATAATAAAATTATTTATTAAGAACCCATACCTAAAAATGATGACCTACTAAATATTAATTAGACAAACTAAATAATTAACATCTAATATTTACAATTGTTATACTTACTTTAACTAATTAATTTTTTCCTTGATTTTATTTCATTGAATCACCATACATATTGACTACTTTTTCTACTTTCCAAAATCTTTTAACCTAATATAAAAGACTTTGAGTGCATGATCCCATACTCATAACCTTTTTTAACCAATACAATAGTTTGTAAAAAAATATATAAAATAATTATTTGCTTCCTCTTGTATACATATCAAGAAGGGTGGAATGACGTGGCCATGTTGGTATCATATAAGTGTTTTGCTTATACGAAGAGAATAGTTAGTAAGGGGATGTGAAATTTCCTTCATACAATTGATATTAACCATTGCTACAATGAGAGAAGTGAAAAAATGACTGCACTTAAGTCGATGAGGGAAACCAATTTCACCTAGCATATGAAGACAAAGCTGGTCCTTTCAATGAAATGAAGGGAAACCTCTAAAAAGCATCTTATCCCCAATGGGTTTGTCAATTTGAATGATTGTACCTAATAATGCCAAAAAGTCCTTGCCTCATAATGTCACAAGTCTAAAGCAATGATGGTCCATTATGGAAAAGCTAAAAGCATGCAAAGTTTTGTGGTTTCTCTCTCTTTCTTTTTTCCCGGCACATAGACTTGTGCATGGTTTAGTTGCTATGTGTCATTAATCAAATAACGATATAATGATTTATTATATTTTTGGTATATGGTAAATTTTGGATTTTTTTTTTTTTTTTTTTTTAAATAATTTTAATATTATAATATATATGAATTAAAGTTATCTACAATTAATATAAAAAATATGAAGAAAATAATAATATTAATCAAAATAAAAAATTAATGAAAAGACTTATATTATAATATATAAACATCTTAAAATTAATTTTTTTCAACATTTAATTATAAAATATCTAAACTAGTAAATTTTTATAAAAATAAATGATTCCCATGTATCATTTTTCAACACTAGAGGGTCCCATTATCGTGGTGGGTGGAAAAAAAGATTCTATGAGCAATTAAAAACTTGCACATATATAATATACATATAAATTTTAGATTGAGTATTAATATTGAACATTACAAAGAAAGATGTATTGGATAAAGAAAGAAAACTGCATGTATTTTTTTTAAATAATAGAGAAGAGAGACCCTCATTAATACAATAAAAATATACGATAATACATATCTTAATACGTGAAAAGGGATGAAACTAAGATCGTGCCTCAAATAATTTTGACAAAAAAATCCAAAAAAAAATAAGCTATCAAAACACACACCAAAAAATTAATTGACTTAAAAAAACCAATTACCTAAAATTTATATGAATACATGTTGTAGTGCACTACATTAAATATATTTCACATATAAAAGCACCTTGTACCTGATACCATAAATTGGTTTCTTCATTCATTATGACTAGAAAACAACTTACCTTTTACTTTTAGCATATCTGCTCATGAGTTGGCATTACGTAGTTCACCACCTTCCTCATATAGACCAGGAAATGATATGAAACCAAAATCTAATCTATATTTCGTCGTTAGTCCTGAGTGCACTGCATTGTCACATTCAGCAATATTGGACTCTTCACAAAAGTCATTCAACTTTATTTTTTTCAAAAGTATCCGCACAACAACAAACGATGAATGTATGGTAAACATTTATCTATCTCTCTTACAACGATTGTACTGCCTCCTCCTGCGTCGGTGGTGGTTTATGTAACATACTATACGTACGCCTAAGGACTCCAATTCTACTAAACATAGGTTTTAAATAGTGATCTGCAGAGCCAATCTATAACACCATCTGCTGTACAATGGCAGAATGAAATTCTTGGTCTAACAAATTGTGCAGGAATTCTGATTCTCCTCATTCCACACATACCAAACTTCATTAGGAGGAGCCCTAGGAGGATGGTATCTAGGCCACAGGATATCTGATCTGCTTGAACAAGCAGGACATCCACAGTGTTGTGGAGGTGGAGTTGATGAATCATGTGCCATACATGGAGGATAGGTGGGATAATATATAATTTGAGGGTTTGGTTCTGGTTTGTTTGCAGGTTTAGGGGGCTCTTCTTTCTTCTCTTCCTTCTTCTCTTCCTTCTTCTCTTCCTTCTTCTCCTCTTCCTTCTTCTCTTCTTTCTTCTCCTCCTTCTTCTCCTCTTTCTTCTCCTCCTTCTTCTCCTCTTTTTTCTCTTCCTTCTTCTCTTCCTTTTTCTCTTCTTTCTTCTCTTCCTTCTTTTCCTCTTTCTTCTCTTCCTTCTTTTCCTCTTTCTTCTCTTCTTTCTTTGGTTCTTCTTTCTTTGGTGGTGGTGGTGGTGGTGGTCCTGAAGAAACCAGTTGAGCACACCTGAATTTCCTTCTTATTCCATTGACAAGGTCCACTGGATCTGCCTCTCCAACCACAGTGAGAGTTTTTTCCTTCATATTGATGGAAATCATATCTATTCCTGCAATCAAAACATCAAATATTTCAACAAGTTGGGAGGGGGGATTTATAAAAGGATATAATTTAAATGTAGTAGTAGAGGATGAAACACCTTCATTTTCTCTTTGTAAGGTGGTAACCTAATTTTACTCAGACTTCAGCAATTAATTAACTCACATGAAAGAGATGAGCAAAATAGGTTATATTCTCATTCTGATGATGAATTAAGGAGTGTACTCCAAAACTTGCTTACACAATTATATCTGGAAGTAATTCACCCTCCATCATATAAACTGTAGAAATACTCTCCCTTATAAAGTTAAGATTTGTAACTTAGGGTATAACCTGACTGAAGTAAAGGATGAAATTTACCCTGGAAATAAAAACGATGCAACACAGTTTACTTGTAGAATTCTCAAAGAACTAATACATTTTTATTTTATCTGTCGGTGACAATATAATCAAATGTTTTGAAGTTTTCACATCTTCTTGTGAATAATAGCTTATGGATTCCATTTAATCATTAATTCAAGCACAGTAAATCCAGAAGTTATTATTCACGGTATGATCAGGCATTCTAACAATTAGAACTTAAGATCTAAGATCCAAACAAGTTAGAAAAGATTTATAAAATGTATGGCTTAAACAAAGTAGAAGATGACTAAAAATTAGAGGTAAGATAGATCTAAGACCCAACCAAGTGATACGTTTATACCAAGTGGTGGATGAATCAACATTTCCTTTTCTTTTCCTAATCACAATCTGATCAGACATTCCAACAATTAAGATATGAGATCTAAAATCCAAACAAGTGAAAAAGAGAGGATTTGTAAATGGCGTGACATAAAACAAATGAAAGGATATAGCTGCTTCTTTTTATCAGAATTTATATAAACAATGAAAACATAAGGATCTAAAACCCAAACAGCTTATAAAGAAAGGGATTGTACATTTTTGGTATGTCAATATTATCACACATTCCACCAATTATCAAACAAGATGTAAGGCCCAATCAAGTTAGAGAGAAATCGGGGTGTACGTAGAGGATGGCATTCATATCAGGCATTCCACCAATCAACACTTAAAAAAGATCTAAGACCCAAACAAGTTAGAAAAACTGAAGTTTTATACAAAAATTCTCTCAGCGATTCCAACAATTTACAGAGTCTAAGATCCACAAGTTAAGTCACTTTAGGGTGACAATTTTGTCAGATATTTTAGAAAGTAGCAGAAGCCCTAGATCTGAAACACACGTCATTTTCTTTCAATTCTTAAAACCAGACAGTGCACATGATAAGATTAAGTAGGTGTTTATACACATAATTTACCATCTATTCTTGTGACAGATTGCAAGGCAACTCTCTTGCATTTGTAGCAATCCATATCCACCTTCAGAACTGTTACCTGCAAATGTCAGACCACACAAAACCATATGAATATGAGAGTAATTTGTCCTTCACAAGAAAACCAACAAAATTAGAACGAAAATCGAAAACCCTGACTTACATTCACCATTCTGAACAATATTGCAGTCTGCAGTATGTCTCCTTCCGCACAGAGCCCTGCCCTGCCCTGCTCTGCCTGTTTTTGTTATTATAGGGCGGCTGTGAAATGGCTGCAAATTTAAGGCCTTCCTCCAACGTTTATCGGCTAAACATCTCGGTCAAATGACGCACAAATTCCAGATCCCCTACAGCTATGCTACCCAACTTTATGACTGAAAACACAAGGTCCAGATATACGTGGGGTTATAAAATACTATAAAATAACCCATACAACAAACGGAAATGCGAATGCGTACGTGCCACGTAATTTTCCGTCGCACTATAAACCAGTTAATAATAACTCGCGATGGGGCACAAGTGGTCTACAATCTATCGTACAATATAAACCAAAAAATAAAGGGGGGTGGTTCGTAAGGTTTGTGTCCATTCGGTATGGTATATGTGTCCTAAAGATTCTTCAATATTTTACCCAACCATAACTTCAATCAGTTAGGGTTCCTAGTTTTGCTAAACTCTAGGTGAAGCTTCTATGGCCGGTTTCCCTAATATGGATATGGATACAAGTCAGGGTCCTTGATAAAACCTTAAAGTGTGCAAAAAGAGTTGTTTGAGATGTTTGGAATTTGTAAGGTTAAGATTTGAAGTTAAATTATTTGATAGATCTTTATTATTTAATTATAGATTTATGTGATCGGATTATTTACGTGTTATCAGAGTAGTCTGATCGACGTTTTAGAGTCTTTGTCAATTGTACGAAGGCGATATGAAACCTAGGCACCAATTTTACAAAAATAATATGAAATTTGAGTTCTTGGTGGTACGTGCTCATGCCAGTTTCTAGTTTAATGAGACAATGAGAAACTATTATCAAATTAAAATGTGTGAATAAATGATAATAATATTATTTACTCTTAAAAATTAAATTTAAACTTACGACCGTCATATTAATAAAACTTCGAGTATAGAAGATTTGTAACACTCAATGGATATCCTAAGATGTTACTTATACAAATTAAGTGGTCTTATAAGGGTTTGAAGAAGAAAAACATTTTTCAAATAATAGAGTGAAGATTCATAATACTGAACAAGTTTTTTAGAACCATATTATGTGACGAACTAAGTAATCAAATTAATTTCTTCATCTATATCCTATATGAAATGGGAATATCAATTAGGTTTCTAATTTTACTCAATACACTACCTGCGATAATGTGTACCACTGAGGACTTGATAAGCATTCAATGCTTAAAAACTCTGTTGATCTTGAGCATGAGCCCCAAAACAATGATTTCTCTTATCTTTTGAAAGTTCAACAATATTATTAAGATTTGAAGAAGAAAAACATTTTTCAAATGATGAACGGAAAGATTCATAATATTGAACAAATTTTTTAAAACCTATTATATAAAAAACTAAGTAATCAAATTAATTTCTTCATCCATATCCTATATAAAATGGGAATATCAATTAGGTTTCTAATTTTTGCATGCTAGAGAGGGATCGTAACTTCTAACCGGAATAAGAGAGAGAGAAGTCATGCTGGAATTATGGCGATCATGTAGCCACGCCCACCGGATGTTTAACGTAGAAATACATGCACGTACCAAAACAATGTAAAAAATTGGAATTTGAGGGTTTTCCCAAAGCTGTGATGACGTGGACATTCACATGTAAGTACTATGATGACGTGTAACAGTTTGTTGAGCGTTGATTGGGCAACTTGCAGCATTATTATTGGATTCGGTTGCGGAACGCATCAGCTAACCGTTTCATAAAGTTAGCCCGCTACATTAATTTCCTATTTTACTTTATTTTTTATTTTATTTTTTTTCCCCCGCATCATTGAAGTTGTTGAGTGGTCATATCATAAGATCCTTTCAACTACATTTTATTAGGTCATTCAAAATTAAATTATGGGAGTGAAGTTGTTTGGTTTACAAAGAGTTTAATTTGGATTGATTTTTACTGTTAACAAAATTTGACATGCGAAAAGAGATGAGGCTGGGATCGTGCCTCGAGCAATTTTGACGGAATGGATACCCCTTGATCGTTGACTCTTAGCTTAAAATCACAACGTAAAACAATGATTCATCCAAAAAAAAAAAAACTAAATATAAAAAAATGGTATGTATTATCACAAAATTATTAACAATTTTACATCAATTTTAGAAGATCACAAAAATTAGAACAGTTTTTTATTAATTTATAATATATGTGGTATTAAATTAAAGTTTTATTTATAAAATTTATTTTATTTTTTATTAAAGATCATAGCGTAAAACAGTGACTCTTAATTTAAAATCACAATATAAAACTGTTGTCCCCCAAAAATATCACTCATTTTTGGGACAACATTTGAACTATTTTGGTCCTACAGACCAAAATCCTCTCTTCCCCTATCAAAAAATTGTTCTGAGCATTCAGGTTCACTTTTCAAGCTTTCCAAAAATTTACGGACTCTGCAGGCTTGAATCTACGAACTCTGCAGGTAGGCTCAAGTCTACGGACTCTCAAGGTTGGTTTCTACAGACTCTGCAGGAAAGAAATGGGTTCAAAGTTCAACATGGTTCAAGCAACAGTCAACTAATGACATCCCCGTAGACGTCAAATTTAAGGTAAGGGAATATCCGTTGAAATTCAAATAAAGCGCAGAACTCAAAGGAAGAACCAAACGACTAGGTGAAAAGATAGCCCGATAGCTCAAATTGCAGCAGGAAGAGACAAAAGCTGGAGAAACCCGACTGAAGAGAAAAGCCTACAGAAAAGCGCCCGATGAAAAAAGACAAAGTGCAGCGAACGTGACAAGTGTTTGCGTCCGTGTTCCCCTTTTGAGTTGCTCGGGCAAAATGTGTCATGGACTCCATTTTTCGTGAGTTTCTAATGAGTTACATAACAGCGAAACTTGCCACTTGTCAAAGACACAGAAAGGACCCCCCCAAAGACATAGGCAAGAAGGGCTATAAAGAGCAAAGAAGCGCTTAAGCAATGAAGAGACGAGCGAGACCAAAGGATCAGAAATATCTTCGAAAGAGTTATTTCCAGTAGGTGAAACAGTGGATCAAGTAGACTTCTGAGCGCACCAAACTAAGGACATGGCCTGTTTTCTTCCATGAAGTAAAGATGAATGGATGGCTGCGCAAATATCAGAGGGGACAGACCAGATGATCTAGACTCGGGGGAAGACATATGGGATGAAATGGCATGCCATAGTTAAGACAGCGACCATGTTTTCAACGCAGTCCTTTGACAAACCTGAAAATGCATTCAAGGCATTGAATGCACAGCATGGGCCGTTCTATGGAAAACAAGCGCCCAAGTCTTTCTGAGAGTGCTATATATTGTGATCTCTCATTTGTTACAGATGAGATTTTCCCCTTACCAAGAAGTGAAACTCTGCCCATTTTGAAAGGCATTACTAAGACTTTGAGCTCATGTTGTAATTTCATTTTCCTTGTTATTTGAATGAGAAAGCAGGGTTTTCCAGACTTTGTGCTATTCTGACTTGTGTCATCTGGAGGTGTCCTTATTCATTTAATTTGGTAAGCAGAACTAGTGGAGGTGAGCAAGAAGGTGTCCTGAAGGCCCACTGTGGAGAGACTTTGTGCCCCCATAAGTACCTTCAGTGTGTTTGCATTTTCCTTACCTGTGTAAAGAGCCTTGGGACAACTTTGTGCCCCCATTGTTCTTCGTGTCTTTCTCTCTCGGGTTGCTGGTCACTCAGCACCCCTGTTACCGGTTACTTGCTACCAGAAAGAGCCCTGTTGTTTGCAAGAACATGCACTTTTGAAAGAAGAGAAGTGCCTTCTGTTGCCTCACCAGGATTTCTACTATTTAGGAAGGAATCTGGCTCTTCGCTGAAAGTTGCTTCTGAAAGAAGAGAAGCACCTTTCCCATCACCCAGTATTTCTCCTCTGTTTGTTAGCATCATTTCTGAAAGAAGAGAGATGGATGGTTTGTCCTACTCCCTGTGTCTTATTTTCTGCATATATATATATATATATATATATATATATATATATATATATATATATATATATATATATCTCCGCATGTATCTCTTACATATCTATAGGGAACCTCCCCTTGATGAGAGGAGAGATTTGTCCCCTTGTGATGTAGTAACGCTGCACACCTCGCTGACTGATCTCCCTACGCTGTGGTGATAGGAACTATTTTGGTCACCAGTTAGCTGGCCAACAAAATATTCACCCAACAAAAACAACGATTCATCAAAAAAAATATTACAAAATTATTAACAATTTTACATCGATTTTAGAGGATCACAAAAATTATAACAAATTTTAATTAATTGATAATATATAATATTAAATTAAAATTTTATTTATAATATTTAATTTATTTTTTATTAAAAAATGTGTATTACTATTACAAATTTATTTTTAAAATATTAAAATATATAGTTTTATATTATTGATGTGACCCGTGATATTATAATGTATTGTTTTTATTTGTCCCCAAAAACAATGGGTGAAAATGTTAATTATTTTTTATTTAGTTAATGGCTATCGAGACATACTTTACAACTAATTTAACTTTTGACTTTCTTCAAGTCACCGTTACTAACTTTCAAAGAGTGGCAAAAAGTTAAGAAAAATGTTAATTATTTGTTTATTTGGTTAATGGTACATATATTTTATAATTAATATAACTTTTACCTTTTTCTCTGTTATTTTTAGTAATTCCAGTGTAATACAAATTAGTATTGTAAAGTATAAGTTATGTAAGAAAAGATGTGTTTTTTTTTTTTTTTGGTTTGTTTGTTTGTTTTTTTTTTTTTTTTTTTGGGTTTTTGGGTAAAGTAGAGTTTTGTAAAGTGAAATAGTGTAAATCGGAAGTTATATTTTATTCAAAATTTATGATCGTTGATCTCATTTCACTTTTTTTACAAAATGTTAATCAACAATAATTTGATATTTTGGTGGAGGTGATAGTGGAAATTAAGGTAGTGTGTTTCTTCATATAGCAAGGCAATGTGCTATGTGCAAATGAGACATTTTGTTTCACATCGAGCTTGAGCAATGGCAAAGTGGTGGGGAAAGGCAAGGGCATACAAAACACAAAAGTGATGAAATATTTCAAGATGAGTTGGACAATGATAGTGAAGGGTAATAACAAGGTATTTTAGTAGATAGACTCAAAACATCTGAGACAGATACATATGCAAAGTTCAGTGACATATCATATCTGTCAATATAACGTATGATCATTAGACACTCGAATTTAACATACAAAGAACTATGAAAATCTATCTAAATCCAAGAATATCAAAAGAAAAGGAGGAGAGCAATCAACATATAATGGAAAGACTTTACCATCATCTTGCTCCTAAATCTCCCTTCCAACACTCCATTATATCACTTACATGCCAAATTAACAAAGTGAATCCCTGAAATTGGATATGGAATTGTAAAAGTGCTCAAGACTATAATGGTAATGGCTATTTGGGAGATGGTCTTGATAACATAGACACATTCCAACTCTAGATTGCCCCAAATGCTTGGGTCATCTTGTATTTATAAAGGTGTTGGAGAGGAAAATGGAGGGGAAATTTCCCTCTCAAATTTCAAACGGAAGATGGCTCTAGAATGGAGAAAGTTCTAGAGACTGGAATTCTCTAGACTTTCTTTAGGATGTATGTGATTAGAAAGTGGAGGGAATATTTAGGATTTTGACATTTTAAAAATAGGAATATTTGGTGAATGGTTATTATAGGATTTTAGAAATTAATTAATTTAGAAGGTGAAAGGGGTGAGGTTAGTGTTGACCAAATTTGACCCCAAGTCAAATTGGTCACCCCCCTATAAATTCAAACTTGTCATGGTCATGTGATGTAGTCATGTCATGTTTATATGGCCCCTAGAAGTCTTCATATAACCTTGTTAGAATTTTTTAAGGTTAGTTTGGAGAAGTTAGCGTAAAGTCATATTTTGGTCATATAGTGGTCTATGCATGTTATGTAGAGATAAGGCATGGTCAAGTTATGTCATAGGTGATCAAGGGTTTATTAATGTCATTTTATATCTTAAATGTCTTTTTCATAATGTTTTGAAGTGTTTAAGGTTTACTTGTAGTCTTGGAGGTGGTAAATATGCATATAAATGTGACTTTTGGCTAACATTTGTATGTGACAAAGTTCTTTAAGTGCCAAATTCATACCATACACATTCCAAAGAGCTTGGAGTAGTTACGCAACTGTCACATCTATCAACATATCAGAACAAGGTTATATTCTTGATTTTCAACTTCATCTTGAGGAGTCAGAGAAGTTGTACGGACTTGTTGAAGTCATGTGCAAGTAAAAATAACTTCAGAACATCCTTTGGGATTCTACAAGTCAAAACAAATCTTAGAATGAAGTGTTGGACCCCTTATTTCAGTATGTAAGGATTCACATGCAGACACATCAGTACGAGGCATCATTTTGAGTGATGATAACTTTTTGGCATCTTGGCACTAGCTGGAGGAATTAGTGCTAATCTTATGCTAGTTGGCAGATGGCTAACCAATTTCAAGATTTCCAGGGCATCTTCTAGGTTGGGAGATACGTGACGACTACAATGCGAAAGGTACCAGGTGATGGAGCTAGTGAAATGATCACTAAGGCTCTAGCTCGACACCTGACGTATGCACTCCACCTTGGCAAAAATGTTTCTGTAAGGCTATATAAAAAACTCAAACCAATGAAGCAAAGGGATGTGAACTGAATGTAACAAAGCTTTGGAGAAACGAAATTGGTTTTGTATGCATTGCAATACCCACCATTACACTTAGGACTAGCTCGAATGCCATGAAGACTTCATTTGTATACACCCAAGCTCACCTATGAACCTCTAGGTCATAAGATAGATTGAGCAAAACATGTACTCTATTTTAACTATTATGAACTATGTTTAATTAGATCTTTAAGTAATGACAAAGAATGGTTGCCTTAAAACATTGTGTTTGGTTTACACGTCTTTGTATTGATATTTGAATGCAAAATAATCGTAATGTTGTAATTCCAATTCATTTATGTTAAGAATGTTGTTAATAAGCCTTTGGTTTACGATGTTAATGGCATCTTTGTAATAAATGATGATGTCAGTCATACCCTGTGTAATAATGACTATGTATATATGGATCATGTGCCAAATGCTCCTACCCATGCTAAAAGCACGAGCTCAATATGATCATTTCAAGTGGAAGTAGTCATGTGACCCGTTGAAGGTTGATATGATGCTAGGCTAAGTTTAACAAAGGCTTGTGCTTGTATAACTAGGAATAATCCACCTAAAGGCTTGTGCCTAAAGACCACTAGGCTTAGCCCATGAAAGGCTCATGCCTATGAATCTACTTGAAACCTTCTTGGAATTGACTAAGTCTCATAATTAATATCTTCTACCATGGCACAACTGGCCCAACATGGGCCCTAGTTCTTTCTCAAATGTGCTTCAGGTGAGCGCATAAGGCATGTGCCTTATGTGAATTGATGTTGATGTAATCGAGTGTAAAATGTTGAGTGTGGAGGAAATATCCCATGTTTGTGCCTAAGTATAATAAGTCTAGAACCGACTAAGATAACTTTTTGCACCCCTAAATTTTATACAACATTTTGGTTTTGTTGCTGGGAGCCATGTTGAATTTTGTTGTTGTAATGGTGCAGAAGAATGATGTACCAACTCTCCCTCAAAAACATCTAGCGCTGGATGTAACAGGTGGAAGACAACTTTACGCTAATTCATCAAACTTGTAAAGGACAAAAGCTGAGGAAATGGGTTCATAACAACCTATATGATGCTCTATATGAGGCTTTTTTCTGTGAGTTGCCTAAGCATGTTTACCGATGGTTGGCTACATATTCAACCCATAGAAGAAGGAGCTATGGATAGTGTTATGAGTGGATGAAGGAAGTCCTAGATAGGCTTGAGTCTTTGGATGCCACTTGGACTAGAGTAGTGGATAAATGGTGGCAAGGAGCGTTGAATAGCTACATACTCAAGTTCATAGTCTCAACATAATTGTGCCCTAAAGAATTAGAGTAGGAATACTTGAATGACCCTCGAGGCACATTTGTGAAGGAATTTAGTGTAGAGCTCAAGAAGCTAATGGTGGATTACGGCTTTGAAAATGGAAGGCTAAAGTCCTTTC
The DNA here is from genome assembly GCA_037957365.1 of Torreya grandis. Classification (NCBI taxonomy): domain Eukaryota; kingdom Viridiplantae; phylum Streptophyta; class Pinopsida; order Cupressales; family Taxaceae; genus Torreya; species Torreya grandis. The sequence continues at coordinate 1,000,926 of JARHVA010005142.1, forward strand.
ATGTATAAGCAACACAAAGGGGGAAAAGGGGATGTGTAGGTGAAGTGTAATGGAAGGGGACAAATACAGTGACACCCGAGAACTCAGAAGATAGACCTATAACAAGAGATGGTGTAGGCTAATGGAAGATCTGGAACTTGAAAGTGCTAAGAGAACCCATAGTGAGCGGTAAGGGCATGGGGAAGGATCTCTTGAAATGCAATAACACAAGGAAAAGATAAATAATGAAGTGATGGATCAAGCTCGGTATTTGATAGGCGTGGAATCCGTTGGTTTTCTACAAGACATGGTGACTGAAGATACATTTGATGCACCTACCCCCTTTGAACCTATGGCACATGCTTACGTGTTGGATCCCCCACTTAAAGAAAGTACAAAAGTGATCATTGACCCTATTGTCGACATAAATTTTAGACATTTTGTAGACTTGGAGAGTTATTTTGTGATTAAACAAATTATTCCATACAAGGAGGTGAGTGCCACTACATCTAAACTAGTAGGTGCTAGCTCGTCATAACAAAACTTGAGTGCAAGCATACCAACTCAATCAATGTCAATGACACAAAGTCGGTAATAGCCCGTAGGAAGTGGTTTGACACCAAAAGTAAGTAGTACAGTGCCATTGAAATCAATGATGTCGATAGTGATGATAGGACCAATGCTTAACCTAGTTGCTAGAGGTGTTGGAGGACTACCACCAAGATAAATGCCAGGGGGACAAGTGCCTTAGATTCCAGTTACCCCTTGGTAACAAATCTTTTATGAAATGGCCATGCACTTGCCAGAGTATCGTGACATGGAAAATACCACAAAGCATGTGCTGAAATGTGAACTACAGTGGTGTGCATAGGGTATAACCCAATCTGAGTGCAAAACAACCTAGTTTTTGACCACTTTACTGGATCACACCAATACCTGGTACATAAAATTCAATCCTAACCAAGTTATGGTTGATTATGATACCTTAAAGGAGGCATTCCTTAAGGAATTTGACATTACAAAGTTTAAACAATAGAGCATTATTGTACTCAAAGAAATTACCCAAGGACTCTCAGAAAGCATGTGCCTATATGATGCAAGGTTCAAAACTCTCCTTTCCAAACTCCCTTATGACATTCACCCTTCCCATCATGTGTAATGGTTCATTAGAGGGTGGCTAGTGCCATTCTCAAAGAGTGTTTTCCATGAAGACTTTTACAGACCCTCACGAAGTGCTTGAAGTCGCACTCTAAACTGAAGTAGTTGGAAGTGTCGATACTAAGATCAACGCATTTACGAAGGCATTGATTAAGTCTATGGCCTCCCAACTCCAAAAGCTTATCACGAGTTCATCGTAAGATGCTCAAAGTGGATTATGGTGTATCGACTATGAAGTGGAAGGCTATAATAGGAATAATTACCCACGAAGGAATGTGCACACATTATTTCTAAGCTATGAACTTTGTCGAGAGGTGTATGATGTTCACAACTGCCCTTTGTTGCAATGTGCCAACTAGGTTAACACAACCATATGTTTTTAGTTGTGCGATGCCTACACTCATACCACTGCTTATTGTCAGGCAATTGATGAGATGCCTGAGAACATGGAAAGAGGCATAAAGTAGGCCATTGTAGCTGTCAGAGGATAGGCTAACCAAGGAAATGAAGGCTACGACCAACATAATATAGGCTTTAGGATGCAATGAGGTACTAAAGGGTGAGGTGGAAGATGCGGTGGTGGAAGTTTCCCACCCCGCTCATGCTACAAGTGTGGCTTGGTAGATTATTATTAGCACAATTGTCCTACATATCCCACATGTGGGTATTGTTGAGGGTCCCATACGGTTGAAGAGTGCCCTGACTTGTATAGAAAGTTTATCCAAGGTAACCCTGACACACACAAAGGTGCAAGAATGATAAGGCATGAACCAAAGATAGATAAGTGGACCTCAAAGGTGCAACTGTCCCACATAGAGATGATCAAAGTGCAGATGACTACTCGCAGTAAATTCACCATTCAATTTCCAGATGTGCCAATACCTAAGTTACGCTTAGAATATGAGGATAAGGGTCACACTGAACGCATAACACGGCTTGACCCCCAAGCTATGTCGTACCCAAACCTAGTGTGCCAGAAAGATATATTGCAATAGGATATGAGTGTCATCCAAACCCTGCAAGGTTAGCTCCAATTAGCGCAAGACCTAGAAGTGCAAGCTGCTACCTCTTGAAAGAAATAGGATAGCTAAGAAGTGGAGATACAAGAATTAACTAAGATCCTACGCCTCCTATAAATAAAGGGAATACTGCCCTTATTGAAGAACTTGATCCTAGAGCATGCATGATAAAAAGAAGTTGAGGTCATTGTGCCACGCATGGAGAGGGCGCAAGAAGTTTGGCATACACAAAATGTGGAGTACGACCAAGAACTCCTCGTGGATGCCACTATTGATGGATGGTCTATTTGTGTAGACACAAGCACTGAGGTCAAAATCTTGACTAAGAACACTTAGGAAAAAATGGGTAGGCCAGCCTTAAGGCCTTCCCCTTATGTACTTTTCATGTCCAACAAGACCCAGGTGCAGCCTATTGGAATAATAAAGAGTGTAGTTGTAGATATCATGAGCATCAAATTTCATGTTGACTTTGAAGTGATCAAGTTGGCAGAACAAGACAACTACATGATGCTTTTAGGAAGGCCATGGTGCTATGCAAACAACACATATGTGTGCTTCAAGAAGCGCTACATGACATTTGAGAATGGAAAGGAGAGGGTAGTTGTACCTCTCATAGGACCAAGGACCCCCCTATGTCGAGAGTGTGGACCTCGAGGATGAGATCAACCACATATATAACATCACAATGCAAGGCACTGAGACGCTAAACAACAATTATCAAGGAGTGTTTTCCTACGAAGATGGACAATCAACCTCTGACACCACTAACATTGCTTGCGATCATTGGGTCGAGGAAGCATATGAGACCATTGGTCGAAGGTGCCGCTTAGTGCACGTGAAGGTGCCAAAAGCAGTTAAGACGGGCTGGGTCTAGATTGATCGCACTTTTAAAAGTTGGGTACCTTATGGCAAGACAATGGGAAAGAGAGTGTTTCACCTATGTAAGGGCAAACTTGTAGTGCTCCTAAGATATGAAAGGATTAATCTAGTGGAAGACTATGTCTGTGACCTCGAATCATGCATCCCAAAAGAGGTAGATAGAATGGGTGCACTAGTGTATACATTGAAGAGCATTACTGCTCATTGGTGGGCAGCACAAAACCTTGGCTTGCCATCTTGGCAAGATGTTAAGGCAACAATTTGCACTAGATTCGAGAAGAGTAATGAAGCCCTGAACATCTCAGCGGATTATAATGACTCTGAGCTTATATCGCTTGTACTCCTTTACAAAAAAACTTGGACTATCTACGATGAAAATACCCCAAAAAAATCTATAAATGCATGCCTATTATATAATGAACTAAGTCATCAAATTAATTTCTTCATCCATATCCTATATGAAATGGGAATATCAATTAGGTTTCTAATATTACCATTTGGAGCTTAATTTTTTATGTAAGCCTAGAGAGGGATCGTAACTTCTAACCGGAATAAGAGAGAGAGAAGTCATGCTGGAATTATGGCGATCATGTAGCCACGCCCACCGGATGTTTAACGTAGAAATACATGCACGTACCAAAACAATGTAAAAAATTGGAATTTGAGGGTTTTCCCAAAGTTGTGATGACGTGGACACTCACATGTAAGTACTATGATGACGTGTAACAGTTTTTTGAGCGTTGATTGGGCAACTTGCAGTATTATTATTGGATTCGGTTGCGGAACGCATCAACTAACCGTTTCATAAAGGTAGCCCGCTACATTTATTTTATTTTGTTGAGTGGTTATATTATAAGATTCTTTCAAATGATTTTTATTAGGTTAGTCAAAATTAAATTAAATGTGATCGATTGTTGGTTTAATTAATGAAGTTGTTTGGTTTATAAAGAATTTATGAGAGATTATTTTTACTTTTAGTAAAATTTAATATGAGATCATAATCATGCCTCAAACGACTTTAATAAAATGGATACTTTTCAATCCTTAACTCTTAACTTAAAATCACTGCCTAAAACAATAATTCAACAAAAAAAACTAAATACTAAAAATGATAAATAATATTATAAAATTATTGACAATTTTACATTAATTTTTAAAAATCACAATTTTTTAAAATTAATTTATAATATATATGATATTAAATTTAAGTTTTTTTTAAAACTAAAGAGGGGTAAATTTTTTTATTGAAAATGAAACGAGAAACAAAGAAGATTACAAAGCTTTATCCTGGTCAACAAGTTGGACCAGCTTTTGAAAAATATTAAGGGGGAGGACCGAATGGTCCTTAATACTCCAAGTCGGTCCTTGCTCAGAAGCCCATTTAGCCAGACAATCAGCGACTCCATTCCACTCCCGAGGAATATGCACAAAAGACACAGAATCCAAAGAAGTACATAGCTGTAGGATATGTCGAACAACCACAGCCAAATGCCAGTCCGCCATTATCAAGTCACGTTTATTCAATAAATTTGCCACCACTTGCGAGTCAGTCTCACAAATAATTATACGCCAGCCATGATGACAACAGTGTTGCACCGCAACCAAGATAGCCATCGCTTCCATAAGATTTTTAGTATGATGACCCTTGTGGATAGAGAAGAGAAACTGAATATCACCCGAGCTATCACGCCCAACACCCCCTATACCAGCCGCTCCTGGATTTCCCCGAGATGACCCATCAGTATTAATTTTTAGCACTCCAGCTGCCGGAGGAGTCCACTGCCCCACGCGATTGACAGGAACCACCTGCTGTCTAGTGCCGCGTGCCGAGCGGGTGAATGGAGCACAGGGCGTGTCGCTGGGAGCAGGGGAGAGGCATGAGAAAACACCAGCATCAGCCAAATTCAAGCAAACACCCACGTCACATTTAGCTTGGAGGGTTTCGTATAAGGAACTAAGGATTTTCCCCATAGGCGCCTGAGCTCCAAATGCACATCCTGAAAGATTCTCCTGTTTCTCTCCAGCTAAATATGCCACAAGATGAAGGAAGGACCAATGGCCCAAGCAGTTTGAAGAAGCAAAACCTTTGAAGGGGGTGGCCTAACCGATCCCAGAATTCTGCCAAAGAGGAAGCATGCCAGCAAGAGCAACCCCACGCACTCTACCAATGGTGCCAGATCAGTCTAGCAAAAGGACACTGAAAGAAAAGGTGAGTGACATTTTCCTCACTACTGCGGCATAAAACACACATGGACGGCCCTTGGAAGCCCCATTTACAGATATTGTCCCAAGTAAGACACCTGTTGTAAACCAGGATCCAGAGAAAAAAATTGCCTTAGGCCAAGAAAAATGATTCCACACTTTCTTGCACCAAGAGAATTCCCCTTCACCAAACCATTGCTTAGTCAATTCAAGGTACCCAGAAGAAACATAATAGTTCCCCGAAGAAGCACCACCCCAAGCCAAAACATCTCGTTCTTACAAAGAGCTGCAGCTTCTAAAAGCCAAAATCTGGGAGAGCTCCAGCTGATCCTCCAAAGAACCCCTTGCGGCCACTCAGAGGAGCTCTTCCACTGATAGCCAACAACAGAACCCATGCTAAAGGCCTCCTTATAGTGCGCCACCGTGATCCACCCAGCAGAAAGGAAGGAGTCGCATAGAGGCTAAAGGTGAGGATGAGAGGATAAGAGTGGGGGCGACCCATCCCAGGAGTCACTCCAGAAGAGGGCCCCAGTACCACTGTTGCAGATCCAAAAGAGACTGCGCTTCACAAGCTGAGCTCTCTGCTTGAGGGTATCCCAGACCAAAAACCCTCTTCCCACCAGAGGAAGCCTAGAAATATCTGAAGGATCGGCCCCAGGATAGTACTTGTGAGCCAGAATATGGGCCCAGAGATGAGAAGGACTGGAGCACCAGTGCCAATAGAGTTTGGCAGCAAGAGCTTCACTGCTTAAAATGGCCGAATGCAGGCCAAGGCCTCCTTCCTTTTTTGGGTAGCATACAGTATCCCAATTGATAAGGCTCCATTTGGTATTCTGCAAATTACCGCTCCAAAGAAATTGGCACGAAAGAGCATCAAATTCCTTGAGAAAATACACTGGGGCAGCCTGCACCATACTATGGTAAATAGGAAGTGCTTGGATCACCGATTGCAAAAGTGTCACCCTGCCAGCCGTAGTGAGCCACCTGTGAGTCCAATGAGTAACCTTTTGCCTTAGCTTGTCAAGCACATTTTGCCAGAAAAGCCTAGGCTGCCTTCCAACACCAATAGGAATCCCCAAGTAGATCAAAGGAAGAGACTGAGTCTGAAACATCAAGATAGTAGCAATCCTCCGTTGGATAGGCTCCGGAGTGTTGAAGAAAAAAATAGAGGACTTGTGCTCATTTATTTTTTGCCCAAAAGCATCCAAATAAGTGTCAAGGGTGATCCAGAACACTTCAGCTTCACGAATCTGAGCTTTCCCTGCCAAGGCTGTGTCATCAACAAACTGGAGGTGGGTCAACGTAGGTAATCCATTTCCCCAATGCCATCCATGCAGCATATTCTGAGAAGCCCAAGACTTAATAAGTCAGCCAAGCCCCTCTGCCAGAATGATAAACAAATACGGGGAGAGCGGGTCCCCTTGGCGAAGGCCTCTAGAGGTGCCAAAAAGCTTTGAGGGTTCACCATTTATAAGAACTGAGAAGGAGGGTGTAGTAACACAGCTCAGAACCCAGCGAACCCATGCCTGATTGAAACCAAAAGCCAACAAAACTTTATGCAAGAAGCCCCAATTGACTCTATCATACGCCTTAGCCATTTCAAGCTTAATGAACATGGCACGCTCCTGAGAAGACCTCATAGAATGAATAGCCTCAGAGACAATAACCACCACGTCGAGGATTTGTTTGCCAGCAACAAAACCCCCTTGTTCTTCTGAGATAATAGTGGGAAGAACAACTTTAAGCCTCTCTGCCAGGAGCTTAGTAATAATTTTATAGATGACATTACAAAGAGTCATGGGCCTAAAGAAATCCAACTGATTAGCCTGTTCCTTCTTAGGAATTAGGATTAAAAAGGTAGCATTCAAAGCCCAGAGCATTTCTTTGTTGGAATAAGACTCCTACACCACATCCAAGAGGTCATGATTGATTATATCCCAAAACTCCTGAAAGAATTCTACTGGGAAACCATCCGGTCCCGGAGCTTTGCTTCTACGCAAGCTAAAGACCACCCCCTCCAATTCGGACATACTAATAGGCTGCATAAGGGACTCATTCATTTTCGGTGCCACCACAGAGGGTATACAAGATAAAACAGTATTTTCAGCAAGCTCAGCTGGAGGCAAGTCGTCTGAAAAAAGAGCAGAATAATATTGAACAGCTTCTCTAGATATGGCTTGAGAGGAGGATAGCCGTGTCCCATTCGATGTAACAAGAGAGGAAATAAAATTCCTATTGCGCTGTCCCTGCACCAACCTGTGGAAGAAAGCAGTGTTTCTATCCCCTTCTTGAAGCCAGTCTAATCGAGCCTTCTGCTTCCAATAAGTTTCTTCTCAAAGTTCCCATTCAGCTAGATCAGTAGAAGCTTGAGATTTAGCATTGCGGAGAGCCTCAGACAAACCAAGATCCCGAATCTGCCTAGTAACCATATCCAAATGGTCTTGAGCTCCCTTCTTCATAGAGTGAAGATTACCAAAACAATTTCTGTTCTAGTACTGCAGTTTTCTTTTAATATACTGAAGTTTTTTAGCAAAGGAAAACATAGCAGTGCCAATGGCCGGGCCTCCCTATCCCCACCAGTGCGTAATTAGATCATGGAGAGAGGAGTCGCACAACCACATCAACTAAAACTTAAAAGGAGGCCTCTTCGGAGCATCAATATAACTAGTAGAGAGCTTGATAGGCCAGTGGTCAGAGCCTCTCCAATCAGGAATTTCAGACGCAAGAGAGAGAGAGAGAGCTAGAACACCAAAAGCAAGAAACTAGGAACCTATCCAGGCATTCAGAAATGGCAGCATTACTAGTCCTTCTGTTGTTTCAAGTAAAGAGTCCGTTGAGCGGTTTCACATTAGAGAGGTGTAGAAGATCAATTTTATTTACAAAATTTAATTTTTTTTTTGAAAAAATGTGTATTGTTATTTACAAATTTAATTTAGTTGATAAATTTTCAATTTAATAATATTAAAATACATATTTTTATGTTGTTGATGGTGACCCGTATAATGTGTTGTTTTTATTTGTCCCCTTAAACAATTGGTGAAAAAGTTAATTATTGTTTATTTTGTTAATGGTAATCGCAACATACTTTACAACTACTTTACAACTAATATAACTTTTTGACTTTCTTCAAGTCACCTTTACTAACTTTTAAAGAGTGGCAAAAAGTTAGGAGAAATGTTAATTATTTGTTTATTTGGTTAATGGTACATATATTTTATAATTAATATAATTTTTATTTTTTTCTGTTATTTTTAGTAATTTTAGTGTAATATAAATTAGTATTTTAAAGGTATAAGTTATGTAAGAAGAGATGTAATTTTTTGGATAAAGTGGGGTTTTGTAAAGTGAAATAGTGTAAATCAAACGTTACATCCCACTCGAAATTCATGACTGTTGACCTTGTTTCACTTTTGTTTACATAACATTAATCAACAATAATTTGATATTTGGGTAGAGGTGATAGTGGAAAATAAGGTGGTATGTTCCTTCATATAGCAAGGCAATGTGCTATGTACGAAGGAAATGTTTATTGCATATTGAGCTTGAGCAATGGCAAAGTGGTGGGGAAGGGCAAGGGCATACAAAACATAAAAGCGATGAAATATTTCAAGATGATTTGGATAATGATGGTGAGGGATAATGACACTATATTTTAGTAGATAGACTCAAAACATCCCAAATAGATACACATGCAAACTTCAATGACATATCATATTTGTCAATATAATGTATGATCATTGGACACTCGAATTTAACATACAAAGACCTATAAAAATCTATCCAAATCAAAGAATTATCAAAAGAAAAGGAGAAGGAGAGCAATCATCGTATAATGGAAAGATTTTACCTTCATCTTGCTCCTAAATCTCCCTTCCAAGACTATGTAATATCGCTTAAAAGTTCAATCAGCAAAGTGAATGCCTAAAATTAGATATGGGATTGCAAATGTGCTCAAGACTATGATGGCAATGGCTACTTGGAAGATGATCTTGACAACATAGACACATTCCAACTCTAGATTGCCCCAAATGCTTGGGTCATCTTGTATCTATAAAGGTGTTGGAGAGGAAAATGGATGGGAAAATTCCCTCTCAAATTGCAAAAGGAAGATGGCTCTAGAATGAAGAAAGTTCTAGAGATTCGAATTCTCTAAACTTTCTTTGGGATGCATGTGATTAGAAAGTGGAGGGAATATTTAAGATTTTGACATTTTAAAAATAGGAATATTTGGTGAATGGTTATTATAGGATTTTAGAAATTAATTAATTTAGAAGGTAAGAGGGGTGGGGTTACCAAATTTGACCCCAAGTCAAATTGGTCACCCCCCTATAAAATCAAACTTGTCATGGTCTTGTGATGTGGTCATGTCATGTTTATATGACCCCTAGAATTCTTCATATAACCTTGTTAGCATTTTTTAAGGTTAGTTTGGAGAAGTTGAGGTAAAGTCATATTTTGGTCTTATAGTAGTCTAGGCATGTCATGTAGAGATAAGGCATGGTCAAGTTATGTCATAGGTGATTACGGATTTATTAATGTCATTTAATGTCTTAAATATCTTTTTCATGATGTTTTAAAGTGTTTAAGGTTCACTTGTAGTTTTGGAGGTGGTAAATATGCATATAAATGTGATTTTTGGCTAACATTTCTATGTGACAAAGTTCTTTAAGTGCCAAATTCATACCATACAAATTCCAAAGAGCTTGGAGCGATTACTCAACTACACACCTATTATCATATTGAAACAAAGTTATATTCTTGATTTTCAATGCCATCTTGAGGAGTTAGAGAAGTTGTACAAACTTATATAAGTCAAGTGCAAGTGAAAACAACTTCATAACGTCTTTTGGGCTTTTACAAGTCAAAAAAAATCTTGGAATGAAGTTTGAACTCTCATAGTCACAAAAAATCACTTCTCTCCCCCATCGCTCCATTCAAAAGCTAGTGAAGATAAATTTCAATCAAATGGTATAGGTCGTACAGGTAGAGTTGGTCGCTGATATTTTGACCAAAGTTTGGGACCCTTATGGGCTTCTAATTTTTGGCATGAAAAATGGTTCTAGTACATAGTTTGAAGTGGTTGGTAACTTTTATATGTTGAAGAGGTTCTCCAAGTGGTCTAGTGCATATGAGTGGTTATTCATGGTCTTCTAATATCTTTTCAACCCATCAGTGGCTTCTTGATCACTCATTTATTTCATACAAGTCTCAAATTGGTTACATCTCCATTCACCATCTTCGATTGTGTTTTGTGTGTTTTTGTATAACAGGGTGATTTTGATGTGTTTTTCAAAGTATATTGAGGTTTTGTTTTCATGTTATATATTTTGATGCAATGAAGGTGATGGTCTTTGAGTCATAACATTCATTTGCAGTTTTCAAAGCTCCCATACACAATGTTGCAGTCCTCATTTTCAATAGGCTTGTAGGTCTTCAACTTTGAGAAAATCCATGTTTTCAATGTGTTTTAAGGTTATATATGCATGAAAACAAGGTTATGGATTAAAATTATAAACATTCATGGACTAACAAAGGTCTCAAAACACCTAAAGTCACATAAGTTGACAAACAAGCTAGTAGCCTAAGAATAGTCACCTACATGATTCTATATGTGTAGACAGTGAAAACCAAGTTTTGAAGACCCTGAGGAGGAAAATGGATATGTAATGAAATGAAGAAAGACATCTCTTAATATAGGACTAACCACTATGAGATAACATGATGTAGTGAGAAAATTCCATTCAAGACCACTACACTCAGAGTTCTCAAAAGGCAGTCACAAAATACATATTTACATCTAGTTGAAGTTTTGGATTTAAATGGAGGTGTTCATAAGATTGGAGTCCTCAGTGTATTAATAAGACCTTAAGACATAAATAATATAAAAATAGAGTCTTTGGAAAGGTTTGGAGGTTGATCTTAGAGAAGTAGAATTCCTTGCATACAGTCAAACTGTCATAATGACACCTATTGTCAGCCTAGTGAAGAATTAGTCTTAAGATGGAAATGTTGAGGAGAGTACTAAGTTTTCAAGGCTTTGAGAAGATACTCAACTATATAAATATCCATTCAATAGTTTTAAGATGGTTTCAATGTTAAACAAGGCCCCTAGAATACCCATATTGTAGACCATCTCAAATGGATGCATACACGCAAATAATCACTCGTAAGTCTATATAAGGAACTCAAGATCCCTAAAAAACAAAGATAATGGTTTGTATATTTTTTTAAGGATATAAGGAAACTTAGATTATCAATAAAAAGGAGTTATAAGTCTTGAGTTAGAGCAGAGGAAGAAACCAAATAAGGATCACAGTCCTAAGTGGTTATACACAGTCCTCACGCAAGCTTGCCTACTCTTGAGATATTCGTGTTTGTTTGAAAAGAGAGTGATATATTGTTTGAAGAAATTTGAGTTTGGTTTTGAGGATATTATTGGGGTTCCCAAGTCATTGAGGACAAGGATTTCTAAACAGGGGTCACAAAGGCCTAAACTACATACACATAGTTCGAGCATAAGTCTACTCAGTCTAGGCTAGTGAGGTTGTTTGTTTGAAGAAGTTTGAAGAATGAAAAGAGTTCTTGAGGAGATTAAGGTAATGTAATTATATTTTATTGTCATGAAAATATCCCATCATTTACCTCAGACTCAAGAAACACTGAAGGAAACCCCTGCATAGACAGTTACCTACACACAGTCCTGCATTGCTAAGAAAAGTTGTTTGTTTGAAGGGTCTTCTGATCTATGAGAAAGTCTGGGGGTAAGTTAAGGTGAATTAAATGGTGATAAATTTACTCTACAGGAATCATCAGGCTCAATAATAAAGTGACAAATAGTTTGACATCCCTATTCAACCTAACACAGGCCTCATATTTGCACATACAATCTTGCCTCACCAAGAAAGCTTGTTATTTGAGAGATAATATGGATATTAAAAGCACATGAGGGAAAGAAAGTGTTGTAATATTATTTTATGATGATGAACATTATCTCATCAAACCTTCAAACTCAGACAACAACTTAGCATACCCTGTATAGTCCTAAGTGCATATTTAGGGTTACACAGGGCAGACAATCCTAAGAGGTGATGAAGTGGAGTTGAGTGGAAAATTTTATGGCCCTGAAGGGATGTTTAATAATATATACAAACCTTTCATAATGTCTTGGACCTCCAATAATTAATAAAATAGAGAAGCACAATTAGTTAGGGTATGATTGGCAGTTTATCTGAAGAACCCTAGGCCTAAAGCAAATAAGATGGTCATAGCCATAATGTAGGATTGTGAACAAATAACCATTGGAAAAATTTAGGAGGAATTTAATAAACCCAATTTAGGCCATTGGAGCTCAGTGCAAACTCAAAAAAATTCTCACTAACCCAATTTGGTATCAGATCTCACAGAATGCCCATTTTCAATTCGAGAGGTTATTTTATTTTACTTGGTATGCAACACACATGTTTCATGTCACCTTGGGATCCTAGGATAAGTTGAATACCTTAGTTCACTTAAATTTTTTGGAATTGGTAGAAGGATTCAAGCCCCAATATTTATGAATCATCCTTAAGAAGTTGAAGCACTTTTAGGCTACCTAGGAGAGCCATAAGGACCAAATGAGAGAGAAATAAGATTTCATGTCTCCATATGAACATGAAAAACTTCCAAATGACCCATAAAATATTCATAACTCATATGAGAATCATCCCATGCCATTGGTTAGTACATTATTATATGGATTAGGGTTAAAAAGATTGATTTTTATTATCTTGTAGGTTTGTACAATGAGTCAGGACTTGAAAATTGGTAAGAAGAACAAGGAGGAGGTATTATAACTAAATCACACACTTTTTTGGGGTTTTGAATGTGTGAGGATCCTGTATAAACATTTTTCACTCTCTTGGTAGAGAGGTCTAATTGAGGACTAGTTAGGAGAGATAAAGGGAAAAAAGAGATATCTCCACTCACTCTCAGAGAATGAAATTGAACATGGAATTATAAGCCCATACTGGGTACTATAATATTTCATCAGATTCTCACCATCCACTATAATTTTCTCCACACAAGGAGGTTTGCATCATTTTAGGGTTATAAGGATTTAGGCCTAATTGAGGCTTTTGGTAGAGAATAACTTCTTGGGGCTAGTTTGAGACCTAAAAATAGATATTTATAGGTCCAATACAATGTGAATAAGCCATCCATAAAAATTGGATGAGATAAAAAAGATAAATCTAAGTTTTGACACTCATGTGCAAAATAGGCCTAAGGAGATGAAGAGTCCTCTAGACACCTTGCAAGAAAAAGAGGCTTTTTATTGGTGTAAACAAGGGACCCTAGATATTTTTGATATACCATGAGGTACATGGAAACTAAACTCTATGTTCACCATAATGTTTAACCCTTTTAACTTAATAGGTCTTAAACCAATTGAATGAAACTAATGAAATTGAAATGTTGGTATGTACTATTATGATATGAAAATACATAAATCTATACTAAACTATAGAATTCACTAAAATCAAGAACTTACTAAAAATAGTAAATTAAGCTAGGGTTAGAGAGTGTCCTTAAAAATAATAATAGATTTGATTGTAAGAAAAAATTAAGTGCAAATTATGTTAAATAAACCTACAGATAGGGTTATACTAAAAATCATGATTTACAGTTTGCTAGGACAAGTCCATGAAGGTGGACAATGACACACTACGACCTTGTTTGGTTATTACGACGATGTCCTAGTTGACTATATTCTATAATTTTTGATGTGGGCCTTTGCAACTGCTTCTAAGGAGTGGTTGAAGATCTATGTATGCCGTTATGTTATGTAGAAAATCTATAAATATCAAAACCTTTGTCTTTCACATGTACTAGACATTAATTAGATAAAGGGGGGAATGGGTTAGTAAGACTAGTTGAGTTGGCCTTATAAATCCTTTGTAATTGAGTGTTGCCTATATAGCCCAAATGAGCCTCATGTCGATGTAGTTCTCCCTCCTATAGTGATAGTGTGATCTATGATGATGTAACTAAAATGCTTTAGCTGGATGATTAATTGAAATATTTGACAATAAAAGCCCTTGACCTGAAAGAAAACACTCTTTAGACTTGGATATTAACTGTTAGAATGCTACGTAGTTTAAATAGGATAAAATAGTACTCTTTTACTCAGTGTGTAATGTTTTTTATAGAGAGATTCAATGGAAGTAGAATGAGTATCCTTGATGTGATTTTATAGGAGAATATTTATAATAATTTCTTTAATTGACTTGATAAAATACACTTGAGATCCATTGTGTAATGTCTTAATTCAAAAAAGTGACTATTGGAGTGCTAGAGACAAGGTCACACTATTGGACAAGGCCGCAGTGTAGCCCTATCTGGATATCATAGACTTGTCCTAGAAGACCAAACACTATTGGGATAGGTTTGACAAAAACATGTAGGCTGAATAGGGATGAATGTATGTCCTTATTTCAATTACATTCATCCCTATTCAACCCACAAGTTTTTGTCAAACCTATCCGAATAGTGTTTGGTCTTCTAGGACAAGTCTATGATATATAGACAGGGCTACACTGTGGCCTTGTCCAATAGTGTGACCTTGTCTCTAGCACTCCAATAGTCACTTTTTTGGATTAAGACATGATATTTATAGTGTTTTCAAGATAGTGAAGTCTCTCTTATAGATTACAAATTAGAGAAAAGGTGAATAGACCAAGTAAGGGTAAATATGTCAAGAATAAATATTATCAAGCGCTTAATGATTAATTTTATGTGTCTATAGTTTCCCCCTATAGAGATAATGGTGGATTTGGAATTTGTGTGGCATATACTATGCATTCCTCTTATAGGTTAAACAGTATTAATGCAGGATGTCCCATGAATTGGAAGAGACTCAACAATGGGTTACTACACAAGGGGTTAACAGGGTCTAGTCAATGTAGATAAAAATTTATGTCTTAAGTGGAGTTGCGTCATTTTTTCAATCACCTTGACATTTTAGTGTGCTTGTTTGAATCTCTGTGAATTATAATAATCAACCAATTTTTAACACTAAATCGACATCTTATTAAATTCTAGTGGAAATTTTCTTGAAACAATATTTTGGATTTGAAAACTATTAATTTTTGAAGTACATATAATAATGAGTTCATGATATATAGGAGAATAATTTAAAATGTGACAGAACTATGTTAGAAAAGTATAACACACCGCAACGTTTCAGGGCATTATGCTAGGCCTATCATTAGGAGGAATAATGATGAAGGACAATATAATAATCCATAAATACCAATCCCATGGTAAAAATGTATGAGATCAGCTAACGAGGATGGAGGAAATTAGTGTTATTATTTTTTAAAAACCATGTAATAGGTTTTCAATTAGCATTTAATCTCCAACCATCATCCTGATTTAGATTAAAAGGATTTTTCTCAATCTCAATAGCCTCACGAACCCATCTTCTCAAAAAATAAACTTCTTTAGATATAAATTTCACTTCATTCATGCAAATGTGATGATCAATATTATGTGAATGTTCCACAATGGCAGATTTTTGGAACCGGTTATGAGTAAGATCAACACAGTGCTCTTTGAGTCTAACTTGAATCAAATGACCAGATTCTCCAATATAAACTTTGCCACAAATACAGGGAATAAAATAAATTCCTTTGTGAAAAATAGGATTAGAGACATCCTTATAGTCTTGTCCAACATATTGCCAATTGTGATGAGAGGAGAGAAAGACACCTTAATGTTCCTTTTCCTAGCAAGGTTATTTAAAATTTAGTATATTTAAATAAAATAACTATAAGTATTTAAACATGATGATGAGAGTATTGGCAAGGTTACTCTCCCTTATATTAAAGGTACTTTTGATTTTCTAGCTAAAATTCTCAGGAAAAGGAACATTAAGGTGTCTTTCTCTCCTCTCATCACAATGAGCAATATGTTGGACAAGACTAAAGACGTCTCTAATCCTATTTTTCACAAATGAATTTATTTTATTCCCCATAGCTATGGCAAAGTTTATATTGGTGAATCTGGTCATTCGATTCAAGTTAGACTCAAAGAACACTATGCTGATCTTGCTCATAACCGGTTCCAGAAATTTGCCATTGCAAAGCATTCACATAATACTGGTCATCATATTTGCATGAATGAAGCAAAAGTTATTTCTAAAGAAGATTATTTTTTGAGAAGACAGGTTCGTGAGGCTATTGAGATTGAGAAAAATCCTTTTAATCTAAATCGGGATGATGGTTGGAGATTAAATGCTAATTGGAAACCTATTACATGGTTTACAAAAAATAATATCACTAATTTCCTCCATCCTCCTTAGCTGACCTCATACATTTTTACTTTGGTACTAGTATTTATGGATTATTATATTGTCCTTCTTTATCATTATTTCTCCTGATGATAGGCCCAACATAATGGCCTGAAACGTTGAGGTGTTTTATACTTTTCTAATGCAGTTCCATCACATTTTTTTTACATATAACAATTTAAAAATATAATAATTTAAAATTTTAAAATATTCCTGATAGTAAAAACAAATTTAAGTAATTTAAATAATTATATAATATTTATCAAAATATAATTACTTTTCCTGGGCATCTTATAAAATCTGTGTATGACATTTACATAACATTTGATAGTAAGAGTGCATGATACTCGATGTCTATATTCATTTATTATGAGATAAGATGGCAGATCATCATTGGAATCGGATAGATGCCCATCATCTTCATGCCCACCTAACCCTAAAGGAATAATCTCATCTATGATTTTTGGGGGCCTCCTGTCGGTGCAAATTATAAACACGAGAATGAAGATGAGGAAATTATGATGAAGGCACACAAGACTTGGAACTACTATTAAACAATAAGTTTAAAAACCAATAAATTTAAAATTTATTATATTTAAATAAAATGACAATAAGTATTTAAAAAATTACATATGTCACTTCCTCAAAGTAGTTCATGGTCAACGGGTTACAACGTGTTGCTTTATTTCATCACTATACAGTTCCACATATGTAGTAGAAATGTTATCAAAACTAAAATAAATTTTATAAACAAATATAAATGATATAAAGTAATAAATAAATTTATTTTAAAAATTGTTATACATGTGGGCCAATATCATATCCCTTGTAGACCATCGATACTTTTGAAAGATGAGGTATTCTTCTACTTATCGATGTGCGAATGATTGATAGGGCTGTGAGGAGGTGTACAACTCCTCTATATCTCAACATGCAAATGACTAACAAGGTTATGAGGAGGTGTATAAATCTTCCTCTATATCTTGATGTATGAATGACTAAAGAGACTTAAGGGGTTATATAACTCCTTTATATCTTGTTTTGGAGTTGCACAAACATTTGAGCCATTATAAACATCAATGTGTAATGCCCTTTCAAAAAAATTGAAGGTGGGTTGAAAGATTACAATTTTTGATGTCTTTAATATTAGGAAGAATCAATTTGGGTAAATTGCAAGAATTAATAAGGGTATTAAGAAAATTTAGACAATTTAATGAAATAATGGAAATTAAGGATATTTGAAGAAATTTGGGGAAATTAAGTGAAATTGGAGAAATTCATCAAGTCGGTTGTAGTCCAACAGTGAAGATGTGGTGTAAAAGGTGTTGCCTAGTCATCCACTAAGGTACAAATCCCAAGAGATATAAAAAAAGGGATGAGGTTGGGATTGTGCCATAGACAAATTTGGTAGAATGGATACCCCTTAGTTTTGACACTACGTCGAAGAAGTATTATGTACACTTAATCTTGTAAAAGCAAGGTTTCAATAAAAAAAAATTCAAGAGATTTAGAAAAAATTGAAGAAATTGACAATAATAGTAAAAGGAATTAGAGAAATTGGAAAAATTAATAAAATAATTAAGACAATTTAGATAAATTCAATAAATTTGAAAGATTAATAAGGGAATTGGGATAATTTAAATAAATTCAAAAAATTTGAAAAAATAGCAAGTGATCATGTTAATTTAGGAAATTAGAGACATTAATATGATAATTAAATTAATTTTAAAAAATTGAATAAATTAGTAAGAAATTAGGTCAATGTACAAATAAGGAGAAAAATAGCTTGTATATTAAAAAATCATAATTATAAATTGTAAGAATTAATAAGAAAATTAATAAATTTTATGAAATTCATTGAAATAGTGAAAATTGGGGATATTTCTCAATCTCAATAGCCTCACGAACCTGTCTTCTCAAAAAATAATCTTCTTTAAATATAATTTTTGCTTCATTCATGCAAATGTGATGATCAATATTATGAGAAAAATAGCTTATATATTTAAAAAACATAATTATAAATTGTAAGAATTAATAAGAATATTAATAAATTTGATTAAATTCATTGAAATAGTGAAAATTGGGGATATTTAGAGAAATTGGGTGAAATTGGAGAGATTTGCAGAAATTGAAGAAATTGAGAAATAAACCTCCACCTTTGTTAAGCCATTATGTTCACGTCACATGTAAAATCCAAATGAGTCACAAGCTCGTTAATTAAAATTTCCAACCACTAAAGTCTATATTCAGTTTAATATTGATTTCGTACAAACAACGTAACTAAAATTAAATTGATAAATCAAACACATGCATTATTGCAACTTAACTTTCACAGCTGTCAATATTGTCAATATTCTGTGGGAACAAATGACAAACATGATAATCTCTAAGATGGAGATAAAGAGACAAATTCAATAGTTTTAAAAAATACATGAAATATTCTTGTGAAATAATCGTGAGGACAACAATAAGTTAAGGCACGAGTTTTGAAGGATTTCGTTCTAATAATCTTGTGTTTTACCTTTTACATGGAGATAAGTTCTTCAAGACAACATTTTTATTGAATTTAGTACAATTTCATTTATTTTTGTTGTGATTTTTCAAGTCCTGATTATGATATACAAATAGTTATTTATTTAATTGATTTTTTTCAATAACAAGATTAAGCATTCAAATCTTTAATATAAACTAGTATAACACAGGATTTATTTAAGCTGATATGTTAAAGTTTCTGCTCTGCTAAGTCTTGTAGATATTGAAATGGACAAAATTTTTCCAAATAATATTTCAATCAATACATTAGATTTAACTAACAGAGAGGTAAATAAAGATATTAGAGACGAGATTTATAGAATTGTTTTGATAATTTAGTGCATGATGGCCAAATGACACAATGCACAAATAAATAAGTGATACAAGAGAGGTCTATATAAACACAACTATATAAACACAACTAGCATACATATTTAAGATAAATCTATGTAAAATACACGAAACACGTATATTGTATTGAATTGTGAGTGTCTCGAGAATGATATTTATAGATGTGTTTTACATTTATTTAAAGTAAAAGAATATTCATTATTCATAAAAAAATTTAATATAAATATTTAATGCAATTTTAAAATATTTAATTATTACGATATCTGTAATAAAAAATATATATTTGATTATTTGTATATTATTTATCATGAGGTGGTAATATTTTTATAATGATTTATTCCTACTATAAATTTATTGTTATAATTATTTATAAATATAATATCTTAAAATCTATATATTACTTATAAATTAATTATGATTATATGCATATTATTTATTTATTTATTATTATGTGATGATATTTTTTAAAATAATTTATTTTTAAAATATCATTGTTAAATCTATATATTACCTATAATTTAATTATGATTATTTATATGTTATTTATTTATTTATCAATCATGATGTGGTAATATTTTTTATATTTTACAATTTCGCAACTAAAAAGGGGGTAAAAATTTATTAAAACAAGCCCAAAAACGGGAAATTACATATTCATATCCTGCTCCAGAAGATGAGCAAGAGTCGGGTATAAAGCCTCAGGAAGCCCCTGCTGGTTGTAAATAGCCCAATCCGGCCCATGATCCGTGGCCCATTTTGCAAGACGGTCCGCCACACTGTTCCACTCCCGTGGAATATGCTTAAAAGAAATCAACTCGAAAGACGCGCTAATCTGATGAATCTGCTTAATGATCCAGGCCAGCTTCCAATCCACACTGTCTAAATTGCCATTATTAATCAAATTAACAACCACTTGCGAGTCAGACTCGCAGATAATACGGAGCCATCCCTGATGACAACTCGTTTTCAGCGCTTCCAGGATGGCCAACGCCTCCATGCAATTGTTTGTTTGATGTCCTTGGTAAACAGAGAACAAGAAACACACAGCACCAGTTTTATCTCTCCCAACGGCACCAATGCCAGCAATACCCGGGTTCCCTCTAGCCGACCCATCCACATTGATTTTCATAACACCCTCCACGGGTGGCGTCCATTTACCCAGCCTGCAGATTGGACGCATCCTCTGCCTACCACAATGCAGGGGCCGCGCTTTTCCACAGGGAGGCGTCCCCAAAGGCGTGCAGGGAGAGAGACGCGCCAGCACCAAGGCGTCCTTCTGCTCCAAATCATCCCATTGGCCGCCATTCACCTGGAGTGTTTCTTGGAGGGCGCTAAGCACTCTAGACCAAACCTCTCTGAAATTCAAACTGCGCTCTTGGAAGATTCTCCTGTTTCTTTCAATCCAGAGGTGCCAGAGGATGAAAGTTGGACCCACATTCCAGGCATTCTGCAGAATTTGCGCCCTGCTGGGAGGCTTATCCTGGCGCTGCCAGAACTCAATCACAGACGTAGCATGCCAACACGGGCATCCCCAGGCGTCCCACCACAGGTGCCATAAATTTCTGGCGAAAATGCTTTGAAAAAAGATATGTTCCCCATCCTCTTCGTTGTCTCTGCAAAACACACAAACAGAGGGTCCTTGAAATCCTCTTTTTAAGAGATTGTCCCAGGTAAGGCAGCGCCTGTAGGTGAGAGTCCATAAGAAAAAATTACATTTCGGCCAAGCAGTCGAATTCCATATTTTCTTGCTCCACAGAAATTCAGTATCACCATAATGTCTCTTAGTCAGCGCCTGATACCCAGAAGAGACCAAATAATGACCGCTGGAATCACCACCCCAAGCCAGAATGTCCCTCTCTCTTAAAGAACTACAACCCCTGTTATCAAGAATGTGGGCTAAAAACTGCCTATCCTCCAGAGTCCCACCAGCAGGCCATGCATCCTCCTTCTTCCAATGATAAAAAATGGCAGTCCCCACCTGGTATGCTTTCTTATAATGCTCAACAGTACTCCATCCCGCATTTCTAAACACATCACATAGGTCCTGTAAGTGCGGGTGGGAGACAAGGATAGGGGGAGCGCCATTCCAAGAATCATCCCAAAAAAGCGTGTCAGCACCATTATTGCAAATCCAAAAAAGACTGGACTGCACTAAGGGAGCGCCAAGCTTGAGGGTGTTCCACACCATGGAGCCTCTTCCCTCAACAGCGAACCTGGGGATCTCCACCGGATTAGCACCCAGAAAGTACTTCAAAGTCAAGATACGGGCCCAAAGGTGGGATTGGTTGGTGCACCACCGCCAGTAGAGCTTAGCCGCAAGAGCTTGGCTAGCCAAGATAGCCGATCTAAGCCCCAGCCCTCCCTCCCTTTTAGGCCTACAAACAGTGACCCAATTAACCAGGCTCCATTTAGAATTTCAGAGATTGCCGCTCCAAAGAAATTGCCGTGAGAGGGCATCATACTCACGAAGAAAATACATCGGAGTAGCTTGGACCATGCTCCGGTAAATAGGCAGAGCTTGAATAACCGCCTGGAGAAGAGTCACCCTCCCCGCCGTAGTGAGCCACCTATGGGTCCAATGGTTGATGCGCTGCCTTAATTTATCCAGAATGTTCTGCCAAAAGAGCCTGGGCTGCCTACCAATCACAATGGGAACCCCCAGATAAGTCACCGGGAGAGGTTGTGATTGGAATCTAAGAATAGCACCAATCCTGTGCTGAATAGCATCAGGAGTATTAAAGAAATAAATGGAGGATTTATGTTCATTAAGCATCTGTCCTGAAGCCACAAGATAAGTATCCAAAGCATTCCGAAAAGCATGCGCCTCCTGAATCCTGGCTTTTCCAGCAACAATGGTGTCATCCACAAATTGGAGGTGAGTCAATTTGGCAGCCCCATTGCCCCATTGCCATCCCTGAATCTGGTTCTGTGCCGCCCGGGTCTTAATGAGCCGACCCAGCCCCTCAGCCAAAATAATAAACAGGTAGGGAGATAGAGGGTCCCCTTGACGGAGACCTCTAGAAGCCCCAAACAATCTAGAAGGCGCCCCATTAATGAGGACAGAGTAAGACGGCGTGGTAACATAGCTCATAACCCAATTGATCCAATCCTGGCTAAAGCCAAAAGCGAGAAAAATTTTCCTCATAAAATTCCAATCAACCCTGTCATACGCCTTAGCCAGGTCCAGCTTAATGAACATAGCTCTCTCCTGGGACAAACTCATCGAATGGATAGCTTCCGAAGCTATCACCACCCCATCCAAAATCTGCCTGCCAGCCACAAAGCCCCCCTGGTCCTCGGAAATGATCTTAGGCAGCCATCCTTTGAGTCTCTCAGCAATAAGCTTGGTGATAATTTTGTACACCATGTTGCAAAGTGCAATGGGCTGAAAATGATCGAATTGGTTTGCCTGTTCATTCTTCGGTATCAGCACCAAGAAGGTCGCATTAATCGCTCTGAGCATCTCTTTGCTATGAAAGGACTCACACACCACCTCAACTAAATCATGGCTGATAATATCCCAAAAGGCTTGAAAAAATTCAGCCGGGAAGCCATCCGGGCCAGGTGCCTTCCCTTTACTCATAGCAAAAACCACTTTCTCTACTTCAGCAATGTCAATCGGTTTCAGGAGAGCGTCATTCTTATCTTGAGTGATCAGAGAGGGAATGCAAGACAAAATCGCATTTTCCTCAAAATCAACATTCCGAGCCTCTTCAGTAAGAATTTCGGAATAAAAACGAACAGCTTCCTCCGCAATGGCAGGGGCCGAAGAGATACGGATCCCTTCCGAGGTAGCAAGAGAGGCAATATAATTCCGGTTGCGCCTGGCCTGGACCGACTTGTGAAAAAAAGCCGTGTTTCTGTCACCTTCCTGGAGCCAATCCACCCGAGCTTTCTGCTTCCAAAAAATTTCTTCCCAGAGTTCCCACTCATTAAGGTCCTTCAGGGCCACCAATTCATTCCTGCTGAGCTCATCTGATAAGCCGAAATCAAGGATCTGTTCGGTGATGCTGTCCAACCTGTCTTGGGCTTTCTTCTTCATAGTATAGATGTTCCCAAAATTGCACCTATTCCACACCTGTAACTTGCGCTTGACATACTGCAACTTCTTGGTGAAAATATACATCGTTGTACCGTACTCTGGGCCACCTTGCCTCCACCAGTGTGTCATGAGATCATGAAGAGAAGGATCTCGAAGCCACATAAGCTGAAACTTAAAGGGAGGTTTCTTTGGGCCAGTAATGAAATTGGTTGAGAGCTTGATTGGCCAATGGTCAGACCCTCTCCAATCCAGAATCTCTGAGGCCATAGAGAAAGAACTAGATAACCAATAGCAAGAGACAAGAAATCTATCTAAACGCTCAGAGATAGCCTCATTACCTGATCTTCGATTACTCTAGGTAAACCGGCCATTGATGGGTTTGACATCGGATAGGCGCAGCTGATCCAAGTTACGTCTAAGAAGCTCCGAAGACGGTTGAAGCCGATTAAGACCTCCTCTTTTCTCCTCCAGGCTAAGGACAGCATTGAAATCTCCACTCATTAGCCAAGGCAAGTAAGGGCAGCAGCTCCGAACATAACATAGGTGTTCCCACAACTTACGTTGTCCATGGATATCCCCAGGAGCATAAATATTAGAAACCAAAATCAGCTGTCCTGATTCAGGTGAGGACATAATCATGGACAGCGCCGAGAGATTAGCCATCCAATGAATTGGAGTGACCTTCGCAGGATCCCAACAAATTGCTAACCCCCCAGCACTCCCTAACGCCCCAACACACTCACATTTACCATAAGTCCATAATTTGGGAAAGCACCCAAACATAGCATCCACTAAAAGCTTCGTCTCCTGAATACATAATATATCCGGAGAGTGTTCCAAGATCAACTTACACATAGTTTTTTGTCTAGGGGTACTATGCAGCCCCCTTACATTCCATGAGAGCACAATCATTGGGTGGGTTGGGTGAAATGCTCATCCAAGGTTTTAACCACTCCTGCTTCAACCAATAAGTCCCCTGTAAGTCTGAGCTTCTCTTGGTCCTTTCTACGGCCTGGTCTAGAAGATGTGGAAAAGGAGCCTTTTTTGAAAGGTCTCTGCATTAAACCCAAGGCTTCCGAAGCTCCTTTATCTTTCTTGTATCCTTCTTTATCTTTAACCATGTCTACCCAGCTGCCCTCCCTGTTCAGCTGCTCTGAAGGACCTCCCAAGGTCCCTTCATCCAAGGCATCCTCATTGCCCTGACACTGCTGTACCTCCATATCCTGAGAACAAATGAGAAGGGCGCAATTCTCAGCCTTCTCTGATGGCCCTCCTTCCTCCAAGGGTGGAATACCATCCTCAATAGTCATGCTGTCCAAGGCTTCAAAACGGTTAAAGCTCACTTCTAAAGACCTGTCTTTACGTTTCTGATTTCATCCTCTCCCTCGTCGGCGAACTTGGGTAAAACCTTCCCTGTCAGGGTCAACATTGCCCGAAGCTCCCCCATTCGCACCTGTCCCATTTAAATGGGCATCACCATTCACAGCCTTTCCCCGCTCAGAGGTTGGGGCTCCCTGATGAGATGTTTGTCCAACCTCTTGACCTCCCTTAGGCTCCAACCCTCTGAACCTTCCAGCCTGAGGGCATTGACGGTGCAGATGTCCATAGACATGACAAATTCTACAGCGAAAGGGGATCACTTCATAGTCAATTTGCTGGACCCAAGATGTCGCGCCCAAGCATATTTCCATTGATTCAGGTAAGGGATTGTTAAGATTAATTTCAACACATATTCTAGCATAGGAAATCAGTTTTTTATCTAGAGACTGATGAGCCACCGCAATTGGCTTTCCCAGAAGATTAGCAATCTGGCATAATATATCTTCCCGCCAAAATTCTAATGGCAGCCGCGGGAGACGGACCCAAACAGGCACACTAGCAGGCAACTCTTCAGCAGAATTAAAACCAGGATGCCAAGGTTTGACAAACAGACCAAAACGGTCATAAAAATATGGTCCCCCCTCAAAAATGCAGTTTTTATCAGCAACAGAAGAGAAGTTTACCAGAAAATAGCTGTTGGCTGCCAACATTATGTCAATATCCCCTTCAACCTGCCAGGTACGCCTCATCCATGCTTCCAGCGCCGGTTGGGATACCCGAATCCCCATGAATTTGCAAATCAGGGTGTGAGCCCCCAGATATTCCAGGTCCTCCTGGACAGACTCCTGTGCAATCACCAGAACCGGTCTGTCTTGGCTGCGTGGGAAACAACCATTGACCTTTGAAACTTTGATTTTCTCCTTTAACAAAAACGCCTCTCCAGCCTGGGACGCTCCCACAAAGTCCTGCCGTGCTGCCTCTGAACCCTCGCCCACTCCCACGCCCACTCCCACGCCGTTCTTCTCCTTCCCTCCAAACGCTGCGATCGCTCCCCAAAATTCCTTCACCAAGAATGGTAAAAGATCTTATATTTTACAATTTCATTGTTATAACTATTTATAAATATGATGTGGTAAAATCTATATATTTAAAAATATGGTGTAATATTTTTTTATGATACTTTATTTTTCAAATTTCATTGTTATGATTATTTATAAAAATATTGTGCTAAAATCAATTTTGCATTAAAAGAGAGACAAATTGTACAATAAAAACTGAGAAAAGAAGTAATCTTTATAATATTATATGTAAAAAGTTTGTATTTTATCTCCTAGAGAATTCAATTTACTATTTTTTACTCTTCTTTAATTTTTATTTCTCTCACTTTAATTTATATTTTTGTTTTTTTTGGTTTGAATTTATTTATATTCATATGTTTTTTATTTTTTTAAATCCTTGTGTTTGTTGTTTTATTTTTTATTTTATCATGTAGATTTTGTAATTAACTATAAATTAATTATGATTATTTATATACTAATTTTTATGGTAATTAATTTTTATAATTCATTGTTATGTTATGATTATTAATAAATATGATGTGGTAAAATCCATATATTACCTATATACTAATTATATTCTCTATGTATAAATTATTTTTACAATTTTATTGTTATATATATACAAAATACCTATAAATTAATTATGATTATCTATATATTATTTATTATCATGCAGTGATATTTTTTATTATAATTAATTTTTAAAATTTTATTATTAAAATTATCTATATGATGATATTTTTATGATAATTTATTTTTTAAATTTTATTGTTATGATTATTTATAAAAATATTGTGCTAAAATCAATTTTGCATTAAAAGAGAGACAAATTGTACAATAAAAACTGAGAAAAGAAGTAATCTTTAAAATATTATATGTAAAAAGTTTGTATTTTATCTCCTAGAGAGTTCAATTTACTATTTTTTACTCTTCTTTAATTTTTATTTCTCTCACTTTAATTTATATTTTTGTTTTTTTGGTTTGAATTTATTTATATTCAAACGTTTTTTATTTTTTTAAATCGTTGTGTTTGTTGTTTTATTTTTTATTTTATCATGTAGATTCTGTAATTAACTATAAATTAATTATGATTATTTATATACTAATTTTTATGGTAATTAATTTTTATAATTCATTGTTATGTTATGATTATTAATAAATATGATGTGGTAAAATCCATATATTACTTATATAATAATTATATTCTCTCTATATAAATTATTTTTACAATTTTATTGTTATATATATATATATATATATATATATATACAATATACCTATAAATTAATTATGATTATCTATATATTATTTATTATCATGCAGTGATATTTTTTATTATAATTAATTTTTAAAATTTTATTATTAAAATTATCTATATGATGATATTTTTATGATAATTTATTTTTTAAATTTTATTATTATGATTATTTATATATATATATTACAAGTAAAATGTATATATCACTTATAAATTAATTATGATTATCTATTATAAATATGATGTATATATATATATATATATATATATATATATATATATATATATATATATATATATAAATTATGATTATTTATATATTATTTATTTATAAGATATAATAATAGTTTTTATGATAATTTATTTTTATATTTTATATTTTTTATAATTATTTAAAAATATGATGTGGTAAAATTCATATATATTACTTATATATTAATTATTTTACAATTTCATTGTTATGCTATGATAAAATCCATATATATTACTTATATATTAATTATTCTACAATTTCATTGTTATGATTATTTATAAATATGATGTGGTAAAATCTATATATATTACATATAAATTAATTAATTTTAAAGTTTTATTGTTATGATTATTTATAGATATGATGTGTTAAAATTTATGATGTGGTAATATTTTTTATGAGAATTTATTTTTACAATATGATTATTTATAGATATGACGC
The DNA here is from genome assembly GCA_037957365.1 of Torreya grandis. NCBI lineage: Eukaryota > Viridiplantae > Streptophyta > Pinopsida > Cupressales > Taxaceae > Torreya > Torreya grandis. The sequence continues at coordinate 1,028,744 of JARHVA010005142.1, forward strand.
CAAAAAAAAAAAAAAAAAATGATGCAAGAAAATTTATGTTTATGATGATAATTTATTTGGTTAATTATCTATAAATTAGTTAGTTTTACAATTTCAATGTTATGATTATTTATAAATATGATGCGGTAAAATCTATGTTTATAATGTGTTAATATTTTTTATTATAATTTATTTAGTTAATTATATATAAAATAATTATTTTTATAATTTAAAATTATGATTATTTATAAATTACTTATGATTATCTAATTATTTATAAATATAATGTATTAAAATTTATATATTATCCATAAATTAATTATAATTGTTTATTTTTACAATTTCATTATTATGATTATTAAAAATTATGATGTGATGATATGATTATTTATTTATTAATTATGAAGTTGTAATATAATTAAATCAGTTAAGCAAAAATCAATATCTCATTAAAATTGAGACAAGTTGTAGAGTAAAAACAATGAGAAAAGAAGCAATCAGTTAAGTAGAAATCAAAATGAGGCAAGTTGTAAAGTAAAAACAATGAGAAAAGAAGTAATCTTTAAATTATTAAATGTAAAAAGTTTGTATTTTATATGCTCAATTTACTATTTTTTTACTCTTCTTTAATTTTTATTTCTCTAGCTTTAATTTATATTTTTGTTTATTTTTAGGTTTGAATTTATTTATATTTATATGATTTTTATTTTTTTAAACCATTGTGTTTGTTTTTTTTTTTAAAAATTTTAACATGTCGGCTTTGATATAATTAAATTATTTTATTCCAATTGAAGTGTGAAACTAAAAAAGATAGATAAAGAGAGATGTGTACCTTAATTTGACTTACCTGGGTTTTGGCGCTGATTGAGATGCTAAAACAAAGTCTAAAACAGGGATAAAATATCCCCTGGAGCACAAGCTATGTTTTGGAAAAAGGAATATAATTGGCAAACTAACAATTATGCAATGGGATAAAATTAACCAATGATTGTGACCTTGTGCTATGATTGTAGCCTCTACTAATTTTTAAGATATGAAACTTTTTATATAGCTTCATTGGTAGATGATGAGAATAATAATGTTTGGATATAGTTGACACATAGAACTATAAAAAACTCTTCTCTTTTGTTGCAACCCTAATTTACCACAATGTCACAAAAATATATAAATGTTCAAGGTGAGTTGCCTTGGAACCTTCTTGAGGGGTTATAGTTACATAACCCGAACATTCAAAATTAGGGCTTAAGGTAGTTCTACTAATTTTGAGTGTCTCTAATCTAAAATAAGAGAAAGGACATCCCCTCATCTCCCTAGGTAATCAAATGCAACTATATGTTTTTTTGTAACCTTATATTGGTACAAGATGCACTAGAAAAAGATTTAAATTGATGATGAGTACAATGTAGGTTCATTGTGTAGTGTCCTTGACAAGTGTGTAAAGGATAAATTTAATGTACAATTTAATAAATTTATAGGACGAGAGACTCCCAAGTGATTTGTTGTGATTTTTCTTAACCTTTCTTATTCATGTGCAAGGTATGTTACGCACAATAAATAGAGAAGATACTCAACCTTACTACACTGACATATTATCTTTAAGCCTAAAGATGTAAGTACTCACTTGAGACACAACAAGATAACAGTGAGAACTCTATTGATATAGATAGAATTATGAAGATAAAAAAGCATGTACAAGTAAAGATAATTCAAACCCTACTAAACAATTGAACACACGATATATCCATTTTAGTTAATATTCATTTATATTCATCAACAATATTTACATACATTGTACATCATCAATGTGCATGAAATCCATTATAACCATGCTTTCATATATCTGAGCTTACAAAGAATACAAACAATACACAAGCCCCCACCACTGCATATTCTTACAAACCCCAAGCTTGCTCTCCAATTCACCTTTCATCTGCAAAATGTGTAACCAAACAAAGACTAGATGTTCAAATGAGAGATTAAGAGTCTTATTTATTTGAGGTCATATGTTTTAACCAATTAATTAAATTTAGATTGTTATAAATTCTATAATTATATAAAAATTAGATAGTTGCACAATCCACATACAATTTCAATAGAAAAAAAAATCTCAAAAATATATTATACTGGAGTTTGGAAAAAAAAAAAAAAAAACTCAAATATATATCATTTTATGTTTGGTGGTGGAGAAATCTTATTACAGGCTACATCACCTAGTAACAAAAGTTAGCTTGGTAATTATGTTAATGACAAAAGTTAGCTTTCAGTGAATGAAAATGGAATCATATTTCACACTAAGTCGGTGTCCTCATTCTTTAAATATATATTATGATTATCTATATATTATTTATTTATAAGATATAATAATAGTTTTTATGATAATTTATTTTTATATTTTATATTTTTTATAATTATTTAAAAATATGATGTGGTAAAATCCATATGTATTACCTATATATTAATTATTTTACAATTTCATTGTTATGATATGGTAAAATCCTTATATATTAATTATTTTAAAATTTCATTGTTATGATTATTTATAAATATGATGTGATCAAATATATATATATATATTACATATAAATAAATTAATTTTAAAGCTTTATTGTTATGATTATCTATAAATATGATGTGTTAAAATTTATGATTTGGTAATATTTTTTTTGAGAATTTATTTTTACAATATGATTATTTATAAATATGACGGAAAAAAAAAAAAAAAAAAAATGCAAGAGAATCTATGTTTATGATGTGTTAATATTTTTGATGATAATTTATTTGGTAATTATCTATAAATTAGTTAGTTTTACAATTTCAATGTTATGATTATTTATAAATATGATGCGGTAAAATCTATGTTTATAATGTGTTAATAATTTTTATTATAATTTATTTAGTTAATTATATATAAAATAATTATTTTTATAATTTAATATTATGATTATTTATAAATTACTTATGATTATCTAATTATTTATAAATATAATGTATTAAAATTTATATATTATCCATAAATTAATTATAATTGTTTATTTTTACAATTTCATTATTATGATTATTAAAAATTATGATGTGATAATATGATTATTTATTTATTAATTATGAAGTTGTAATATAATTAAATCAGTTAAGCAAAAATCAATTTCTCATTAAAAGAAATGAGACAAGTTGTAGAGTAAAAAGAATGAGAAAAGAAGCAATCAGTTAAGTAGAAATCAAAATGAGGCAAGTTGTATAGTAAAAACAATGAGAAAAGAAGTAATCTTTAAATTATTAAATGTAAAAAGTTTGTATTTTATATGCTCAATTTACTATTTTTTTACTCTTCTTTAATTTTTATTTCTCTAGCTTATATTTATATTTTTGTTTATTTTTAGGTTTGAATTTATTTATATTTAAATCATTTTTATTTTTTTAAACCATTGTGCTTGTTGTTTTATTTTTTTATTTTAACATGTCGGCTTTGATATAATTAAATTATTTTATTCCAATTGAAGTGTGAAACTAAAAAAGATAGATAAAGAGAGATGTGTACCTTAATTTGACTTACCTGGGTTTTGGTGCTAATTGAGATGCTAAAACAAAGTCTAAAACAGGGATAAAATATCCCCTGTAGCACAAGCTATGTTTTGAAAAAAGGAATATAATTGGCAAACTAACAATTATGACATGGGATAAAATTAACCAATGATTGTGACCTTGTGCTATGATTTTAGCCTCTACTAATTTTTAAGATATGAAACTTTTTATATAGCTTCATTGGTAGATGATGAGAATAATAATGTTTGATCTAGTTGACACATAGAACTATAAAAAACTCTTCTCTTTTGTTGCAACCCTAATTTACCACAATGTCACAAAAATATATAAATGTTCAAGGTGAGTGGCCTTGGAACCTTCTTGAGGGGTTATAGTTACATAACCCGAACATTCAAAATTAGGGCTTAAGCTAGTTCTACTAATTTTGAGTGTCCCTAATCTAAAATAAGAGAAAGGACATCCCCTCATCTCCCTAGGTAATCAAATGCAACTATATGCTTTTATGTGACCTTATATTGGTACAAGATGTATTAGAAAAAGACTGAAATTGATGATGAGTACAATGTAGGTTCATTGTGTAGTGTCCTTGACAAGTGTGTAAAGGATAAATTTAATGTACAATTTAATAAATTTATAGGATGAGAGACTCCCAAGTGATTTGTTGTGATTTTTCTTAACCTTTCTTATTCATGTGCAAGGTATGTTACGCACAATAAATAGAGAAAATACTCAACCTTATTACACTGACATATTATTTTTAAGCCTAAAGATGTAAGTACTCACTTGAGACACAACAAGATAACAGTGAGAACTCTATTGATATAAATAGAATTATGAAGATAAAAATGCATGTACAAGTAAAGATAATTCAAACCCTACTAGACAGTTGAACACACGATATATCCATTTTAGTTAATATTCATTTATATTCATCAACAATATTTACATACATTGTACATCATCAATGTGCATAAAATCCATTATAACCATGCTTGCATATATCCGAGCTTACAAAGAATACAAACAATACACAAGCCCCCACCACTGCATATTCTTACAAACCCCAAGCTTGCTCTCCAATTCACTTTTCATCTGCAAAATGTATAACCAAACAAAAACTAGATGTTCAAATGAGAGATTAAGAGTCTTATTTCTCTGAGGTCATATGTTTCAACCAACTAATTAAATTTAGATTGTTATAAATTCTATAATTATATAAAAATTAGATAGTTGCACAATCCACATACAATTTCAATAGAAAAAAACAATCTCAAAAATATATTATACTGGAGTTTTGGAAAAAAAAAAAAAAAACTCAAATATATTACATACTAGAGTTTGGTGGTGGAGAAATCTTATTACACGCTACATCACCTAATAACAAAAGTTAGCTTGGTAATTATGTTAATGACAAAAGTTAGCTTTGACTGAAAGAAAATGGAATCATATTTCACACCAAGTCGGTGTCCTCATTCTTTAAATGGAATCATATTTCAAGAAATAAACGAAATGAAGTTAAGATTCTGTTTAGAAAAGCAATTGAAGAAACTTTTCAAAAGTAAATCCCGTGACAAATTAAATATTAGGTAAATAAATCCCGTATGAGAGCGATTGGTTTAGGTAAATATATTGAGAAAACAAATTATATGATTTTCAGTACTTTATACTATAATGATGAATGCGTTTTCATTATAAATAGAAATTAAAAGGGTCGAGATCGTCTTTTTATATATGGGTTCTTTATTATGAGTTATATTTTGGTGTGTTATCAATTGATAATTATATATTAAATAAAGGGTATTTGTTGTCATCATTCCTGAGAAACATTGAATCTAATGATATTTTTAGGATATTCAAATAAAGATTCGCCTCTTTTATTTATTTGTTACATTTATTTTTATATATGAGGTTGAAATTCGGGTCTTTGCTTTAAGAAAGTTGGTTGAAGCTGATCGAGATGTTGGAACGAAGTCTAAAACATGCACAAAAAATCCCTTGGAACACAAGTTGTGTTTCTGTAAAAGGAACAAAATCAATGAATCGACTATTATGACATGGGATAGATTCAACCACCGATTGTGATCATGTGCTTCTGATTGTGACCTCTACTAATTTTAGGACCTAAAACTTTTTGTGTCACTTCATTAGTAGATGATAAGCAGAGTCATGTTTCACTTGGTATGGTTGATGCATAGAACTATTGGAAGCTTTTTTACTTTGTTGTACCCCTAATCTTACACAATGTCACAAGAATGTAACCATCTTGAGAGGTTGTTGCCATATATCCCAAATGCTTAGAATCAAGGCTTAATTTAGCTCTAGTGCTTGTGAGTGTTGTCAACCGCAAATGAGAAAAAGGACATCCCTTTCTCACCATAGATAATCCAATGTAACTATATGTTTCACTGTGACCTTATATTAGTACAATATATATTGGCAAAAAACTTAGATTGATGATGAGGGTAATATAGGCTCAATGTGTAGGCTCCTCAACAAGTATACAATGGATATATTTAATGTGTAGCTCAATAAATTTATAAGACAAGAGATTCCCATGTGATTTGAAATGGCTTGGGGTACTTTTGTTGTGGTACATTTTTTCAACCTTCCTTAACCTTATGTAGGCTAGGTTACATGCAATAAATAGAGAAGATACTTAACCTTATCACACTGACATATCACTAAAACTAGAAGATCTATGTGCTCACCTAAGGCATATAAATAAAAAACCGAGAACCCTATTGATATAAATATAATCACAAAGAAAAAAAAACATGTGCAAAGAAAGATAATTCAAACCCTAGCAAACAACAAAACACATGAAACATCTATTTTAGTTAACATTCCTATTTGACCCTAAATTGAGATGGATCAATATGATATAGGAGTAAGAATATAGAATTGAGTAAGCACAAGGGTGATACTAGATCTATAGTAAGTCAATTAATTATAATCTCAAATAAACAATATTTTGAATTTAAATGATGAGATATGCTAAATTTAGTAAGTACAACTATCAATTGGTATTGAAATAAATGCAAAACAAGAGTACTGTTATCACATAAGATTGCCCCTGTCTTAATTCTGTAGCTTGTTGTGCAAGTGCTTAATGATACAATGGAAAAACCTCCAAAGCCGTGGGACCTTGTCAATTTTAGATTAATCCCCAGAGAAGGTTGGCTTCATTTCACTAAATCTGATGCAAACCGATAAAATACCAATTTTGTGGAAATCTTGCTCTTTAGTGCTTTTGATCCTAACTAGGGTTTTGACGAGGAAAATGGTTGAAGAAATTGAAATTTATGGAAAATTGAATATATAGTGATTGCACCAAATATTTTATAGTAGATTTTAATGCTTGCTTGATAAACAATAGAGTAGAAAATATGTTGAATTTGTTTCAGCATAGACTCATACAAATAGAAATTAGAGGTAGTATTTTAGCTACTTTTCACAAAAGGGCAAAAGATTTTTGTTCCAAACAATATTTTCAAGAGGCTAAAATACCACAGAAGAATTTCTTGAAACTGAAACAAAGAGACAAAGATTCCACAAATATCAAACAACTTGCACACACAGAGATCTCTCAAGATAAGAAAGGCAAATCTTCAACTTTATTTCTTTCTAAAAGTTACAGCTTGTAGTAAATACATTCAAAATGTAGAAAATATAACTAAAAATAAAAAGATAGATTGGGCCATGGGGTCTGCCCATTTTAAAACAAACTATCTCCAAGATGAGATGTAGTGGACAAAACTTGAATGCCCAGTTGAAGGAGATCATGCAAATCTGAAACCCTCATGCAAAAGAGGTGATTTCTTCTATTTTTGGCATTTTTGAACTTATGGAACAGCTAGAAAATAACATGCATAAGTTGGGTGTGATTTTTCGGTGTAGCATGGTGTGGCTGGAAGGGTTGAATCTCCATGCAAGGCTTCTTTATTTTGTAGTGGCTGAAAATAACTTCTTCATGCAAAAAGAGGCACCAAAATAGAATTTGAGTTCTAAAAGAAGATAACTCCAAATCACTTTTCATGCAAACCTCTAACTTGTAAAATGCACGTGAGACGTTTGCAACTTTAAGCCTTTATCACTTTTGCCAAAATGAATTGTGTACTTTGCACTTCATGATTTTGCACTTTTCAACAATTCATATTTATCAAAATAGAAAGTGAAATTTGCACTTGTTATTTTTGCAACTTCCACATAATCAAATGATCTGGGCAACAATTTGGGTGATGGGTCCACCCCAATTGATGACGAAACTTCTAGGAGCCATAACTTTTGCACCGTAGCTCCAATTGACTCACTGTTTGAACCGTTGGAAAGATAATAATGAGGGGAAAATTGTGAGATGGAATTGAGATTTTATTGGTGAATTTTTACCCCTAAAAACCCAATGAAAGTTTTCCAAATTTTAATTTTAGTAGTGCAGTTTAAAAATAGCAAGTTTTTAAAAATAGTAATTCCTCGAATTCTATACTGTTGTAAATCGTGGAAGTCAAACCACTTAATCTTCCTCAAGATTGGTGACCTTCCACATCCTCCTCACACATTCAAAACATGTATAAATGAATATGTAACATGAAATGGAAATCAGACATCTCTTCTCAGAGATAGGCATATGTTTAGGTCTGCAAATTTGATCAATAAAACATCTGTTCTCAGAGATAACATTATTGTGTTGTTCTTATTTCTTGAATTATATTTCAACCAAATATTTTGAGTTTTGGATTAGTGGTATCATAGTGGTTTGTCTTTAGAGTGTATGATCCCTAGGATGAGGTCAGATTATAGGAAGCTTGGGTGGAAAATAGAACCAACAGACTATCCACCTATTCGCTCCAAATGACCTCAAATTGCAGACAACACCGAGACATCTGATCCTTTCAAAGAAATGGTGAATAAATCCCTCAATTTGTAGCAAGCGTAGATGCTACAACAATTCACTCAAATTCACCAACAAATCTCGATGGAAAATTCTGGCTCCTCTTCTCATCTGCACCCCCACATCCTTTCAGTGCCCCAACACCCTTCAAGGTTCAGGGGAATTTCGATATCCCTACATTTGAAGGCAAAATCAATGTTGATGTAGTAAAAAATTGGTAGGATCAATTGTCATCTTATTTTTTTGTAAATAAATTCATCGATAAAGAGAAGATTACTTTTACTCTTCTGAAAGCATCATTGCCTATCAAAAATTGGTGGGAAGTGTACAAAAAGAGATTCAGTGCAGATGATATTGGCCTTGAGACAGAATCTACATGGGATGATTTCTTAGAAGCTGTAAAGGAATAATACTAATCCATTGGAGCATATGATGATCTATATATAGAGTGGTAATAACTTCACCAAGGTAAGGAACAGTATGTTCAAAATTACACTGACATTTTTCATTCTCTATCTATGAGATTAGGCATCCAAGAAAGTGAGAAACACAAGGTTCTCAAATATCATGGTGGACTATAATGGTACATACAGGGAGAAATGGAACTCTTCAATTTGGAAACCATCGGTGAGGCATACAAGTTCACAGTGAAGATTGAGCAGAAGCATGGAAGAATGAATATGAAGAATCAGCCTTCGACATGGAAAAGTGACAAAGAAGGTCAAACACGAGGCCAAAGTTGGAAGCAAAAGGAAGGAAAGACTGGGAAGTGGCGTGATTATCACAAATCTAGAACTCACTCTAAATAAGAATTTCGAGCCATCAAGTCCTTACTTTTTGAGTCACAATCCTCAACATCTACTGCTCTACCTCATACAGACCCTACAGTCGAAGAGGTTGAAGAATAAATTATAGATGCTGACCCTGAAGCTATTATTGCTTCATCACAGACCCATGAGGAGAGGCTAGATGATAAGGAAAGGTTGTTTCACTCTAAGTTATGGGTGAGAGGTAAGCCTCTACATTTCATTATTGACAGTGGAAGTCAAAAGAATTTAATCTCTACTAATGTTGTGAAAAGCCTAAATATATCCATGAAGCCTCACCCAAAGCCATACAATATTGGATGGTTAAGTCTAGGGAGAAACCTCTGTGCCACCCACCAATGTCTTCTCTCATATGCAATAAAACATTTCCAAGATGAGGTCTTATATGATGTGGTCAATCTAGATGTTTGTGATGTACTCTTTGGTCAGCCATTTATATATGATCGACATGGCATATATGAATCAAGAACACAAAGGATCACTCTCACTCTTAGAACATGGTGCTACAGGGTACCAAAGGTACCACTTTCTACATCTGTCTCTCTGATTAGTGCCAAGAAATTTATTCTCATGGTGGTCAAGCCATAAGAATCCAAAAGAGCTAATGTTATAGCCCTAACTACACAAACAACACAACAATAGAAGAAAATAGATACCAAGCTAAAAAAGTTCATGGTCTTCTATCCACAGACTGATGGTCAGATAGAAATGGTGAACAATCAGGCCCTACATAGTTCCATAAATCACAGTCCCTTCCAAGTATGCATCAGGAATCAAATCGAAGTAAAACTACCAGACTTGATGAAAAATATTGATGCAATGGGGACCATTTCTTCTCAAGGAGGGAGGAATGATCTAGGCAACAATTCAGGCAATAATTTGGGTGATGGGTCCACCCCAATTGATGACAAAACTTTTGGGAGCCATAATTTTTGCACCGTAGCTCTAATTGACTCACCGTTTGAACCGTTGGAAAGCTAATAATGAGGGGAACATTGTGAGATGGCATAGAGATTTTCTTAATGAAGTTTGACCTTTGAAAACCCAATGTAAGTGCCCCAAATTTTAATTTTAGTATTGCAGTCTAAAATTAGTAAGTTTCTAAAAATAGTAATTCTTCAAATTCTGTATTGTTGTAAATCATGGAAGTCGAACCACTTAATCTCCCTCAAGATTGGTGACCTTCTAGATCCTCCTCACACATTCAAAACATGTATAAATGAAGATGTAACCTAAAATATAAATTACATATCTCTTCTCAGAGATAAGCATATGTTTGGGTCTACAAATTTGATCAATAAAACATCTCTTTTCAGATTTAACATTATTGTGTTGTTCTTATTTCTTGAATTATATTTCAACCAAAGCTTTTGAGTTTTGGATCATCAAAAATATAAAGTGTAAAATATGTTTTTCTCTTTCTTAAAAAGAGTTAAAAAATATAGCTGTACTTTTGTAATGAAATTACAAATTACAAATTTTTTGAAATGAAATTACTAAATGACATTTAAAACACAGAGAAAAGATCAATCAATGTCCAAAACTTCCTCAACTTTCTTGTCATTCTTGCCCTGTAGCTTCTTAATATATGCATCAAAAGCCTTGAATATTTCATGTATGCATTCTAGATCCAACTTGTAAGAGTAGATATTCAAGGTTGCACAATCTACTTGAACATTAAATAATTCTCTTCTGAAAGTCCCGATTCTTTACATCTCTATCCTCATTATATCAATTGATTTTTCATACCTATGAACCTATGGATAGAACTTAGGATGAAGACTATGTCCTTTGAAAATTCTTTCTTATTTATTGCCTTGAAATTATTATAGACTTGCTCTGTCTGAAGGAGATTATTGGCATCATCCTACTGGTTGACATGACATTGAATTCATCATGCCTTCAATCTCATACAATACATCAACTACCTTATCGTGAGCCTATTTGGCTTGTTCAGTAGACTCTATTAGTACTCTTATTTGAAATTGAGTAGCCCTATGTAGTTCCTCATGCTTAGCATCACTCTTTAATATATTATCAATAATGAGGATATTCATATCAATTGATTTTATGGCTATCAATTTGGGATAATACAAGTTTAAGGTATGAATTTCTCCTTCACAACTATTAATCTACTCCTTCAAAATTTCTTTCCTCTCCATGATGATTCCATAATGTTCCATCATTGCTATGAGAACCTTATTGCCTTTAGTGATCAGTTCCTCAGACCATTCCTTCGTAGCCCTTCCCATGTGAGCAATCTCTCATACATAATCAATTGGAGCTTGATCTGGATTGATTAGTTGCACTGCCTATGGTTTTTGTGATGTTTCACTAGGCTTTATGAATTGCTTCAATGCTTCTATCAATTGATCTACTTTCCTCTTCATCTCATCCTTGGTGGCTTTATCATGATCAATTATCTAGAAAAGAGAGTTAATACCAATTTACACATCATTTTTAAGACCTTCTCTAGTCTATCATCCAAGGTGTATTTGAGAAATTTGATAATCACCCACCATAAGATCTTCTTTTGATTTATTTGGTAGGGGAACTACAATTTCAACATATATCTCTCCCTTGTCATCATTATATGTCCTTGAGAGGGTCCTGGGAGTGGGTTTTAATTTCTTCTTAACCTTTGACATGATAAAGTCCAGAGTACTAGGATCAATCATCTATTTTCTCTTTTTACCCACTGATTGGGCTAACCAACTAGGGGCAACCACTTGATGTTTTGACATGGTTATCAAAGAATTGATAGCTGATGTTGCTGCACTAGTAGACACTGTAACCATTTGGGACTCCTGGGAAGATGATGTCATTAGTTGTTCATAAGGTGCCTATGAGGACCCACTTTCATCAATGGTTTGAAAATCAATGTTTGTAAAAAATACACAGGCTATTCCAATCTTGACTGATGGTATAGTTGAAATAGTGGAAGTTAGAGGAATGGAGGGTAGAACAGACACATGGGTTGTGAATTTGGGGACTGGTAGAAGGGTGGAAGCCAAAACACTAATTGTGTCAATAAAATGAGTGGGACCACTTAGGGTTGGTGATGTGAAAATGGTGGGGGAAGATGAAGAGGAAATAATACTTATTCTAGGAGTTTTGGTGGTCTACGAAACCATAGTCAGGATGACTGATTCCATGACAATGTAATGTTTGGAATTAATGGATATGTAATGGAAGGAGTTATAAATGGAAGGGAGAATAGGAGTTGATCAAATGGGGAAGGTGAAATGGGAGGAAGGGACAATGGAGTGGAAATTTGAGATTCCATTGTAGGGGGACTCTGAGTGTCTACTTGACTAATTTGTGTTGATTACACTTGGCTTATTGATGTGGGTATTGTGGGTGAAATGGTAGGTATAGTGGAGATAAATAGTGGAGGTGTTGACACTTCCTAAGTAATATGAGTAGGAGAAGGGGGAATAGTATAAATATGAGTCAAGGCTATGGGATTTGAAGGTACAAAACCCTATGCTATTATTGTTGTCTTTAGGTGAAAGATCAATTGGTTCATCCACAACTTCTCCTTGTCTGCTTGACTCTCCTTTATTTGATTTAGTCCTTATATTTTTCTTCTTCTCTTATTCCCTTGATGATTCATCATGCCCCTTCTATAATGGAGTAACACCTCCTACTTTGAGCTTTGAAAGCTTCTTTCTAACCCCTGTTGTCTCCCTTGTGACCTGCACTCCTTTACTCCTCAACCAATTAATTATTTTGTTGATTACAGGGGTTGCTATATCAAATAGAGAGAAAGACTCAGGAAATGACCACCTCACTGGTGGTATGGGTCTAGCAATAATTTGTGTAAGGTAGATTGGGTCTACTCTAGAGTCTTCATCCACCAAGACATGAAGTACTGGTGTGAGATCATAATATCTTACCTATTATAGGGACATTCTTGAATATTCCCTCATCCTGACCATCTCTTCATCTTCACAATATTCCCAAAAATCTTCATAATAAGGCATATGTTCATATATTTCCAGTTCTAGTGCATGGGTGATTTTACCATATAAATCAAAATAAGGTCTAGACTCTAAAGTCCTCAGTGTTATTTGGCACATTTCAGCCTCTATACCTTTGGCTTTCATGAGTGATTGACATATGTATCGACAATGGAAATTGGGAAATGTATGCTTGACTTTTGCCTATTTGAGAGGAGTTTGTGCATCTCCATAAGTTGCTCGACTAATTCCAACAATGCCCATTTATCAGTCATATACTGGGTCAGTGTGTAGGGATAGCCACTAAATCTAGCTGCCCTAATATAGGATTAGGTGAGGAATTGTATGAAGAATGAACCCCATTTATTTATTTCATCCTTTTTATCTCTTGAAAATATTTTCTTCCCAAGTTCCTAATTGAATATGATAATGATGTTGTAGATGAAGGAATCATTGACTCTCCTAAATTCTTATCTACTAGCTTATAGTGTGAGATTAGGGTAGTAGTTGTAGACTCTAGTTATTTCCTCATGAACTATGTTAAGGCCCGAGAAAATCTTCTTTGGCCATAATATAAACAATATAAGATGTCATGTAGAACTTGTTTTTTGTTTTCACCTCCATCAGTTACTTATAGAGGGAGTCACTTATCAATTGGGCCCAATGTATGCATTGTTTATTTTCTTAGATGGTCTATATATACTGGTACATCCATTATTGATAGCACTTGGTATCAAGATTTCCAATAAACATGTGCAATAGTATTATAATATCCCCTAACTCATCTATGAAATCAGGCCTATACATGGTCTTAGGCAATTTGGTAGAGCAATGTTTGGGGGTTTTGAGCCATTGCTTGTTGATTATATTTTGACACACATCTTTTTTCTCTTCATAGAGTTGTGCAAATTTTTGTGGAGTTATATCCAATAAAATATCAAATTTTGGGATGGAAAACACTACGTTGATGAAGTTAGGGTCAAGATCCAAAATCTTTTACCCTTTCTCACTGTATAATTGCCTCCTATCAGGATCAGTGTTGGGCCAATGTTAGGACCAACTTAGGGTTTTTGACAGATAGAGGGAAGGTTGAAGCTTGTGGAAGACCAGAGTCATAAATACTCTGGGTCCAGTCATTCTTGAATGTCGCACCTATTCTAACCCAAAAATCTCCTAGGTCAATATTACCTAAATATTTTTCTTTGATCTCAGTGATATTGGAATCCAAACTAGGATTCACTCTAGGGCTCTTAGATTTGAACTTCATTTCCTTAGGAGGCATGGAGACTATGAATGTTGCTTTCAAGAAACCAACTATGAAAGTTAGTAGAATCTACAGGTTTTTAGAACACTTAAACTCTTCCACAGAACTTGGAGGTGTCTTTGGTACGTGAAAGTTTTGGTAGAACTTGAAGGTGATGGAAGCACATCCATTTATTTTAATGCTTGAAGGCTATTGTATTTCTGGTGAAAGTGGAAGGTGCTTGAGCCAAGTTCACATTCCACAGAATGCTAGAAGTCAATGAGGGTCGATGGTATTTGAGGCACATCAGATCTTTGATAGAGGTGGAAGGTGCTCAAAGCACATCCACTCTCCACAAATACTTAAGAGATTGCAAGATTATCAGGTGTTCTTGGCAAGTCCAACCTCCATAGGGATGTTAGAGGATCTATATTAAATATTTACTAGTTTGAAAATGGCCTAGATTTTGACTACAAAATCTTGAGGGGAAAACTAAAAGTTTTTTGCTTGATATATGCAAGATTTGGAAATGGAAAAACCCTAGAAAAACCCGAAAACTACCCTTACTTAAACTTATATATAAGACTACAATCATCTATAAAAGTGACTAATTCCCTAGCATCTGAGCACAAGAAACCCTAAAATGGCACTTTTAAGAAATAATGATGAAAACTATGCAAAATCATGGATAACTTCTAGAAAATGATTTGAAAAATAGGAACTATGGTGAAAAATGAAGGGGAATACCATGTAAATGAAGGAAGTGATGTGGATGTGGATTTGCAGTCATGGCTTGATGTGGCTCAAGGTTCAAAGTCATGTCATAGGTAACTAGAGCTCCAAGATTATAATTAGCAAATAAATATTGATAATGATAACCCTTAATTCTCTTACCTTAAATAGTGAGAACCCTACATTAAATACAATTATGGTAGTTGGTGGTAGAGGTTGGACCTACTTGGAATAGATCCACTCTCTATGCAGAATGAATGGATGGTTTGGTAAGAGGCAAAACTTTGGGAAAAATTTACACATTTGCAAACACACAAAGTGTACTTCAAGTTTCACATTCCATGAAAGATAGTTGACAAAAGAAGTTAGAAGATGGTGGGATTTAGTGTGCACTTTGCATGTTTATAAAGGTGAAAAGTGCTCTGAGAGTTTTGCATTCTATGGAAGGGAGGTTTATCTCTTTGGTAGGATCCAGAGCCCGTCATGTATTTTGCATGTTATGAAAATGTGTAAAGTGCACTCTGAGTTCCAGATTCCTTGGGCTTGGGTGCATGGTGAGATCTGGAGCCCACCATGTGTTTTATATGTTGTAAAAATGTGCAAAGTATATGGTGAGTTTTAGATTCCATGGTTTTTGGAAGTTGGTGCTTCATGAGTTCTGGAGCCTACCCCACATTTTGCATGTTATGAAAACATGCAAAGTGCATGGTGGATTTCAAATTATATCATTTTAGGTGTTTGGTGCTTTGTGGGATCTGAAACCCATGAAGCAATTTTCACAAGTGTAGATTACATATAGATTTTTGGATTCCACAAAGTATAAAGGAAAAGATGGGTCTTTTAGAGGTCTCAGGGTTTTTTAATAAAAAATAAAGGGGGTTTCCTTTAGGGTATTATATGTAATGATATTTTTTGGGAAAAAAATATCACCATTTTTGGGACAAAAATATCACCATTTTTGGTGACCTATGTGGGATGATTGCCTGCTAATCATTTTCAATCCAATAGCCTTCTAAGACATTGGACATGGAGTCAACTTGATTCTACAAACTATAACCTAGAGAAGAATAAAATGGGATTTAACTAGACACAAGAGAAGGAAAAATAGGGAAAACAACACAACCTAAGGGAAAAAAACTCGTAATGAGTTTGACCTGTGTAGAAGCACTTATAAAAAAACACAACTAACCCTATTATTTACAAAATTTAACTTTTTGGAAAGAGTTACTTACCTTAAAATCAAGTTTTGAGGTATATCCCATTAACTAGGATTGACAATTCTGCTCCATCAAGCTTGGAGAGTTGGAATGCATTGGCTCCTTTACATTGAGTGATGATATATGGACCACTCCATATTGCATCAAATTTAGTGTGACTTCTTGGTTTTGATTTATCCGCATCCCACTTGAGAACCATGTCTCCTTTATTAAATCTCCTTGTAGATGCCTTTTTTTCAAAAGTCTTCTTGCTTTGTGCCTAATTTTATTCTAAGACTTTCATTGATTGATGCGTAATTTCTTCAAGCTCCATGAGTTCAGCTAGTCTCACTATCATTTCATCATTGTCAATTAGGTCTAAATGGTGATTAATCTCTAAGGATGGTAGCTCAATTTATAGTGGTACTCATGCCTCTCTTTCATATACCAACATGAAGGGAGAATTACCATTGTCTCTCTTTAGAGTGATCCTATCAGTGCAAAGTGCTGATTTCAATTTTCTATGTCATGTCCTTTGGTTGTCCTTCATTATTTGTTTGATGATTAGGGGTAATAATTTGAATAAGTGATCAGGTACACATTATGATTGAAAACCCATTCACTTACTTGAGTGCCCATAAATGCCTTAGTAGCATTATCTGATATGATGCTGTGAAGAACACCAAACCTTGAAACTATGTTGTCTATAAATTCTAGAATAAATGTCTTAGTGCATCTTTTAGAGAAATCACTTTAAACCATCATGTGAAATAATATATTTCTATGATAACCCATTTATGACCTGTATTTAATGGTGGATTGATCATGTCGATGAAATCCAATCCCCATTAAGTGAATGACTGATTTGCTTGAATTGGTCTGAGATGAAGGGATGTTAGCGTTTGCTTACCGATGAAGTAAGCACATTTTTCATACTTTCTTAGCCATTGTTGGGTACTTTTAATAATTTAGTTCAATGATAGACTCCTTTTATTATCTTAATAGCTGTAGTCCTTGCAAAAAAAATTCCTCCTAACGGTTCATTATGAAATTGATCGAGCACTTTGGGAACTTGTTTGGGCCCAATACATTTTAACAAGACTCCATTCATGTCCTTTTGAAAAAAAATTCCATAAATAAGAACATAGGTAATTGATTAGATTTGAAAAGACCTTTATTTTACTATTGGAAGTCATAAGGGTACTCATCAGTCTATAGGAAATGAGTCATGTCTTGAATCCAGCTGTTGAAAGAAGGTGGATTATCTAGCTGAGGTGTAATATGATCATACATTATATTAGATACTAGTTTAGTAGTATTGATGTCATTAGCCAACTGTTCACATAATATTTTTCCTCTTACAAGCTTCATGATCATGATATCCATGTTGTACTCCATGACTTTGGTAATCCATTTTGATCATTTTTCATTTATCTCCCTACTTAGCAAGAATTCTTTGACACTCTGGTGACTCACCATAAAATGTATTTTATTGTTAGAGAGCATATTCCTAAATTTATTGAGTGATTTGATCACCACATATACCTGCTTCTCCACAAAATTGTAATTCTCTTTGTAATCTTTCAAAGATTAGCTGAAGAAAGAAATGGGCTATTCCAAATCTTCTTGATTACATTAAGTTAGAATGGCTGAGATGCTTCCTTTCCCTCCAAATGCATAGAGAATGAAATCATTATCATAGTTTGGGTTGACCAAGGTAGGAGTTTGGGAGAAATCTTGTTCGATAGCTTCGAAGCTATCCTTTTTCTCTTGCATCTAGCTAAAAAATATACCTTTCTTTAACATTGTAGTAAGGGGTTTTGCCATAAAGGCAAAATTTGGTATAAATATCCTCATAAATCTGATCTTCCCAAGAAAGCTTTGTAGGCCCTTTTTGTGACTCAAGAGTATTAATGCAGATATAGATCTAACTCATTCAAGGTCTATTGCAAGACCTTATGACACTATGTGTCCCAGTAGCTTACCCTCGTGTACTGCAAACATGCACTTCTTCAGGTTAAGGGACACCCCAAATTCTGTACATCATTTGAAAATTTTCATCAAGTCATCTAGGTGTGCATCAACATGTTTTGAATAAATTGTAATATCATCTAGATATACTAAAATTATTTAATTTATCATACCTTTGAATGCCATGTCCATGGCTCTCTATAAAGTTGCCCCTACATTTGTCAGACCAAATGACATCTTCTTGTATGCATATGTGCCCCATTTGGTGGTGAAGGTAGTTTTAAATTGGTCTGATTCCTATACTAAAATTTGTTTATAACCCAAATAACCATCTAGGAGTGAGA
Organism: Torreya grandis; assembly: GCA_037957365.1. Taxonomy (NCBI): domain Eukaryota; kingdom Viridiplantae; phylum Streptophyta; class Pinopsida; order Cupressales; family Taxaceae; genus Torreya; species Torreya grandis. Next base: position 1,047,426 of record JARHVA010005142.1, read on the forward strand.
ACCTTTCAGAACCTGATACTATCTATATAATTTGTTCTATGGGGGGAAGATGATAGTGATATATCAATGATGCTTTGTTTGGGTCTTTAAAGTTCATGCACAACTAGATTTCACCACTTTTATTTCTAACAGGGACCAAATTTACTACACAAGAAGAGTGTTTGATAATAAATATTATATTAGCCTCTTTCAATTTAGAGAGTTCACTTTTTATCAGGGGTTCAATCTTTGGATTGATAGGTCTCTGTTTCTATCTGACAGGGTTTATATTTGGATCCAACTCTATAGTGTGTTGAGCTAAAATTGGATCAAATCCTCTTAAATCATGATAACTCCAAATGAAGTTATCATTAAAATCTTAACATAATTGAACAAAATCATGCTTATATGAAATATTGCATTCCTTGCCTATCTTGAGGGTTTTAGCCTCTGAGATGATGATTGGTTCATAATCTTCTTCATTGATTGTAATGTTCTTCTTTTCACCTTTCATTTGGTCATCCAAATTGAAGATGTTTTCTAGTGTGATGAGACCCATAGGCAACTTGTTCACTTTCAACTAAATAATATGATCACGATATTCGTCTTGTAACCTTGGATGATTCCTATCTGAAAACTTGGACTCTTCTCTTATAAAATTTACATTTTGCTTATCACTATCAAAGACTTGCCAATTAGTTGCATTAACAGGGACATAAGGGCTTACAATTACCCTCACTTGCTGGCTATTTTTCTTCTTAATTTATACTAGTAGGTTATATTGGGACCCCACCAAGGCCATATGATCATCATATTTATTACATGCCCTTGGTACCACTTGAATATTCAAAGCAGTGAAATCTTCTAACAGGGCCCAAACTCTATTTTTATAAGACCTTAGAAAATTATTTTTGGTTACACTTTTTGATCTAACTTGGTGAATGATGAGCTCATTATCACCAAAAATATGTAAAATCTTGATTCCTCTATCTTTGGCCAACTAGAGGCCTCGAATCAAAGCTTCGTATTCAACTACATTATTGTTATAACTAAATTAAAGTTTGAATGAGTAGAAGTAACTCTCCTTCTATAGGGATATCAATACAATTCCTGTACTCGTACCGTTTCTACTTCTTGAACCATCAAAAAATAATTGCCACATCCTTTGAATATCTTTGGCTAGTTTGACTAAATTCAAGATAATTGCATCTTTTTCATGAATGTAATATGTCCAATTGAAGGGCTAATCCCCAATCATCGAAATGAGGTCTGGAATTTATTCTATAGGTGTTGCATTCTCTTGATCCATTTCTTCTTCTTTTTGATCTTGTAATGTAAAATTCATTTCTATAAGAGAAGTAGGATTGTATGGTTCTATATGATATTTTGTAATTAGCTCAACTCTTATTATTACTCTAGTTTCATATCTCATTCTAAGTAGCATGTGAGACCAATCTGTAGATAGATATCCTCCCATCTTTGTGGTGAAGTCTCTTGAAAGACAAATGACAAAGTAAGGGGGAAGATCTATGACTGAAATGTCTTGAGAAATTGATAGGCTTGTGTAAGAATGAATAGTAAGGTCTAGTATTTTTATTGTTCATACTATTTAAATAACAGTCCCATTCGATTACACTACCCCTTTATTAACAAGTGTGTATTTTATTTCCAAAGCATCAACTAGTTTTTTGGGCATTACTGAACTACTAGACCCTGAATCTACCATGAAATTATGTACTAGATGCTTCCCTACTATAAGTGAAAGATATAAGGGGGGAGGCTTACCATTTTTACCCATTTTATTATCATCTTGAGGTTGACATAGATTTATTTCAGGTGTAGGCTCCTTGGTTGGAACCTTTTTTAATATCTATAAATTCTTCAGAGCCTCTTGTAATAAGTCCCTTTGTGCTGGTATAGGTAGTGCTTCCTACATAGTGATGTTCAAATTAGTCTTTTTCATTTAATCAACTATGCTAAAAGGGAGATTAACAACCTTTGATGGTGATTTTGTAGGGGTTGCATCCTCATTTACAATATTTAGAGTTGGCACCTTTGCTTTGAATTGATTTGTAGGTATAAAGGGTGGTGTTTGCATTGTGTTACTCTTTACTAGTTCTGCTACAACTTTAGAAGTTGAAGCTTGATCTACCCTAAGGGGATGATTAATTTATTTTTATATTTTCGTGGACTATGTATTAGCTACTATAGGACCTCCTCCATTGAAAAATGCTTCATCATAGCTTATTCCACCAAAATCATCCTCCTACCAGTTTAGAAGAGTTGCTTTACTTTGAGCAGGTTCTTGTGTGTCTGCTTATTGGGAAGTAGATTCTTGTTTTTGTCCTTGCATAATTGCTATGCATTATACCATCAAGGCTTGAATGATCACACCATTAGGATAAGTATTTTGGCTATGTGGTTGATTACAAGGATAACATCGCTAGTATTCTTGAGCCAAATTGTTTTGAATAAGCACCATGACTTTAGAGGCTCCTAGTGCTGGTAAAACATGAGTGTTTGATGGTCTTGGTTGTGAATCATGTCCTTGTTGTTGGTTATTTACTTGGTATGGTTACTTATTCCCTTTGTATGCAGGGTTAAATGGCTTAATTTTTTTGTAGTTTTGGGGTTATTGCCTTTTCATTGCCACCAACTCATTACCAAAACTCTTAAGTAATAAATTTACCTCATATAGATCATCAATATGTACAGGGGTCAAAGCAAGTGATTTGATCATGGTGAGAAGTAGAGTAAGTGCAAGTGGGGAAATAGGGGCTATTTATAGAAATAGAGGCATTGGTGAAATCTTTCTAACTTAGATTAAACAATTTCTTGCCCTTATTGTAATATCGTAAGCTAAAAGAAGTGTGGTGCCACCTATTGACTAAATCATCACAAGTATATCACTATTGAGGGATTTTAGGTAATAAAAGAAAGCATTATTTGTAGTGGGTTTGACCAAGACTGGGATTCTATTCTAGGTCTTCTAGAAATGGTAATTGTTGACAATTTTGACCCTATAGGTCAAATTACAACCCTTATCATTCAAAACTTTCATAATCATGCCTTTTTATATTGTGAGTTAGTAATTGGTCCTAAAACATCCTTGAAGAATATATGGTTAATAGTTCTTAGGGTTTTCAGGTGATTTAGGGTCTTTTATTTCACTTGTCTTATTCTTTACAGAAAAGTTTTGATGTTGATCCGAGCAGTTAAATGGAGTGAGTTTTGAAAAAGACTTCAGGTTCTCAAAGAAGAAGACTTTAGGATTTTTTAGGAAGAAATACTTTAGATTTTTATATATAAGCTAAATTGAAGGACTCTGCACAAAATCCAAAGAATTATTCCTTTCAAAAAAATACATTTTCAATAATCTCGAAGGGTAGTTTCCTTTCGAGAAAGTCACTTTTCAAGAAGTCTGAGAGGTTTCTTTTCCTCAAAAAAAGTCCTTTAAAACTTTTTCAAAGGGAAAGTGGACCATTTAAAATTCTTTCGAAAGGACCTTTTCAAAAAGTCTGAAGGGTCATTTCAATTTTTTGAAGGACCATTGAACATTTTCCAAAGGGCAATGGGACCTTTGCATTTTTTTTGAAAGGGTCTTTTCTAGAGCAAGAGGACCATTTCAAAAAGTTTGAAGGGTCTATTATAGAAATCCAAAAGGCACTTCCTTCGAATAGGTCCATTTCAATTTTTCCAAAAGGGACACTTGCAAGAAAGTTGAAGGGTTCATTTTTTTGAAGAAGTCTGTTTCAACTTTTTCGAAGGGTAAGTGGACCGTTTCAACTTTTCTAAAGGGCAAGTAGATCGTTTCAACTTTTTTGAAGGGTAAGTGGATGATTTCAAAAGTTATGAGTGACTATTTCAAACTTTCTAAATGTTCCATTTTTAGAATTCTAAAAGGTTCATTTCCAAAAGACCGAAGGGCATTCTCATGAATTTGAAGGGCAATTTACAAAAGTTCATATCATGCATTCCTTTAGACTTTTTGTCTGAAGGAATTGTCCTTTGCAACTTTCCCAAACGGACTTTTACAAAAGTTTGAAGGGTCTATCCTCAGTTGAGATATCATTTCAAAAGTTCCAAGGGATTTTCAAAATCTTGAAGGGCAAATTTGAAAAAGCTGAAGGGCAATTTGAAAAGGTTTCGAGGATATGAATTCCTTTGGACTTTTTGTCCAAAGGAATTATCCATTGCATGAAGTCTAAAGATAAAATTCCTTTAGAATTTTTGTCTGAAGGAAATAAGCTAGAGGAAAAGTTTGAAAGAAATAATTTTGAGGAAATTTTGAAAGGAATGGTTCGAAGGAAGTAAGCCACAGGCAATAGGCCTAAAGGGAATGAATGAAGAGAAAATTCCATGGGAATAGATAGAAGAAAATAACCCAAACGAATTAGCTCAAAATAGATCAATGGTATAAGATTAAATCAAATGGTCAACAAATCCAAAGGGCTAATTAATCAATGACAAGTGGAATAAGCACATTCTACAACAAGGAGATCAATGGACAAGGAAAAGCTAGGCTTTCATAAGGATTTTAGTAGGATTTTGATAGCCAATCAATAGAAGACAATGAGGACTTATTTTGACTCCTATGATGTGGTTCATAGCTCACATTTAGAGCATGCAAAGTGGCCAAAGAAATATTAGACTGTAGTAAAGATCGTGCCAAATAATAAATGCATAAATTACATTATTCACAAACATGTAGCTACCTTCAAGCATGACTCTCTCAATTCTAAAAGGGAGAATCGAATGCATGAAGGGCTCAAAGAGTTTAACGTTGGATGGCTACTCAAGGAGAGCTTAACATAGAATTTCATGCATTTAGTCTTGTTTATCTTGTTAATCAAAGCCTTTTCAAATGCTTCTAACTCAGCTTCAAGTGTAGTTTTCTCTTTAAAGATTGACATAGCATCATGCATGAAGAGAGTTGAATTACCAAGGATCCATGCACGGTTGATCAATTTAGAAGAATTTAATCTTTATTCTAAATAAGGATTATAAAATGGGCTCTCCATAGTTTACAAAACCAAAGAGCTTTTTCATGCAAGGGATAAGACAAAAAGATATTATTTGAAGGCTTAGTTATCTTTTCATATCTAAAGTTGTACTTGTGAGATGTGGGAGTTGATATCCTCTTCTATTTTTAGTGCCAATCTTTGGCTTGTGTATGTTTTTTCTATATAAGTTGGTTTTTCTAGCCATTTTTTATATATAATAAATCCCTCTTTTGGTAAGATCAAACTCTACCAAAATTTGAGTTTTTTAACCTTTTAAGATAAATAGAAGGACTAGTTTTATATTCTAGAATGCTGGTATAGTGTATTTATGTTAGTGGTTTGCATATGTGATAGAATTTTATTTCTTATCAAGTCCTGATTCTTACCTAGTCACTAGTTGATCAGATTATGTAGGTCATGTTATGTGTTTGATGTCTTTTGGCTAAAGTTAAAGTGAATGTAAGTGGCTAGTTACTGTCTTGAATTAGGCCTATTACCTCATTTCCCTCAAGCTTTGATAACCAAATAGAACCTTTTCATGAAATACTAATGCATAGGAGTTAATTGGAGTTGAAATTTTAGTCTTTTTCTTGCCTAATCAGTGTTTTTGGGAGCTCAAATTAAGTGGATGAACCAAAATATAGGTGTATCACCATCATTAGATAGAAATTTTCCTTCAATTTTATTTATTCTCTTTTCCTGATAGTTTGTAGCATAGAGTATAGATCCTAATTGATACACCAAAGGGAGCTATCCCTTAGAATATAAAGGTTCAATCTACCAATTAGGCCACCCACAACCTAGGATTATTTCCATGTTTCAGTAGATTGTGAACGACTGAAACTACCTTCACAAGGGTGTAAGTCTAATTGACAAATTTTTTTGGCATGCCTAGTGGGACCCATTGGAGTTGGTCCTGATGAAATTTTAGTTGTATCAGTGTTCTTTATGAAGTATTTGGTGATTCCAAGCTCAAGTAATTTCTTCTAATAGTCCAAGTATAGTTTCCATGTAAGTCTATTTTTATTGCATTATCATGAATGAGTTTTTATGGTTGTATACGAAGAGAATTCATATGCTATGTTTCCTTATCATCCCTATGATGAATCATACCAGACTTGTCTTCAAGAAAGAATGGGTGAGATAGATCTCAAAATACTATCATATGCAAAATTTTTTTATTCAAGCTTTCAGTATGAGGAAGTTAATGTTTTTTTAAAAAATGTTCCTAATGATCTAGAAAAGATAAATGAGTTATGTATTTTTGTATTGGAGAAGATTGACTCTTGGGAGAGGCAATGAATTGAGTTGAGCCATTTTTCTCAAGAGGGTTCTTATCTTCCTTATTCTCATTAATTTCTTAGCCATGATCAGTGTGTGCCAATGGAGTTTCCTAGATGGAGTCAAGAGAAAACTCACATGCCTATTAAAGATCCTATTCAAGAGACTAAATATTCTTATAGTTCCTTTTCTTCACCAATCATCCCTCAAGTTCAAGTTATCCATGAAGACAAGGAGGTTTCAGACTTTGATGAAGTAATGGTCAAGTGAAAGGAATAAAATGTAGAGGTCTTTAAGAGTTTCTCTTTCCCTCCTCTCCAAAATTCCCTAAATGATTCCATTACCCTCCAGATCCTAAAATATGATCATGATCAACCTCCCATGCTTCATTTTCCCTCTTAAATAAATGAATTTTATCACCCTCCTACCATCTCCCTTCTTCAGGAGGAGCTTGTTCTATAAAGGATTGAGAAAGGGGTTATATATACAAGTCAAGTACTTCCAGAGTGTGAAGAGGGTGCTTCAAGTGTGTATGAGGAAGAGTTTCTCATCGATACTTCACTTGAGGTTGTAGTTGAGAATGAGAAGGCTGATCTTGTTGTGAAGGAACTCCAAAAGGAATTGGTATAAATTAAAGTTATAAATGAGTTAAAGATATCTCTTATTGAGAAGGATCAAGATAACTTTCAATCTAATCCTTTTTATATTGATCAAAATGAGGAAAAAAAAGATGATTGGCAGCTATACCTTGAATCTCTACAGGAGATTAAAGAGCTCTATAGGGATATATTGCCTATTGAAGAGCATGTTTATGGGAAATTTAATAAATAATTACCTATTCATGATCATAATATAGATTGGGTTTCCTATTCAAATATCCTTGAAGAGATGGATGAACTTGAAACAACTAATAAGAAGGATGAGGTCACTCAAAGAAAATGCATAGATGAGATATCACTTGACAAGGTTGTAGATGACAAGCAGTATGAAAAAGATCCAAAAGTACTAGATGAATTTGTATTTTTTGGTGAATATTTTATTGTTGATGACTAATTTGAGGAGATTATAAGAGAGTTGGTGGACAAAAAAATTGCCTCATCAAAGGTTGTGATTAATAAACATCCTGCCTTGCAACTTGTACTATCTCTTGGAGTGAGTGAGTTTATGAATTTCCCTTTTGATCTAGGTGGATCATGATTTTTCATGGTTGGTTATTTTTTTTTACTCTAAGTGATATTAAAACACATTAGTTTTGTTTTGTTTTATCCCAAATAAGTGCTTGTTTGCACATTTGCTTTGTTTAGTTAGTTTTCCCTCTGTGTGTTTTCCTTATTTTGGAGGATGAAGGTTATCTCATGCTAGATTAAAAGAGAGTTCTCAGTCATCGAATAATAATTAAATTTTGAGTCTAGGAGTCATGTAAATGGTTTGGTTCTCAAGCATAGCAGGCATGCTTCCCAGTTGAGTCGCCAATATGTTGACAATTTTGACCATATAGGTCAAATTACAACCCTTATCATTTGAAACTTGCATAATCATTCCTTTTTGTCTTATGAGTCAGTAATTGGTCCTAAAAATTCCTTGAATAATCCATGGTTAATAGGTATTAGTGTTGTTTAAGTGATTTAGGGTCATTTATTTCACTTGTCTTGTTCTTTACAGAAAAGTTTTGGTGTTGATCTGAGCAGTTGAAGGGAGCGAGTTTTGAAAAAGACGTTAGGTTCTCAAAGAAGAAGACTTTAGGATTTTTTAGGAAGAAACACTTTGGGTTTTTATATATGAGTTAAATTGAAGGACTTTGCACAAAATCTGAAGGATTATTCTTTTCATAAGAAGACATTTTCAACAATCCTAAAGGGTAATTTCCTTTTTGGAAAGTCACTTTTCAAGAAGTCTAGGAGGATTATTTTCCTTTAGAAAATCCCTTTAAAAATTTTATAAAGGGAAAGTGGACCATTTGAATTATTCCTAAAGGACCTTTTCAAAATGTCTGAAGGGTCATTTCAATTTGCTGAAGGAACATTACACATTTTTCGAAGGGTAATGGGATTTTTGCATTTTTTTCGAAAGGGCCTTTTCTAGAGCAAGAGGACCATTTCAAAAAGTCTAAAGGGTCCATTACATAAATCCAAAAGGCACTTCCTTGGAAGAGGCCCATTTTAATTTTTATGAAAGGGACACTTGCAATAAATTTGAAGGGTTCATTTTTTTGGAGAAGTTCATTTCAACTTTTCCAAAGGGTAAGTAGACTGTTTCAACTTTTCCAAAGGGAAAGTGGAATGTTTTAACTTTTCCAAAGGGTAAGTAGACCATTTCAACTTTTCTGAAGGGTAGGTGGACCATTTCAATTTTTTTGAAGGGTAAGTGAACCATTTCAAAAGTTTTGAGAGACCATTTCAAAATTGCTGAGTGGTCCATTTTCAGAATTTTGAAAGGTTCATTTCCAAAAGCTTGAAGGGAATTTTCATGCATTCAAAGGGAAATTTACAAAAGTTCATATCATGAATTCCTTCTAACTTTTTATTTGAAGGAATTGTCCTTTACAACTTCCCTGAAGGGACTTTTCCAAAAATCTGAAGGGTCTATCCTCAGCTGAGAGATCATTTCAAAAGTTTTAAGGGCTTTTCAAAATCTTGATGGGCAATTTCAAAAAGCTTGAAGGGCAATTTTCAAAGGTTTTAAGGACATGAATTCCTTTAGACTTTTTGTCTAAAGGAATTATCCATTGCAAGAAGTCTGAAGATATAATTCCTTTGGACTTTTTGTCTAAAGGAAATAAGCTAGAGAAAAAGTCTAAAAGAAATAATTTTGAGGAAATTCCAAAAGGAATGGTTCGAAGGAAGTAAGCCATCGAAAATAGGCTTGAAGGAAATGAATGAAGAGGAAAGTCTATGGGAATAGATAAAAGCAAATAGCATAAAGAAATTAGCTTGAAATAGATCAAATGAACAAGATTAAGTCAAATGGTCAACAAATCCAAAGGGATAATTAATCAATGACAAGTGGCATAAGCACATTCTATAGCAAGGAGATCAATAGACAAGGAAAATCTAGGTTTTTAAAAGGATTCTAGTAGGATTTCAACAACCAATCAGTAGAAGACAATGAGGACTTCTCCTTTCAACTCCTATGACGTGGTTCATAGCTAACATTTAGAGTATGTAAAGTGGCCCAAACAAGATTAGACTATAGTAAAGAGCACACAAAATAATAAATGCAATAATCCAATTATTCATAGACATTCAACTACATTCAAGCATGACTCTATAGGTTCTAAAAGGGAGAATTGAATGCATGAAGGGCTCAAAGACTTTAACATTGGATGGATATTCAAGGAGAGCTTAACATATAATTTCATGCATGCACTCTTGTTTATTAAAGCCTTTTCAAACACTTCCAACTCAACTTCAAGTGGAGTTTTATCTTTGAATATTGATGTAGCATCATGCATGAAGAGAGTTGAATTACTAAGGACCCATGCATGTTTGATCAATTTTGAAAAAAATAATCTTTATTCTAAATAAGGATTATAAAATGGGTTCTCCATCTTTTCTAACACCAAAGAGATTTTTCATGCTAGGCATAAGACAAAAATATATTATTTGAAGGCTTAGTCATCTTTTGATAGCTAAAGTTGAACTTGTGAGATGTGGGAGTTGATCTCCTCTTCTATTTTTAGTGCCAATCTTTGGCTTGTGTATGCTTTTTCTATATAAGTTGATTTTTCCAACCATTTTTGATATATAATCAATCCCTCTTTTGGAAAGATCAAACTCTACCAAAATTTGAGTTTTATAACTTTTTTAGATAAATAAAAGGACTATTTTTAGATTCTAGAATGTTGGTATAGTATATTTATGTCAATTATTTACATATGTGATAGAATTTTCTTCCTTGTCAAGTTTTGATTCTTACCTAGTTATTAGTTGATCAGATTATGTAGGTCATGTTCTATGTTTGATGTCTTTTGGTTAAAGTTATAGTGAATGTAAGTGGCTGATTAGTGCCTTGAATAAGGCCTATTCCCTCATTTCTTTGAAGCTTTGATCATCAGATATAACCTTTTCATGAAATACTGATGCATAAGAGTCAATTAGAATTAAAATTTTAGTCTTTTTATTATTTAATCAATGTTTTTAAGAGTTCAAATTGAGTGGACAAACCAAAATATAGGTGTATCACCATCATTCAATAGGATTTTTCCTTTAATTTTCTTTCTTCCCTTTTCCTGGTAGTTTGTAGTGTAGAGTAGAGATCTTAATTGATATACCAAAGGGAGCTAACCCTTAGAATCTAGAGATTCAATCCACCAATTAGGCCACCCATAACCTAGGATTATTTTCATGTTTTAGTAGACTGTGAAGGCTTAAAATTACCTACATAAGGGTGTGATTTTGATTGCCAATAATAATTAAAGTCAATCATTCGCTCATGAAGAGCTTGTTGAATAGTAGTTAACTATTCAACCAAAAAAAGGTGGTCACTTTTATCTTCAAAATGGGTACACACTATAGTACCTGACTCATCCCAAACTTGGATTGAATAGGGAGCAAGGCCTTCTTATCATTTTAAAGATTTGCCCTTGAAAGAGGAGACTAGATGTCTGATTACAACATTGTCTTGGACCACATTATGGATTGAACAGAGGTTATCGATATATTTATTATGTTTCAAAGCAGTGGTAGAGATTTCACTAGTAAAATATGGTAGGCTTTTTAAGATCAATGCTGGTATATCATCATATTCGGCCAACTAGAGTGGACTGCATATATTGAAGGCTATGAAATTCAGATTTCTAGACATTATAGGAGGTATAAAACTGATAGGAATTGACACTAGGGATGGGAAAAGAACCGTAGGATATATCTTAGGCTGAGGGGTGACTGCTTTTGATATCTTTTTAGATAGAAATGATAATTATAAAAAATTATCCCTCTTACCTTTAGTAGATGAACTCATTTGTTTGGATGGCATACGTCACCTTGTAATTTTGAATTCATAAACTAGTAGAGTCGTTAAGTGATTTTAATTTATGCACGAATCTCAAAAAATGCTTGCTAAGAATAACATTGATATCTTTGTAATTTTTCTGTCCCAATAGGCGTGCCAAAAACTTTTATCACATAGGATTGTAACTATCTTGATTTTGTAGATTATTGTTGAAGTGCCTAATGATATAATGGAAAAACCTCCAAAGCCATGGGACCTTGGTAATTTGAGTTTAATATCTAGAGAAGGTTGGCTTCCTTTTACTAAATATGATGTAAACTGATAAAATATCAGTTTTATGGAAATCTTAATTTTTAGTGCTTTTGATCCTAACTAGGGTTTTGACAGGTAAAAGGGTTGAAGAAATTGAAATTTATGAAAATCTTAAAATATGGTGATTACACCAAATATTTTATAGTGGGTTTTAATGCTTGCTTGATAAACACAATAGAGCATAAAATATGTTGAATTTTTTTAAGCACAAACTCATACAAATAGAAATCAAAGGTAGTATTTTGGATATTTTTCACAAAAGGGAAAAAGATCTTTCTTCCAAATTATATTTTCAAGAGGGTCAAATACCACAGATGAATTTCTTGAAATTGACATAAAGAGACAAAAATTCCATAAATAATCAAACAACTTGCACACACATAGAGATCTCTCAGGACAAGAAAGATAAATATTTAACTTTATTTCTCTCTAGAGGTTACAACTTGTAGTAAGTACATTCAAAATACAAAAAATATAACTAGCAGTAAAAAGATAGATTAGGCCATGGGGTCTACCTATTTTTATACAAACTATCTCCAAGATGAGATGTAGTTGATAAAAATTGAATGCCCAGTTAAAGGAGATCATGCAAATATGAAAGCCCCATGCAAAAGAGGTGAGTTCTATTTTTTTCATTTATGAACTTATGAAATGCTTGGAAAATAACATGCATGAGCTGGGAATGATTTTTTAGTGTAGCATGGTGTAGCTGGAAGTGTTGAATCTCCATGAAAGTCTTTTTTATTTGGTAGAGGCTAAAAATAACTTCATGGAAAAAGAGGTGCCCAAAATAGAATTTGAGTTCCAAAAGAAGATAACTCCAAATCAATTTTCGTGAAAGTCCCTAACTTGTAAAACACACATGAGACCTACAACTTTAAGCCTTTATCACTCTTGCCAAAATGAACTGTGCACTTTACACTTCATGATTTTTCACTTTTCAACAATTCATATTTATCAAAATGGAAAGTGCAATTTGCACTTGTGCCTTTTGTAACTTTTACATACTAAAAAAATAGAAAGTGTAAAATATGTTTTTCTCTTTTTTAAAAAGAGTTATAAAAAATATACTATACTTTTGTAATGAATTTAAAAATTACAAAGTTTTTGAAATGAAATTACATAATGGAATTTAAAACATGAAGAAAATATCAATCAATGTCCAGAACTTCCTCAGATTTCTTGTCATTTTTATCATGCATCTTCTCAATATATACATCAAAGGCCTTGAATATTTCTTGTATGCATTTTGTATCCAACCCATAAGATTAGATATTTGAGGCCACACAATCTAATTAGATATTAAATAATTCTCTTTTGAAAGCATTGATTCCTTACATCTCCATCCTCATTTTATCAATTGCTTTTTCATACCTGATGAACCTATGGATAGAACTCATGATGAAGATTATGTCCTTCATAGATTATTTCTCAATTATTACCTTGAAATTATTCTAGACCTACTTTATTTGAAGGAGATTATTAACATCATCTACTAGTTGGCATGACATTGAATTCATCATGTGTTCAATCTCATACAATACATCAACTACCTTATTGTGAGCCTCTTTAGCTTGCTCAATAGACTCTATTAGTACTCTTATCCAAAATTGAACAGCTCTATGTAGTTCCTCATGATCAAAATCACTCTTCAATATATTCTCAGTAATGAGGGTATTCATATCAATTGATTTTACAGATGTCAATTTAGGATAATACAAGTTTAAGGTCTAAATTTATCCTTCATAGCTATTGATCTGCTCCTTCAAAATTTCTTTCCTCTCCATGATGATTCCATAATGTTCCATCATTTTTGTAAGAACCCTATTACCTTTATTGATTAGTTCCTTAGACCAATACTTTGTATCCCTTCCCAAGTGAGAAATCTCTCATACACAATCAATTTTAGCTTGATTTGGACTGATTAGCTACACTACCTATGGTTGTTATGATGTTTTAGTAGGATTTATAAACTAGTTCAATGCTTCTTTTAACTGATCTAATTTCCTCTTCAACTCATCCTTGGTGGCTTTGTCATGATCAATTCTTTAGAAGAGAGAATTAATACCAGTTTACACGTCATGCTTAAGACCTTATCTAGTCTACCATCCAAGGTGTATTTGAGAAATATGATAATCACCTGCCACAAGATCTTCTTTTGATTTGTCTAATGGGGGAACTATAATTTCAACATATCTCTCTACCTTATCATCATTAAATGCCCTTGAGATGGTCTCAGAAGTTGGTTTTGATCTTTGATTAAACTCTAACATGCTAAAGTCCATATTACTAGGATCAATCATCTATTTTCTCTTTTTACCCTCTAATTTAGCTAACTAACTAGGGGTAGCCACTTGATGTTTTGACATGGTTACCAAAGAATCAATAGCTGATGTTGTTGCACTAACAAACACTATAAACATTGGAGACTCCTAGGAAGATGATGTCATTAGTTGTTCAAGAGGTGCCTATGAGGATCCACTTTTTTTAGTGTTTTATAAATCAATGTTTGCACCAAATACCTAGGTTGCTCCAATCTTGAATGGTGGTATAGTTGAAATAGTGAAAGTGGGAGGAATGGAGGGTGGAATAGACACATGGGTTTTGAAATTGGGGATTGGTAAGGGTGGAAGCCAAAAAAATGAATGTGTCAATTAGATGAGTGGGATCACTTAGGGTTGGAATGTGAAAATTATGGGTCAAGATGAAGAGGAAATAATACTTATCCTAGGAACTGGGGTGGTCCGTGAAACCACAGTTAGGATGACTGATTCCATGGCAATGCACTATTGGGTAGTGTTGGGAATTAATGGAGATGTAATAGAAGGAGTTATAAATGGAAGCGAGAATGAGAGTCGATCAAATGGGGAAGGTAAAATGGGAAGAAGGGAAAGTGGAGTGGAAACTTGAGATTCCACTATAGGGGGACCCTGAGTGTCCACTTAATTGATTGGTGTTGATTGAATTTGGCTTATTGATGTGGGTGAAATGGTAGGTGAAGTGGACATAATTGGTGAAGGAGTTGACACTTAATAAGTAATATGATTAGAAGGGGTAATAGTAGAAATAGGGGTCAAGGCTATGGGATATAAAGGTACAAAACCCTATGCTACTACTTCTATGTCTTTAGATGAAAGGTCAGTTGGTTCATCTATAGCTTCTCCTTGTCTACTTGATTCTCCTTTCTTTGCTTTAGTCTTTGTTTTATTCTTCTTCTTCTTCTCAAGTTCTTTTGATGATTCACAGGGACCTCTTATGATAGAGTGATACCTTATAATTTGAGCTTTGAAAGCTTTTATTTAACCCCTATTATCTCCCTTATGATCTGCACTCCTTTACTAAGCTAATTAATTATTCTATTGATTATAGGGGCTGTTCTATCAAATAAAGAGAAAGACTCAGGAACTGACCACCTCACTGGTGGTATGGGTCTAATAGTGATCTATGTAAGGTAGATTGGGTCTAGTTTAGAGTCTTCATCCACCAAGTTATTAGGGACTGGTGCTAGATCATAATATTTTACCTATTATAGGAAAATCATTGAATAGTCCCTCATCTTAACCATATCTTCATCTTCACAATCTTCTCAAAAATATTTGTAATAAGGCATGTGTTCATATTTTTCTAGTTCTAGTGCATGGGTGATTTTAGCATATATATCAAAATAAGGTCTGGACTCTAAAGTCCTCAGTGTCATTTAGCACAGTTCAACCTCCGCACCTCTGTCTCTCATGAGGGATTGGCATGTGTAATTGCCAATGGAAACTTGGAAATATATCATTGCCTTGTGCCTATTTGAGAGGAGTTTATGCATCTCCATAAGTTTCTTGGCTAATTCCAATAATGCCCATTTATCACTCACATATTGGGGAAGTGTGTAGGAATAACCACTAAATCTAGATGCCTTGATATAGGATTAGGTGAGGAATTATATGAATAATGAACCCCATTTATTGATTTCATCCTTTGTTGATCTTGAAAATCTTTCCTTCCCAAATTCCCCATTGAACATGATAATGATGCTATGGATGAAGGCATAATTGACTCTCGTAAACTACTATTTACTAGCTTGTAGTGTGAGATTAGTGTAATAGTTGTAGACTCTAGTTATTTCTTCAGGAACTATGTTAAGGCCTGGGAACAATCTTCCTTTAGCCAAGATATAAATAATATAAGATGTCACGTAGAACTTGTTCATTATTTTCACCTCCATCAATTGATTATGGAGGGAGCCACTTATCAATTGGGCCCAATATATGTATTATTTATTTTCTTAGATGGTATAGATATACTGGTACATCCATTCTTGATAGTACTTGACATCAGGTTTGCCAATGACCCTGTGTAGTGGTATTATAATATCTCCTACCTCATCTATTAAATCAAGCCTATACATGGTCTTAGGAAATATGGTAGAGGAATGTTTGGGGGTTTTGAGCCATTAATTATTTATTATATTTTGACATCCATCCTTTTTATCTTCATAAAAATTTGTAGATGTTTATGGAGTTATATCCAAATAACTCTAAAATTTTAGGATAATAAACACTGTGTTGATGAAGTCAGGGTCAGAGTCAAGATCTAGAATCTTTTCCCTTTCTCACTATATACTTACCTCCTATCAAGATCATAGTGTTAAGCCATTGTTAGGACCAACTTAGGGATTTGGACAGAGAGAGGGAAGGATACATCTTGTTGAAGACTAGAGTTATAGATACTCTAGATCTAATCATTCTTAAATTCTGCACCTATTCTAGCCTAAAAAATTTCTAGGTCAATATGACCTAAATCTATATCTTTGATCTCAGTGATATTGGAATCCAAACTAGAAGTCATTCCAGGACTCTTAGATTTGTACTTCATTTCCTTAAGAGGCATTGAGACTATAAATTTTGCTTACAAGAAACCAACTATGAAAGTTGGTAGAATTTGTAGCTATTTAGAACACTTAACAAATCTGACAGAACTTGGAGGTGCCTTTGGTAGGTGAAAGTTCCAGTAGAACACTTAACAAATCTGATAGAACTTGGAGGTGCCTTTGGTAGGTGAAAGTTCTAGTGGAACTTGGAGGTGCTAGAAGTACATAAACTTCTCATAGTGATTGAAGGCTATTACATTTCTAGTGGAAGTGGAAGGTACTTAAGGCAAGTCTACTTTCCATGAAATGCTAGAAGTCTATGGGGGTTGATGGTGTTTGAGGCACATCAAATCTTTGATGGAGGTGGAAGGTTATCAAAGCATGTCCATTCTCTATGAAAGATTAAGATATTGTAGGATTATTAGGTTTTCTTGGTGAGTCCAACGTCTTTAGGGAAGTTGTAGGGTCTATATGGAATATTCTTTGGTTTGAAAATGGCCTAGATTTTGACTATGAAATGTTGAGGGGAAAACTAAGAGTTTTTTACTTGATATATGCAGGATTTGGAAATGGAAAAAACCCTAGAAAAACCCTAAAACTTCCCTTGATTAACCCTAAATCTAGAACTACAATCATCTATAATGACTAATTCCCTATTGCCTAAGCATAAAAAACCCTAAAATGACACTTTAAAGAAATAATGATGAAAACTATACAAAATCACTGACAAATTCTTGAACATGCTTTGAAAAATGAGAACTATAGTGAAAAATGAAGGGGTATACCATGAAACTGAAGTAGGTGACATGGATGTGGATTTGTAGTCGTGGCTTGATGTTAGGTTTGATGTGGCTTGAGGTTCAAAGTTGAGGCATAGGTGGCTGGAGCTCCAAGATCACAATTAGAAAATAAACAATGATAATGAAAACTCTTAATCCTTTGATCTTAAATAGTAAAAACCCTACATTAAAATTTAGTTATGGTGGTTGGTGGTGGAGGTTGGACCTACTTGGAGTAGGTCCACTCTGCTTAGGGAACAAATGTATGATTTGGTGGGAGGCAAAACTCTGAGAATAATTTGCACATTTGCAAACATGCAAAGTGCACTTTAGGTTCCACATTTTATGAAAGATAGTAGGTAGAATAAGTTTTCAGAAGGTGGGATTCAACATTCACTTTTCACATTTTAAAAGGTGCAAAGTACTTTGAGAGTTTTGTATTCTATGAAAAGGAGGTTTATCTCTTTGGCGAGATCTGGAGCTCATCATGCATTCTGCATGTTATGAAAATGTGCAAAGTGCACTCCAAGTTATAAATTACATTAGCTTGGGTGCATGATAGGATCCAAAGCCTACAATTCATTTTTCACATTGTGAAAATGTGCAAAATGCATTATGAGTTCTGGATTCCATAATTTTTATAAGTTGGTACTTCACGAGATCTGAAGCCTGCCATACATTTTGAACATTATGAAAATGTGCAAAGTGCATGGTGGATTTTAATTTTTTTTATTAAGGTGTTGGGGGATTTTTAATATCTAAAACCTATAAATTAATTTACACAAGTGCAAATTGCATCCATAGTTTTATAAAAGATGGGTCGTTTGGAGGTCTTAGTGTTTTTTCCTAAAAATGAAGTGGGCCTCCCTTAGGGTATTAGATGTATTGATATTTTTGGGACAAAAATATCAACAAGTACTTAGATTATTTATTTTGTACATGTAGATTTTATATATAAAAGGCTAGAAGTATACTATAGTTAGATTTTGGATCAATCATCCGATTATATAATTTTACATCTAGGGCTTTGGATGCTCATATCAGATTTGGGTGGTTATGTCAACATACCTATATAACTTGGACATAAGTGTTTAGTACATAATATTGATTGGATATATATGTAACCACCTAAAACATTTTGGAGTTTTTATCCTTTGCTCTAGTGTACTTATATCTCGCTTGATATTATTCCTCCTTATCAAATGATGAAAATGCTAGTTCTTCATCTTCATAATGACTATGGGAAAAATGAGTTAGTGGGCTCACGGTGTCAAGCTAACCCAAAATAAAAATTTGTCAATGTGTGTTACCTACATAGACACTAGTCTTAAGAAGGCCTTAGATTGATGTAGTCCTCCCCTAATGTGTTGTCTTGTGTTTGCATAAGGGTGAAATATGTGGAGTGTAAGTACATATAGTGACCTAGCTTGTAACTTGGAAAACAAAACTCATGGGATGCTCTTTTAATAATTCAGACCTATAGATGGGCCATTTTTATGACTAATATTGAAATTGGAAATAATATGGAAGTTTTGTTCACTTGATTGCTTGATTGAATGCTTTTGGTAAGTTACCTTGTGAGAGGTATGAATTTACTAGGTGAATTATGAATGAAGATTGATCATACATATATACTAATCCTTTTTGGAAATATCTCAAATTAAAGCACTTAGTCCAACCATATGAACACATTACCATTGTAGATTTGATGACTTTAGTTCACTTGAAACTTAGTTTGACACATGACACTTGTGTCAACATAGGTGTATGACTAGGACATAAGTGTTTAGGAAGCTAGAAAATAGGTACATGTCTAAAACTTGTATAGGATCATAATAATTGGGTTTATAATTTTTTTCAAAGTATAGAAGGCTTGGTCATCAGAATAGCATATGGTTAGACTAAGAGATAATCAATGGGCAAAATAAACAACATATGTAAGTCTTTCGATAGCGGGAAGTTCTAGAAAATGAAGGGTATAACCATGAGAAGTAATTTATAAGTATACAAGATTGAGGTGTTATGTAATTCATATTTAATATCTACATTCCCCCAATTTAATCTAGTAATGAAATTGCTAGTGTAAAAGAAAATAAATGCATACCTAGGTATGTATAACACACCTTATCTTTGTGTGAGTCCAACTTGAATGATTTGCTGGTGACTAAACTATAACTAAGAGAATGTTACAATATTTATTTAATGCATATAATCTGAAATCAAAAGCATTTGAAATGTGTTAAAGTAAAGAGAGCAAGGTTAGGAGTGCACTTGTGTATCGATGCAATTGTCTTGACTTTTGAAAATTTGATTTGAAAATATGTTTCATTATGAATCAATGAAACTAAAATTATGAGAAATATAAAACATGTAAGTACATATATATAAAAATTGGAGGACAAGTTACCCCCAACCTTGGAGAAAAGGTGAGTTACCATGTGGTAGTTGAGGTTAACTCAATTATGTAACCCAATCATAATTATAACCTAGTGAACATGAGTGATCCAAGTCAACTCACACTATAAATGTAATGAGGGTAGATTATTTAATCACTCCATAATATAAACTTGGTAATATTGAGTGAGTTAATCACCTCAACCTAACCAAAAGTGAACCAACTATTACAATAGATTAATTCAATAATAGTTCATAAAAGTTCATCTCAGTGTATACTAAATTCCATAATAGTATTTGAAATCTAAAACCACTTTTGATTTTGTACTTTAAGGTGTCATTTACATGGTATATGCACCTCACATATGTCTCAATCTAAATCCTGGATATAACAATGGTACCAATGTATATAATACAACCAAAAATGTGTATCTAAATCATATAATTGTGTAATTTGGCCAATTTTTATCTTTGAAAGTGTGGAAGGCATGTTCCATGACATGTTCCCACTAAAATCTAAAATTGAGAACTGGTATAATTGTGGAGAAAATGTTTCCATAATGTGCCCCCATTTCATCTAAAACTATGAACAATGTGGAGGTAATGCCTTTATGACATGATCCCCCTTTTGAGGTGAAGGGAAGTAGAAACTATGAGTCACCTTACCTCAAAAGGATAAGATAATTGTATAATCTATGAATGTATCATGTAACATATATAAGAAACATGTCTAGGTAAATATATTATTGAAGCACATATAATGTGATCACATTAATGCTCAAGATACATGACATAGATAATGGAAACACCTAGATAGTAACAATACAAACTCAACAAGCAATCAAGCACACACAAAATATCACTAAAAAAAAATCAAAAGACAATGGTCCAAGGAGAGCTCAAATAAGGGGCATGCTCAAATGATGCACAATCAAAGTGACATGACTTAATCAAACATCCACAAGGAAAATAATGATATATTTAAATGTCTATACAATAAGCAATGACACATTCAAATGTCAAATTAAGAAAAAAAGGCGTGAGGCTACAAACAATGGATCATATTCAAATGCTCAAACAAGCAAGGCAAAACACTTAAGGAAGTGAATAAAAGGAAAACACAAAATATAAAAAACCAACATAAAAATATCATTTTAGTCCCTAGATATACAAGGTAGAAAATAGTGTTAAGTACATAACATATCAAGTACACTACAAAAGATAAAAGCATGGATAAAGGCATATTTAGGTATATAATCTAAAACATTATAATGGAAAATGATCAAAGAATAATGTAACCTGGGTGTATCATGATCAAATAAGTAGATGCCCCAAATGTCCATATGACATGAGCATAGGGAAGGAACAACATCTAAAAGTGGATTGATCATGTGTATGGGTATTCTTGTAACACACTCAAAAAAATGTGTATATAAAAAGGAATGATATGCTATCTATAAACATGGAACTAATAACATAGATCTAAGGAGCTAATAAAATATGTAAATGTTGAAAATATTTTTGGATTTTTGAATTTTTTTTGGGTATTTTAAAAATATTAGAATGAAAAGGCCTATCTTATGATCTGATCTAAAAGATGGTCATAGGTATCTCACCACTCGAAACCTAGGGTAATAAATTGGTGGTATTACTAAGGAGCATATATAGGTGTAATATCTGACACTATAAGATCTGTGATGTTCTAATTATGTATAATAGGACTTTATGGTCATGACAAAATAATAGAAGTAATGGAGTTTTAAATTCTCTATTGTTTCTTTGGAATAAAAAAAATAGGAACATGTTTGATTTCTCTAGATAACTGAATATGTTATGTAGGAGTAGATGAGGATTTTATAGAATCCACTGTGACTCTTTGATGCAATGGTCTCTCAAGTACAAGCTACCTAGGAAAGGGGATTACCTATTTCTTACCATTTCATGGAGGATTAACATTAGTAGGTTTGATAATTAACTACCTAGGTATAAAATTATTTTATTCAAGTGGATGCCCATATGGAATTCTAAAAATTATAATTACTCGATCGGCATGAATATATTTAACATACCCATACACTATATAATATATTACATGAAGTTTATATATTGAAGGTTATTCCAATAACATATCAAAGACACTCATTTAAGGTATAACAAATAAGGTAGTAACCACATGTGCTTTATCCACTTGTAAAGGTATGTTAATCACACTAAGAACTTATTATGGAGTCCCATCAAATGCTTTGATTGATTTAGTCAAAGGGTGTAAATATTCATGCATATAACCCAAGTGTATAAGTAATGCCATGGTGAAAACACTCCATCTTTCACAATTATCAATAATAACATTGTGTATAGGCTAGTGGTCAAGGTATGATCGAATGAATAATGAATTAATATATGAATCATCATCCATTATCTCACTATCATAAAAATTAATAGAAGGTATTTGAATCATGGGAGGTGTATGTTATGTATAAATACCAATAATCCCATATAATGGGTGCCTATAATATGGTAGAGGAGGGTGTGTATTATATTCCATTTGTTGTTCTGGTTCTTTTTTGTAATGGTCTTTGAAAGGATTGTGAAATATATTTTAATTCTGGTAATAACCAGGTTGTGAACCTAATTCCTTTGGAGGATTAAAAAATGTAATTTTTTAGTAATCGATAAGGTCTTGGATCTTATGCTTCAAAGTAAAACATTGGTTCATAGAATTCCTAGGGCCTTAGTGATAGTCACAATAAGCATTTGAATCATATCCTTTAGGTAGAGGTTGAATCATATCAACCTCTATAGGACAAGGGAAAGATATGAGGTGACACTTCATAAGATTTGAAAGTAACAAAGATGGAGATTCAAGTAAGCATGTAAATTATCTCCTTGGTATATTGGATAAGACAATCCAATTAGGTTGTTGTGACACCACATTAGCCATACTAGTTGTTTCCTTTTTAGGTTCAATGGGTTTCACCCTATAACTTGGTTTGATAGTAAACTTGGTATTTGATGTATTCAATATGTTTGATACATAATTAAGTTTATTTAGTGAGATAAGTTTCATTTCATGATCAATAAAAATATGGCATAAGTCATCAAAAGATTTGAACTTTGTGAAAATAATGGACTCATGTAATGGGGCAAGCAAAATTTGCTTGAAGATGTCTTGAAGTTCTTTATCTACCATGGATTGGTCATATTAGCCAACATTGCATTGTGTCTTAAGACATAATAATTTATATGTTCATTAGTTCCTTGTTTGATATTTATAATTTAGGCATAATAAGCCTTTCGGTAATATTGATAGATAAGTGTGCCAAAAACTGATTTACAAGAGGTTTGAATGATTATTGTGATTGGATTGGTAAGTCATAAAACCACCCTAGAGCATATTCCTTGAGGCTCATTGGAAATAGTTTAGTCAAAATTTTATCATTAGAGGCATAATCAAGGCATTCCATATAGAAATATTGAAGATATTATTTAGGATCACCCTTGCCATCATAAAATGTGATCTTAGGTGCAAAAAAACTAGTTGGCAAGGGGTGTAAAGATATTTTAGGTGTAAAAGGGTTATATAATGCTCTTATGAATCAATAACATAAGGTAACTTCATATAATTTTATTTAATATTTTTAGCCTTAGATTGAAAAGGTTTTATAGTTTCAAAAATATCTTGCACATCTTGATTACTAAAGTTTGAAGTTGAGAAGTCACCAAAGGAGGTGTACCCATAGTTTGAGTGGATATAGGCATTGAAACTGGTAATTGGGTTGATGTATTATTATTTTCCATGTAAGATGTATCGATAGTAATTTTAGATAAAGAATGTGTAAACAAATATTCCATTCCACCATTATATGTATGAAGATGTGATGCGTTCATGAAAAGGGTTATTGGGAAAGGGGGATGGCCCATATCTCTAATAGCATGATCAATAGATGGACCTAGTTATTAATTTATGCTTTTTACTTTTTTATTTTCTAATATGGTTCTTAGGACCTCATCAATATCATATGGGTTTTTGTATATATGGTGTCAAAACATATCAAGAGATTTTACTTACTCTTTTTCTATCTATTCATGTTCATTATTTTCATCAGATTCATCATTTTCATGTTCAAAATTGGTCTTTATGATAACTTATTTAGTGTATGGTTCAGTTTCCTTATTTGCATCTTCATTAGGTATAAGATTGGTTTATTCATTAGTTTGAGCCATCTTAGGTGGATAATTAGGAATCTCTATGTGTTTGATAGAAACACCAACTAACCTAGGGTTATGCCTAGGTTGCATGCAAATGACAAAGTAAAGTTAGAAAAACAAAACAATGAAAATCTGTAGAATGTTGAAAACCCTAGGATAAACTATGGTTTGCATAAAGAGATGGGTTCACCATATATTTTTGAAAACCCTAGGATAAACTAGGGTTTTCATAAAGAGATGGGTTCACCATATGTTTAACCCTAAATTGAGATGGATCAATATAGTTTAGGGTTATGAATATGAAAAAGGGTGATAAACAAATCTATAACAAACCAATTAATTATAAACTTAAATAAACAATATTTTAAATTTAAATTTTGAGATATGCTATTGAAAATAAAATAATTGATTGGTATTGAAATAAATGGAAAATAAGAGTACTTAGCTGGTTTACTATGCACATGAAGATCTAATCTAGAACATGCTATAAGTATACTAGATTTGGATTTAGGATCAATCATCAGATTATATAATTTCACACTTTGTGGCCTCAAATGCTTGCATCAGATCTAGATGGTTTCATCAATGCACCTATTTAACTTAGATGCAAGTATCCAAAACACTATCGAATGGATCTAGATGCAACCACCTAGAACATTCTAGGTTTTCTGTCTTATTTACTTTAGTGTACTTAGATCTCATTCATAGGTTGTCATTCCTTATCAAATAATCAAAACCCTAGTTCTTCATCTTCATAGTGACCATGGAAAAAATGGGTTAGTGGGATCATGGTTTAGAGCTAACCCTCAATACCCCTCTACCAATGTGTTCTACCTATATAGCCACTAATCCTAAGAGGGACTCAAAATTATGTAGTTCTCCCCTAATGTGTTAGTTTGTGTGTGTATATAGGTATAATATGTGGAAAATAAGTACATAAAATGACCAAACTTGTAACTTGGAAAATGTGACTCATGGACTAATATTTCAATACTTAAGACCTATAGATGGGTTATCCCTATGACTAATATTGAAATTGGAAAGAAAAGGGAAGCTTTTTTCACTTGAATGATTTTGGTAAGTTACCTTGTGAGAGGTTTGAATTTGCTAGGTGAAGTATGAATGAGGATTGATCATGAATATACACCAATCCTTTCTATAAATATCTTAGACTAAAGCACTTAGGTCAACCATAAAGACACATTAAAATTGAAAATTTTATGACTTTAGTGGACACTTAGTTTGGCATAATACACTTACATCGACGTAGGTATCTGATTAGGATGTAAGTGTTAGGGAAGTTATTAAATAGGTAGATGTCCATAACTTTTAGAGGATGATAATAATTAGGTTTATAAAGTTTCAAAAAGTATAGAAGGTTTGGTCATCATAATACCACATGATCAGACTAAGAGATATTAAATATGTACAAGAGATACTAGATGTGAGCCTTTCAATAGCAGAAAGGTCTATAAATTGAAGGGTACAGCCATGAGAAGTAATTTACAAGTATACAAGACTAAGGTGCTATATAATTTAGATGTAGTATATATAATTCATTTATATTCATCAATAATATTTACATACATTGTACATCATCAATGTTAAATCCATTATAGCCATGCTCTTATACATCTAAGCTTAAAAAACATATTAGTAGTACATAATATTTTCACATATTCATTTCCCTATGAAACCTAATATTGATTTTTAATTCACCTTTCCCATAGAAAATGTGTAACCAAACAAGGTCTAGATATTCAAACTAGAGGTCGAGGGTCCAATTTATAAGTTTCACATACCACCTCAAACCCTGCATGCTAATGTTGAATTAGATGCCAATTGCCCATTTATACAAGTGTTTGTACATATTCCTTGAATTTTATCATGCATTAACAATTATTTACACACATTACCAAAATAATCTATTGGTTTTTCAACTATCTACACATATTCCCATAATATTATTCTCTATAGGCGGGATCTTGACCCATCCACATGATCACCTCTTTGGTGACTAAAACCTACAGGATCTAGTTTTTATGTAATCCATATCTATGTTTATTTCTAGAATGGCACTTTTATTTTAAAATTATGCTTCTTTTATTCTATAAATTTCACATCATCCATCATGCACATCACACATATCTTGTGCACCATCTTTTATTGTACTTTGAAAGATAAGCTAATATAAAGGAGTATCTATCACATGCACTCTTTCACACTTTGCATTATATAGTGTTATATTTAGTATCCAAAATTGAGGATTAACATTACCCTTGAATTAAACTATTGTCTATCCCTAAAAAACTATGTTTGACTCCATCTAGGTTGTGTTGTATAATAATTCAAAATTTACTTCCTAAATTTTCTTTTGAAATGTATCCCAAGAAAACAATTCTTATCCAATGGACCTCTTTACCTGTAATGCATTGCCTTCCTTTGTATCTACATATGCATTACCTTCTCCCTTATTTACTTAGACTTTCTCATATTATTATACATCTTTTTTAAACTATAAATTAACATTTTTCATGTTGTGCTCTTCACCCAATGCTTATCCATTAAATTGATAATTTTATTCTAACAAAAAACATTATTTTTTTACCATAGACTTTGAAGCATTTATATAAATCATTTTATTATTTCATCTAGTTATATATGTGTCATCCATCATTGGATTATTCAAATATTTGGTCTTTTATCTTATTTCTATATTCATGCACCAATATAGTTAAATATTTTTCTAATATTATTGTAAACATGCATGGTTGTTGCTGCACTATTTTTAGAACATTTGATCAATCCTCTTAATTCCTTGACCCAATGTTCCCACTCTTTTCTAGCTACTTCCAATTTTATATTCTTTAGCTCCTCCAAGGGTTGAATAACTACAACTATTAGAGTCTCGTGCATCATCTTATAAATAACTAGTTCAATCCTCTCAAGTGGATCCATTGCATCCATAACTATATTAACCAATAATTGTGGTCATGCCTTTTAGGTAGTCATCAAAATATCACCAAAATTTACCACCATATGCACAATCTCTTTCCTTTCATTATTTAACTTATTTTACTCCTTAGCGAGTCATGTTTCCAAATATTATATTTTCTCTTCTATATTCAAACTACATTGTGCTACATCTTTAGCTAGTTACATCATTCCCAAACCTTCTTACTCAAAATTCATCTTGTGTAGATTGTAAGTGATGATTTTTGAAAAATACTCATATTCTACCTCCATAGCTATACCCTTTATTGGCATCTAAATTTTTGTATCTACACTATGCGCTTCCAATAAAACTTATGGTTTATTTTTTTAATTTCTTTTCATTCTCTTCCTCACCCAATATTTTTTATTTCTCCTCTTATTTATAAAACACATTAATTCCTATAAGATTTGATGGATCTAACATAATTTTATTATGTGTATCCCTCTCTTATCATTATAATTCACACAAATATGTGCATTTCTCTCATTTTTTTGTCTTCTTAGTCCAATTTGAGATTTTTAGTAGCTTCTCTCCAATAATTTATTGCTTCTTTACCTTTACCTTTTTATTTTTTGATTTACTCACACATCCACTCTCCCTCTTCCTATTATTTGAGGATGTGTAGTTTCCTTATTTTTAGATAGTGGTTCCTCTATCTCTCCCTCATTTTCCTCATTATTGGATTCAAATAATGTCACTTTTAGTTTATCCTCCATTTTTTTATGAATCCCTCATTATTTGACACATTGTCATTCTTCTTCATCAAAGCCTTCATATATTTTCATCTTATTCTCCCCACTTTATTCAATATCCTTATTCAATGTATCCCATGCTGTTGACTCATTTATCGATGCAATCTCAACATATATATTCTTTAATGCATGTGTTAACTTACAATTTATATCATTAATAATACATTCCTATGTGAGATTCATATTTAGGCTATCATCATAAGATTATTTTTCTTCATCCAAAAAATCCTTTAGGTTGATTCTCTCCATGTCAAACTTGTTAATATCCACATTTTCTCATAGGACTCCACTCAAAATTTCTAGTGTTCATTCTATGTAGTATGTGTATACTACGTGGGAAAACTTTATCTTGGAGCTCTCTATGCCATCTTGTTCATTTATCATCACCAAAGTGTAATGTTTCATTACTAAAAATTAACCATACTCCTTGTATGGTTCTAACAACCTCTTATGAAATTTATATTCTACACCGAATGATATACTCACATTATCAAACCATTTTTCATCTTCATCTTTGACACATCCTATTTTTATGAGTATATTGTTTAATTTTTTTTGTAGATATGGCATGCCACTTATACTTACCTAGTTGGACTCTATAATATTTTAAAAATAGTAGAATCTTTGTTGACCAAGATGTAAAAACATTTTAAACTCAAAGATTTATCTAAAGAAAACAAGGTAGTCTAGGGAGTAACAACTCTCAAGAGAAGCTTCCTCTTGGTGGAACAACTTGAAGGTGGAATGAGAACTTACATCTAAGTTAATCACATGGGATGTTTTTTTATTGTATTTAAAGAAGAGATCGAATGCAAAAAATTATTTTTTTGGAAAGATGACTAAATTTCAAAATGTGAAGCAAGAGGATCTGTCTGTTATAGAGTATTGGAAAAAGTTCACATGAATTTTGAGGTATGATCCTCAATATAAAAATAATAAAAGATTTACAATAGGAAGTTCATTTTAGGATTGAATCTATGGATTGGTGTGGATGTCAAGATTCATGAACCATTAAATATGGGGAAGTATTTGAAATAACATTAAATCATGAGCATAAACTCAATATCCTTAAAATAGTTAGGAAAAGAATATAAAGATAAAGGGAAGAACCCACAACAACAAAATCTAACTCCATTATGAAAGAAGGCATGTGAGAGCAAAAATAACATAGGTAACATGAACTCATTCCTCAATATAATTTTTTAGAATGGGAATTTATCCAAGTATAACAATGGAAATAAAGGGTGGATCAATATAAATAATCATAAAAATGATAAATCATCTAAGAGAGGACAACGTAAGCATGGAATAGGTCTTATAAGAAGATGTTTGATATATAGAGGCAATGATTATGCCGATCATTGCCATAATAGGTCCAACAGATATAGTTTCAAAATACCTCCATTATCAAATCATCAACCATGTTACATTAAACAACTGCCAAGATGAATTCCAAATAACCATAGTAGAAGCTTCAGGTGAACTTGCTAGTTTTCTTATTATTGTGCTTATAGATATTAGAGCAACTGAATGTTTTATATCCCATGAAAATCTGAAGATAATGTCTAGAAATGCTAGTTGTATGGAAAATAGTTATACAATTCAATAGGTCAACCAAGAATATTATAGGGTATACCATTATCTTTTTAAAGCTGATTTATAGCTTCCTATATTTTAAAAAATAGTGAATTTATATATTTCCCCTCTAAGTTTATATGATGTGATTTTAAGAGTCAACTAGTTATGGAAACATATATCTCAAGTTGACTATAGTTACAAGACATCCACATGTATCAATGATAATGGTCACACTATGACAAGTTAAGGCATCAAATGTGAGGTCAATGTAAGGCATATTTCAACCATGTAGATAAAAAGAGCTAAAAGAAAGGAGTGTGTCATTTGTTTGATACATAAATGAAGTTGAATTTTAAAAAATGAACCCACCATATATGACCATATTTTTATTCATAGTTTTAGGGATGTTTTTATTGAAGAATTACCAGGATATCCACCAAAAAATTTGATTTCTCTATTAACTTATTGCATAGTTCAAAACTAAATTTATAAGCATCTTATAGGATGATAACAACAAAATTAGTCGATTTTAAATCCCAATAAAAATAAATGCTTTCGAAGGATTTTATTTATCCAAGTGTATCCCCATGGGGTGTCTGAATATTTTTTATCAAGAAGGATGGTACTCTTAGGCTATGTATATACTACAGGATGTTGAACAAGCCACAATCAAGAATAGGTACCCCTTACCATGCATAGATGACATTTTTGATCAATTGTAAGGAGCTTCTATTTTATCAAAAATATATTTGAGTTTAGATTTTCATTAACTAAGAATCAATGAGGAAAATATATTGAAAATAACATTTAAAAATCATTATAGATGATACAAGTTCACCATACTTCCCTTTGGGTTCTCAAATACTAGTGCAACATTTATGAACATAATGAATAATGTATTTTGATATTATTTGGATGATTTTATACTACTGTTATTAAATGAAATTTTAAATTATTCAAAAACTAAGGAAGAACACATATAACATTGAAACCTAGTTTGCAATGATTAAGACAACACAAATTGTATGGACAATTGTCTAATTGCTATTTATTTTAGGATTCAGTGCACTATATGGGCCATATAATCTCAACAAAAAGGATTTTAATAGATATAACAAAGATAATATATGTTATGGATTCACCCTATCCACAAAATGTGTAAAAAGTTCATAGTTTCATGGGTTTGGTAGGATACTACAAAAAGTATGTGGATGGATCTTCTAAGTTAGAAAATCCAATCACATTGTTGGGCCCCATTTTATACCTTTACATGGATTAGGCTAAATTTTTCAATATTGGTATGAGTCAATCCTTATAGTTGTTGATCTTTTTTGTACCTTTTAGTGTTAGTTGGTAGCACTCTCATAGATCCCATGCTAGTTGGTAGGTGGTTCGTGGCACCAAATTTTAGGGGACATCCCTACCAAGACTTGTACATGGTAGATCAAGAAGTAGGGATGTCAGAGAGTGGGGCAGGTGAGACAGTGACCCCCAAGTGATATCTCAGCATATGACATGCACTCATCCAACCTAGGTAGGGTAGTGGAGCTAGTGGACTTATGAGAGCTCATCTCTTGGCACATGCTCATCTAACCTGATCAAAGATGCCCAATCACCTATAAAAGAAGAAGAATAATTGAAAATTAAGGAGAGGTGACCAATAAAATAAAGATTTAGTAAAATAGAGAGTGAACCATTAATATTTCTCATTCTACATATTGTAGTTTAAAGATTGAATGTAAAACCCAAGCTTTCTTGTGAGCTATTGGGCATAAGTAATATTAGGAAATAACATAGACTCTATTTCATATTTGAACTCTATATAATGAACTATGAAGCAATGAAGAGTATGATTGAAGAGATGATGTGTTGAATCTTACTTTATTCTATACAAAGTTATGTTTATAAGATAGTTTCATTTGAGTAATGTTGTAGCTAGTTATTTGAATGTATTGTGAAATAGAGGTTCATCTTTGGTCTCTAATGAAATCCTTGTGCCATACAATGAATTCATCTCATCTATAAAATGACTAAGTGTTGGAACCAAGATGCATCAAATCTCTAAAACCTATGCCTAAAGCACTACCTTGAGGATGAATAGTTGAATCTATGCCATCCCTATGAGTTGCCTAAGTAACCAAATTACCCTATGTTGACCCTTTTCCTAGATTGCACTACTAAGAACCTGGCATAGCCAGTTATGGGCTCATTCCTTATGCCACTAAGAAAGCTTACACCCATTGAAATATCCTTAAATAACCTAACATTGGATTACCCTATGTTGACCCTTTTCCTAGATTGCACTACTAAGAACCCGACATAGCTAGTTATGGGCTCATGGCTTATGCCACTAAGAAAGCTTTCACCCATTGAAATATCCTTAAATAACCTAACATTAGAAGGCCACCTAAGTTCCTTTGGCCAATGCCTAAGTCCCCTTAAACCCTATTTAAACCCCAAGTTGTGCCATGTTGTAAATAGCCCAACATGGGCTCGATCCCTTCATTGTTGTAGTTTGAGTGAGTGCACAAGGCTTGTGCCTTGTGTTAGACTGATGCCAATACCATAACATGATTAAATGTTGTACATTAGACCTTGCTATGCTCACACCTAGATCCACAATGTCTAGAACCAACTTGGTTTGATAGCTAAGCACCTGACCAAGTGTAAAGCCATCCTAGTGAATTTTTGTACAACATTTTGGTTCCATTGTTAAGAATGTGTTGAATTTTATTGCTATAATGGTGTAACAGAGTGATGCTTCAACTATCTCTCAAGAAAATTAAGTGCTAGCTAGAGTAAGTATAATATAGTTTCACGTAGAAACATCTTACATGCAAAGAAAAGGAATTGGGAAAATGGGTGCAAGCTAACGTGTATAATGATCTATATGAGGAGTTCTTTTGTGAGCTAACTAAGCATGTGTACCAGTGGTTGGTTACTTACACTACTACTAGAAGGTGTAACTATACCCAACACCTTGAGTGAACCACATATTTTTTAGAGAGGTTGGAGATCTTGGATGAAGTTTGGATGTGCACTATGGACAAGTGTTGAAGTGGTGTGTTGAACAACTATGTGTTGGAGTTCATAGTATCAACCTTCTCATGCCTTGAAGAAGTATATTATGAATTTTTTCATGAACCAAGGGGTGTATTCATAAGAGGGATCAACACTGAACTAAAGAAACTTCTAGTGGATTATGGTATAGAAACTATAAGGATGGAAGTATAAAGTCCTTACATGTATGAGCGAGCATAGAAGGTGAGGTATAGGTAAGGTATGATGAAGGAGGAATAATAACTTGACACTTGAGAGATATAGAGGCTAAACTATACTAAGTGAAGGTATAAATTGATGGAGGATCTAGAACCTATAAGTGATAATAAGACTCATAGTGAGTGGGAAGGGTATGGGGAAGGATCACTTGAATTGTAGCAAGATAAAGAGAGAAAGGAAAAATAAAGAGACTAGACTCAGTAGTTGGGTGTAGGATGTAGTGGGTTCCTATAAGATGTGGTACTTAAAAATGCACCAAAAGTACCTACCCCCCTTAAACATGAAGCGTAAGCTCATGCACTAGATTCCCCATTAGAAGATAGAAGAATAATAACTAAACCTGTTATCGATGTTGACTTTGATAGGATTCAAGATTTGGATCAAGAGTTTGTGATTGAACAAGTGATTACCTATGAGGAAATGAGTGAGGATACGGTGAATTTAGGAAGTGATAATCTAGGAATGGTGAACATAAGTGTAAACATTATTGTACAAAAGATTTCAACTACATCAACTGGGCAATATCTTGTAGGAAGTGGCATGGTGCCACAAGTGAGCAGTACTGCATTGATGAGTTTGATAGCATAACTAACAACATTAGGATTAATGACATAACCTATAATTAGAGTCACTAGATGGATACCTCCAATACAAATGCAAGGGGGACAAACACCTTAGAACTCAGTGTCACCCCTCATCAAGTCTACTGTAAGATGGTGATACACTTTCTCAAGTATCATGGTCTAGAGAATGCCGTGGAGCATGTGCTAAAGTGTGAGTTATAATGGTGCACTTAGGGCATCACTCAACCCAAATGAAAGGTAACCCAATTCATGACTTCCTATTGGATTGTGCCCATACATGTTATCAAAAAATTAACCTGAACCAGGCTATGGTTGACTATAATGTGTTAAAATAATCCTTCTTGAAAGAATTTGATATCCCTAAATTCAAGTAGTAGAGCATCATAACACTCAAGGAAATCATCCAAGAATTATATAAGAGCATGTACCTATATTATATGATGTTTAAAACCCTTGTCTCTAAGATTTTGTATGACATTCACCCCTCCTAACACACATAATGGTTTATTGGAGGCTTGCTAGTACCATTCAGATAAGTGCTATCCACAAAGACCTTCATAGACCCTCATAAAGTGCTTGAATATTTAATCTAGGCCAAGGTAGTAAGCAAAATTGACCCCAATATCACCCCATTCATGGAGGCATATATCACATCAATAGTCTCCTAGCTACAGAAATTGACTACTAGTTTGGTGCATGACACTGACAATGGGTTATGATGCACTGACTGTGAGATGGAGAGGCATAATAAGAATAATTTACCATGAAGAAATGTCCATGACCTACTTCTCAACTATGAGGTTTATCATGGGTCACATGACTCATGGAACTTCCCTCTACTTCAGTGTGCCAGTCAAGTGAAAAACATAATTTACTATAAAATGTGTGATGCTTACATGCATTCAACAATAAACTATTAGGTCATTAATGATATGCACCAAAACATGGAAAGAGGCATGAGGCAGGTGACAACATAAGTTGATGTGTAGGTGGGTCAAGGAAATGAAGGCTATGGCCAATAAAATATGATTTATGTGAACCAACAAGGCATGCAAAGGTGAGGAAGAGGATGTGGTGGAGGAATATTCCCACCATGATTATGTTACAAGTGTTCCCTAATTGAGCATTATCAGCATGAATACCCTACACACCCAATGTGTTGGCATTGTTGTGGACCACATGCAGTCAAGGAATGCCTAAACTTGTACAAAAAGCTAACTCAAGGTGAACTTGACATAGATAGAGGTGAAATGATGGTGAGGCATGAATCCAAAGATGAAATTTCAGATCCCAAGCCACAACAAACTTGCAAGGAGATGCATAAGGTGAAAGCCATGACCCAAAGTGGTTTTACCACTCAACTTCCTATTATACCAACATAAGAACAATGTTTGGAGTATGGTGAGTCAAGCCACATGAGCACGTAACATAGCCGAAGGCAAAATCTATGTCATATCCTAAACCTAAATGATAGAAGGACATCTTTCAATAAGTCATGAATGTGAGACAAAACTTACAAGGTGAACCTTAGTTGGATAGATATTTAAAAGGCATAGGCCAACATTTCATGCAAGAAGTAAGACCATCAAGAGGATGAAGTGTATGAGTTTACTGTGATCCTATGCCTCCTATAAATTAAAGGGATGTTATTCCTGCTAAAAGATTTACTACTAAAGCATGCAAGGAAGAAACCAAAATTAGAGGTTGCAACTCAAATGATTGAGGTAGTTGCACTACATATGGAATGGTTGCATGAAGTAAGGCATACTCAGAACATCAAGTATGACCAAGATTCATTGATAGATTCCACCATCAATGGGTGGTTAGTTTTTGAATTACTAGTTTATATGGATGTAGAGGTCAATGTTCTACCTTAAATTACTTGGGAAAAGATAAGGTATCTGCCCTTGAAGACTTCACCTCACATGTTGTTTATGGCTAACAAAAACTGAGTTTAGCCTATCAAGATCCTAAAATATGCCATTTTAGATATCATGGGCACTGAGTTTTAAGCCAACTTTGAGGTCATCAAGTTGGCAAACTAGGACAACTATCCAACACTCTTGGAAAGTCCATGGTGCTATGATAATAATGCAAACATGAACTTTAAGAAGTGTTACATGAATTTTGAGAATGATAAGGAAAGGGTGGTGATCCATCTATCAAGTGATCAAGGACCCCCATTTTTGGAGAGTGTTGATCTCGAGGATGAGATCAACCACATTTATAATATGATAACGTAAAGTGTCAAGAAGCTCAACCCTAATGACCAAGGCATGCTCAAGTGGGAGGATGGAAAATAAAACTCTGATATAACTAATGTAACCTAAAATCAATGGGTCAAAAAGGCCTATGAGGTCACTAGCCAAAGGTACCACCTAGTAGGAGTAGTTAGACCAAGACTAGCTAGGACAGGGTTGATTATGATTGAGTGCCCCAAGAAGAAATGGGTCTCCCATGCTTGAAATGTGGATAAATAGTGTTCTAGCTAAGTAAAGGGAAGCTTATAACACTCCCTAAGTATTAAGGGAGCCAAATTATAGAAATTTATGTCCATGACATTAAAGTTTGCATCCCCGAGGAGGTAGATTGAATGGGTGCACTAGTGCATAATATGAAGTGCACTGCTTCTAATTAGTGGGTAGTGCAAAGACATAACTTACCAACTTGGAAATATGTAAGGGTAGACATATGTAATAGGTTTGGCCAAATTAATGAATACTTGGACATACCCACCTACTCAAGTGATATAGACCCAATTGTACATGTGTGGTTATGTGAAGAGACCTAGACTATCTATAGTAAGGATGCACTAAAAGGTCTGTTGGTGCATGAATTTTATAAGACCTTAAAAACATGGGTACAATCATGGTAAATTGTCAATGAGATGTGTCATGAGATAGGAAATTAGGAATTACTCAAGGAGAGGTTCATGCACACCTTCTCCTTTTCCTTAGAGCTACTGGAGCCATTACAAGTCATTCACAGGGTAGTTATTGAGGACACTACCATCCTAGAAGAGAACCTTATGGAAATGTTCAAGGAAAAAGGGCTATAACTCCCAACATTATTTGAGTAAATGACACTCAATAGTGACTCTAGAAAAGAAGATGATGAGACCTGAAAAAATCATAATTGGAAGGCTCTAATAGGAAGGCAAAAACTTGTGCACCTTGTGGATGACAATACCCTAGATGAAAATGATCTAATTCATCTTCAAATTGAAAGAGCTAAGGGGAATAAATAAGTTTAAGAATCTCATTAGGAGAAGAATGAGCCCTATCATGCACCACTATAGATCACTAAAGTAGACATCAATGTGAAAGGCAAGCTGAAGATTACCACTATCGACAGTTACTGGTTTGAGGTAGAGATGACATGAATCATATAAATCCTAAAGGAATTTTAGGACTTGTTCCATTGAAACTAATGGGACATGAAGGGCACCCACCCATCCCTTGATATAATTATCATCAAGATGGTAGATGGTACAAGGCTAGTAAAAAAACACCCATATTAGATGAATCCTAATCTTTGTACCAAGGTAAATACAAAGATTGATGGACTTTTAGCAGCCAACATCATCTACCCAATACAAGAATTTGAATGGGTGAGCCTAATGGTCATCAACATCAATAAGGATGGGAAAATATGGATCTGTATCAATTATAGGATGTTGAATGCTGCTTATATTAATGATCTATTCTCAACCCCATTCACTGATGAGGTCTTGGATGGATTCACAGGCTATGAAATCTACACTTTCACTGATAGGTTTTTGGGCTATCATTAGGTGTAGATCAAGGAGGAGGATAAGCCCAAAAGAACCTTTATGAATAAATGGATTTTTTTGCTTATAACATGATGCCCTTTAGACTCAAGAAAGTGCCATTTATATTCTCTAAAGTAGTGATCAATACCTTCACAGACTTTATCCATAAGTTCTTCCAAGTGTATCTTGATGATTGGACTGTGTATGGTATTGTGAAAGACCACTATGACAATATGTGCCTCATGTTTGAGAGGTGCAGGTAACTCTAGATCTCCTTAAATTTGAAAAAGTGCATCTTTGTAACTCTATTTGGACATTGATTGAGCACATCATCTACAAGGATGGTTTGATTTTTGATCTGATGAAGTTAGCCATAATAATCCAGCTCCAAACCCCCTTAATATAGAAAGATGTTTACACCTTTCTAGGCCACTATGGCTAATATATGAAGTTCATTCAAAGCTATGCAAAGATCATAGTGCCTCTATAGGATCTCTTGCATAAGGATGACCCATTATACTAAAGTGAGGCATAAGAGGATGCCTTTAAAACATTGAAGTTGAAGTTGGCTAGCGTGTCAATTCTATAATTTATAGACTAGACTACTCCTTTCCATGTACACATCAATTCTTTAGGCTCTACCATTGGTGCCATATTGGTGAAAATACATGAAGGTAAGTTGGACCACCCCATTTCCTTTACAAGTAAGAAATTGACACAGGTGGAGTAGAATTATACCACCATCAAGCGTGAGGTGTTGATAATGGTCTATGCCTTACAAAATTTTTGGAAATACCTATTGGAAACCCCATTCATATTTTTCATAAATCATGAGGTGCTTAAGTACCTTGTAAACAAGCCTATTTTACATGGGTGCATATGTATATGGATTGTTCTCTGTCAGGAGTTCTAGTTCTCAGTTGTCGTTAAACCTAAGAAGTAGAACTTGGGTCCATACCATTTATCTCATATAAATTATAATTATGTAGTGGCACCAATTAGGGATGAAATATCAAACATGTAGCTATATTGAGTCTAGCATATCTCTAAATACTTGATGAAGATTGATACTTCTTAACATCTAGGCTTGTGCCCTAGAACTTGTCGACTAAAAAGAAGAAACAACTTATAGTCTATGCCACCCCCTTCTAGCTCATTAAGGGGGAGCTATAAAAACTAAGGATGAGATTCTACATTGGCATGTTTTGGAACATGAATGGGAATCCATCCTATAAAAAGTGTATGAAGGGATCGTAAGAGGCCATTATTTTAGAGATGCAATGGTGTACAAGGTATTCTAGTCAAGCTTTTGTTGGCCAAGACTATTCCAAGATGTAAAGGAGTACGCTAAGGCATGTGATGTATGCCAGTGCACTAAAAAACCCAACCATTAAGATGATATGCATATCATTCCTATTCTTTCCCAAGTGTCATTCAAAAAATGAGCCATTGACTTTGTTGGGATAATCACTCCCATAACATGATGCACAGGTGCAAGATACATTTTAGTGGCGACTGACTATTTCACCAAGTGAGACAAAGCTACACCGACTAAAGACTACATAGTAAAAATAATGATGTGATTCATATGGGAGAACATCATAAACTGACATCAATTCCCATTGAGTCTAAATAGTGATAGGGGAACTCATTTCATTAATGAAATGGTTCACATCCTTTTGACTGAACACATGGTGGTGTATCATAAGAACACCCCATATCATCCCCAAGCCAATGGCATATCTGAAGCATTCAACAAGATTTTAGGAATGTACTTGATAAATATATATGATGTGAGTTACAATGATTATGATGATAATGTTTCAATAGTACTTTGGGCATACCACACAACATACATGTGCTTGAATAAGGCTACATAATTTCAACTAGTGTTTGGCATTGAAGGAGTTCTGCCCATGAAATTTATGGTACCCTCCTTATGCATTACACATATTGGTCAATTCGATGACCAAGAATATTAAAGTTCAAGATTAAAAGACTTGAAGCACCTGAATGAGAAGCAAACCCAAGCCAAGTAGAGTCAGTAGATTAAAAAGGTATGCTAGAAGCACTAGCTTGATAAGCACATCAAGCACAAGGAGATGACTGAAGGAGTATTAGTACTACTCTATGATTACAAGTACTTCAAACATCAAGGAAAGTTTTAGATATGGTGAATGGGCACCTACATCATCCATCACATATTGGAAATAGGTGCATGCAAGCTACACATGTTGTCTAATAAAATACTCCCTAGGCATTTTAATGGCAACTAATTGAAGCCATATAAATAGTAGGATGGCGCTCGCACCATGGAAACACTGACTTCTTGGTCACAAGTTAGTTGGGAGTAAGTTGACCAAGATACCATTTGGCATAAGCTAAACCATTTTTTTAATTATTTTATTTGTTTCATATGTAGTGTATAAAGGTAGCGAGTAATGCATGGTAGACATAAGAACTTTTGTGGCAAAAATTCATGCATAATTTCAATAAAATGAGTCAAACACTTGCAACCATAAGCACATGAGGCCATAAATATAAGTAATTGGCATATGAAGATTACTAGGAATAAGCAAAATCAAGAAAAGATATATATGTGTAACTTGAAGGCCCAATAATGAACCACTATGGTGCTACCTTTTCACCAAAATTACTAGAAGGTACATCAATTGATTCAGTGCTAGAGACCTAGGAGGTAAGTGAAGATGTTCAACATGGTTAAGTGTAAGGTAGATAGTAAAGACATACTTTCTAAAGTGTGCAAGAGCATCGAGAGAGAAATGAATCATTGGAGGGCCAGTGTAAGGGATTTATATGGGATAGGACAGGTTAAGGCAAGATGAAGTGCAAAAAATTGATCAATACAAAGAAGCATGCTTGAAATATGAGTGCAACCAAAAGATAGTATAACTAAGGACATTGAATTGTGTAAATGTGAAGTGTTTCACCCAAGTTATCATAAGGAAGGTAAAGGTCACACCAAAAGATACATGCACTAAAGGAAGTCATCTAAGACAATTGGCATCCACCTTGAAATGAGTAGGAAGTGATTGTTTGAACCACACATCACTTCACCAAAAAAGATGTTAGGATCATCCAATGAGGTGATGGTGGTGGCATAAAGATAAGTAATTAATACATATAAGATAATAAATTTTCAATGATTTCATATATTTTTTCATTATCCAAGAAATCAAGATGCCTACATCATTAAGCCTACATTAATAATGGCAGTTGACAAGTGAAGGGTGTAAAAAGGTAAATGTTGGACTTGCTTAGGTTACCACGTTTATGATAATTCAAGACTTAATACAAACTTGGTAAGAAACTAGAGATCCGAATCAATAAAAACCCTATCACAATGAGCAAACGAGTAATCTAGGTACCTTAGAGTGAATGTAAGCACACATACAGAGAGAATACATTCATATTGAAGATCAATGTGAAGGATTAAATAAATAGGTTTGTGTAGAGAACTAATTTGAACCAAGAATTTGTCACCCAAGCTACCATTAATGAATATTGAAGCTCAAATCCAAGAAAATAGTCACAAACACCATGTCTATTGAAGCACCGATCATCATTCAAGACTTTAGTAGGCCATACCTCTTGAGGTTTAATACAAGTATATTTAGAATGGTGAAGAAGAGTTAGGAAACAAGCTCTACACTAGCATAGATAGAACCCAAGTGGGTGAAAATTATTGAGGAAGCATCTACTACTAATACAAAGGTGCCAAAAATTGAGGTAGTTAGCTAATGGTGGATATCGAGGCACTAATAAAAATGTCCTACTAATAGATGTAGTTTCCATTAGAGGTATCAATAAGATAACCATGACACTCCTTTTCACATGTGTTCCAATTGAAGGAATATAACCATTGGATTTAAAGTCACTTCTAAGACTTGGTGTAGGACTGGATGGTAGATATAAGGCACGAAACATAGAAAGGAGATGCCCTATTTGATGTCTCAATTTGAGACAAGTTAAAAGCTTCTAATACAACTCAACTTCATGAGTTACCTTACTTTGGAAAACCTAAAGATCTCATCCAATTCCTTATGTTGCACATTTATGAGGACTACATATATTTCATAGGTTGGTGCATGAAGATCTTTGTGTAGATGATAAAATAGATAATCAAGCTCCTAAACATTGATATAGACATCCATCAGCTGATGGATGATGATGAAGAAGTGGAACACATTATGAAGCTCTTAAATTACTTCAAGGGGGTCTATTTATTCCCAATTAACAAGTGTGAGGACCCAGGTGTGAGGGTGACAACATGCGTTATGAGTTCTAAGTTATGTTCTAGCAGTTGATGGACAAATGTTTCTAAGGCATATCTCTAACTCACATATCATATGGCATAGGGTGTATAGTTATATATCACCAAATTCATCATGGAGGATTTAATCAAGAACACACTAGAATGCCATAGTGCCAAACAACCTTTAGGTGGGGGTCTATCCTCATATTGATCATAGTGGAGAAGATCAAGATCTTGAATGGGAGTGAAGGCAATCTATGGGTATTCCCAGAACACCATGAATCCCCTGTGTAGAAGTAGAAGGACTACACCTACCCTACCACCTTCAATCCTAAGTACAAGATGCATGTAATGCACTGGTACAAGAGTTGTGCATTTGTTAGTGGCTTCCTAAGAGCATGTTTAGGATAACAACTTTGGTCCTGATGCAACACTACTACATCATGTGATTAACATTGAAGGATGGGAATAAGTTGGAATGGTTAAAGCTCCCCTTAACCTTTTTGATAGAAAAATTTAGGGATGCACTACATTAGATATTGAATGTGTAAAATATGGATATTTCAGTTAAGTAATTAGATGTAAAAAGCCAAAGAATGAGGTGCAGGTTTCCTTGTGTAGATGGAAGCATGATAGAAGATGAAGAAGATGCCTTAGATTACATAGACATCGATCCAATATAGGGGGTCATCATCTTTGTATTCATCCATAAGATCTACTATTTGATGAAGCCAAGGAAGAAAGATTTTAGCATTGAGTCTATTAGTGAGTAGAGAAGAAACCCCCTAGTTCAGGTAGGGGATGAAGGAACCCTAATGCCCCGTGAGAAGAAAAAGTCCTCAAAGAAGAAAAAGGGAGACCTTAGAAGAAATTGAGGAGAATATGAAGTTTAAAATTACTTTGAAAGGAGAAGCATCTAATTTAAACTCATCTAAGAAGTGCATGACATTTGCGCTCAAAGCCTCCCCCAGTATGAAAGAGAAAAAGAAGGGGAAGTCTCCCTCTTCAGTGCCCAAATTTATTATATCTAAGGAAGAGGAAGAAGAGGAGTTGGAGAAAGAAGAGAGTGGGAGGGGTAATTAAATTGTACCTAAAGATGAGGAGTCCTAATCAAGTGTATAACCAACCCCCTCCTTGTCATCCCTGACTGAATTAGAGAAACAAAGGTGTAGATGGAAGATACTCAACTTATCCAAAGTTGAGATGTGAAGGGAAGAGGAATTAGAGGAGCATAAGGAGGAAATGACCAAGGTTGGGATGCTAAAGGAGGTCATAAAAATGATAGAGGTAGAGGAATAGATAAAGGATGAAGAGTGCAAGGTGCATGAGGTGAAGGAAGAAGGAAGGAAGGAACAAGAGACAAAAATAACTCAAGGAGGTAACATCTGCAAGCACACTCATAGAGGAATAATTATAGTTCCAATAGAAGGACATGTGCCTAAATCAAGGCCATATTGATATAACATAAAGATTGTGTCATAAGCATGAGGAGATGAAATCCAAGGGCATCTCCCAGGTTGAGATTGACCAACTAGAGGTTGAAGAGATAAGATAAAGAGAAAAGAAATGTGTCGCAGAAGTTGTGAAGAGGAAGGCCAAATAAGAAAAGGCCAAGAAAGAAGAGGTGTAAAGAAAGGCTAAAGTAGAGAAGGACAAGAAGATGGAGAGAGAAGATAAAGTGGCTTAGGAGGAAAGGGTGCACATGTTAGAGGAAAGGGAAAAGAAGTAGGTTCTCATTAGCATAGAACCCAAAGAAGAGAAATTACTAGAGATAACAGCTAACACCTCCACCAAGATAGTAGAGGAAGGTACAAAATAGGTGTGCCCTATATCTAAAGGGTACCTTAAGATAAATAAGGTGATACTGGTGCCTCAAAGAAGCAAACAAAGGAAACAAGGCCATGATAGGAAGAAAGGGATGAATAGGATAAGTCCATAGAAGAACCCCTATAAGAGCAACATGATGGTACATATAT
Source organism: Torreya grandis (assembly GCA_037957365.1). Classification (NCBI taxonomy): domain Eukaryota; kingdom Viridiplantae; phylum Streptophyta; class Pinopsida; order Cupressales; family Taxaceae; genus Torreya; species Torreya grandis. The sequence continues at coordinate 1,090,403 of JARHVA010005142.1, forward strand.
CACTAGAGAGAGAGAAAGAGAATGAGAAGGTGAATATGAGAAAGAAGAAGAAGGATAAGATGAGAAGATGGAAGAAGGAGAAGAAGAAGGAAAAGAAGAAGAATGGGAAAAGGATGAAGACACTGGTTTGGGCACTATCACCAACAAAGAGAAGAGCTGGGTGAAGATGAAGAATATGATCCTAGAAATAGGGAAAGGGTGAAATAGGGGTTTAAGGAGGATGATGACTATTACATGCCTCCAAGGACTGCTATGACCTTGATGCACCCCTAGGTTTCTTGGGCATTAGATTGCTACATGAATAAGCTTGAATTTGAGGTTTTGACCAAAGTAATTTGATGTGCTAAGAAGCCTAAGGAAGGGCATGATTACCACCTTCTAAATCCTTATGATATGAACTTTGTGAAATCTAAAAATGCACCAATCAATATGGCATCCTTGGTGGTACACAAGAACATCATCAATGACATTCACACCAACAATTATAGGAAAATAGAAAAAGACACAGAGAAAGATCTTAAGGAAACAAATCTCGAGCTCAAAAAATTAATGGAGCATGTAGAATAAGTAGAGACATCCCTCATAGATGGTATGGATACCTCTATAATTAAGGAAGTTAATTATGTCTATGCACTCATAGAGGAAATGGTACCAAGGAGGAAGCTGATGCTCAAGGACCAAGAGGAACCCTATGAGGCCCTAAGGAAGGAGTTAAATAAAAATATGGACATGGTCGAATACCTCTTCACTTAAATTGAAGAGGGTGTAGTAGAAGCTGATGTAATATTTGGTAACTTAACTAACTAGGTATTAGTCATCAATGTGCACCTTAAGAAGGCAAAGGAGGAACAAGACTCTTTCGTCCAACACTCCTTCACGGAAACCAAGACCGAGCATGTGTAAGTAATGGATAAGGTCAACTCATTTAGTGCTAAATTAAAGATTTAGAGGTGGTCTTCCATACCTTCCAAACTAAGGCCAGTGAGTAGGGGGAGATTTTGGATGGTGGGGTGAAGCACATGAAAGAAAGGATTGAAGCCTTTAGGAAAGAGCTAGAAAGCACAAACATGCTTGCTCTTGAGACCACATCCATAGAAGAAGATGGTGCCATTGAAGAAATTAAGGGTGCCATCCAAGGATTTGACAAATTTGAAGTATATCTAGAGTAGGGTGTGCCCAAATTCTATGCATCAAAAGTGCTAAAAGCTTAGTTTGGGGTGGACTAGTAATTTTTTATGGGGTAATGTTGGGCCCCCTTTTGTACCTTTATATGGACTATGCCAACTTGTCCAATCTTGGTACAAGGAAATATTTAGAGTGGTTTCTCCTTTTTGTACCTTTTGGAACTAGTTAGTGGCACTCTTATGGATCTCATGCCAGCTAGTAGGTAGTTGTGTGGCCCTAAATTTTAGGGGACAGCCCTGCTAAGACTTGTACATGTTGGCTCAAGAAGCATGGATGTCAAAGAGTGGGGCAGGTGATAATGTGACCCCCAACTGACATCTCAACATATGACATACATTCATACAACCTAGGTAGTGTAGTGGAGCTAGTAAACTCATGACAACTCATCTCTTGGCATGCACTCATCTGACTTGGCTGAAGATGCCCAATCACCTATAAAATAAGACTCATAGTTGAAGAACAAGGAGAGGAGATCAATGCAGTGAAGCTATGGAGAAATAGAGAGTGAACCATTAGTATTTCTCATTTTGTATATGATAGTTTAAACATTAAATATATATCCCAATCTCACTTGTGAGCCACTGGGCATAAGTAATATTAGGAAATAACATAGACTCTATTTTATACTTAAACTGTATATAATGAATTGTGAATTAATGAAGAGTATGATTAAAGAGATGATGTGTTGACTCTTGCTTTATTCTATGAAAAGTTATGTCTATAAGATAGTTTCATCTAAGTAATGTTGTAACTGGTTATTTGAATGTATTATGAAATAAAGGTTCATCTTTGGTCACTAATGGCATCCTTGTGCCATATAACGACCTCGACTCACCTATAAAACAATTAAGTGTTGGAACTAGGATGCACCAAGGATCTAAGAACCATGCCTAGAGTGATACCTTAAAAATTATTAGTTGAATCTAATCCATCCCTATAAGTTGCCTAAGTATCCAAATGACCCTATGCTAGCCCTTCTCCCATCTTGCACTGCTAAGAGCCTCGCATAATGAGTTATGGGCTCATAACTTAAAAATTATGCCACTAAGAACACTTGCACCCATTAAAATCTCCTTGAATAACCTAGCATTGGAAGGCCGCCAAAGTCCCTCTAGCTAATACCTAAGTCCTGTTAAACCCTATTTAAACCCCAAGTTGTGTCATGTTACAACTAGCCCAATACAGGACTGGTCCCTTCACTGTTGCGCTTTAGGTGAGTGGATAAGGCTTCTACCTTATGTGAAACTAATGCCAGTGCCATAACATGATTAAATGTTATGCTCTATACCTTTTTATTCTTGTGCCAAGATTGACCAAGTCTAGAACCAACTTGGTTTGATAGTTAAGCACCTAACCAAGCACAAAACCAACCTAGTGTACTTTTCTGCAACACACATCTTTGAATAAAAAGAAAAAAAGTTTCATAGAGATAGATAAATGTGAAGAATTTTTTATCTTATTAAGAAAAAGGTAACTTTTTATCCTATTTTAATATTCTTGATCATAATGATAACTTCTCAATTAGTACACATGCATCCAGTGAAGGTTTGGATGTATTTTTATACAATATGTCCAAGTGGTTTCCTATGAGTCTCAAAACTTAAGCAATATGATTTAAAATACTCACCACACAATTTAGAGCTGTCAATGATTTTTCATATGCTATGAATATAGATAAATTTACTCATATGAAGGCATTTTGATCTTAGGTTAGATAACTTGGGATTAAAATTGATTTTCCTCAACGTAATCTCAATACAAGACAAATACATTGATTAGAGTTTTAGATTGATTATGACTTCAAAAATGAGCATATCAAGGGAAAGTAAAATAGAGTGGTAGATGCCATTAGTCAAATAAGATATATAAATTATATAGAAACTATAATTACTACTTTTAGATAGTCTATTTTTAGTCAGCTACCATTAGATGAGTTTTATTTGAAGGTCCAGTAGCTCTTGAAGTAGATAGTTGAGATCATAGGTATGAGGGATATAGAGATGGACTAATTTGATTCAAGGATAAAATATATGTACTTGACCTTAGTGATTTGAATATTATAATTTTGGATGAAGCTTATATGAATCCTTACTTATGTTACCTTGGTGTGACTAAGATGATGACAAACCCCAAACCACTATATTTTTCATTAGGACTCAAAGAGATGTTATAAATTTTGTGACATAATGTATAGAGTGTTTGTGGGTCAAAGCTTAGCATGTGTATCTAGAAAGATATTTTTATCCACATGAGGTTATAGAGTGTAAGTGAAAATTTATTAACATGGAATTTGATTAAAGACTTACTATGCTAAATAACAAGAAAGACACAATCTTGGTTGTGGTGGAAAAATGCACCAAGGTTACATATTTTATACTAGGGAATTTGATAAATGATTCACCAATTTTGGTAAAAAGGTTTGTACATGAAGTGTTTAGATTACATTTAATACTATAAAATATCATCTTGGACCATGATACTAGGATGACATCTTGGTTCTGGAATATTTTGCATGAAACTTTAGTAACAAAGTGGAATTTTAGTTGAACCTATCACCGATACATAAATGATCAAACTGAGAGAATAAATCAAGTTTTGTAAGACTTGATTTGTATGTATTGTATGGATTAATAGTTAAGAGGAATGACTATTTAACTTTGGCCAAGTTTGATTACAATAACTCATATCATTCCTCACTTAACATAGTGCCATTTGAAGCCTTGTATGGAATAAAGTTCATACTCCTTTCAGTTGGGATAATCTAGGTGACATGTGACATGTGACATAGTTATGGTTGGAATCAAAATGATTTGAGATATGGAATAAAAATTCAAGAAAATTAGAAAAAATACTAACAGAATCTACTAACTGAAAAAATAATTATGCAAATAAGAAGAGAACTCCTATAACTTTTACAATTGAATACAAAGTTTGTCTTAGAGTAAAGACAAATAAAATCTCTATTAAGTTTGAAAAGACATCAAAACTAGCTTTGAGACATGTATGACCATTATATGTACTTGAATTAGTTAATCTAAATGCCTATTGACTTACATCACCTTATTTTTAGTCATGGTTGCATAATGTTTTTTTGTTTATTTTCTTAAATGATATCATGTAGATATGTCACATGTGATTTATTAGAAATTTTTGTAGGTTCAGGATCTATGAGTGAGACTAGTATAACACTTTCAAATCATTGATACTCTCAAAGTTAATTTGAGAAACAAAGAGGTATCTCAATGTGATGTCTAATAAGCTCCAATGTGATAAACCAATACTCTAAGTAGAATTCTAACTGGGAATATTTTAAAGAAATATCTAAGGATTTTATGCATCAGTTAAGAGAATATTTATATTATTATCGTAGCCATTGAGATGATGACTTTCCTAGAGGGGGAGGATGTCACATCCCATTTTTGTTAGAATATTTTTTACTTGTCATGTGTTGATGTGGAATGACACATATAATTACCTAGTTAGAATATAAATTTTCTTAAGAACTACCCATTCGACTGTTGTTCCTTATTTAAAAAAGATGATTAACTAGTTATATGTATTAGCTTATACTATTTATTTTGGATTGATGTTAATTATATACACTTTTGAAATTGATGTGATAATGTGTTTATGACTATGAATTTCATAGTCTCAGTAAAATATAATACCAATGATAAGTGGAATCTATTAATTATTTTAAAGTAATGACTTGATGTTAATATTAAAATTTAAAATGATTCATGGTCATACTCTACAAACTTATTTAATATATAATGTTGTGAATAATCATTTAATGGTTTTTTTTGAGTTTGCAATTGCAGCATAGGTTTTTATTTCCCCACAAATATGGAGGGTATCATCAAGGAGAGATGAATCAATGGGATGGTAGAGGGTAAGAAAGAGGATGTGTTGAATACATATAGTGAACTATGTGTACCCTTAGGAATTGGTAGATAATTTAATTGAGTCTTTACCAATCTCTACCATGTGTTCTATTTGATAGTAGCATCAATCAACAAATGTTAGGTAGTCTCAGGTAGCTAATAGCTAACTATGGTAATTATTTTGATTCTTCTTTTTCAGATCTTATGATTAGTCTAAAAAACATTAAAAATAGATATATTTCTAGACATTTCAAAAATTTCATGTCATGATAGTATATAAACCAATATTCAATAATCCTTATGTCAATGGGAGTGGTTTTCCCACTAACGATTAGTCATTGGGTTGCATCTTATTTAAATACAACTCATCAAACATTCGACTCTAGAATCTTTTTTCTTTTCTTAGTGTTTGAATGATGAAAACTTTAAGTCCTATATATGTATGTATGTATACATACATACATACATGTACACACACATTACATGATTTTATAACCCTAAAATTTAGATATGGGGAATCTAGGGTTATGCAATATAGATAATCTTAAGCACAAGGATGATAAACTAATCTATATCAGGCTAATTGATATAAAACTTAGATAAATAATATTATTAATTTATAAAACTAAGATTGATAAAAATAGTAAAGTAAAATTAGTGAAAACTATTAAAATAAATAAGGAATAATTATACCTAGATGGTTTACTAAGTGTAGGTAGATCTAGATTGGAAATTGGTATAAAATATATATGATCATTGTTTTGGATCAGTCGTGATATTATGGAAATTTTACTTCTGTAATTGCATATACTATCATTAGATTTGGACCCTACCATCAATGCTAGTTTTAATTATGATGCAGGTGTCCAATACATAATACTAATTAGATCTGAATATGACCAACTTCAACATTTAAAGTTATTTATCACCTTTATACTGATATATTTAGATCTAGGACACATGATATCCTTATTTTTTTATTGATCAAAACTCTATATCTTCACCCTTGGAATGAGTTTGCTAAAAAAATAGGGTAGTGGGCTCATGATGTCAAGCTTTCCCAAAGGCCCCTCTATCAATGGACATTGCCTACATATCCAATACTCTAAGAGAGAATAAAACTTATGTATTTTTCCCCTATGTGTGGGAAAGTGTGTGCTCAAGGGTGCAATATGCTATATGAAGATGCATGTAGTGATCTAGCTTGCAATTTCACAAATATCTATCGTGGGATACTCTTTGAATGCTTCAGACTTATGATATGACCACTCTTATGCTTGATATGAAAATAGAGATGAATGAGTTAGAATAAATTGTTTATGAAATTGATTAACTTAGTTGTAGTAGGTGTTTGCTTGATATTTGATAAATGAGCAATGAGAAGGCTTAGAGTTATATTTATACTACACCTTTTGAAAATATCTCATGGTAGGGTTCAATAAGATAATTAAGTTTACCCATGAGTTTTGATCATTTTTTAATTTTATTTATTTTTGTCTACTAGAAACTAGATAAGGATCTGGACATTACCATCTGTGGTAGTTTCTCTTTGTGGCTAGTAGTGTCCAGAAGGCTAGAAAATAGATACAGATCTAAAACTAATAGTGAAGGATGTTTATCAAGTTTTTATCTTTATTTATAGTAAAATATAAATGGGTCATCAAATGATATGGATCAGACTAAGAGATTAAAATTTAGGCACAGTGAGATAGAGAATGTGAACCTTTCGATAACATAGATGTTTAGAACTAAAGGATGGATCCCTGGTTAATATTTCTCAAAATTACAAGACGGAGATGCTATAAATATTTAATTTTTGTATCTACATTTCCCCCCCATTTAATCTAGTAATTCATAAGGATGAAATTACTTGGTTAAAGGAAAGAAATGCACACTTTGGTGTGTATAATACACCTTGCTTTTGCTTAAGCCCACTTTGAGTGGTTTTCAAGTGTATGAACTATAACCAAGAACATGTTACAATATAAATAAATGCATATAATCTGAGATTTAAAATGATTGGAATACTTTAAAATAAAGAGAGCAAGGAAGGAGTACACCTATTTGTTGATGTAACCATGTTGCCTCTTGATGCTTTTACTTAGTAAAGATGCTTCCATATGAATCATTAGAGCTAGAAAAGGTTTAGACTTAAACCTTGGAGATTTTAAGAGGAAGATTTGAAGGTATTATGCCCCCAATTTGGTGTAAGGATTAGTTGTGACATATTCATTGAGATCATTATATCTTAATCTCATAACTCAAGTGTGAATATATATAATTTGATGAGGGTGAGTGATTTAATCAACTCATCATATAAATATGGTTATATTGGATGATTTAATCACTCCAATCTAAAAATAATGTGAGTTTAAATGTTTAAATCTCTTTAACCTATAAAATTAACCAACTACTATAGTAGAAAAGGCTCGATAACAATACATCAGGTTGTATTTGATGTGTCTTAGTGAGTAGCATAATTAGTAAATTTTGAAGTGTTTGGTGCAATAACATGGCATATGCACCTCTGATATATCTAATCAAGAGTATATGTGCCATGAATTTAAAAAAACTTTGTTTAAATTCTATGCAAAATTAGCATAATGTATAGGATTTTTATGCAAGTGTATATCTAAAACATGAAACTAAACTGGAATTTGTGCAAGTGTGAAAGCCATGTATTTATGACATTCCCCCACTAAATTTTGGAGATAATGAGTAAGTGTATAAGTTTGGAGATAATGTTCTTATGACACACCCCCATTGCAATTTGGAAAATTTGAAAATGTATAATTGTGAAGGTCATGCCTTTTGTGTCATCCCCCCTAAAAACTAGAAATTATGAAAAATGTAGAGGTCATTCTTTTATGACATTCCTGCATTGGTATTACACCCATTTTCAGGTGAAGGAAGTAGAATCTAAAAGGTACCTTACCTCAAAAAGATAAGGTAGTTATATAATCTATGTATGAATCATGTGGCATATGGTGATAACATGTTGAAGTAGATATATAAATTAGGCTTATAGTATGTGATCACATCAAATCCTAAGATGCATGCTATATATCATGGCAATGTATAAATAGTAGCAATATAAGCTCAATAAATAATAAAAAACAAATGCAATATCACTCAATGTAATGTAAAGGAATGATCCAAAGATACCTAATACAAGGGGCATGTTCAAATTCCACATAATTGAAATGCATGACATATTTAAATGCCCAATAAAAATAGAAAGACATATTAAAATTTCCAATCAACATATAATAGCATAGGGGCCAATAGGGAAGTAACAAATTCAAAATTTCCACAAGAAAGATGATAAAAAATAATGTAATACACTGAAGGAAGTGATAATGTGAATAAATGATATATAAACAACCAATATAAGCATATTATACTAGTCCCTACATGTATGTGTTAGTAACTTTTTTATTAGTATAATATATCAAGTAGATTATGAAAGATATGAGCATGGATATAGACATGTGTAAGTGTTATCATATAATATCAAACATGATAATGTAGAAATGGTCATAAATGATATTTAACCTATATCAATCATGATCAAAGAACAAGATGCCCTCAATGTAGTATATGACATGAGTAGAGTAGAGGTTCAACATTTGAAAATGTATAGATTGTATGACTGGGTATGCTTGTATCACTCTCAAGGATGCATGAAACATATGTGTGTAAAGTAATGAAATGATATCTACTAGCATATATCAAACAACATAGATGACAAGGAACTAATAAAACATATAAATGCTGAATATTTTTGTATTTTTTTGAATTATTTGAAAGTTTTTGTATGTTTTTGGAATATTTGATATTTTTTTGGAATATTTGAAAGTGAAGGTATATACTATGATACCATATAACGTATGCTCACAGGTATATCTAAACTCTAAATATGGTATGTGAATCTAGTAGTACTACTAAGAAACATGCATATGTGTCATATCTAGATCTATAAAATATGTGGTAATTTGCATATGTGTAATATAAGACTATGTGGTCTCAAAGAAATAATAAAATGAGAAGGGGTTCATGGAACCCATAATTCAATGCTTTGTGGTTTATTTGGAGTAGCTATAATTGGAACATGTTTAGTTTCTTTAGGTAACTGATTATGTTGTGTATGAGTAGATGGAGATTTTGTGGAATCCATTGTGTATCTCTAGTGCAAAGGACTCTTAATTGTGGGCCACCTAAGAAAGGGTATTGTTTGTTGCTTACCCTTTTATGGAGGATTAACCTTAGTAGGTTTTATAATTAATTATCTTAGAATAAACTTATCTTACTCAAGTGGATGTTGATATGGAATTATGTGAACTATGATGACCCTTTTAGTATGAATGTATTTAATACACCCATGCACTGTGGAAGGTACTGTAAGAAAAAAGAATCTAAAAGAGGTTAGTCTATTATTAGTGAATATAAATCCAAAATAACTTGTATGAACATAACACCTTAAGCTTATTACCTAGGGTGAGATATGGAAAACAAGCAATAAATACAAAATAAAAGACAAAACACTAAGTTTATACCTTCCTTGGATATTTTCTTGAAAATTGGAATGTGAAGAGGCTTGAGCTTAGATTGCATGCTAGAAGGCTTTATCCATGATTAATTACGCATGTGGAAAACATCTCTCCTTGTCTACAGTTGATTTTTAGATTGGTTTTGCATGAGAATTGTTAAAGAAATGTGAAGTTATAATATTCTTTTTACATAGTAAATTTACTTCAAGAGATCTTGTCTATAATGGCCAAAGGCACTTGTATTTATAAAATTTTAGAATGGATGTGAACCATCCATCCCATCTCCAAATGGAGGGTGGAGAATGAATCCTATAATTCATGATTTCAAACATGGAGTGTGTAAGATATTCCATTTAAGACCATTTTGGAGTGTGAAAGGAATGTTGGTAGGAAAGTACAATGACTGGTCCTTTTGGAGTGTGTCATAGATGAGTATATAAGAGACTCTTGTAAGAGGTGTAAGGGAGTGTGTAAGTGGACATGTCATAGACCACATTTCCTACACTCCACTCCATTCCATTGACTTGCCCTTATGACATCACCAATGTGAGGTAATAAATCAATTTTAATTTTATAAAAATAGATAACTCCAAATTCATGGAATTTTTCACTAGAAGATTGATTAGGCTAATTAATGAATGTGATTAATTTGCAATTAGAAGAATGGTGCACCTAAAATGTTTTTTCATCATCAAATATTCATTTAATTATCCTATAATAACACTTGTAAAGGGTTGATTTAATTCATGATGTGCTAGATAATATTAGTATTGCCATACGATCCAGTGTCCTAATTAGGGATGCGTTATTGTTATTTTGGGTTAAAATAGAAGTGTTGGGTTTATTAGTGACTTATGGTTAATTTTTTATGATATTACAGAACATCACTTTTAATTGAAGTTTATATGCTTAAGTGATTAAAATAAAGTGTTTACATTTTACCCCTGTTGGATAAGGTGTTGCAAGACACTAGGAATAGTAACATATCTTCAAAGAATGAAAAAGTCATTAAGAATAAACTTGATAATGCTTGAATAATTATGTCTTCACTCTTATATTTAAAAATTATGAGTTGATAAACCCAAATTATTGCCCCAAAGGGAGGTTGCTTAGCCCTGAATGCCCCATCAAAGGAAAGGTTGGGGAAGAATTTAAAATTTGCAGGCCCTAAAAATAAAGAAAAATCCAATATTTATAGGCAAAAGAGTTTAGAAAAATAAAAATATTGAAGAAAAAGAGATGAAAAAAGATCAAAGGAGCCAAAAATGGGCCTCTGAGTAAGAATAAAATGGTTTGATATGACTGTGTATTATAAATGTGGTACAGTTCGATTTAGAAATTGATATGGATAGTTGGTCATGCTGAGGAAAATTTATGACTTTTTTTATATGCTCATTTGTTGATATATATCATGAGTAGCATAAAATTAATCATGGGGTTCAATGATATGGTCCTAAAATAGTAGACAAGGAGATTTTATTATGGTAACATTCTTGTGGGATTAGTATCACTTAATTTTTGATGTATCACATAATGGTATGTACCATGATATAAAATACCATGATGGTCAAGCCACAATGTACATAAAGACCGACCCCCAATCCAATAAACAATTGAAAAAATGCATCAATCATAAAAATCATGATGATAATGCTGATGTATGCTAATGGATGGACTCAAATAAAATTGCATGATAGAGGGCACCATGATGATGACCCTATTATCACAATGGAATGATTCAAGGAAATAATAGAAAAATGAAATAATGAGCAAGAAAACATAAACCAAAAAGAAAAGTAGAAAAAAATCATGTTTCTCAATTGAAAATAAAATTTGAAAACATGGATCAGACTTATCAATGAATCATAATAACCTTAAATTCTAGAAGTGTAATAAATTGATTAAATTGTAGATGTAAACAACTTAAGATTGAGATATGAATAATCAATTCATAAGTGTAAAGTATAAAACAATAAACCAAGATTTTGTTAGGTACAAATATATACAACTTAAGAATGAAATATAGTAGATCTAGACTTAAGTGTAAAATATAAATCCCTAGACTGAATTTAACCAAAGAAAATTAAAGAAACCCACCAACAAAAATAAAAAATAATAAAATTGACATACACACAAACAAAAATAAACAAATAATTAGTTAACCATTTGTGTGTGTGTGAAATTAAGGTGATACTCTTTGAAATTATGCCCCTAAATGCTAGAGGATAACTGACAGGACCAGATAGTGACTTGAACAAAAGGGGAATACAAGAAAAAAGAAGGGGTGGCTGAGCTATCTCTAAATGATTGATGTAAGTGTATGATTACTAAATAGTACAATGGAATTTAGGCCAAATGTAGTTATCTCAAAGATTTGGGAAATAATAATAATAATGATGAAAAGTAAGAAATTTGATTATAGAGGAAGAATAAGAAAGGTATACTCAAAAAATGGTGAGATTATTTAGAGAAATTGATAAAAATTAAATGGTAATAAAATATGGCTAAGTTAACCCAAGATTCCCCATACATCCAAGTGTTGCCTACATAGTCCATGTGGACCCCAAGCCGATGTACTTCTCCAAAAAATGAGTGTAAATGAAAGAATGGAAATGGCAAATTGGAAATGATTGTGACTAGATAAGAGGTTTCCACCCAAGTTAGGTTATAAATGTGGACACCCAATATAAGATATAAGACCACTGCTGAATAGGATGTCATGACATACAAAGATTTGGTAGATTTATATCTCTCATGGAAAATTTAATCCTTTTTTCTAAAATTTTGATTTTATAGGTTATTTTTTGGATTTTCAAAATTTTAGGGTTTTTGCATTTTTGGAATAAGGTATTTAAAGGAATACTTTGGAAAGTAAAAATCAATAAAGGAGCTCACTAAATAAAAAGAGCATGGCTTAGGCTAATCGTAAAATGGTGAGAGTGTGACTTAGGTTGTTTGTAAAATAGCAAGAGCATAGATTAAATTGCTCAAAAAATGGTGAGGGTATGGCTTAGGTTGCTCATAAAATGGTGAGAGCATGGTTTGGGTTGATCATAAAATGGTGAGATAGTGGCTTAGGTTAGTCACAAAAGACAAGAGCATGTCTTAGGTTGCTTGTAAAATGGAAAGAGTATGGCTTAGGTTGCTCATAAAATGGTAAGAATGTGGAAAATTAGGTGATCGAGATGACCTCAAAAACTAAGCACTACCTACATAGTCCAAATGGACTTAAATACACTATACTTCATCCTTCAGTGGAAGTACTATGAATCAACATCAGGGTGAAAAATAGGAATGGAACAAAACATAAAGAATGGTACAGTTTGGTAGGAGTGAAAAGGTGCATTTTTAGGAACCTCCATGAAAGGAAACCATGCATGTGTGATAATATACTATATTAAAATATGTGTTGATGAATAAAGTTACATTATTTATGAAAAATGACTCTTTGAATTTTAGCATTTGAAAATTGTTTGTTTTACCGATGAACTCGAATCAAGATCAAGATTGGTGATAGGATGGTGGTATAAGATTATGATGAAATGAATTAATGAGAAGTGGGATAAATGGAGGGTATTTTTAGTCCATACCCCAAATAGGGGTCTTAGAAGACAATGTTCAATCAAATTAAGTGTAGAAATGCTTGAGATACATAACATTCATGGGCTTATCCAACTCTTCCACATCTGGTGTATCCAATATGTATGCTCTAGATCCATAATTAGCTATGATGATGAATGGGCCCAACCAATTAGGCTCAAAATTTCCCTTATTTTCATGGGAAGCACTGGTATTTTTCTAGTTCTCTTTCGAGACAAGTTCATCAAGTTTAAATTATCTGGGTTTGATATGCTTATTATAATAATGATACAACTTGTTTTGATATACTTGGATATTTTTCAACACAATTACCCATTTTTCATCAAGTAGTTCTAATTATTAAAGATGAGAGACTCTATAATTCTCCTCACCAATGATATCTTGTAATGAAATGTGCATGGAAGGTAACTCAATCTCGATAGGGAGAATAACTTTAGTTCCATCAATGTGGGAGTATGATGTGGCTCCTTTTGGGGTTTAGGTATTGCTACAATAGGCCTAGAGGATAGGAAATATTTGAAAATGCCAATAATGGCCAAAAACATTAATAGTCTATTTAAGGATTTAGACTAGGGTTTTGATAGATGCTTTGACTTGGTCATTACTTTAAAGAAAATAGGTAGTGGAAAAGTGTTACTTGATATGTTACTTGGCATAGAGGGATTTGAAATCCATATTTTTAAAGGAACTACCATTTGTGAAGAAGGAATATGTAAGAGGGAGGTTAGTATCATGTTAGTCTAATAAAATGAAGTCATAATAACACATTAACACTTACACTCCTAGCCTAGACACTAGGGAGAGCTTAGGTAACAAGCATACAAATGAAATCACAATAAGAACGCAAAAGAGAACAATATTTTACCTTCTTTGGATCTCCAAATGGTTTTTTGAAGTGGATTTCTTGGCTTGTGCATCAAATAAGTCTTTGACAATGAAGCTTTCTTTACTCCTTCTCTACTTGGCACCTTGGCTTGAGAATTTGGCATGGTAACACTAATTTAAAGGCTTGTCTCTCTACAAATGAGTATTATAAATTTGTCTTATGAGATATTTTAAATCAATAAGCTTGTCCTTGTATTTATAGCTTCCCAAACTAACTCTGACCCAAGTTGAGTTAGGTTAGGATTAAGCATGGTTAAATTTGAACTAACCATAGGTGAGTTGAGGCTAACTCCAGTTGAGTTAAGGAGGGGACATGTAATGAAAATTTGGGATAGAGATCCTATTTATTAGGCATAACTATTCATTTCAAAATTTATTTCTTTTAAGGGGATATTTTCAATTCCATTGACTTGGAGGATGATGATGTCATCATGACCTCATATTTATTGAAATTTCCTTTTTACATTTGTTTTTCACTAATTGCACATGGAAAATTATCTTAAGCATTTAAATTGGTTTAGTTAATTAATTCATTTTGCTTAGTATTTTAGCATTTTAGGAATTATTCAAGTGCCCCACATAATGTGTCTATAGGCCAAACCACTAGTTGGCATGTCACAAGGTGATTGGAGATGAATCCATGATAGGTTAGTATTGAATATGGTTAAATAGGGATTCCTAAACATGATTCTGAGACATATAAAATTATTTGTGGATGAATTTGGGATGTTCAATGATTCCTAAGTTTAATTTGTAATGTTTGGTAGGAATAAATCTGAAGTCTAGTTTGAAGCTAGTTGTGGCTAGAATGGGGTGTCTACACTTCTCTTGTGCTTTTCCTTTATGTATATGTGAATATTTGTGCATATTAGTGATCATAAGTGATTATTTTTTAGTAGAATCATGGATTTTTTTGGCATACAACCATTATTTTTTCATTTTATAGCTATGTTACCTTATTAATAGAATGTAAATATGAAAGACTTAGTGTATTTTTCATAGGTATTTGATGAATATTGAAATATGTTTATATTTTTTGTTAATTTGTATAAAATGACATTACATTATTTCAAATGCATTTAATCTCCATTTCTCAAAAGAGATATAAACATTGTAGGAATTGTACAAATATAATTTAGGGGATTGAATTTTAAGAGAACTGTAATGCTTGGGGTTTTGATTTTAAGATAATTTTGCTCTTCATTTCCATAATGATTACATGTTAAACATGTGATGGGATGGATATAATGAATGAGATATGAGGTTGGTTAGCATAATAAAATGGATTAGTAAAAATTTTAATAGTATGAACATTCTTATATATTTTGACAGAGGAAATGAAGTATGTGAATGTATAGATTGGTTATATGAAAAGAGATAGTTGTGTTGAATATTTTAATTATTAATTTAAAATGCATTTATTTAATTTAATATTAATTATTACTTGAAAGAAAAATAATATAAAAAATGCCGTAATATGTATATACATTTATATATAATTATTAATAATTTATTTGGTTAAATTACAAAATGAATATATATTAGGAGGATTAATTATGACCCTCATCTCAAATTTAGGGATGATTTACATCATCAAGAAATGCACCAAAATTATAATAGTTAGATAAAACAAGTCTATAACTTTTCAAATTGCCATTCCACACTCTATATTTTTCACTACTTAAGCATGAAGAAGAGCATAGTCATGGGAGGTGACAGGGATAGGTATGAGCCAATATCATGTGCTAAAATCTAAGTAAATCACAAGGTTTAGAAGAATCTCAGAAAAGGGGGCTTACAAAATTTATGATCCATATTGAAGGCCAGGATGAAATGTTGGCCAAGGATCTTGCCATGGGGTGGAAACAAAGGTATCTCATGTTTAGGGGAACCATATTTGACATCACTACGAAGGTGGTTAGGGAAGTCATAGGTATGTCTTATGAGGAAAAAAAAGCCTTTAAGAAGTATAGGAGAAATTAGGAGCTAATGCTTATTTTATTTGAAATGTACTTGACCTTCCAAATTGATAAGGATTACACTTGAGCTAATATTCCAAGGTATTGGTTGGACATTTGTCTTTAGGTAATGAAATTTTTAACTCTTGCGGGAAAATTTACTCACATATTTTCTCATCACTTCCTACTACTAAACCACTTCAAGGGTCACCATATCAATCTCTCTTACTACCTACTCATTTCCATTGAATGCATCATCTTGACAATTCAATAAAAACCCTCCTTTGACCTATTACACTAGTGGTTAATCTTCCTCACCAAAAAAGGGAAAACATTGAGGAGAATTGAGATTACCATAGGTGAAAGAAATAAGGAGAAAATTTTAGGGGAGCATTGAAAAACTATACTAAAAATTGGGAGGAAGAGACATATTCACCTTCACCTACCCTATCTCCCCTCCTCTCCCCCAAATGACCGACAAGAATGGAAAAATAAAGTCTCGAGACTCTCCTTCCCTAGAGAAGAAAGATAATAAAAAGGTTAGCATAAGTTTATAGTTTCCATAGGGTATCAAAAACCCTAAATTTAAAGTTTATGAGATGAAGGCAATGGACGTTAGGAGGAGTGGCAAAGGTTGAGAAATGGTGGACCTCCCTAAAGGAATTAGGTAGAATGTGATGGTGTTCCATGAAAACTTGTAGAGTATGGAATGGGAATTGGTGCCACTAATGAAATAGTGGAATTCCCTTGAAATGGAATTAGATAGGATGAGGGAGGTATGGGGAAATATTTAGATGGTGGAAGATAGTATGCATAGGTTGGAGGACACCCCCAATAAAAGAGGAGAGGAAATCGTAGCCATTAGCCTATTGAGTTCCCCTACAAGTATTAAGAAGAAAGAGAAGGAAAGACCTCTGAAGTAAAAGAGGAATATGGAGTAGAAAAGAAACACAGTGGAATGCCTTAACAACTAAAGTAAATGAAAGTCCATGGCATCAAATATAAAGTTGGGAGTAATAGGAAGGATTCAATGACTATTGGAAAAAGGATGGCTTTGATGGGATCTCTGAATAAATTTAGTATGTGTCATTGTTTTTAAGTTCCATTATTTTTGGGTCCTATTTTTTGCAAAAAGTTTACTAAAGTGAAGTGTTTGGTTAGTCTGCGTGGCTTGGTTATGTTTTATTCCTTTTTACATGTCTATAATTCTTGTTTAAACTTGTGGTTTTAGGTCCCTATAAAACCTAACATTCACCTTATCTAATAAAAACTAATTTTAGTATTAATGACATAATTTATTACTTTAATTATTATTTGTGATTAATTTAAAATTAATGTTAAATATATTTTTTTATAACAAAATGATTGTGAGTATATGTGTGTGTAGGTGGGATGGTTGTGCATGCACTTATAAATGAATGTGTATGTATATGTGTGTGCGAAACATATATTTATTTTATTTATATCTTATGGAAATAAGATAAATAAAAAAAATAACATAAATATACAACAACAACAACAACAACAACAAAAACAACAACAACAACAACAACAACAACAACAACAACAACATAATAATAATAATAATAATAATAACAACAACAACAACAACAACAACAACAACAACAACAACAACAACAACAAAAACAACAACAACAACAACAACAACAACAACAACAACAACAACAACAACAATAGTGGTGGTGGTGGTGACCTTCCCATTACATCTATTCTTTCTAAAAATATTGTGAACCTCATCTTTGATCATTACTTCAACATTAACTTGAAATTAAATTTATACAATATAAAGAAAATAAACAATAAAATAAAATAAAAATTATAAATGTCTTTAAAAGAATTATCCAATCAAATTTAATTCATTTGAAAACAAATAAATCTACTCTAAATTAATTTTATATTTACAAGCTTTTCTTTAGGCCATGGAAGCTTGTAGGTGAGATGCAAGGTATGAAAATTATTCATTTCTTATCCTTCCAACATGAAAGTGAGTAAATGGAGGCTCAAAAAAATTTACAAAACATTTTTTATTCTTCCATAGGAATTTTATGGAAAATTTTGGGAAGATATAATCTAATTATGGTGATAGATTATATCCAAACACGGAGGATTATATCCACTTTTTATTTGGAAACTCTAACTTGAATACAAGTTACTTTGTTATCTTTCATTAATTTGTCTAATACATTTTAAAGTTTTGAACCATTTATTTTAGTGTCAAGTGAGGTTTTAAAGGTGAGTCACTTAAGTGGCCCTCTTAGTACACTTTATTCAATTAAACCTTATAAACTGAATTTAAAAATAGACCCCTTAAATTATCCTTCAGATTAAAATAATATCAAATTAAAAGCTAGACACCCCAAGCAACTTAAATAACCTAAGGACCTTGTGGAACATTTGTAAATATGCGTGAGAGTGTTTAGATGCATGGTTGACCTTATTGTACCATTATTACATGATATGGAGTGTTTTTTTCCAGTCATAACCCCTTCTTAGTGTTTAAGTATATTTACATCATTTTTAAGACAAAGTGCCCAATAGGTTTGTTTAGGGGATTTTTGACCTTGTCTCCTTAGTAACATAACTTGAAACTTTGTAGTGATAATTATATGTCCTTTCTAATATTACATTTTTAGAATTTTTTTCTCGTTCACCTAAAAAAATCTTGTTTTAGTTTATTTAATCATTTTATCTTAAGACGTGCCACTTGGGATAAAGAAAAATAAATAAGATGAAACTAGTGATTTTATACTTAGGGTCATGCAATGTAACTTATCCTAATATATATATATATATATTAAAAATTTGGAATCTAGCATAATATGAGGTGGATCTAACCTCAAGAGATGTAACATAATGTAGTTTCACCTAAATGTAACATAGATAAATGTGTTAATACTTAATGTAATGTAGATAAATGAATTAAACCTAATTATCATAATAATTGTGTAAATTAAATCAATAAAACTAATAATACCTAGCTAAAATTTTCAAGTCATTCAGGGGAGAACACATAGGTTTTGATACTTATCTTGAGTAATCATAACTTAAAGACAATTTTCAAAATCTATATTTTGAAATTCACTATAAGTTTTATTGTAAACCTTGCCCATAAATTTTAAACTTATCAATAAAATATTCTGATAACATTGAAAATTATGGTCAAGTGTCACAAAATGAATATCTAACTTTTAGGCTTTGTGTGCCTTATCCAACCCTTCACTTTTATACTTTCATATATCATGATGTTCCTCATGTGTTCCTAAAAAATATATTTTCTTAATTAGCCTAAAATAGATCCAAAGCAATTTTAATTTTTAAATAATTTAAGGAAAACATGTCTTTAGGCATGCGATAATGTTCAAAATTAATATAATGTTATTTTTGGCTATCAAGACTATAAAGAGTGGGAATTATGATATATAAAACATTTATTTACATGACATAAATAACTTAAGAAATATAAATTTTATAATATAAATAAGTCCTAGATCATTCATCAAAATTGTTCTACAAGAAAATACTAATTTTAGACAATGATAAATGCTTTGATGATTTCTTGATCTCTCATGCATGCTTATGCATTATTTGTGAATATTGTATGGATTCTCTATGCATATCCCAGTGTCAATACAATGCTTGTGTATTTATAAATAGTTTAACTCAAATCATGAGACTTTTTTCACATAAATCTAGATAAAACATCCATAAGACAAAAAGGTGAAAGTAAGCAGACGAGTGTAATATGTTTTAGCTAAGACTAGAAACTTATAGTTGCTAATAATTGTTAGGAATGTCAATTCTCTTAATATAGATCCCAAGAAACATAAAGGAGATAGAGATACCAAGGATTTGAGAAGAAATGGGAAGACAATCAATAGTTTCAAAATGTGCTAATTAAACCTAATTTATACCAAGATAGATGAATATAAAATTACACTTAAGAAAATAAATTAACAATCAATAACACCTTAGAGACATTTCAAGTGTCTATGTATTCTACACTATCCATTTCAAATTTCATCTATTATTGTAATATTTATCCACTAATTTTAAATTTCATCATCTATAATTTATTAGAGGTTAGTATGTAGTTACTACCACTGATTTCACTTTGAAGTTTATGTGAGTTTGTTTTGTAGTTTATGCAACACTTTGTGATTTAAATATCACTTTTTCACTTTGTAATTTATTTGAGATTATTGTATATTTTGTTTTATTTATATATATGTGATTTAAATAAAATAAAACTATTTGTTTTATTATAATTATAGGTAAAATAAGTTTTTTGAAAGAATCCAAACCTTTGTACAAGCTCAAGAAGAAAGATAAGCATTAAAACAACATTAATTGAAACAACATAAAAATAGGTTAAAATTCAAGCCCAATTGAGAAAGTGTTATTAACTAACAACAAACATGCACACAAAAAAAAACTTATAGGAAAGATACAGTAAAGTTTATAGAACTAAGGAAAACTAATATCACTAAGATTATTGAAATCCTCCCATTCTTCCTGAAGGAACTTAATGTGATCCTCTACCATTTCTAGGTTTTAGGCTTTACTTTCCTTTACTTTCCCTTTATCTTGTAGTATGTTTCTCTTGCTAGTTTTGGTATCTAAGTGACTTTATTTTATGTTATAAATACCTTCCTTTAGTAATATAATGTTAGCCACACATTTTTTATGGCCACTCTACTTAATTGGAGCATGTTTCTTAGGTTTCATTTACCATTTTTTTATCAGCCTCTATTTGGTTCATTTTATTTTTGAATTGTTCAACCTCATTCTTAATCATACTAACATGACCAATCATAGATTAAATGACCTTATTGAATGAAATATTTTCCTAAGTCTAAGTTTATTATACATTAATTTTAAGGTGACATTGTTTAATTCTATTCTTTAGTCTCTAATTATCCATCATGAACCATTTCATGATACAATGATGGGGATGATATTCCTTATTTAGAAAGATAATATTTTCCTATACATTCCCTTCTTCTATTGATTAAATATGTCTAGGAGAATGCTTATCTTTCATATTCACCTACCTTTAAGTACATCTTAGATGAGGATGGAATAGTGGAATCCCTACTAGGTAACTTACTTTGGTCCTCAAAATTATATAGGTCAATAATAGGTCCAATAATCTTAGGTCACTTGAGCTTATAAGACTCCGTTATAATAATAACCTTTCTAGTGGTCACTTTCCTTTTGGGGGGAATTTGATAGTAACAACTTTGTGAGACTTGAATTCCTCCCTAACCACATAAGGAGAAAAGTTAGATTGATGTGAAATGGGGACATTTTATAAAATAGTTAATTTGGGAGAGTGGAAAAGGATAACATATTGGCATATATCCATTTATAAAATTCATAAAATGAGGGCCTAATAGATAGGGACATCAGACTTCCCTAATTTCACTTCAACTACATAATTTATAAAGACATTAGAAGTAAAAATTAAAAATAACTAGTTTATTATGTCAAAAATGATTAAGTAAAGTGATAAGAGAAGGCACGCTTGTATCTACCTTCCAAGGTAACATACCTCATAATCTGAATCTTTAAAATCTTATTCTAGGGAGAAGGTAAATAATCTCTCAGTAAATTAGCTTAGAACTTGGTTATTTTCTTTTTTCCCCTTAGGAAGATTTTAGTTACATATACATATTTAACCCTCTTTGAATTATAGAACCTATATCCTTTTATATCTAAACTAGTATCCTAGGCTATGATTTCATACAAAACACTAAAGGAGACTCCTCTCACCGTGATGGTCTTGAAGTTCAAATATTTTACAAACTTGAAAGAAAGAGAATTGGATAAATCACCATGTTTAAAGATATGTAAAAATGAGGTATTCCTATGAAATGTCTCACATGAATATGGTTTAAATTTTACTCTCTTACCACCCATTGGGATGATACTAGTTCCTCTTCTCTATAATATTCTTTTATTTCTTATTTCGTACACTACAGTTTTGTTCCCCAACTGATATTCCTTTGTTTTAATAATTAAATCTCATTTCCTATCATCATTTGAGCCTAGAAATTGATGCATATATTTATAATACTTCAAGGTGGATGGAATCCAGACCTTACATTTGAATTTAGTTCCTTCAATATTTCTACATCTTCTCAACAATTTATAAATGAATTAAACCAATAAAAACCCACTTGGAAGTAGAGCAATGATGATGTTTATGTAATACCCTTTAATCCTAATAACTCCTTTATCCCTTGACTTTAGATGAAAGAAGAAAATAATATATTTAAATATAGTTGAGAATGAGTAGGAATATATTCTAATGCCAATCCTAACTCTAAAGTTACAAACCAATAGGGCATTAGTTAACCTCTTATCATCTTGATAAAGACAATTATCTTTTTGCTTCTTCATTAATAATTTGAATGGATATTTGAGGATTATCCCATTTTACAAATCCTATAATAAATAACCCTTGATTATTAAACCAATTAGAACTTCTATTACCTTCCCTATAAACATGACAAATGGATACTTCACCAAATGTTTGCAATATCCTAAGAGCATCTGCCATAATACTATTGATACTCCAACTTGGGAGATTTTTATTTGAGAGATAATTTATGATATTAAGGGAGTATCCTTAATGGATAGGTACTTTAAATCCATACACTTCATGAATTTAAATACCCAAAACATAAATTTAGCCTATATAAAATGCTTAGTTTGAACTCCTAGATTACTTGCATAAGATGCCAAAAAATTCCCTCTAATATTGCTTATTGCTCCACCTCCTCTTTCCAGTCTTGGGTTGCCTTTAGAGGCACCATGAATGTTTAACTTAACATATATAGGAGAAGATAAATTCAATTTTTATAATCTTCTATTAACCTTCCTTTATTCTGCCTCTTATCCTCACTTCAACAAGGTTTCAATTTAACATTATTTTAACTTCAAGGTTTAAAACTATTGAAATTTAGATTTACATGATAGGGAATAAAACATATTGTAGACACCTAAAATTGGCCACTAATGGCTTCATACTAGACTTTAGATCGATTCTTACCAACCTCTATAAATGTAGCCTAAGAATCACTAAACGTCTCAAATTTGGCTTCATAAAATACAATTTACCTTATAAATAAATTAAATGTGACAAATGCACACCATGCAAGTAATTCAAATCTTGAAAAATGCTAAAATGCCTAAGTATAATTAATTAACATGCAAAACGTAATCAAATTCATAAATTTAATTAACCATGAGTTATTAAATGAATTATCAAAAAAGAAATTCAAAAATCAAAGAATATCCTAGGAATTCATAATTATCTTTTCTGAGTTGTCATTTTTAGAAAATATCTCAACATGCCTATTCATTGTTAATCATGAACATTTGACACCTTTTAACTCTACTGGGGTTAATTAAGTCACAAAGGTTAGGTTTTAACCCATTCCAAGATCTAACTACACTCTAACTCACCTTGGGTTGGGGTTAGTTTCTAAACCTATAAATACAAGCATTTGCCTGTCATTTTGGAGAGCTTAGACATAGTAATGTTATAATGCTGGTTTTATGATAAGATTGAAATCTATAGAGTTATAATGCTACATTTGTGAATCACAATCCAAGACATAAAGCCATAAATATACATCTAGAAATTATGAGCCAAACCATGGTGCCAAGGAGAGAAGGAGATAACTAAGATCCATTGCTACATACTTCTTGAGCATAAGTCAAGGAAACCAAATGAACACATCATTTAGAGATTTCAAGGAAGGTAAGGAAATTTTATAAGTTTCTTTGCATTTTGGTTGAGCTTTGTCATTTATTTTTCATTCACTAATCTTCCCCTATTATCTAGGCATGGAGGTGTTAAGATTGTTAGTGTGTTTTTTTATTTCATTTGTTTTATATCAAAACTAAAACTTGATCTAACCTCCACTCCATCATCAAATTCCTAGCATCACACATATAAATATGAATACTAATGAGATATTTATTTTACTTACTACATATATAAATTACAAATAAAAGAGGGGAGATAAGTCAGTTATTTTTTTGATCTTTACTACTCAATTCACATACTGCGGTTCTAAAAATAAATCTATGTAATCTCTTTAACTATTTGATTCTAGAAATATACTATCAAGATCTGTGTGGCTATTTTTAGTGAAGTTAATATACCTATTAAAACCAAAACTTTCCATTATTTTATGGAACTATCTAATTTGAATATGCATTCTATTCTACCAAATATAATTGTGTCTACCTTTCATGATGATTTATGTGTGTGTTTTTAACCTAGATTTTATGCATAATTTTTGATTTTTCTTCTCTTTACCTTTCAAATATAGATTCACTTTAAAAAAAATATAGGCATGGAAAAAATGCATTATAAATATGGGTTGGGTATCACCAACCACTACTCATTGAGTTCTTAAGTGTTTCCTAAATCCTAATACTTTATATAGGACTCAAGTTTCACATAGTTTTCCCACATATGTGTGTGCGTGCTCTATCTTAATCCACTAGAATGCAATGAAATGTTTTTTATTTTGACACATGAAAACATGGAAATTTGAAATTAATTTATATTCAAATTTACCTCTAATGACACTCTTTTGAGGTGTTTTTAGATATGTATGCTTTTTGGATAATTTCTTAAGGGTGTACAAAAATATTTTTCAATGTGTATGCTAGTAGTGACCAAGTTAGCTCATATCATAAGACCTTAAGATTGATTTTTTTAATGTATGAATCTTTGGTATTTATCCCATAAAAAAATAAGAAACATACTTAGGCTAACCCAAGAGAGACATTTGAATTTTAGAAGTAACTTTTAGGCAATCTTAGACACTGCCCATAAAGACAAACACCTACATAAACTAAAAAAGTACAAAAATTGGTGGAAGTATTGAGAGAGATGAAATCAATTATCTAGAATATGGGGATAATATACTTATTATTATAGATAATTTTGATACATACTAGGGATATATTAAATATGGATGATAGTAAATTGGGTTGACCAAGACAATAGATAAGTAAAAATATAGAGGAAAGTGTGTAAATGATTTAATTGTGTATGCACAAGTCATGCATTTTAATGATATGTTAAATTTGATGTATTCAAGTCTCAAATATGAAATATATACATGTGTCTATGAATTCCCCCATTTTATTCTAGTATTGAAAATGCTAGACTAAAATGATAAAATAAATAAATTTAGTAATTGTGTGTAGTTGTGCTTATTGTTGACACGCACTCACAGAATATTCAAGTTACTCCATGAAAAACCTAACATAATGTAATGTGTATAAATCAATGTATATTAATGATATAATTTTTTTAATAACCTATATCATTGAACTATCTAAAACTAAAAAGTCCAAGAATGAATACACGTAAGAGTACGTGAACCAAGCTTCCATTTGAACTCATTAAAGAATGCCATGGGGTGATTATGTCCCAAGGAGATGTAAATATTATAAACATGGGTTGATAACTACAAATTACTCAAGCCTCATTTGAGATGAAGTGATAGAAGTTGTGTGATGCATAACTTCAACTGTACTATTTATAATATAACCATAATTCTTTGGTGGAACCTTGAAATCATGTTTGTATGTCAAAGTAGAACCCCAAAACATGTTCGTATGTAAATTGAAACTATAAAATCAACCATTGTATATGAATTTATATTCAATATTATTATGTATTAGCATCAATATCTATCATATATATAGAAACAAAAGTTTGGTCAGAGTATATCACACATATAAAATCTTTGTTTATTGAATTTAAATACTATATGCTTACATATATAAATAATTTAGATCTCCTACATACATGGAGTTCATGCTTATCAAATACAACTAATGTAATACCTTTGTTCTTTCTATTACATTTACCACCTTAGTATAAACATAGGGAAAGGAATCACACCACACATACTAGAAAAAAACATGTTTATTAAAACATACATGTATGTAGTCTACTAATTACGAAGTTTGTTGTTTGTGATCACCTAAATATGTGAACACAACTATTCACCCTTTCACTTTCAATGAGTTTTGGGATTCTCATTAAAAAATAACTTGATTCCATTGATAACCTATGCACATAAACACAATTATTTACACTTTCACTTTCAGTGAGTGTTGAGCTTCTCACTGGCCTATCACTAACAAGTAATCATCAAGGATACATAGTAGACAATTTCTCCTCCTATACATTTTTTACATTATTTTTATTTTTACATACCTTAGTCACACATATAAAAATATAAATATTGAGGACTAGGTGCTCATTGTCTCATTTTCAACCATTGTATTTCTAATCAATCATAAATAACATAGATGATCACCCCTACCCACTATAAATAATCTTTGGCATTTATTTGATTTGGCACATATGTTTTTTCCACTGTTTCATTATGCAACCACTTATTTAATAGCTAATTTAAGGCACTAAATGGATCTCCTACCTCTATTACCTTTGACCTTTAGTGGAATGCTACCCACTAAAAAAAATGAATCTTGAATCTCAACTATATTTATTTTTTATAACCCCCCCTCCATGAAGATAACATACCCGTTCAAAATGGACATCGATCTTTCTTTATATTTCATCCTTACAAGAATGATTTTTGACTTTTGAATTTTTATGATGACACATAAATACTTTATTTGAATAAAATACAACACTAGACGCTAGACAAATGAAATGTATACTAGGTCTATATAACTTAAGCTATTATAGACGATACCAATTGACTTAAAGATTAAATTATGCAATCAAATTAAAAACTACTAAACCATTAGATCAATTACCTAATCAAGACTTTTAAAAGTTTCAAAAAACTATATAAAATGAATGGATTTTAAAAATAGTTAAAAACTATAACAAATTATGTTCCCACATAGTATAATTGTAAGACTTAACTAAAAAATGACAACACTCAATATTGTCAAACTATAACATAAAACCATAATGTATAATGACAAATCAATACATTAATAAAATATGTTGAACGTTAACTCACAAATGTAAGAGCAATATTCAATGATGTTAGGATTATACTAGTAGATGTGGACAAATTCAAATCATCCGCATTGATGAGGATGAATACATGAACAGGTCATCAAAACACACAAATTGTATATTTCCAATTTTTTTTCACAAACAAGTAAAATTCAAGGTCTGCGTTGGATGATGAAACCTTAGATCAATGTTCATGAACTTTAACAATTCTAACAATAATCATAACAATTTTTTAGGTAATCCAAAATGACAAAATAAAATAAGCATAGTTGCACATGTGTACTTTGAATTGCCATAATTTTAGGCTCCTCTTTTTTGAACATGTCTGACATGATTCTTTAATTAGATATTTAAATCAATTTGAAGTGATTTCTCTTAAAAATTCTTTCTTGAGATATCCTTTTGTAAAATTTTTGATCACCACAATTCCTCCCTCAAGTTCTTCATATACATGATCATCATACAATTAGGAATATTGAATTCATTCCCACATATGGATTACATGTTTTTAAAGAACAAATGCATGATTGCACTTGTATGAATAGATCAAATATCTTAACTCTCACAAATAATTCTTATATAAATAACTAGGTACATAAACTATTCACAAAATAGCTCTTTATAACATGAGAAGTCACATCAGGAATGGCAATGAAGAATAATATGTGACCCTATAAAAAATTCACTTTTCCATCACACATCAAGATTAGTTATGTTCTAACACTAAATATAATTTTGGTCAAAGTATAACACACATATAAAATCTTAGTTTATTAAACTTAAACACTATATACTTACATATATAAATCATTTTGATCCCCTACATACATTGAGTTTAGGCTTCTCAACTACAACTAATGTATTCCATATATTCTCTCTATTAGAATTATTAATAATGGGGGTTTTCAACAACCCATTACATATACACACAATATATATTACTTTAATAACATTATGTCATGCTAAGAATTTTTAACATAAAAGTGTTTGCATGAACCACATTTATACCCAAGGTCTTGTCCATCGATGTCTCAAAGTGATATAGAATGCCATAATATTTTTTTCAACTTATTCAATCTAATACATTTTCTTAATATAACCCATACTATTTATCTCATAATATCCTAAGATATTCCCAATGTCTATCATAATTATGTAGAATTATCCACATATGACTCACACATGTATTAATATTCTCAATGTGATCCATTTGAATCACATAATACGACACAAAATCTAAATTATTTTTCTATCATGTGTTGAATCTCTAAGACAATCCCAATATATGCCTCCTTTTTGAGGTGAGGGATGAAACTTGTGAATCACTAATCTCAAAATAAAGAGTTATGTGCATCATGTTTTACATATAAAAATGGAATCATATAAAGTATGTATGCATACATTAGAAGATATCCCATCATATAAATATTTAATCATCAAACACGTATGAAACATGTAATCCAATGTAATGGGCATAAAAGTGTCATGTCAAGTAGATATATAAATTTGATATATGCAGTTATAAAAATAAAAAAAGTCATCCTAGAAGATGCATGATATAAATCATATAACAAAGCTTTGAAAAAATAAAAAATATAACCACAAACATACACACACAACATCATGATCATGAATCACATAAGTACTCAAAACATGACTTGACTCAGATTCACCTCTAACTTGACATAGAAAACTTGGCCACAATATGAACTAAAGGATCCTATAACAAAACTAACACATGATGTGACAAAACATAATCAATACAATCATAGAACACAAAATATAACACATATCAATCATCACACTATGTAATAAACAACATCATACATGCATGGATAAAGTAATTTTAGTTGACATAATTAGTTAATGTAATTTTTGATTCCTAAAACTCTCACTTCAAGTTAAACAATATCTATGCGGAGCTTTATAGGCGGGGGACCAAATAATAGTCTGTAAAGCAACCTCCAAGATTTTAGAACCCAACTCTTCAATTGATCTTGGGGATAAAAAGGGATAAGAGAGAAATGCCAATAACACTAAATTAGAATTAACTAAGGTGATCACCAAGATATTTAAAGTGTTAACCTATAATTTCATAAAACAGATTGAATACTTAAACATTACAAACTATAAAGGAGCATAAAGCATGAATTAAAGTCTATGATGTAAGGAAGGATTAATATTATAGAATTAGAAGAAAGAGAATAACAAGCAAAGATAACTCTTCACTCAAATTGACACAAGACACCACATACGCTTCATTGTTAGGTGAAGAATAAAATAAAAAAGCTCTCAAGGGCACAATACAAAATGTACAATCACACCTATGAGGGGCACCTACTGAGGTTGTGGAATAAATAAATTGTTAGCTGCTTATATTCCTATTGTATTACAAATGTTGTTTTTAAAATAGCAAAAATAAAAATTAAATAATAACCAACTCCTTTCAAAAGGGATGAACCCATAATATATAAGTGAAACAACTTCTTGTAGATGTGACACCTAGAAATTTTGGCACTCACACCTATGATGATGCCATTACAACTGCATGAAGGACTTGGAATCATGAGTGTAGTTATCCTTTAGATCATGGATATGGCATAAATGTACTATCTTGTTATGGTCACAATGCTTAGGAGGTGTGTAGTGCTGTCATGTGTCCATCTCTGGAGATGCCTTTGATATGCCACTAGAGATAGATATTATCTTACCCTAGATAATGGTAAAACTCCTAGCTCTAATAGGAAATTTTTTCCTTTGACGAGCACAATGATACCACGTGGAAAGGCTCATCTCCTCCTAGTCATAATCACATGGTGGGTCCCATTCATTTCTTTACCAGTTAATGGCATTGATTGAAGGCCTATCAAAAGGGAATGACCTTGAATGAGTGCTAGGTTTCCACATGTCAGAGGTGAAGGGAGGTTAATACTTAGGCAAAATATACAAAAGGGGGCCCCAAGAAAGGAAAATGATGAAAGGCAACTACTGGATAGACTGAGAAATCTCAACACCAAATACAAGTTGCTCTAGATAATCAAAAGGGTGGATTCTGATCCATAGTTCTTGGATACTCAAAGGGGTATCCATCCATGGATGGGAGAACCCAAGACTCTAGTATATGGACCATTCAAGGAAAAAATTTTAAAATAGAAGGAAGGTCTATGAACTTACAACTTTTGAAGAGTTGCCTGCAAGGTCACCCACTCTTCATCCTTGGGTTGGGCCTTCTTCTTGAGAGCCTCAAAGGCTATATTAAGGTTGATAATATCCTTGAAGGGTATGTTCCCTAAACCCTATATTATTTTTAGTGTCTAAAATTCTATCAAGGCAAGTGGTTACAATATTTTTTCCACTTTGGAGACACTAAGTGATTGACCAAGAGCTATGAACATAGTTTGGTCATTCTATTTCTACTCCAATAGTGCTTTGATTTGGTCCTATGATAAGATGTTATTGTCTACCAAGAATGGGGAGGGGATTACCAATTAGATTAGTTGTTTAATGTGTCCATGTATGGCTTGGACAACTTTTTATAAGGAATTAAGGAATGCCTTACACTTGGTAGCTACCTTATTATAGCCTAGAAATTCATTAACCTTTGTCATTAATTACCTTTAGTTAGCCACCCCCATTTCCTATAGTGTTTTGTCTAAAGTGATATAAAGATTTTGGATGAGGATCTATGCATCTTATACCTTGGGGGTTATAAAAGAAATAACCTAGTCAACAGGTGCACTTACCTAGGAACTTAGCTTCTATGAATCAGTGATGAAGGTGAGGGCTAGCTTCAGGTTTATGGATATTCCTTTGATCCTTTCCTAGTAGGATATGTATAGCTATTGAATTATTATGAGGATATCCATGGTCTGGGAGTAGGTGGTAAGGTCATTCTTCAACTACATTATTTCCTAGTTCTTGATTGAGGATTCTTACTATGCCTACTATTGCAATTGTTAAAAAACCCAATTAGAATATGAGAGCTTCTAATGGATCCATGCTAGTTCAATATCTTTCTCTTACAACTTGGTTTCTATAGTCACACTTAGATTGACTTTTTCCTAGAAACTCTCATTTGAGACATGGCTCTAAAGGTTGGACCTCTCTTTGTTGAGCTCCACATCTTTGGCTTTAACCTTAGAATTAAAGTGGTAAACTATAGCCTTCAACTTGGTGAGTTCTATCTTGGTATTCTCTAGCTGTTATGTTGCTTTGATGTAGTCTATAGTCACAAAATTTTGTGTTTCCTCCATCAAATCAACCCTATTAGTGGGTTTATCCTATCTAAGGTTGAGGCTGATAGCTTATATTGTGTTGTCCCTTAGCTACATTTGATCTTAAGGATTGACTACTTGAGGGGTCATGTGTGAAATAATGAGGGATTGATATGTAGGTTCAAAGAATTACCACATTTGAGTCACTATTGGGGACACTACCTTGTTTCCTCCTCTTCTCCATTTGGGCCTCTTAGGCCCTTCTAACTGCATCTATATGTTAATGGTATTAATCTGATGACTAAATTTTTTCCCCTATGAAGGGGAGTCCTTAAAGAAATATGAATGGAATGACCACTTTATTTTGTTAACCAACAAACACTATTCCTCTAGATGTGAGTGGATGAAGGGTGAGGGTGGAAGGAGAGAAAAGTGAGAGGGATGAGATTAGGACTATGGAGGAAAGCAATGTGAGCTTGATAGAGGATTGGGTGGATGAAGAGGAGAGTGGGGCCAAGGAGGTAATTGGTTGGGTAGTGGAGAGTGATGAAACCTGAGGCAAAACTATGGATGGAGACATGGGGGTGAAGAAAGAGGTTGAGGAGGAAAAAAAGGGGTTGTGAGAAGCATATCTAATTTTATGGGGGATCTGGTGGAGGGATAGATTTTGGTGGTTTGGGACACTTTTGATGTGATGATCCAAAAATGAGGTGCCTAGAAAAGGCTTGATATTGATATGGGGCTATGGGGTATGGGGACATGGGTAGTAATTAGGTTGATGGCTTTGGGACCTCCCCAACCTCTACTTCCTTTTTTGGTAGTACATCCCCCACCTCTTCCCTAGGGGTATCTTCTTATTCCTCTTCTTCTTTTTCTTCTTCTTCCTCTTCCTTATCAAATAATCATCCTTATGCTAGGTCCTCTTCTGGATGATGCTAATCTTAAATATTTTCAAAGGTTTCATCTCCTTCCTCATCCTCAAAGTTTGAGTACAGCTTATCTATTTCTTACCTATATTTTGTTTAGGTAATTATTTTCTCTTTTCTCTAATCCCTCTAGGTGGGCTATTACCTCAGTCCCTTTATCAACCTTTTGGAGGGGTCAAACATTTGGACCACATGATAGGACTCCCACAAACTATATTTGTCTAATAAGATTTGAGATAGATCTACATAATACTTAGAGTCATCCTCCATAGGTGGATTCCTCTCTTTGAGGTATGGTTAAGGTTGGTGATTGAGAACAATGGTAGTTTTTAAGGAGGTTATAAAACTAATTAGGTTGTATCTCCACCTGTTATTGATCAAGTCAAGGCTAAGCTTCATGAGTTTGGATGTGAGAAGGTGCTCCTACAACCTTTTTACTACTATGATGCCTCTTTTTATGAAGGGGACATCACACAAATACTTATTATTTATTAATCCATAGATGGAGTCCAATGCATCAAGTGGTGGGCCAACTCCAAAGCTAAAGTTTTATCTGTCAATAGATGTGGGATCTAGAATGGCTTTCCCTTGAATGCATGGGCTCAGATGAAGGTGAAATGGCTTCTAAAGAACTAATTGATTGGAACATTGCTCCCAATGAGCTATGATCATTCCACATCCATCATCCTGTCTATAATGGTCCCTCGACTAAGGTCAATGAGGATATGGGATAGAAAGAGTTTTGAGAACTCATAATAGTCCTTCATGATTCATAGGAAGTGGGTCTATATTTTGATTGGGGTCACCATGTTAGGGAAAAATCCCATCTCAGAGGAGTTGAGATTAAGATATATAAAAAATAACTGGGAGTGTTGGTATAAAATGAGATGTAGGATGTATGATAAATACTGAAAGGTACCCTACATTGAAAAGATTTATAGCTCATCTTTCATGGTGGTGGTTATGGCATTTACAAAATCCATTTTGTATACCTCCACCTTTTTCAACATGATCAAGAAGAAGAGCACCCCTAACTAAAAATTAGTGATGTTGGCATCTGAGTCCCTCTCAAAGATGAAGGCCAACATGGATAGGGAATCCCTTAGGTACTTTGGGGGGAAACTCTCTAGGGGAATGGGTAGAGGGGGCACCTCTATATTTTAACTCCAAAGGAAGAAATTGATGAACTATGCCTTATTGTAGATGTAGGTATCCTAGACATCTTGAAGGCTTTCCATGGTATAAATGTCAGCCTTAGGGTTGTTTGGGAGCTGGAGCATCTTCTTAATACCATCTACATGGATTTTCACTCTCAAATAGATGTTGCCTATAATTATAACAATGTTGGCATCAAACATTTTTGTGTATATGGAAATGCTTTATAGGCATAGATGAACATAGGGCACCATAAACTGGGCAATTGTGTAGTCCCACATCCTATACCAAAATAAGTCATAGTCATTCCTCTAGACTTTCTCAATCATTTAAGCATGGGCACCTTCCCTCAAGCTATTAGGGGTTTTACCTAGCTTGGGGTCATATATATCACCCATAAAAATGGTGACCAATTCATGGTATTTTTAATGCCCTTTGGCCATATTTTTTATGTTTGGCACCTTCTCCTTTGGCTAAGTGGGGGCAAGAGCATATGAATTGCTTATTGCAAATGGATGGGGAATACCTCCCTGGCTACCCAAGCTATGGGTTATCCATTTTTTTGGATGATTATCACCTCCTAAAAAAGATTTTGAATTTTCCATCTCAATAATTCCTCTTCAAAATCACTCTTTGATCACCAATAAGATACATGGTTAACAAATTCTACTCACAGGGTCTCATAATTCTTGACTCTGCTCTTTATACTTTTCTCAATTACTCAATGCTCTAAAAAATATCAATATGTCTAAGTGTTTGGCTAGATGAGGAGAGGGGTATTTATACACTGATGTTCTTGGGCATGATCATCATGAGAATTTTCAATTTAGGGTGTTCTATAAATGTTGAGAGCAATGCACATGTTTTAGGAGTAACTCACAAGAGATTTGCAATTATCTTAATGGGGAATTGTGTTATATGGAGCATCTAACATTAATACTAGGAGAAGTGAGTAGATAACTATCTTTTAGAGAATGTTTTAAAATTTTAAGAGGGATAGGGTGAGGACACATGGCAACAAGAGGAGCCACTTGTGCCAATGACACTTATTCAAAAGAAACAGTAAAGGAAAGGGAAAAAAATGAAGGGAAATAATATCTAAAGAGGGAAACACACAATAAAAAAGGGGGAACTAACTAAATATATACAAAGGGGAGGTAGGTCAACTAGTTTAAATGTTTTAAGTTAATCCTGTTAATTGATATCTCTAATGCATTGCCTTCATCTACTAGCTTAAAAGTATTTACCTATCTATCACTGATGATGTGAAATGGTCCTCTCCATAAAGAGTATAAATTTACATGATAGAATAGATTTATGGCTATTTGATCATACTTGAGAACCAAATCCCTAGGTTTGAATATTAGGTATAATGATTTCTTTTTAAACCACTATTTGACCGCTTGCTACTAGATGATTTTTGCATCACTTGCATGCTCTCTTGCTTCTTGGAAGCTAAGTAGCTCTATGAGCCAAACCTATATCACCCAATTTTATATAATCTCAATAGATTTTAGAAGCTATAGGGTGGGAATTTTAGATGATATAGGCATGAATACCTCCTTCCCGTACACAAGCTCATATGGAGAAGTTTTTATGATCTACTTGAGAGTGATGTAGTCTACCCATAGGGCCATTTTTAAGTGCATATGCCACCCCTTTTGTCGATCAACACCCATCCTTTTGATTATCCTTATCGATTTCTTATTTGTTGACTCTATTAACCCATTCCCCTATGGGTAGTAATTGGATGAAGTCTTTAAAAAGATACTATTTTGGAGCATGAAATCATAAATATTAGACCCAAAGAAGGCTTTTTCATTATCAAATATTATCATCTTGGGTGGGCCAAACCTTGCCATGAGTTACTCCAATAAGCTAAGGATCATATTCTTGGT
The DNA here is from genome assembly GCA_037957365.1 of Torreya grandis. Lineage (NCBI taxonomy): Eukaryota > Viridiplantae > Streptophyta > Pinopsida > Cupressales > Taxaceae > Torreya > Torreya grandis. Next base: position 1,125,714 of record JARHVA010005142.1, read on the forward strand.
CACCTACCTAAATGGGATCACTTCGATACACCTAGTTAAGTAATCTACAGCCATTAATATCCACTTGTGACTGGCACTGGAGATGGGATTGATCATTATGATGGAGTCTAAACCCCACTATACAAAGGTTTCATTAATCACAATCAAATTCAACAACATATCCAAAATTTTCCTTTTCACCACAAATAATTAACATTTCTAGCATTTTTGACTACCTGGTGGAAGTTTACGAAGATGGTCAACTTGTAGTACCTCACATGCATGATATTGGTTATGGTAGTTTTTCTTAATAAATGGCCACTCGTATGAGTGAAATGTATATCTTGGAGTGTTTTATTAAGTTGGTGCCTTTTTACACATCACATCAGATCTCTATCAAGGTTTCTTTTGAATAGGACTCCCTAGATATACATGTATCTAGATCCTTGTAGCCTATAAAAATGCCTTTTATGCATGGGTAGGTCATAAGAATACTGGCTAGTTTGCATGTATTAGATCCTATCAACCACCCAGGATCCATCAAATTCATATTAGTTTAGTAGGATTAATTTTGACATGTTTTATTCCTCTAGTGAGACATCTGCACATTAGGCTAAATACTCATAGATTCTTCTTCCCCTAACCACCTTAGTTGGCCTAATTTTTATATCATACTTGAGAATATTGGTGATCTAATTGGCCCATTTTTTAGTGATTTATCCTTCCATTATGTATTCATAGACACTGGAGTGTGCCATGTGCATAATTATTTTGCTTCCCATCACTAGGTGCCTAAACGTTTTGAGGCCCTTGACAATGGTGAAAACCTATTTATCTAAAAAGTTGTATTTAACTTCATACCTACATAATGTTCTTAAGTAGAACATGATCAGGTGCTCATTTCCTCTATCCTCTTCCTTTTGAGTTAACACAACCTCTAGACTATGTTTACTCTAATAGACACACATTATAAAATCCTTAGAAAAGTCAGGGTTGACTAGTACAGGTGTAGTGTATATCATGCACTTGATTTTATTGAAGGCTAATTTCCCTTCAGGTGTCTATTTGAATGCTTAGTCCTTATTCAACATCAATGTGATTATCCTCACTAATCTTAGGAATTTAGAAATGAATCTACTGATAAGGTTAGTCTTCTTGATGAAAGATTAGACCCCATTTTTGTTCACTGGTAGGGCTAAATATTTGATGACTTTTAATCTTTTTGGATCAATGGCAATCCCTTATTTAGATACTATATGCCAAGTAGTTTGCCTTGTGTGACTCTGAAGACACATTTATTGGGTTAAGAGATACCCTTAAAAATTGACACCTTTGCAAAACCTTCTCCAAATGATTAAAGTGATCTTTTTTCTTCTTTAAGAACACAGTAAGCTCATCTAGATAGATGAGGATGATATTATTGATTAGGCCCTTAAAATCCATGTCCATAGCTCACTAGAATGTATCCTTGGAATTAGAAAGGTTGAAAGGAATCTTCACATACATGAAGGTTCCCCACTTTGTGGTGAAAGTGGTCTTGTGTTGATATTTCTCATTTAGCCATAGTGGATTATATCTGGAGAATCCATCCAATAAAGAAAACATTTTTACACCTGCCACTATCTAGAGGATTTGCTCAATAAAGGAAAGGGGGTAGTAATCCTTCAAATAAGCCTTATTTAAGTCTCAAAAGTTTATGCACATCTGGATCTCTCCACTCTTATTTCACACAGGAGCTAAGTTGGATACCTAAGTCAAATGTTTGATCAGGTATATGATCTTTAAGTTGATTAGTTTCCTAGGCTCCTGGGCCATAAAGGACTCAATTTTTGGGTTTACCAGCCATTACTTATATCAAATAGGTTTGGATCCCTCTACCAAGTCTATGGTGTCTTGAATGACCTTGCAGTCATATCCTCTAAAGTCATCATAGGTCCATATGATGACGCCTTCATATTTTCCACAGAAGGAGACCAACCACTCTTTATCCTTTTAGGGAACCTCCTTTCATACCTTCAACTTCTTTCCACCTCTGACATTAATTTTGGAGTAGTCATATTTATCTATGAATTTTTTTATCATTTCTAGCATCATTAAAATTGAATAGGTTCTCTAAGGTGATGAGCCCCTTCGGCAATTTGTTGGTTTTTAATTACATGATATGGTACCCATAGGCCTATTCAATCTCTGATTATAATTATTCCATGAATTTTTATATTCATACCTTCAACTTCTTTCCACCTCTGACATTAATTTTGGAGTAGTCATATTTATCTATGAATTTTTTTATCATTTCTAGCATCATTAAAATTGAATAGGTTCTCTAAGGTGATGAGCCCCTTCGGCAATTTGTTGGTTTTTAATTACATGATATGGTACCCATAGGCCTATTCAATCTCTGATTATAATTATTCCATGAATTTTTATAATTAATAGATAAACATGGTGATCTAGGCATCATTTTCAAACACTTTCTAATTATGGTCATTGTTAGGGATGTTAGGTCTAATTATAACCTACATGACTTGCTCATTGGTGAATAAGTCTATCACTGGATTGAATTAGGATTCAATTATTGCCATCCTAGTAGCCTCTACATTCATAGCTATAGGGATGATCTAAATGTTGAAGTTGAAGGTTTCAATCAAATCCCATATATGATGGTGATAGGATATCATGCACACATCCTTTATAACTGTAACTCCTCTTACCTATGTTATGACTAATTCAAAATCACCAAACTCTTTTAGCTACTTTACACCCATTTGCTCATCAAGGCTAAGGCCATGTACCAATGCTTTATATTTGGCCTCATTATTTATGTAAGCAAATTTAAATCAAAACTCTCAGAGGGTCTCTTCTCTAGAAAGAGACATTAGTTGGATGCCATTTATAGAGCTGGTCTTGCACTCTACACCATAAAAATGTAGATTCCAAAATTTGGACTCACTTTTAGCCCCCTTTCTTTGGTCCCCCTTCCTCTTTATGACCCTAAGAATGGCTTGGTCTTCATCATAGATTATGTAGGTTCCAATACTGGTGGCATCAAAGTTTGTGAATAGGTCACTCTCAATGAATTTATTAATAAGGGCTTCTTCTTCTGGGCTTCTGATGTCTACTACTTTTTCCCCTTTGATAATTTTCACATAGTGTGTCTCCCTTTTGAGAAATAGGTGTGTGTCACTTCAAATTTCATCATGAATTCATTTGGTATGTTTTCTAGATGAAGTGCCTCAGATAGAACCTTCAACTTTGAGCCATATTTGGTCCTTAGAATCAAATGGGACCAGTCCAATGATAGGTACCCACCTATCTTAGTGGTAAAATATCTTGATAGACATAGCCTAAAGATTGGAGGAATGTATATCACTACAACATCTTGTGATACATAAATGCTAGGACAAGAATACAATGTGAGGGAGATAGCCCTAATGATTTTTAAGGTTTGAACCATCTTTTCATCTAACTACATCACTCCTTTATTCAAGGGTTCATACTAAAATTATAATGCATCTATTATCTTCTTGGGTATCACCATTGTGCTAGCACAATAATCGATCATGGAGTTGTGCAATAATTTCTTCCCCATAATAAGTGGTAAATAGAATGGGGTAGGTTTCATCTTGCTTACCCCTTCTTTGGAATTTATAAATGTAGATGGTATTTGAGGCTACACACTCATGATAGCCTCCTTTACTTTTATTTTCATAGACTTCACAACTAGCTTTTCCCATGTGGTTTTCCCTCATTATTCTAAGGCCTCTTTTAGTATATATTTCCACTTAGGAATAGATAGGATATCCTAGAGAAAAACATTGGCTAAAACTTTTTTTATTTGCTCCACCACATTTTATGACCCTGAGGGTACTACCTCAAGGTATTTTATCTTATTTTGCACTATTTGGCTCTACCTTGGGTATGCAAAAGGTGGAGGCTAAGGCATTTAAATTCTCTCAAATTTCACTTTAGGCCTTGTGGTGGATTCAAAACTACAATCCAATCTTTTCTTGGAGCTCATATAGTAGTTTGATTGAACTTGTAGATCTCTATACACAAGAACCTCATTGGTATAGATTACATGTTTGCCTTTTACCTAAGATAAAAGTACATGCTATGAGGTGATTTATTCTTTTTTTTTGAGGGACATTCCCTATATTTTCAACATTAAGACTATATTCTTAGTCCCTAGAGATTGGTATCCACAAACTGAATTAGGTGTGTTCCCTTATCACCAATTTTGGTAGCCTTCTGCAATAGATTACCCCTTGGGCAATTTCATAGTCCATGAACATCATTATATGGGAAATACCATGAATTAGAGTCATCTACCAAGTTGTTTTGGCAAGTGAATATCTCTATATTTTCATTTGGTGATATCATATATAGGGGATCAAAGATCACAACCATTTTATTTATGGGCCATGTCTGATTATTTAGCATTTAGTGGTTTGGCTCTTGGTGGTTTTGCCTTTGCCTCTCTTGATACTAGTTCTGATGGTATGGTGCTCTCCTTTCTTGTTAGTTATTTAAATAGGGATTTGGAGGTATACACTACTATTTTTTGAGATTTATTATCTTGTTGGAGAAGTTTAATAAAATAGTCTTCATATCATTCATCTCTATAGCTAGTGAGGATGAAGCAGATGTGCTTGTCTAAGTGGGAGGATACATGTATATAGAAGGAAGTGTTCATGAGGTACTTGGGACTTCCTATTAAGGTGACATTGATATCTCTAGGAACATCAACATTGGTGGTTAAGGGAGAAGTTTTCCTACATCTATTAAATTATTTTTAGTGCTTATTACTAGATCATATGTATCTGACAATGTCTATCCTCCAAGTGATTTGATCATGATAAAAATATTTGAGTTGAAGGCATTAAGATTTAAAATGATAGCCATGCTCATGAGTGGTTGAGTAGCTACTAGAATTATTTGCTAGGTTTTCTTGAACCTAGAATTGAAATCAATAATGGCTTCTTGGGGGGCCCTCTTAATAATTATTAGTTATTATAGGAGAGATGAACGGTCCACCTTCTCATTGAATCACTCAAATAATATATCACCTAAGTCATCCTAAGTGGTTATGGAATTGGGTAGCAAAGATAAGTATCGATCAAGAGATTGACCCTTAAAGGAAGAAGCTAGTAGTCTCAAGGCTATATTCTGTGCATTAACATAGTATACAGTGCACACATTTATAACATCTTGGAAATGTTATACTACAGTCTTGAAATATTCTCCTAAGAATTTAAGGAGTGCCTTTAAGGAATTTAAAAGAATGGGGTCCCATGTAGCCAGGGTCACTAGAGGGATAAGTGGGCTATCACTATCCCATGATATGAAGTTCCTTGGTAGGCTTAAAAGAGCCATTTATTGTTGTTGAGTAGTGCTATACCCTATGGTCTTTTGACAAGTTGGATATCCTAGAGGTGGTGTTATCAAGATTTAATTCTTCACTATTTATGACTTGTAACATGTTTTTGGCTCATAAACTTGAGCTTCTAGTTAGGTAGACTAGCAAATCTAGTCCCATCAAGCGTGCCATAAAAGAAAAACTATTAATTATTGAAACTCTCATTTCATGTTAAACAACCTCTATGGGGATATTTATAGGCATAGGACCAAATTTTGGTCTATAAATAAATCTCTAAGATTTTAAAAGCTAGCTCTTCAATTGATCTTGGGGATGAAAAGGGATAAGAGACAAATTCATATAACTTTGAATTAAAATTAACTAAGTTGATGCGGTGAGAGATTTAAAGCATTAACCTATAATTGCATATAATAGATTGAATCCTTAAACACTACATACTATAAAGGACCATAATACATGAATTAAAGTCTATGATGCAAGGAAGGATTAATAATATAGAAGCAAAATAAAGAGAATAACAAGCAAAGGTAAATCTTCACTCAAATTGACATAGAACACCATATCATCTTCATTGTTAGGTAGAGAACAAAATACATAAGGAATCAAGGGCATAATACAAAACATCTAATCATACCTATGAGGGGTACCTGCAAAGGTTATAGAACAAATAAATTTCAAGCTATTGTTATTCCTATTTTATTACAAATGGCTTTTTTCAAAATAGCAAAAATACCAAGTAAATGGTAACCAACCCCTTTCAAAAGGGATGAACATAGAATATATAGGTTAAGTAGCTTCTTATGGGGGTGATACCTAGAAATATTAGAACTTGTGACTATGATGATGTTATTACAATTGAATCAAGGACTTGGGCTTATGAGTGTAGTTATCCTTTAGATCCTAGATATGACATAAGTGTAATGTCTTGTTATGGTCATGATGCTTAGGAGGAGCATAGTGCTGTCATGTGTCCATCTCTAGAGCTACCTCTTATATTTTACTAGAGATAGAGATCTACTTACCTTGATAAATAGTGTAACTCCTAGTTATGATAATAAATTTTTTCCTTTGACAAGTGCAGTGATGTCATGTGGAAAGGCTCATCTCCTCTTTGTCATAATCACATGGTGGGTCCCATTCATTTCTTCACTAGCCAATGACATTACCCACATGCTTATCAAAAGGGAATGACCTCGAAGGAATGTTGGGTTGCCACGTGTTAGAGTGGGAAGGAGGCCAATACTTAGGAAAAATATATAAAAAGGGCCCCTGAGTTTAAATATGAGATGCTCAATGAGCCTAAGACTGAATACAAGCTGCTCAAAATAATCAAAAGGGTGGATTTTGATCCATAATAATCATTAAATATATAAAAACACAATATCCATATAAATATCCTCCTACGTATTATACACAAGATCAAGTTATATATATTATACTATGATCAATTGATCAACATGTAAATATATAAATTAATAAACTTATAAATATACACCCAATATAGAAAGGTAGCCCCTAGGTGTAAGTAATGTTATGCATATATATGTCCACATATAAAACATAACACGTGTGTCCTGTTATAGCACAAATTTACAACCTTGGAAGGTAGTTCAAGCCTTCCAAATCTAGGATAACATGGAGATAATCCTAGGTTGAGTGTGACCTAATGTTAGATTGAATCTATAGGTTAAAAGGATATCTCCCCTTGATGTATCACTTAGGCTCATTCACTAATCTACCAAATTGCTAAGAAAATAGAGAAAAAGATAATCTACTGGAGGTGATGCACCAAAATTAATTGGCCACTACCAAATATTTGCATGTGTACTTCAACCATGAGACTAACCTGAAACAAACACTACTCCAAATCTACCTCTCTACATCAACACTTCATTATGGAAGTAGTGAAAGATGTTTAGGCCTAGAAGCCTAAAAAAGAGGTCATAGAGTGACACTAATGCATAAAAATTCACTCAACCTTCACACTTCACTTAGACACTTCATAAGACCTACAAAAAATCTTTCAAACTGAATATGAAGGCTAGAGAAGGATAACATACCAAGGAAGCTAAGTTAATCACGTGATAAGATCAACTAGTAATACACACACATTGAAATTAGTCAAATAAGGAGGTAAAATAGAAGCTTATTATTGATCAAAGGCTTCAAAATGGGTAGTGCTTCACCATACCTAGATGGAGGATCCATACATAGCCCATCAAGGATAAATTTATAGAGAAGTGAGAAAGAAGAAGAGAGAAGGGCATATGAAAGAGAGGTGATAAGTGTAAATAAGATTTACAAGAAAGAAAGGATTTATGAAGCTATCTCATCAGGACCTCATTTCCATGTGTAACTCCCCTGAAGATGCTTTCCTCTTCCAAGTCACATAGGAGTTTCAAAACTTATTTAACACCTTGATCTTGCTCTTTAAAATTACCCTTTGTCTTGGTGATGACAAGTGGAACCCTTCATCATCAAGTCATGTTGAGTTACATTCTAGCTATATTATTGGCACATTTCATCTACTTAGGATTTCTTCAAATTAACATCTTAGTGGTAATCATCAAGTAACTCTTTAGGTGTCTTGAAACCCCTTAGCTCCATTACACCTTACCTTATTGTGAGTGTCAAATCTCAAATTTATATTCATAAATAAAATAACTCTATATGGATCCATATATATCATATAATACTTGAAATAACACATTTTGAGGCATCAAACTCTCTTTAAGGCTTCATCTTGTACCTTAAGCTCTCACTAGCCTTCAAAGCATTGTAGCCCTGAAATCATGTAAACCTTCTTGTGTAAGATAGTGTAGGAATGATCATATAAGAAAAAATATTTTTGAGTACGTAGTATCCCTTTACATTTCCATGACAAGTTTAATGACCTGAACACGAGTGGAAGTATACTTAATCACCTGATCACTCTTCCCAATTAGGCCTTAATTAGGCCTCTAGACATAAAAAGATTAGTTTTTGATCCATAATTATCCCACACATGTGAAACAACCAAAAATTGGGTTATTAACTTCTCATAATCTATAACCATCATCCATGACAAATTTTAGGTCTTGAATCCCTGTACAGTTAGGAGAACCATGAAATGGTCCCAAAAACCTAGCCTTTCATAAGTCTTTTTAAGACTATATTTATCAATCATTATTGTAGGTCAAATTTCATGGTAAAATTTACATATTATTTTTATTTATGAGGTATAATACACCTCAATCCATCCTCCCTAATAGTTTTCATCTATCCATGACCTTCTATACCTTATTTTGAGCTCAAATCCTTGCAAAATCATGGCATTTAATGAATCCATACAATTTTAGGTACAAGTTAGTGTCATGGTAGGGACATAATTAGAGTTATATATTATTTTCATGTGGTTTCAAAGGTCATATAGTTCATTTCAAGTGCTTAAGAAACTAATCTCCCTGTACTGATCAATTTTGGCCTTCTTAGCAACCTGTGAGTGCTTTGTACTCTTAAAGATTATTCATAAATCTTAGGCCTTAGATGAAAGTATAATTGCCATGAATCATGAGTTAATATTTGTATGATCTCATTACTAATATATTTAGTCACCATTCATCCCCTCATGAAATATATGAGCATCTCAAACTACAACTTGGGTTGGTAGACCAAGTTAGTGAGGTCTAGAAGAGATAATAGGTTTGAAAGAACTATTTTGATGTTTGGTTTTGATTAAAAACACCTCAAGTATGTATATTCCATCTTGATATATCCCAATTGTATTATTTTCACTTATGTCCATAAACTTGATGTGACTACCAGTAGCTAATACCTAGGGTTCTCTACCAAAACAAATCAAGAGACCCTAGTGATTATGCTTAAGCTAATTTCCACCTATTGAAGGGGTTATAATATTAATATAATGATTAAATATAGTATTATACACCTTATTAAGTCTTTTTTATTCTCATATAATCTTTAACAGACCCTTCTCTTGACTATTTACACACATGGGCCTGTGTATTTGTGAATGCTCAATCAAACTAGCTCAGCCTAAAGGAAAGAACATGTAAATATAGAAGTTTTATAATATGTTATTTTGAATAAATTTTTTTACAATAGATATACTAATATCCCATGGTTTTTTCACATTTTTTCCATATCCTTTCAACTCCTCAAGTTACTCATATTTGAATATCCTACCTGTAGGTGAATAAGACTGTGGGGTTACAAGTTTTAAAGTGACTTGTTTCAATCACTATATCTAATCTTCAAGGTTTATTTTTATATAAAATTATTTAATTGACTTGTTTAATCACATAAAAATCCAATTATACCACTATTAATTTTGTCTTCTTTTCAATCTTGAAACCACCCTGAGCTACCTAAGCAAACATGTAAGTGATCATTTAAGTTTGATTGTATTTTAAGTTTAGATATATCTTCACAATTAACTAGGAGATTCAAAAATGGTATTTTTTATATTATGAAGAGTTTGGTATTATTTTTAAACTCCTCAACTTATCTAAGACCTTGCATTTTCATTTTTATCATACATGTGTCCTATACATGCTCAAGAGCTAGTTGTAGGTGGTGATTGAGAGAGTTTTTTAAATATTAGGTTTTTAAATTTGACCTTCAAAAATATGTCATTAAAATTTTGATAGTAAATAAATTTCATTGAAGACTCCTTCATATCCAAAATTAACTCTAATACATACCTATTAGTACTTTATTCTATTTAGCCATTCATATATGCTTTCTTTGCTCTATCTGTAGGTTGCCATTTGGTGTTTTGGACATTAGGTATTTAAAGAAAACCTTTACACTATTCTTCGACCATCCAAACATATAAAAATTACATTTAAATAATTATTAGGTCTTCAAAATCCATCTTGATGCACATTTAAACATAATTTATCCTAAAATGTAGACTTATATGTCTACAAACTTGTAGGTCTGCATTCCTCATGGTTTTGACCTTTACTTGGTGCAATATTGATCTCTTTGAGATTGGGATTATCTATAAATTACCTCCTCACCTCTCTCATGAGGTCAAGATCATCATACAACCTTGATAATGTAGAATAAGACTTCTTCAACCATGTTTTATACAAGTAGACCCATGACACAATATAAGATAGGATGTTGAATGCTAATTGAAGAAGGTATGTTGTAGTGAATAGTGGAGATATTAATGGACTTGTAATTACACTTGAAATAGTTAAAACATGGTGAGATACCTTCATTTCATCCCCATTGACTATTAAAGAACCTAACACAAATAAGATATAATGACAATCACCTTGAAAACTATGCAAAAGAAGATTTTTCTTGCCAAACTAATCTCAAACATTGTAAATGGTACTTGGATAAGCACATTAAATTTTTTCATAGACCCTAAAAATACCATTCAATTTATATTATGCATTTAACTTGATTTAAAATTTCATTCCAAGGAGAAAAATGAGCCTATGGGGTTTGTAGGTAGACCACCCTGGAATCTTAGTGATTGTTCATAAAGGAGAGGGGATGGATCTACAAACCAATGAAACAAATTTTAAGGTTCTTAGGACCCATAAAACTTCCCAAGATCTTAGCCTCCAACTTTCTCTCTCTTGGCTATACCATCCACATGAAATTGACCTTTGTGAGCTTTTAAAGAGAGCGATGGAGGTAAGGAAGCAAAATTTGCATATATGAGACCTAAAAATTCATTCCAAGCATGGATTTGGCCTGTGGGATTTTAAAATACACCTTTAAACCATTTTTACCTAAAGATGAGCTCTCATGTCTGTACAAGTGACTTAAAACTTCCTCTTTGGAGTGATTTCCTACAAAACTAAATTGATTTGATATATATGACGCATATGGAAGTTATAAAACTCCTTAAAAATATTGGACAAATGTATTTTTATGTATCATTCATCTTGGAAGCTTTGGCATACATTGGAGTTAGTCAAAACCACCTTTTTCTTCAATTTCTCTTACCTTAAAGTTTACAAAAAAACATTAAACTTTCCAAACACCTATGAAATGTTTATAAAAGGTGATTAAGGGTAAATATGTATTAAACATAAACCTAAGGACCTATTACACCTTTTAACCAAGCCTCATTACACCATGACATGACAAGTCCATCACAAGGCCAATATAAGACACTACCTTAATATTGTCAAATAATCCTTAACTTTTTGCTAACAAGACCTTATAAATACCTTTTTAAGACTATTAAGGCATGGAAAAGATATTAAAAAAATCTATTACTACATGGCAAGTCAATTTTCAACCTATAAGGGTTGATCTTTTTGACTTGGGGGTCAAAAATGGTCAACATGTCCTCCATCTCACTATGTCTACCATAAAAATAATTTGTGTATAAAATAGATATATAATGTGTCAGTATATGATAAATAACCTCAATAAATCATGTATATTATAAAAATATGTCACACATAGGTCCTAATTTGTATTTTTTAAAGTTTTGAATTTTTTGACTTTTTATTTTTGAATCTAATATAATTACATGTAAAACAGATGTAAGTGCATGATTTTTGTAAGTGTTTTCACATGTTTTCCTTCAACTAATACCAAATGATAAAACCTTGTGCTAATATTCTCTATGATCACAAATGGACCTAGCTAATTTGGTTCGAAGTTACCTTTGATTTCTTTATCTACATTAGTTTTTTCTTGATTTTATTTTAATACCAAGTCACCATTTTCAACCTTTTGAGTTTAAATCTTCTTATTATGTGTTTTCTTAATGTAATTATGATATACTTGTAGATGTTTTATATCATGAATTCATTTTTCAACAAACATATCTAACTGGTGCAATCTCTTTTCATGATATTCATTATCATTTATGATATCACTAAGATAAACACCCAATGATGGTATATCCAGATCTAAATAAAATATAAATTCTATACCATAAAAATAAAATAAGAATTATTTCATGTGTTCATGAAAACACTCATGAAATAGGCCCATAACACATAAATAATCTAATTATGCGAATCTTCACCATGTCTTGCAATCATTTTACTCAATATTTTAACAATTATCTTATTTGTTGCCTCTACTTGCCCATTTCCTTGAGGATAATTAGGGGTGAATAATGTATGATTAATTTTATATTTAGTAAAAAAGTTATTCATTATCTTATTATTGAAGGATGACCCATTGTTTGTGATAATAACTGAATGGAATCTAAATCATGAATGATATTAATCGTAAAAAATTAGAATATCTCTTCTCTTATAATTGATTGCAATGAGATTGCCTCAATCCATTTTGAAAAATATTATGTAGCTATAATGTTGAAATTTTGGTCCTCTGATGATTTTGGGTTTATATTTCCTACCATATCAAATCCCCAAAGACAAAATGGCCATGGCTAAGATTACTATCATTTTGGTATTGTATGCATAATTTTACATTTTATTAACACTTGTGATCTATTTTAAACCAATGATAACCCATCTATGATAATTTATAAGACATGGATTTTCCAATAAGGTGTCCCCAACATTCACTATTATATACTTCTTATTATGGTTATTCCATTAAAATGTCCCCCACATTCACTATTGGGTACTTATTATAAATCTAGTTTGGCCTCTTTACAGCTAAGGCATCATAGAAATTATTCATCGAATGATCATTTAATAATAAACACTTCGATTATAACATCTGACAAATTTAAATTTTCCATTTCATCACAAATTATTTGAGGTAATGTTTTTATATAAAAATTTACAAATATCTCTATATCATTATGAATTTATTACACTTTGTGTAACAAAAAATACTGCTAAGGTGTCAAAATCTGTCATTTTAAGAAAGAACTATTGTAAATGTTGTATATTAAAAATACATTGATAATTAGTTATTTTAATAGTAATAAGAGAAGTCTCACTAGTTGAAGGGTGTTTCAAAAATGCACAATTTGATCTTACACCTATTTTTCACTATGATTCATTCTTTTATGAGATCCTTTGATTTCATTTCTTTCTCTAATATCTTTTAGGAGATAAATTCAAAGACTGATACATTATCTAAGGAAGGTTTGCATTTGGATGTGGATATCTATATCATCAAAGAATTTAGAGAAAATACCTACATTCATGAATCATATCTCTCAGTGTTAATATAATATTTTTTTTTCCATTTTTATCCGTAACATATGTATGTTTTGCATCTAATTTGGTTGTTCTCCAATTTGTCTTTGGGGCCTCCTTCCATTTTTGTATTTCATTTCTTTATATTTTCTCTCTCCTTATTTTGGGTTTGGAGCCTTTGTGGTTTTCACCATTTGGTGATTTATTTGTTGGGGTGATTTCTAATCCTTTTATTACTCCTTTTTCCCTTTGGAATGTTATTTACATATTTGAAAATAATTTCCTATTTTTAATAATATTAATTTATATTTTTTTCAAGGGGAAACAAGAGAAGTTGCACTAGCCATAACATCCACTTGACAATTATTTCTATGTAGTACGCTCTCAATCATAATATTATCAAAGTATGCCATTAAACATTTTACCATATATTTATATGGGATCAAATTTTACTCATTTTTATAATAAATTTCTAGAAAAAATTAAATATACGCTGTGAATCACCATATACTTGAAGATACTTTATTTGTAATGTGTGCATAGTGTATGACCCTAAAACAAATGCCTCATAATCTAGTATGTTATTGGTGCATGATAGCCCTAATTGGTATGGTAATGGTATAGGTTGTCTCTATAGATTGGTAAAAGCTATTCATGTTTCAATGCTTGAAAGTCAATTAGATCCATAAAAATGCATAGCCAAAGTATCATCATCAATATGATATACAATAAAATCATCTCAAAAATTATCATTGATTGATGTTGTGTCAAGTAGAGATGTTTCAACAAGTTGATCTATGATCACTTATCATTTTATGTATTTTTGAGATATAAAATTTAATTTCAATTCCATAAATAAAATTACCCACTTATTTATGCATCCGAAAATATATGTTTTCAGCATGAGATACTTGAGAGTGTTCACTTTCACAATGACACATGTCTCACTGTTATGCATGTAATGTTGAATATTTTGTGTAATGAAAAAAACAACTAAGTATAATTTCTCGATTACATTATTAAAAAAAATTAATCCACAAGTGTACGACTAATATAATAAATTGTAAATTCTTTGTGATCATCATCATATTATGCTTGAAAATCTTGTAATGCATGTTTTTTAGCAGAAATGTGTAATAATAGAAGCTTGTTCATAATTAGAGGCATCATCATTGGTGGATTAGGAAGGTATTATCTGATTTAATCAAAACCCTTTTGATAAGACTCATCCCATTATAAATTTGTATCTTTCTATAGTAACCATGTAAATGTTATGTCTTATTTACTAATTAAACCACAAATCTTCTTATTTCTTAAATTCTCCCTTGTAAACATCTTGATTATTTTAATCCCTTAGGTGGAGGAATTTCAAACATAGCCTTGAATGTTTTTGGATTGACTTTTATATCTTGTTGGGATATGATATAACCTAACAAATTTCTCGATGATACCTAAAAAATACATTTCTTAGGGTCTCAACGCACATTATATTTGCATAAACATTCAAATATATGTCATAAATCTATATAAGGATATTATCGATGTTTAGACTTTTTAAGTGAGTCAAAAACATAATTTTATACATTTTATGTATAAGGTCATGAAGAATTTGTGTTATATCCTTTTGATAAGTAGCTTTGGCATTATTTAATCTAAAGGGAATATTGACATAATAAAATGTTCCCCATGGTGTTGTAAATTTAGTTTTGAGTTGATACTTAAGATTAATCTTTACTTGGTTGTACCTACCAAAATTTCCATAAATGATAACATTTCATAACCAATTATGGAGTGCACATTCATATTGATGTTAAGTAATAATAAATCATTCTTAGATTTTTTTTTATATAGATATCTGAAGTCCATACAAATTATAACTTGTCTATTTGACTTGGCACCTAACACAATATTAGATATCCAATCATAGTAATCAATTGGTCTGATAAACCATATATCAAGTAGTTTTTTTAATTTCATCTTTAACCTGCAAGGCTACTTTCGGATGCATCTTTCTAATATTATATTTAAATGGACTCAAATTAAGGTTAAGAATTATATTGTGTAATGAAATTTAAGGGTCAATGCTTGGCATATTTGAATAAGACCAAATGAATAATTTAGGTGAATCATATAGTAATTCTCTAAATTATTTTACATCATCATCCTTGAACATTGATGTAAAAAGGACTGGTTGTGGGTTTTTATCACTACCATAATTGAATTTAATTATTTATTCCTTTAATAATGATAAACAATCTTCCACATATGGTCTAATATGAATTATATCATGATCATCTAACTGGACATCATTGTGTGAGTGTTTAGTCTCTCTAAAATATTCAAGGGCATTTATTTTAGAAGGAAAACTTTTATTATGATGGAAGGGAGAGATATCCTCACACGCCCCCAAACATTTAAAGAGAGTATAATCATTAGGAAACTTATCAAGTCCCCAAATTTATGGTGAAACTATATCATCAATGACTTTGAGATATATTAAATCTCATGTTTCTACATGATGTAATTCTTGTGCATGATTAGATGTTGATATAAATAAGTGTGTATAAATATTAACTTTTTTTTTGTCTCACTTTCCTTATAAATATAAGAATTGTTCTTAGAGTTGAGGCCTTGTTTGCCTTTATGATCATATGGGGACACCCAGTTAATAATTCCTTATGCTAACATCCTTAATCCTTGTCAATGTATTCCAAATTCATATTTTGTTAAATCCATTGCTTGTTCTAGATGTGTAACCTTAGTGTTTTCATATTTTTATTAAAAATTTGACACCCATATTCTTGATGAGAAGAATATAATTGTGCAGGATCATACTCAATTATCTCATGTTGTGACATAAGAGAAACCACCAAGTGTTGTATATGAGCTATATATTTATAATAAGTTAGGTTATTTCAAAATGCTTTAATGGTTCATGACCAATAAGAGATGTGTATGTATATACTTCACCACTAAAATTGATATATGCATTCAATGTAGATAAAATTGAATTTATATCATGACTCTAAGGTCTACCTAATAGAATATTATAACTAAGATCATCAGGTATATCATGGCATATTTTTTATTACTCTTGGACCTACGTGATATTTAATGTAATTTATCCTTGAAATTTATAAGGTATGTTATCAAAGGCACGAATATTCATATCAAAGTAAGTAAGATCTTTGGATCCTCTACCAAGTATACAAAGAAATGATATTTTCAAATATTGAGTCTTGATCTATTATCTGCCAAAACCTACTTAATTACATTATTTAATATTTTTACTTAAATATACAATGGGTGTTGTATATTAATAACGTGTCTATGAGGTAAGTCTTATTTCTCAAAATAAATACTATACTCAATCTAAAATATATTAACAATAATGAAAAATAAGAAATTTATGCATTATTTGGTAAGGTTGTATCACACATTGTCACATGAAGAATATTCTTATAGATAGTTGATTTGTGAAGCAAGTTTAACATAAATATTTTAGTTGGAGTATTTTAAAGTTGATCAATGATACCATACTCTCTAGTTGTATTATTTGGCACCTTAGGAGGGGATTGAATATTGGGGGGACATGTTGACTACCTCTACTTAGTTTTACATGATGATGCACTCTACCTCTTTTTGTTATGATAGCATGAAACTCAACATCCAATATAAGCCTATGGAAAAGATTAGGGGAGATATGGTAGTTATCACTACGTTGAGGTTTAGGAGAGGAATGAAAGGAGTTATACATGCCATTTTTCATCAAGTAGTAACCATAAGCATCTAAGATTTGATATTCAAACAATATATATTATTAATGAAATATAAGAAATCATCATTATTAATTTCATCCTTAGTTTTATTGTAGATAAATTTAACCCATTTTAGTACACAAATTATAAATATATTATACATTTTAGAAAATAAACATGTAATCATGATAATTATGTTAAGATTTGAAATCAATATGTCATGTATATTGAATAACATGGGATATAACCTAGAGATGAACATTACTATCAAATAATAGATCAATGAACACATCAAGATAATGTGGAAAAAACTCTTAAGAGGTAAAAAACTCACAAAGATGATTATTCATATATAAAGAAACATAATTGCCCTATACAATTCCTTCTTCCCTCACTCATATTTATCAACTTTATTCACAAAGAGATGTAATATATTTTCCACACACAAATATAACTTTGTCACAATCACCGATATTCAATCAAGTGTATTGAGTGTGTATAATAATAGGTGTAAAGACCCTATTTATAATGAAATGATGAGAAGTGATAATTGTAACCAATGGGCCCATCTTTTCTCAAAGAATAAGGTCAATAATAAATAATATGTTTATTATTACATTTATACGATGTTTTAACCCATGTTAAATGTAATAATAAAATATTTATTATTTTACCAAGTGTTAAGGGACCAATTATGGTACCCACATAACATTAAATGTTCCAACAATCTCCCTTATTGTTAAGTGGGGGTACATGCTATAGTCACCTTAATAAAGGAATTATACTATGTACAAATTTTAAGGATTTAAAAACCTTATATTTGCAAAACATCACCTTTTGAAATAAAAGGACTTATAATCCATAAACTACTGAAAGTAAGTTTAGGTTAGCATGATCATGAGACTACATCTCATAGTTTATAATGAATAATCACCAACCATATTTGGATCCTTTTATAACATAAAGACCTCTATTAAAAAATATGCTTTTATGTATTGGGTATAAAAGTAAAAATATCACATGAAGTTTAATAAAATCACATAGCATCATATATTACAATGATTTACAATGAAAATAAGTATAGAAAATAAAAATGAACATATGGCCATTAGGAAGTGTCATTGTCATGCATGCTTCCACTCAATGGTAACTCCAAGAAGCACATCATTGCATGAAACTAAAAAAACTTGGTAGCATCAAGTGGTTTTATGAAGATATTTTCCACTTGTTTATCCATAGGATAAAAATATAGATCGGTATCACCATTGAGTGATTTATCCCAGATAAAATGCACATGAACTTCAATATGTAGTTCATTGGTGTTGTACTAGATTTTTTGTTAGAGCTATACAAATTTGGTTATTACAATGAAGGGTGGTATTGTGAGAAACATCCAAATTAATTTCTCTTAACATCTTTCATAGCCAAATAGTTTCTTTAGTATATTCCATAGCATTTTGTACTATACTTCAATAGGTTAGATAGATACAATGGGTTGATTTTTTCTACTCGCAGTGGTATCACCTGAATCAAACTTAAACACATATCAAAAAGTGGATTTATGATTTATAGTATTACTAACATAGTCAACATATCAATAAAAATATAAATTAACATTATCAATGGAAGAATAAGATAAACCAAAATTTATAGTCCCTTTGATATAATGAATTATACATGTATCTAACTTACAATAATCCAAATATAGATCCTATATAAAACTAGAAATAACACAAATAACATATGAAATATTTAGCCTAGTAATGATTAGTGTTGTCACTTAGATTTTCACCCTTTGAGGATATGTCTTAGCTCTCCTCATCCAAGTGGCATAGTTGAAACACCTCTAGGCTTGTGGGTAGCCTAAGGATGAGGTGAATCTTTAGATAGGGATAGATCCCTTGATGTACCACTTTGGATCATTACTACACCTAAAATTAGTGAGGGAAAATAGAGAGATAAAACTAAAATCAAAATATCATAAGGGAGGTGATACACCAAATTTATTGATGACTACCAACTAGATGCATGTTACACATGAAACCAAGAGACTAACCAAACATACACTTCTCCAATATGAATCTTCTCACATCAATATTACATTATGAGGTTATGGATGAATGTTTAGGATAGGAAGAATAAACATGAGGCATTGAATGGCACTAGTGATTAGAATAACTCAATCAACCTTGACACTTCCTAGAACACTTCACATGCCTTATAAGAAGAAGCTTTCAAATTGTAAATAGGTGAGAGAATGAAACAACATGCTATGTAAACACAAGTTATCACTAAGAAAAATCAATCATCTAAGTGATCACACTATGAAAATTTATGGAAGTGGTAAAAATCAGTAGTCTTATTGATCAAATGGTATGCAAATGAGTAGGGCTTCACCATACTCAGGTGGAGCATAAGTTAAAAAGGCCAAAATGGCTAGTTCTTATAGAACTTGAGAGATGGAAGAGAATAATAAGTATAAAGGTCACAATGACACTTGAAAATCTGATAAAAGGAGTTATATATGCATGAGAAGATATGAAATGAACAATGCAAGTTTAGGAAGCATAAGTGTCCATACAAAGCATGAAACTCATGAAAAGTGGCATGAAATTCTTTGTGTTGGCTAAAAAAAATGCCTTCATCATCCACACTTATTTGAACATCCCAAAAATGACTAGGGATATGTCTAATAATTGTAATGAGAGGGAAGGATTTCATACATGCCTTTCCATGCATTGGTTTTAGTCCTGGTCATTTGAAATCATCTAAAAATTATTTACCACTACTTGCACTCTAAAGAACTCCTCTTTCACACACCCTACACACTTGGCTTCCAAAAATGTATTAATTTATCATGAAAATACATAAATTGGAGTGAATTACATGTGAAAATATCCTCTATTTACTTAGAGGCATTAGGTACACCTTAAAGTCAACTCACTTAAAGTTTTCCACCCTTCTCACTAGCTTGGTCACTATGCTAGTTTTGATTACCTAAGATGAGAACTATTGTTTGAAAATTTACTATTTTTTTCAACGAATTTAATTACCATATTGAGTTATTAAAATTATTTATCTTTCTCCCAAACTTGTTTGCATCTTTAGACTCCTTTTAGAACTTGCAAAACACATTAAATAGTCAAAAGTACCCTATTTTGTACCTTCTTCATACAATTTCATAAAAATTAAAAGGGTGGGGAGGAGAATAATAGAGTATTATAAAAGGTAAAATAAACATTATATAAAAATTATTCCATTAGATTATCTTTCCATCTCCATTTATTTCTTTGGGTCTTTATAAGGGTTTAGTAAGGGTTTTAGAAAATTTTGACCTCTTAAGCTTTGTTCATAAAGATGGGACATTGGAACTTCAAAAAAATTCCAAAAATTTAACCTTTAAGGCCCTTGATAACACATCAAAAATTCTTTGTCCTCCATGCACATCCTCAGAAAAGATATGAGCATTCAAAACTAGCCTATTGAGCTCTTCCTTCCATTTCCTTCAGGTTTTGAGTTGGTTTTGAGCTGAAAAATGGACAATTTGTGATTTATATAAATTATGAGAGATTTAAAACATATAAAATGTCCCTAATAACATATTTAAATTCATTTTAAAACTTTTCCAAGGTTGGAATTGAATTTGATCCTCCATTTGGCTTCTAGGCCTAAACTTGCCTAACAAGCATGTCTACACATTAAAGCCCAAAATGAGTTTTTCGATGGTTATCCCTAAATAAAATATATTATAAGAATAATTAAATTACCCTAAAAACATTATTAAATATTTTATAAGGCATATATAATACTAGAAGTGAAAATGACTTCCTTATTTGGCACTAGGCCTCACCAAACCTCATATACCTGACTGTAACCTTGAGAGTCTAGAGTACCATGTTGAGTTAAAAATTTATGTGATTGGTTTTAAATGTTTTACCAAGTTTAATTCATATTTAAAATCCTCTTTTCAAGCTTAAACTAGTTTCCTGGCCCATCATTTCATCCCTTCCTTCTAAACCTGCCAGTTTATGCATGAGGGGAAGTACCCTATATTTGAAAAAAAATAGAGGGCACTTCCCCTATTTATCCAAAACAATTAGGTATTGGAGAATATTATAAAGGTGGTGAGGGTGATATATTAAAGTTTTAAATCCTTTATTATGTCTATATACCCCCTAACCACTTCACATTCCAAGGTAGACTTGTGGAGAGCAGACTGTGTACGTAGGGTTTTCCTATGTGGACCATAGGTACTTGATTAAGGTCTTTCCTTTGATTTATATCCATTATGATGGAATAATAAAGTGATTATAACCATGAGAATTATTTTAAAAATGTTACCAAACACTCATAATCTATGGTTTTCACCTTGAATCCTTTCCTTACTCAGCTAGGCCTGATTGGTAAGCTAACCCTATTTATATATACTTCCCCTACCTGTAGGTGTTTATGTCTTTCTTGGAGATACTTAAATTGGTATGGGGTCATATTTAAACCTTAAAATCCATATAATTTTCATTTAAAAATGATTGGAACCATTCATTGCCTTGATTTTATGTAATACCAACACCTAAATGCCATGGATCAGTTCACTACCACCCTATAACCACCTATAACTGACCATATAGAGTCATGTAGGTGGCCTTTAATTTTTAAAATTGTGATATATATTCATTATAAAATCATTGAGATATTTACAAATAAATGTGATCTAACAAGGGTCTTCTATACCCAAGCTCACACTATAGACTATAGGAACTTTGCAACCGACTGTAGGTCAAATTCTTAGGTAAGAGAATCCTATAGGTATATATGGGAAGAAAAATATAGTAAATCCTCCTCCTTTGATTAAATATAAAATAATTAATTCTATCCTAAACCATATGAACTTATTAAATCATGAAACATGGTTTTGTACTACCAACTTGGATGAAGATATCTATTCTAGCTCAGACTTGTAGATAATATTGAAGGAATTCAGTGTTCAAATGGTGACTTTAGGTTCTATAACTATTAGTTTATACTAATCCTCTATCCTTCAAACTTTGAAAAGTTCTTCTCCCACATTGAGGATATAAGATAAGAACATTATGATGTATAAAGGGCATTAGCAACCTTGTTTTATGACTTTGTCAAAATTGATCAGACCTTTGTTTTCACTCTTTAGGGAAAATATCTTTGTATACTGTCATTGGATCTTTGGAAGGTAGTTATCAACTTAAATTTTCCAATACATACATCAAATATGTCTATAATGATCAACCATACATTTTATAACTCCAAAAAGGGATTCATCATGCTCCCATTTTTCCATATAGTTACCTCTATATCTTTGTGATCCCACATGTAGGTGGTTGTTATCATATATAGGTAGAAAATGCAACATTGTAGGTAGTGAGTGGTGAGAATGGGTAGTAGACATGGGTCAGACCTTCCATTTATCCTAATATCCTATCAAAATTTCCAAACATAATTCCTTGATCATGAAAGACTTGAAATAAGGTTTAAAACTCCATCTTAGTATTTCGCTCTCTTGTAGGTGCTAATGGAGCTATAGGCAGGCATGCGACTATGTTAAGTGATAAAAAATTTACCTCATATTATCCATATATGATTTGATAAACTTCACTTGATAATCCATGTGATAAAGATATTTCCACCACCATGTAACTCTTTTTCACTCTTTTATGAATGTGTTCAAGCTTTAATAAAGCCCATCAGATGACTACATATGACAGTCATATAGTAGACTAATTGCCTGGCATTTTATGATTGCATCCTCATGAGACATTACTAAGAGAATGCAATTTAAAGGTGAGATAATTAATAAGGAATTTTAAACATGTAAAAAAACCTATCATAACCTTTATAAGTCATTATCAAAGCATGGATATCTAAAACTGGTGAAAATAGACCTATCACATAGAAAAGTGTCTTCTCTTGCCACCTGAGATACTTGGATCATATAAACATATTAAAAAACTTAAAAAACATAGGTAGTATGAAGGTATATAGTAAACATCATATATGAACCATATCAATAATTAAATTGTATGAAACTATCCATACAAGAACAAAACCTAAAGGGTTCATAGATTTGTAAGCAAATTAGATATGCCAACTTCATGAGGATGGTTCATAAATCACAGGCCACCATTATTATAAATATTTTTATGGAAATTAATACATTTTAGTTTAATTTCACCTCCCATAGAATTTTAACTTGGAAGTTCTCCAACTATTTGTACCAAGTACAAACTTGAAGACTTTGTGTGTCTAGAAGGGTGAAAAGGGAGAATAATAGTATTAAATTAAAATTGGCACTTAAAAAAAATTTCAAATGTGTAATTAAGATTGAGGAAGCTGAAGAGACATTCCCTAACCTTATCCCATGTGTCACACTCCCTTGTAGACTGTACAAGTGCCAAACTCTTCTCTTTTCCTAAGAAAAATACCCTCTCTTCTAAAGAACCTAGCACTTTTAGTTACCAATAGTTGAGTAAGACATAAAAGGACACATGGGATGTGACATCACCTTTTATAACCTTCACATTTCCCAAAAAGGCCATACAAGTCATTAAATTCCCCTTTTTGACCTTAAAATGATATAAGGACTAAAATGACTAATGATCATGGTTAATATAAGATGGAATAACATCAAAAGACATATAATACACTATATGACATAATATTAGACCCCTAAAAACACCTAAAACTTAAGTTTTTACCTATAACAATCCCAATTTGATTTATAGGGTCAAATTTGGTCAATAAATTGGTGACTTATAGGGGTAGTATAACTATATACTAATTAGACTAGTAGCCTTATCAGTCCATTAGGCTTAGGGAGTCATTTAAAGTCAAACAAAATAATTATACCTTTGACCACTTGACAACCATGCTTTGATCAAGACAAGACCACTTGATTAAATCAACCACACAAAATAAAGGACACACACCAAAAAAAACAAATATAATAACAAGACACACACATGTGCTCAAAACACTTAGAAAAAAAAGGAAGCAAACAACTATATACAACTAAAAATTAAGCATACCTCCCTTTCTAGGATCAAAAGGAAAGTTTCTTGCATCTCCTTCTTTATGAGATGAATCATGGTGCTAAGTATGTTGCTCTTTGGATTGAATAATTGATAGATCAGACCTATTTATTTGCACTTCATTTGCTATTCTCTCAAATATACCATCTTAAAATAGGTTTCCAATGTAAAAGTATTCCTCTTAGCCTTGTACACATACCTCATATTGCTGCCCACTCTTCATCTCATGATTAACTTGCATCTTCTTTGTAGGCATGGTTTCAAGAGGAATGATTTCTTGTTCCTTGGAATAATGAGGCCAATAAAATCTTGTTTTGACCTCCAAATAAGTTGTATAAATTTAATCTTGCTCCTCTATGACATTTTTAAAAATTCCATCTTGTTTACCATCACTTGTAATCAGCTTCAAAGAAGTTGTAGACCCCTTGAGAGACTCAAACTCATTGAAAATGTTTTAAAACTACTACCATAAGTCTTCATCCTCTCTTTTATAAACATCATTAAGGGGGAAAAAAAGGGAATATCCTTCATCTTATTCTTTATAATCCAAAATTATTTCATCCAATATTTATTCTTTGACACAAGGAAGGCATTCCTCATTATCAACCAAACAAGAAGACTCAACACAAGGACTCACCTTTTCTTCAAGACTTAGTAATTATTGAGGGATATCAAATTATATCTCATATATCATAATCTGATCTCACTTCTCAAGGGATATAAAATCTTCAATCTCCTTCTCCTTCTTAGTGATGCCAAGACTAAGCATCTTGAAATCTTGTGACCTAGACCAATGAGGCTGCCAAGGAGATACACTTTCTTCAATCAAGAGTTATGAATTTTACTCAACCAAATGATCCTATTTAGGTTCCCATATCATAGGTACATTAAGGAAAATGGTGATGGGATGAGGATCAGATGAAATAGTTGGTGGAGGTGGAACATAAGACTTAAAATCAGATTGAGAATGCATTGTAGGGGATCTTATTGGAAGCTCTTGAGGAAGGGGAGTCAAACCATGGGCTAAGATAGCTTGTTTATTTAATTAATTGAAAATAACTTCATTAACATATAATTTATATTAAACACTTTCTTGGGGAAGGTTATATGGGTGGTGTTTAGGCATAGGATCTTCTTTTGGGTCTAAACCTTCCATCACACCTTGACTTAGCCATTTCATTCTTGACTCTAACTCTTCAATTTAATTGGCTAGATTGTCTTGGAAAATTATATCTTGAAGTTCATATGAATTTTCATGAGGATGAGGAGTAGAATAGGGTTGAAATGGAAGACAAGAGGCCTCTTGAAGAAGGGTGGGAGGGACTTGCATTGGATCAAGTTATTTCTCAACTTCACACTCTTTATCAAGACTTTTATCTTCTTTATTTCCCCATGATTCCACTATATTATTCTAGATTATGATGTTAGGATTAAGAGTATCATCATGAGGTATTTATTCACTTTGAGGAGTGGATTAAGTTTTTAATAAACTTGGGATCTCCTTAGGCTTGGATTCTCCACCTTGTCTTGAACTTGGAATCTCATATCTAGAGGTCACTTCTTGAGGTGGGGATGTAATTGGAGAAGGAAATGAGGAATCATATTCCACTTATTTTTATAATGACATGGATTGATGCATATGAATATTATCCACATCAATCCACCTATCAATATTAGCTTCAAAAATAAGGTTGCTCTTTTCAACTCTTTCTTAGAACTAATTGGGAAAAGGATGACTTTGATAAGCTTGATGGGTTCATGAGTGGGAACCATGTAGGAATAATATAAATATTTTGGAAGTGGATATGAATATTGATATGTTTGGTGATGTTTATTCTCATTAATTTTTAGCCTATCTTCCAAGGATGAATCTAGGCCAGTCACATCTAACATCTCACTTGTGAGCCTTTGTCAATTGGCTCTTTGAATAAGTGCCAACTCTATTTTGACTAGATCTGATGCATTTATCACCTTATGAATGAAATGTCTAGGAACATATAGACCATATCCCATTTATGTATCAAGATCCAACATGTAATTCTCATATCCTAAAAGTGTTTTCTTGAAGGTGGAAACAGATTGACTTGAGAAGTGACTAGGTTAACTAAGAGAAAGATATGGATAAGGTTGATTGTAGGGCTGATCTAAATCATAACCAAGATAATAAGGACCATGTTGGGTTTGATATGGATCATGAAAAGGTTTGTAATATTCACACAAAGGATGATAGGTAATGCTATAAGCTTGAAATATTTCACCAACTTGTGTAAAATAGTACTCAACACCAAGGTTAGCCATGGAACTTCATTAGAAGTAAAAAAACAAGGAATGATTATTAATAATATTCAAAAGGAATACCTAGGATACTTTAATAGCTGATGTAGCTTTAGAGTTACCATTGATGCTTATATATATGCCTCCAAAGGTTAATGTATTGAAAAACAACACCACATTTTTTTAACTTCTTAGACTAAGAGTTCCATCAGGTGTGCCAAAAACTATTGTCACTTGGATTTACACACTTTGAGGAGATATCTTATCTCTCTTCATCCAAGTGGCATAATTTAAACACCTTTAGGCTTGTGGGTAGCCTAAGGATGAGGTGAATCTCTAGATAGGGCTAGTTCCCTTGATGTACCACTTTGGATCACTACTACACCTAAACTTCATGAGGGAAAATGGAGAGAGAAAACTGAAAGCAAGCTATCCTAAGGGAGGTGATACACCAAATTTATTGATGACTACCAACCAGATGCATGTTACACATGAAACCAAGAGACTAACCAAACATACACTTCTCCAATATGCATCTTCTCACATCAATATTACATTATGAGGTTAACGATGAATGTTTAGGCTAAAAGGACTAGAAAAGAGGCCTTGAATGTAATTAGTGAATAAAATAGATCACTCAACCTTGACACTTCCTATAACACTTAACATTCCTTATAAAAAGAAGCTTTCAAATTGTAAATAGGTGAGAAAATAAAATAACATGCTAAAGAAACAAGAGTTATCACTAGGAAAAATCAATCGTCCAAGTAAAAACACTATGAATAATTATGGAATAGGTAAAAATTAGTAATATTATTGATCAAATGGTATGAAAATGAGTAGGGCTTCACCATACTCAGGTGGAACATAAGTTACAAAAGACTAAAATGGCTAGTTCTTATAGAATTTGAGAGAGGGAAGAGAAGAAGGAAGTCAAAAGGTCACAAGGACACTTTTCAAGCTAAGAAAATGAGTTTCATATGCATGAGAATAATATTTTAAATTAACCATGCAAGGTTAGGAAGTATAAGTGTCCATACAAGGCATGAAACTCATGAAAAGTGGCATGAAATTCCTTATGTTGGCTAAAATACTACCTTCATTATCCACACCTATTTAGACATATAGAAACTAACTAGAGATAGGTCTGATGATTTGAATGAGAGGGAAGTCTTTCATACATGCCTCTCCATGTATTGGTTTTAGTCTTGGTAATTTGGAATCATATGGAAATGAGCTATCATTGCCTGTACTCAAAGAAACTTCTCTTTCACACACCCTACACACTTGGATTCCAAAAAGGCATAATTTTATAATTAAAATTATACATGGGAGTTAATTACATGTTTTGAGACTCTACATGGCCTTAGAGGCATCAGGTACACCTTAAAATCAACTCACTTGGAGTTTTCCACCCTTCTCACTAGGTTGGTCACTATGCCAATTTTGATTGGTTGAGATGAGGGATATTTTTTAAACACTTCAGAGTTTTTTAAGGTATGAAATGACCATATTGAGTTATTAAAAGTATATATCTTCCTCTCAAAATTAATTTCATCTTCAAACTTCTTTTAGAACCTAAAAAACACATAAAATAGTCAAAAGTACCCTATTTTGTACATTGTCCATATAATTCTATACAATTAAAAAGGTGGGGAGGAGTTTGATATATTATTATATAATGTCCAATAACAATTATATATAAAATAGGCCATTAAAGTAGTTTACCATCTCCATTTCCTTCTTTGGGTCTTTATAATGGTTTAACAAGGGTTTTAGACAGTTTTGACCTCTTAAGCTTTGTTCATAAAGTTGGGACATTGGAAATTCAAAAAAATTCCACAAATGTGACCTTAAAGTCCCTTGACAACACCTCCAAACTTATTTTCCCTCCATGCACATCCTTAGAAAAGATATGAGCATTAAAAACTAGCTTATTGAGCTCTTCCTTCCATTTCATTCATACCTGAGTTGGTTTTGAGCTCAAAAATGGACTATTTGTGATTTATCTACATGTCAAGATTTTAAAACATCTAAAATATACCTAAAAACATTTTTTAATCCATTGTAAAACTCTACCAAGGTTGGAAATGAATCTGACCCACCATTTGGCTTTTAGGCCTAAACTTGCCCAACAAGCCTGCCTATACCATAAAGCCCAAAATGAGTTTTTTGATGGTTACACCTACATAAAATAGATTATAAACATAATTAAATGACCCAAAAAACATGATTTAATAGGGTATAAGGCATATCTAAGACTAGAAGTGAAAATGAATTCCTCATTTAGCACTAGGCCTCACCAAACCTCATAGACCCAACTACAACCTTGAGAGTATAGAGCACCATGTTGAGTTTCAACTTTATGTGATTGGTTTTCAATGTTTTTCTAGGTTTAATTCAAATTTACAATCCTATTTTCAATTTTTAGTTAATTACCTAGCCCATCATTTCATCCCTTCCTTCCAAACCTACCAGTTTATGCATGAGGGGAAGTGCCCTCTGTCTGAAACAAAATAGGGGGAACTTCTCCTCATGCATAAAATGGTAGGTTTGGAAGGAAGGGATGAAATTCTGGGCTAGGGAATTGGCTAAAACTTGAAAAGAGGATTGGAAATCTAAATTAAACCTAGGAAAATATGGAAAACCAATCACATAAAGTTGAAACTCAACATGGTGCTCTATACTCTCAAGGTTGCAGTCAGGTCTATGAGGTTTGGTGAGGCTTAGTGCTAAATGAAGAAGTTATTTTCACTTCTAGTCTTAGATATGCCTTATAACCTATTGAAACATGTTTTTTAGGTCATTTAATTATGTTTTTAATCTATTTTATGTACAAGTAGGTATTAGAGAGGATCATAAAAGTGGTGAGGATTTTATATGAAATTTTTTACTCCTTGATTAGGTCTCTATACCTCCTAACCTCTTCACATTCCAAGGCAAACTTGTGGAGGATAAACTATGTATGCAAGGTTTTCTTACGTGGATTGTAAGTAATTTATTAAGGTCTTTCCTTTGCTTTATATCTATTATGAGGGTATAATAAGGTGATTATAACCATGGTAAGGATTTTAAAAATATTACCAAACCCTCACAATCTATGCTTTCACCTTGAAACCTTTCCTTACTCAGCCAGGCCTGACTGGTAAGATAACCCTATTTATATATACTTCCCCTACCTGTAAGTGTTTATGTCTTTCTTGGAGATAGTTACATTAGTATGGGGTAATATTGAAACATTAAAATCCATCTCATGTTAATTTAATAATGATTGGACTCATTAATTTCCTTTAGTGTATGCAATATGAACACCTAAATGCCATGGATCCGTTCACTATCACCCTACAATCACCTACAACTAACCGTATATAGTCTTGTAGGTAGAATTTTTCTCTTGAAACCTATGATATATATTGATTATAAACTCCCTAAGATATTTTGAAAGAAATGTGATCTAAAAAGGGTCTACATGTTTGTAAGTTTACATACCCAAGCTCACACTATGGACTGTGACAACTTTGCAACCAGTTGTAGGTCAACTTCGTAGGCAAGAGAAGCCTATAGGTGTTTATGGGAAGAAAAATACAATAAATAATCATCCTTTGATGATATTTCAAATCATTAATTCTATCCTAAACCATACAAAAATATTCAATCATGAAACATGGTTTTGTATTACCAACTTGGATGAAGAGGTCTATTATAGCTCAGACCTATAGATAATATTAAAGAAATTCAGTGTTCAAATGGTGACTTTAGGGTCTCTAAAAATTAGTTTATACTAATCCTATGTCCTTCAAACTTTCCAAAGTTATTCTACCATGTAAAGGATACAAGATAAACACATTAGGATGTATAAAGGGCATTGGAAACCTCATTGTATGACTTTAGAAAAACTGATCAGACCTCTATTTTCACTCTTTAGGGAAAATATCCTTGTATACTATTATTGGATCTTTGGAAGGTAGTTATTAACTTACGTTTACCAATACATACCTCAAATAGGTTTTAAATTATAAAACATACATTATATAACTCCAAAAAAGGATTCATCATGCTCCCATTTTTCCATACAAGTACCTTTAAATCTTTGTGATCCCCCCTATAGGTGGTTGTTATCATATATAGACATAAAATGCAACATTGTAGGTAGTGAGTGGTGATGATGGGTATTAGACATGGGGTGGACCTTCCATTGATCCTAGTATCCTATAAAACTTCATAAACACAATTTATTGGTCATGAAAGACTTGAAACAATGTTTAAAACTCCATCTTAGTATTTTTCTCTCTTGTAGGTGCTAATGGAGTTGTAGGCAGGCATGAGACTATGTTAAGTGTTAAAAAGGTTACCTCATGTTATCCATACATGATATGATGAAATTAAATTGATGACACATGTGATAAATATGTGTCCACCACCATGGAACTCTCTTTCACTCTCTTATGAATGTGTTTAAGCTTTAACATAACCCATCATATGACTATATATGAAAGTCATATAGTAGACTAACTACCTGGCATTTTATGACTACATACTCATGGGACATTGCTAAGAGAATGATATTTAAAGGTGAGATAACTCTTTTGTAATTTAAAACATGTAAAAAAACTATCATCACCTTTAGAAATTATTCTCAAAGCATGTAGATCTAAAAATGATGAAAATAGGCCTATCACATAGAAAAGTGTCTTCTCTTGTTACCTGAGATAATTGGCTCATCTAAACATATTAAAACATGAAAAAAAGCATGGGTAACATGATGGTATATAGTAGACATCATCTAGAAACCATCTCATCAACTGAATTATATGAAACTATCCATACAAGAGCAAAACCTAAAGGGTTCATAGATTTACAATCAGATTAGATATGCCAACTTCATGAGGATGGTTCATAAAATCAAAGGATACCATTATTATAAATATTTTTATGTAAATAAATATATTTTATTTTAATTTAACCTCACAAATAATTTTGACGTGGGAGTTCTCCAACTGTTCATACCAAGTACAAACTGAAAGACTAGTTATATGTGTCTAAAGAGTGAAAAAGGAACAAAATAGTTTTAAATCAGAATTGGCACTTATAAAACATTTCAAATGTATAATTGAGATTGAGGAAGCTATATAGACATTCCTTGACCTTAACCCATGTGTCACACTCCCTTGTGGGTCGTACAAGTACCAAACTCTTCTCTTTTCCCAAGAAAACTACCCTTTCTTTTGAAAAACCTACCACTTTCAGTTATCAATAGTTGATTAAGACATATGAGGACACATGGGGCATGAAATCACATTTTAAAACCTTCAAATTTACTAAAGAGGCTGAATAAGTCATTAAATACCCCATTTTTTACCTCAAAATAATTTAAAGACTAAAATGACTAATGACCAAGGATAATATAACATAGAATGTAATGCCCTGATGGTGGTTGGGAGTGATCCCTACCCTAGTTAGACCTAGTCTCATGGGGGTGGTCCCCACTTGGGTAGGTTGGTTTGGTCCATGCCACATAAGTGGTCTACCTTGATGGTCCTTTGGTGGCTAGCCATATAGGGGTCTAGAAGAGGACCCAAATCATCTTAGGACTTTTGGTATGATGCCCAATCCTTTATGGTATCAAAGCTAGGGTCTCAAGGTTGAGACCCTCTGGGTGAGCAAATTGTAATGTCCCACTAGTGGTTAGGGGTACTCCCTACCCTAGTTGGACCTGGTCTCATGGGGGTGGTCTCCACTTGGGTTGGTTGGTCTAGCTTGTGCCACGTAAGTGGTCTACCTTGATGGTCACCCAGTGACTAGCTATAGAGGTCAAGAAGAGGACCCAAATCATCTTGAGACTTTTAGTGTGATGACTAGTCCTTTGTGTTATTGGAATGGCTAGACCAACCTACCTAAGTGGGGACCACCCCTATGAGATCAGGTCTAATTGGGGCAAGCAGCACCCCCAATCACCATTAGGACATTATAGTTCACTTCCCCAGAGGGTCTCTACCTTGAGACCTCAGCTTTGATACCACTAAGGAATGGCTACCACACCAAAAGTCTTGGGATGATTTGGGTCCTCTTCCAAACCCCTATATGGATAGCTATTGAAGGACTGTTGAGGCATACCACTTACGTGGCATGGGCCAGACCAACCCACCCAAGTGGGGACCACCCCCACTAGACAAGTCTGACTAGGGCAGGGATCACCCCCAATCGCCAGTGGGACATTACATGGAATAACATAAAAAGACATATAATACACCCTACTACATAATATTAGACCCCTAAAAATACTTAAAACTCAATTTTTAACTTATAAGGGTCCCAATTTGACCTATAAGTTCAAATTTGGTCAATAATTAGATAAATCAAACTACCAAAAGTTGTATATATAAAGTAGGTTTATCTTTTTCACCTATTGGTTTTGGATCAAGCTTAACACTAAATTCAATATGAGTAGATGTAGACTTATAATGAATCATATTATACTTAACAAGTAGACTATGTGTATACTGAGATTGTGATACAATAATTGAATTGTTATCCTGAAAAATAGTCATATTCTTAAAAAATGATGTAAAATGTTGAAATCAGTTATTTCAAACATTTGACTTAGTTTATTCTTATATTTATGAATTAAACTAATTAGATGACTAGTAATCAAAAGATCATCAACATATAATACAATAAATATTAAATTATCATTTTCAACTTTAACAAAGAGATCATTATCAGAATTAGAGAAATCCAATTTTTTAAAATAACTAGTAATTTTAGAATACTAAACTTGAAAATATTGTTTTAAATTATACAAATATTTATTTAACTTGAAAAAATAATACTCTTTGTGAGAGTTAGTAAAAACTTTAGGTTGAGTCGTATATATTTCCTCTTCTAAATCACCATTCAAGAATGCATTTTTGACATCCATTTGGTGTATGATCCAACCATTTTGAGTTGCAAGAGCAATGAGTAATGTAGCAATGCTTATTTTTTCTATGGGAGCAAAAAGTTTCAACATAGTCAATCTTGGATTTTTAAGTAAATCCATAAGAAACTAATCTTACTTTAAACATGCTAATTTTACCAATTTAATTATATTTGATCTTATAAATCCACCTAAAACCAAAAATATGTCTTTTAGTGGATGTGGGACAAGATCCTAAGTCCGATTTTTTATTAAAGCATTATACTTAGCTTGGATAAAAACTTTCCATCTATCATTTTGAATAGTTTACTCAAAATAATGAGGTTCACATTTATATGTAGTCATTAAAGTATGATAATAATGTTGACTTTTAATTAATTAATTTAGATTATCAAGACTAGAATATTAGATTAAGGATTCTATCCATTTAGGTCTTTTAGATTAAACATGAAGTTCAGAGGGTTCGTTTGACTCTAAGTTAGCTAAAGATGGATCAACTTCCTATAGGGCATCTATTTCTTTAGAAGGAGAAATATGAAAGCTAGGTTTATCAAAAGAAGAACATTGAAGAGGTTCCATAGAGGGCTCACAAAAGGATTTTTTGATAATACGACATTCCTATTCTCAATTATTTATCTTTTAGATGGATCATACACTCTTAATCCTTTAGTTTTACCTCCATAACCTATGAAAATACAATAATATGAGGTAGGATCAAGTTTATTTATTTTTACTTTAGAAACAAAGATGGAAGAAGGACTACCAAAGATCCTAAGATGAACCATACTAGGTTTCTTTTTAGACCACATTTACAAAGGAGTATAAAGATTCAAAATTTTAGTAGGTACTCTATTCAAAATATTCACTATAATATTCATGGATTTAGTGCATAAGAACTTAGGAACATTTGTATAATGTAACATTATTCTAGTTATTTCTTTAATGGTGCAATTTTTCTTTTCAATAATACCATTTTACTAAGGGGAATAGGGAGTCGTTATTTCCCTTTGAATACCATAACTAATGTAAAAATAATCAAACTCTTTGCTAATATATTCACCACTATTATCTAATCTTAATATCTTAATATAAAATTTCGAAGCATTTTTAACAAAAATTTTAAATTCTTTGAATTTAAACAACACTATAGATTTATTTTTAATGAAATATGACTATAACATTCTAGTTTAATCATCTATAAAAGTAACAATGTACAAAGAACAACTAAGAGATACAACTTCAAGAGGTCCTCCAACATCATTATAAATTAATTCTAAAGGATGATATGAATTCACGTCATGATTCTTGTGAAAGGGATTAGTATGTTGCTTACCACATAAACAACCTTCACAAGTCTCATAGTGAGAAGAGATAGAAGGAATACCAACAACAAGATTATGAGAATGCATATCATGTAAATTTATAAATTAACTTTCTTAATATTTCATGCCATAATTGAGATTCAATTTTATTATGTGATGAAAGACAGTATGAATAAGAAGTAGAGAAAATATATAAACTATTCTTTTAATTGCCTTCAACAATTAGAGAACACAATTGATTTATCTTTAAGCAAAGTTACAATGAATTTATCATTCATAAGTTGAAAACAAGATAATTTTTTTTCATTAAGTTTAGGTACATATAAAATATCATTGATAACAATATTTTAAAAAATTGTATTTCCTTAGTTTCTTCTTAAAATGAATTATCTCCTAAAAAAATCTTTTCAAAAATATCTCTAGTATCAGATAAAATGTTAGAGAAACAACTCATATGGTGTGATGCACTACTATCTAAGATATATTAATTCTTATTAGAAATAAACAAGGTAATATATAAAAAAATAACATTAGAATTATATTCTTGATTATTATTATGATTCTAGATCTTATGATGGTTTCGATTATATTTCTTCCCTTTATTATTTTTAGGAATTTTATTGTTATTTCTATCTTTGTTTTTATAACAATTTTTCTTTCTATGATAAAATTTACCACATAGATTAAAATTCTCATTAAGATTAGGTTTACGATTCTTATTTCAACTTTTTGATTCCTATTTTTGCCATTGGCACAATTAGGGTTAGGTTTCTTATTTCTATTATTCTTAAAAATAAGATTAAGAGTGATAAGTGCCTGATTGACATTATCTTTAGAATCAAAATTGAACATCACTTTCTCTTATTGAATTAAAAAATATGATAGGGTAGTGAGGTCAAATATATCTTGCTCTATTTGGTACTTTGAATTCAAAATTGAAATAAAATTATGAAAGTTTCATGGATATTAAGTTGAATACTAAAATATAACAGTTGATCTTGAATTAAATTATAGTTTCAACCATCTAACTAAGTTTTTAAATTTTTAATTTT
The DNA here is from genome assembly GCA_037957365.1 of Torreya grandis. Taxonomy (NCBI): domain Eukaryota; kingdom Viridiplantae; phylum Streptophyta; class Pinopsida; order Cupressales; family Taxaceae; genus Torreya; species Torreya grandis. The sequence continues at coordinate 1,161,561 of JARHVA010005142.1, forward strand.
AATAATAAAGTTAATTTTTTCATCCCTTTTCATAGGTGTAGTAAGTAATTAAAGAATCAAATTAATAATTTTAGAGAGATGTGTGCCCTCATGTATAGAATAAAGGATTTTCTGAGCATTGCTAAGAGACTCTTTATTACCAATATGTAATAATTCAACCTTAACACTCCACAAAATACTCAAAATTATTTCCTATAATTTATATTGAAATGCATTTGAAATATCAAGTGCAACATGTCATCCTGATGGGGCTTTTTCAACCCTAAAGATAATGTTTCACAACTTTTGGTTCATAAATTCTAATTTAATGCAATTTTTTTATATATTATAGTTTGACCCATTAATAATTTGACATTTATTAAGAATGAAGTTAGGAGAAGCCATTAATATACTTTAAACTAGACCCTTAGACACTAAAAATGTTTAAAAAATAACTTTTTTTAATGTGATTTTATACTTTATTTGATAGGAAAGAGTTTTTTTAGTGTAGATAAACAATAATTACTCAAATTAGTTTTAAAACAAAGTAAAAAATATGAAAGATTACAATAAAATAAGGTACCACAAGTGTCAAAAAAATACACTAATGTAAGAATAATTATTAATAATAATGAAAAAATTATAATAAGAAGCTTAAAATTAATAAAATGACCACACTAATGCATCTAAAATATGCTAAAACCTAGGAAACCACTGGTCATAAGATTATGCTTGATAATAGATTTTTTAGGTCCAAAAAAAATTTTCAAAAGTTATATTAGGTTTTTACACATAAGTTACTTTGCACGCAAACGAAATTCTTTTTCTAATTGACTATAAAATAATTTGACTTGACCAAAAAAGTAAAGAACTAGTGGGTTTTCAACACTAGACCTCTTCCTCATAAGGTTTTAGCAAAATAAGGCCCACCAACTCTTTTAGGAGACTAGATAGATTTATGGATGCATAAATTTATATTTATACCTTTTTATATTTGTTTTTTTAAATAAAATAAATAAATACATGTGTAATTTGAAAAGTAAATCAATATTACTCTTTCTAAATTTTTGGATTAAAAACTAAACTAGAAGGTGGGTCCCTTCTAATGTTGCTTTTTATATTTATTTTTAATTTTTTTTTTTTTTAAAAATATTTTACATAACTATAAAAAAATAAAAGCTTCCTTATAGATCTCTCTAGGAGAAAAATGGTGCTTAGAAGAAATTTTAGGGATGCACAGTAAATTTCATAAGCTATCATAAATCACCAAACTTTGACAACCTTCCTTAAAGTTTGCCAGAAAGTAGAATAGAACTTCAAAATTGAATTTTTGATGCACAAAAAAGCATTTTCACTTCACCAGGTAATACTATGAGACCTCAAGGAGATTAAAAAAATTCAATTGGAGCCTTTGATGCTTCAGGATGCCTAGAATTAATTTTTACCTCTAAGATTAATTGAATAACTAATGTTCAATATCAAAAGAGAGCCTTAAAAGCTTTGGATTTTTTTTTTACAAAATTATTATAGTAGGAGGTTGTAAAATAATAGTAATGGCATCCTAGGTAAGATTTGAGTGCAAATTTTGTTCCCTTTTTGCTATATGGTTGCTTAGCATGATCTAATGATGCTTCAATGGAGATTTGAGAGATAAAAAAAGGTCATTGAATGAATGTTATGATATTTCAACCTTCAATATGCCTTATAGGGTTGTATATCAACCAATAATGATGTCGTAAGCTTTAAATTTTTTTGAATATCCTTTAAAATTAATATGTATCAATATACAATGGCTTGCGAATCAGATCCACCCCACTAGCTCTAGTACCATGATAATATTTGAAATCAATATGCAATGTATATTGAATAACACATGAAATAATCTTGAGATGAACATGAATATAAAAGCATCGATCAATGAACACACCAAAATAATGTGGGAAAACCTATTTAGAGGTAAAAAAACCCACAAAGATGATTATTCATATATAGAGAAACATAATTTCCCAATATAATTCCTTCTTCCATCACTCCTCTTTATCAACTTTCTTCACAAAATTATGTAATATATTTGCCACATGCAAATATAACTTTGTTAAAATCATCAATATTTAATCAAGTGTATCAAATACATATAATAATATGGGTAAAGACCCTATTTATAATGAAATGAGAGAGGTGACCATTGTAACCAATATGTCTACCTTTTCTTGAGGAACAAGGTTGATAATAAATAATATGTTTTATTACTACTTTTACATGAGGTTTTAACCTGTATTAAATATAATAATAAAAAAATTATAATCTGAAAAAGTAAAATGTTAAGGCCCCAATAATAATAATACCCACATTGCATTAAATGTTCCAACAAATGATAAGTTATATCATAAAATATAAACAATCAAAATCTATTATAACTATTCTAGATATTTACATATAATAAGATGAAATCATAAATTAGATTGAAGCTCTAATGCATAATAAATCTAAAAATTTAAGAAGGAAATATGAAATATTAAGAGAGAAAGACTTAGGGTATGCCATGTTTAAAACAATTATCTAGTTCACCAAATTATTGTTGTTATTGTTGTCATATAAATAATATAAAATTATTGAAATTTAAATTGTATAAGATATGGCATAAAACATACAAGATAAGAGTATGAACATTAAAAATAGATCGAATGCACTTAATAATATAGAAATGAATATGTAAAGAGAGGAGATAATGCACTTAGCTAATTCTCTAATTTGTATTACTAATTGTATTACCACAATCCTAAAAATAACTCTGTGTAAGCTTTGTAATTCTCTAAATTAAGTAATAAATTGTCAAAACCTATGCAAATGTTATTAGTGAAACTCAGACCCCTATGGTACCATGTATTCTCCACTATTTTTAGCATTATCTAGGTTGAGTTTGTCGATCTATTCTACCAAAAAATAGTTTCTAGGTTTCTAAATGTTTTATGTATGTTTTATTGACCTCAGTCTTGTATGTAGATTCTAATTTTACTTCTCTTTAGCTATACAAAATAGACTTTAAAAAAAGGTTAGAAAGATGGGTTGGATATCCCCAACCACTATCCATTGAGTGATTGAAATTTTTATACATTATATTACTTCAAAAATGGTGTAAACCATACATAGTTCCCCTACTTGGGTGCATGTTTAATCATAATCTACTAGAATACAATGCCATATTTTTTATTTTGATGTTTGATAACATATAGCTTTGACCTTGCATTGTATAACATACAATAAAGTGGTTTATTGTTTCCCATTAAATATAGTGACACTTTTAAATGTTCCTTATATGTTATTTTATGTGTAACCCAATGAATTAATTAATTTCATTGTGCATGAAATATCACTTGATCCATTATCAATTAACACACTAAAAATTGAGTGTTAATCAATATAAACTTGTATACATAAATCAATAAAATCATAATCATCATCCACTACCTCACTATCATCAAAATTAATTGTAGTGTTACATCTTGATTCCTCACTAAGCAAACTATTTGTTTATCCATGCATATTTTCAGTTGTCAATGTGATGTTATGAGACAGTTGAATATTGCTTTGGTTGCATTGCTATGAGCTAGTTGTAGTGCATTTTTTACATTATGATCATGTTGATTTATTACTGTAACCATATTTTATGATGTATAAATATCATGATATATTGGTATAACTACCTTCTTATTATAAGTTTGATGTAGGAGAACTCAACTCTCAGAGCACAATGAAGGGAGAACATCATCAGAGAGGATGAGGTAGATAGAGATGTTGGAAGATGATAGAGAAGCTAGCTAGAACTCTACACAAACCATATTATTAGGACATGATTAAATACATAATTGAATGGTTAACGTTGTATATTTTATGCTATTTTCATTTAGATAGTATATTACACATGATTAAATTAGAGTAGAAATGATATGGAGTTAATTTTGTCTTTATGATTTTGATGTTTTCATTAAATTATTATGGCTAATTAAGTAAGTCATTTATTATCAAGATAATTTGAGAAATATAAAAATAATAAATAAGATAAATAAAATTAAAAAAATGAATAAGATTAAAAAAAAAAAGTTTTAAATATAAAAAAACAAAAAGATAAAAATCTTGACATAAAGTAAAATAAATAAAAATAATAGTTTAAAAAAAAAAAAAAGTTACACTTAGAAAGAAGGGAGTAAAATAATTAAGATGCCGTAATAACTTAGGAAAGAAGCCAAATTTTAAAACAAAGAGCCACGCCCCTTTTTTAGAAAAGGGAATTAAAAAAAAGAATATATTATCATGGAAGGAGGGAGGTGTGATGTACAGAGGCAAAGAGAGAACTGAAGGAGGAGAATGAAAATAAAAGGAGAACAAGGATATAAGTGAGCAAAGGAAGAAAATTTGAGCAATTCTAGATATAGTTTGCAAAGTAGGTGATCTGTGAACAATCAATTTCCCATAATTTCATGTGTGTAATATTTTGTTACCAGTTTGTGTTCATTTTTTATTACAATTGAAGAACACTGACTATTAGATTATTTTTGTTATTGAAAAATGGAATTATTTAAAGGCAGTGACTAGTATGTAGTATAGTTGAGATACATCAAACTGTTAAAAAACTTATAAAATGAATATAAGAATAGTGAACCTATCTGGGAATGTATAACAATTTATACAGTTCTCAATAATTTATATATACACACATATAAGTATATGTATGTATATGTATGTATGTATATATATATATGTATGTATATTTTAATGGAATACTAAGACTTGAGTGGGCCCAGGTAGAAAGGATAAAATAATAAGTACCTATACATCAAAACAAAGTAACTATCAGAGTTGTTGCCAGAATCTGGATAATACGAATGCAATGGAGACGTGATCACATGAGATGAAGCTAGTGCACATCACATAGATGCTAAAGCAATTTGAAATTATACAAGAAGATAAATTACACAAGACAAATAGGAGAAAATCCAATATCTGATTAATATGAGATGGCCAAAGTGAAGAATACATATAAGAGAGCACGTAAGTAACTCCTCCACAAAAGGTGGTCAAGGCACCCCAAGAATAGACTGTAACTCCTCCATGAAAGGTGGTGACAAGGTGCTAAGAATAGAGAAGTAACTCCCATAAAGGAGTTACTTATGACATTCTTATGACACCTATGACACATCTATGACACACATCTCCACATAAGCTAGCCTATGCCACTAATGTAGGAAAACTCCAAGTATGCACAAATATAATTTTTCTAATTAAATAATAGGGAAAAATAAAAACCTACACTAATACCCCCCCATAAGCGCAGCTTAGGTGGGCAGTGTGGAAATATAAAATGGGTCCTGATAACTAGGCTTGATGAGGAACCCATGTACAAATGCAATCTTTCATAAGATAGAGAAAAATAGAAAACCCATAGGAAAAAATTTCCCCCAAAAGAGAGACATAAAAGAAATGAAGAGGCTAGAAGGCCCCCCTGAAGATGATGCTGCTACAAATGTAGATTGCACCCCAAGAAGAGCTCGTAGATGAATGAACTTGCTCTTGGTGAAAGGTTTGGTGAAGGTGTCTGTAACCTACTCTAAAGACTGGTAAAATATCAAGTCAATGACCTGACTATGAATAAGCTCTCGAATGAAATGCATGTGAATCTCTATGTGCTTGGTCCATTGGTGCTGAACCAGATTCTTGAAAATCTGAATGGTACTCTAATTGTCATAATAAATGATGGTGGGCTGCCTGATAGGAATGCCAAACTTAGAAAAAATCCCTTAAAGCCAAATAGCCTCAGTAGCTACATTAACAGCTCCCCTGTAATCTACCTCTATGGATGATATAGCAATAACATTCTGCTTCTTGCTAGACCAACTGATAGGACTAGAACCTAGAGAGAAACTGTAACCAAAAGTGGACTTGCGAGTCGATGAATTGCCAGCACAGTCTGAATCTATATATCCAACCAAGTCAACCTCTATGCCAAATCTGTAATGAATCCCGTATCTATGTGAACCCTGTATGTAATGCAAGATCCTCTTAGCTACTTTCCAATGTAGCTCATGAGGTTCCTACATAAATCTAGAGACAAGTCCCACTGAATATTATATGTCGAGCCTGGTGTCAGTTAAGTAGATGAGACTACCAATAAGTTATCGATATCAAGTGGCATCAACTAATGGTGAAGAATAGTCAGCCTCAAGCTTGACTTCTAATAGAAAGGGATATGGAGATGGCTTGCAATCAGCCATGTGAAACTGAGCTAATAAGTCAAGAGCATACTTAGGATGTGCAAGAGAAATCCTTGAATCTAACTGTGAGATCTCAATGCCAAAGAAGTAGTGCAACAAACCCAAGTCTGTCATGTCAAATCTATCCTAGAGAGATGCCTTCACCACTGTAATAGCTGATGAAGAACTCTTGATGATCGAAAGGTCATCAACATATAGAACCAAAATCAGGAGCAAATCATCTTGCCATAAGAATTAGACATTGGGGTCAGGATGACACCTATTGAAACCCGCTATGAGAAGGAAGGAATCCATCTTGGCATACGAAGCTTGAGGGGCCTATGTGAGGCCATAGATAAATTTCCTAAGCCTGGATACTAAGGAAGAATCTTGAACAAATCTTGGTGGTTGCTCCATGTAGATCTCCTCCTCTAGGTCTCGGTGAAGAAAGGCACTCTTCACATCCATTTGGTGCACATCCCAACCATGTGCTGCAATAATAGCCAAGGTGAGTTAGATAGAAGTTATCTTTGCAATGGGTGCAAAGGTCTCTGAGTAGTCAATGCTTGCCACCTGTGAGAAACCCTTGGCAACTAATTACACCTTGTACTTATCAACTGACCCATCTCTACAAACTTGGTCCGATATATCCACCTACATCAAACCATCTTTCTTCCCTTAGGAAGTGAAGTCAAGTCACAAGTGTGATTTTTGATTAAGGAAGAATATTCTTCCTCTATAGCATTATACCACTTAAGTACCCATGATGCCTCTCAAAAAGTATGTGGATTCAAAACTAAAGCAAAGAAGGCATGTGGATCTCTCTGAAAATCCCCCCTAGTACGTCTGTCATCTGCGAGATCTCCTGCCCAAGTGCCAACACTCTCAAGTGTCTGTCTGGCCCAGAGTGGCCCAGAAGTGGGTGAGTCACTAACTCCTCATCCTTTGACTGACTAGAGGTGGATGACTCTGCATCACTGTCCTCACTATCTAAACTCGAAGAAGAAGAAGATGTCTCTAGCTCAAGAACCTACTGTGGTTGATCTAAATCTAATGAGGAATCATCATGAAGAAGTAGATCTGATGAGGGAGAAGAAGTGCCAAGTGTTGAGTCTCTAGGACTCTCCTAAAAGTGGACACTTCTCTTAATGAACAACTCATGAGTGACTAGATCTAGAAGATGATACCCCTTAATACCATCCATATATCCTACAAAGATGCAAAGCTTGGACTAACATTTCATAGCTTTGCATTTCTTCTTTAGTATGCGGCCCATGGTTGGGGATCTAAAAACCCTAAGGTGCTCAACATCAGGTTTCCTTTTATGCCAAGCTTCAAAGAGTGTTGTCCCTCTGAAAGCTTTGTGAGGAACCCTGTTTTGAATGTAGCATGATCAATTAATGGCTTCAGCCCAGTATTGTGGTGCTAAGGAATTGGAGTGAATCATACAGCTACCCATCTCTTTTAAGAACCTATTTTTGCATTCTACAACCCCATTTTGTGAAGGACTGTAAGTGACTGTGTGCTGCAAATCAATCCCCTCTATGGTGAAAAATTACTCAAATCTATTATTGACATACTCCCCTCCATTATCAGTTCAAAAAAACTTGATGGATTTCTCACTCTATTTCTCAACAAGAGCCTTGAAGTCTAGAAAAATTTCAAACACTTCAGACTTTTGTTTGAGAAAATATATCCAAGTGTACCTAGAGAAATCATCAATGAAAGTGAGGATGTACTTGGCCCTTGTGAAAGATGGTTTGGGAAAGGGTCCCAATACATCATTGTGGACTCACTCCAAAGGTTGTGAAGCCCTCCAAGCTTTGCCTTTGTCAAATTTTGCTTCAGGATGCTTCCCAAGGGAGCACCCCTCACAAAGTCCTTTTGAGAATTAGACGCAAGGCAAGCCAATGACCATGTCATGTTTGCAAAGTTGCTCAAGGTAGCAATAGTTAAGGTGGCCAAACCGCTCATGCCATAATTTGCTAACTCCATCTGAATGAGTCAGCAATGTTGTTGGAGAAGAATCAAGTGAAAAATGTGAAAAGGTGTATAACTTTGCTTGGTGATCTGCCTTACCCACTGCCACTGTAGTATCATTATGCAACTCTCTGATAGCCACTAAATCTGGTGAAAACTCAACTCTCATGCCCTAACTAATGTGAGTGATTTGGTACACTGATAGGAGATTGGTTGAAAGAGAAGGAACACTTAAAACATTATTGAATGTTTCTCTTTCCATTTCAACTGAACCTCTCCTTGTAATAAAAACTGATGTGTCATCACCCAAACTAATTAAAGTCATGCTACAAGGCTCTAACGATGAAAACTCAACTAGTGAAGAGCCCATGTGGTGAGAAGCATCTGAGTTAATGACGCATGAAGATGAAGAAGCAGCAGTAGCTACAAGGGCCTTGCCCTTTTCTTTCTCCTTACCCTTGCCTTTTGCCTTAGTAGAATCCTGGGTAGATGAATTCTACTTGATGGACTCAGGAACACCTATGTTGTGCTTCCCTAGAAGATGAGTTAGGTGATCTATTTGTTTTTTCATGTGTCAGGGTGCAGGAAACACTGGAAGCACACAGTTGATTACCAAACCAAGCAACTTAATATGCGGAAATAAACCAGATTCAACAAGTAACTAGAATTCAAAATAACACAAAATATGAGAGACAATGCACAACTTGTATTAATAACTCTTACAGAAAAGAATACAATAAAGAAGATGCCACTTCTTCTCCACCACCTCTTCAGAGGTTTCCCACACCTCAAGTGAATAGTAATTCTCTCCTCAAAGCTCTCTCTACTAGGTCCCAACACCCAACTCAAACACAGAGTTGGTGTTCACCTTACACCTGTGCTCCATGCACTTCACAAGTGCTCCACGCACTCCACAAGTACTCAAAGTACTTCAAGTAGATCTCCCATGAACCTGTAACAACCTGCAATTCAACAGACCATACTTATGGAAGGAACTGCCTTGCCTTCCTCTTAGCTCTCCATGTACTCCACGTACATACCAATGAGTACACACCATACTCCAAGTAGATCTTGCCTGATTCTGCTCCTTGTTGTGTTGCTGTCCTATCTGATCTCTAACCTATAGATCAATACTGGTTCTGCACACCTGTGAACCTTGACCTTGCACACACACACACACTTGCAGATCAATGATATTACTTACCATGTAGATCTTATATAAGGGCCATGCTCACCTGATGACCAAGATCATATATACCTGAAGAATCTAGCTGACTCTCTAATCCAGCACCAACACAATTGGTACTGTGGCACTAGGAGGAACGCACCATTGCTCTACCTCACACACCAAAGGAGCTTATAATTATGCTCTCTTACTCTCTAGCACTAATTTACAATACAACCATGAGTCTATTATATAGATCTCATCCAAACAATAATTAGACACCTAGTACAATAATTAGATCTGCAGCTCTCAGTCTATAATTAGCACTAAGCATGCAAACACTTGGTTCGTCAACCAACTGCCCGTAATAAACTCACAGTCGAACCACACAGGTGACTGACGCCGGTCCTTGTCCGCCTGGGGGTCGCCGACGCTAGCCAATCTCTGACCGACGTTGGTTGCTCTCCTGCCTTGTTCTGCCGACGTCAGTTGGCCTGACCAACGCCGGTGTCTGTGGCACTCAGCAACCCTTCTGCACCCTCCTCCATGTCTGCATCAGTGAAGCTTTTAGCTCCACAACCTAACATCATGCATTTGTGTTCATCATGCCTTATCTTTTTAAAATAGGCACACTTAACCTTTTCCTTCTTAGGTTTAGCATTGGATGATGAAGACTCAATGTTATTTTTGGCAGGATTGTTGTTTTCTTTCTTCTTCTCTTGGTCCTTGTTCTTTTTCTTCTTCTCCTTTGTTGAAGTCTTATCCTTACCATTTCTAGCTATCAAAGATTGGGGTTGAGTAGACTTCATTGTGACCATTTGAATTAGCTTATCTTTCTCCCTAGTCAAGTTGGCAATGAATGAATCCAAAAAAGGCATTTTCTATGTAGTGCCAAGGGCACTTTTTGTGGCATGGAAAGTGGAGACAAAGACTGAATAACTTAGACCTAACTTTGTGAGAATAGAAAGGATGAGTTGATCATCTTTCTTCTCTATCCCACATTATTTCAATTGCAATCTAAGGGCCTTCAACTTAGTGAAGAAGTCCTGTAGGGTGTCAAAGTTGCTAGGACTTAGACTTATGAGTTCATTTTCAAGCTCGTGATCTCTCATCTCATCAAGCTTCCCAAATAAGAGTTTTAAGGTGTCCCATATGTCTTTGGAAGTCTTGGCAGTTTCTAAATGGAAGAGAAGTTCTAGAAACATGGACAAGCTCAATAATCCATAGGTTTCATCACTACGGTTGTACCACTTGACCTTTTCAACATCAGTGCTAGGTTCTACTTCAGTACCCATGGTGATCCTATACAACCCTTTGCTTCTAAGAATGATTGACATTTTAACCTTCCATTCATGATATTTGAAGGGTTTTAGGGGTTTAAGTTGAAAATAATCTATTTTAAGTTGAATTTAGGTGAAGTTGTGTTGATTGCAAGTTGTGAATTTATGCAGAAAGGAGAATGAAAGCAAAGATTTACAAGTTGTGAAAAGCAAACACACCCCCCCAAAATGTTGAGCCCCCCCATATATGCAAGTAAAATGCTCAAAATATGTTAGGCTCAGCCAAGAATGTGTCTTAGATCAATTAGTGTAAGAATTTAAGCAAACAGGACGTCAGACTCATCCGAAAATGCGTCCCGAGGACCCAAATTTTAGGCACTTTATAAACTAGTGAATTTTTAACAAATAATAAGCCTACACTATGGAGAATTTAAATATAAATACTTTTGAAAAAAATGGCACCTAAATCTGAGCTACTATTTGCAAGATATTAAAGATTCAATTTTCTCGTAAACTAGTGTTTTTACAAAAAGAGCACTAAAACATTAAAAAAATGCCTGTTTTGAGAGAGAAAGTGGCCTTCCAACCACTCATTGGATTCAGCATGGAGTGAGAAATATAAAAGAGGTCTTTGTGAGGGGGAATTGGCCTCCTGCCAACCTGGGCCTCACCCTTCGTCTCTGACAGGGGAAGATACAAGTTTAAATTTAAACCCTCAAAATTTCAAATTGTCTAAAATACTTCATATTCAGTCAAATTGACTGATTTTTTTTGACAAGTCAATTTTAACTAAAAAAATAAAGTAAAAGATAGAATGAAGTGGATGGCCAAGTATTTAATGGCCCACATGGGACGCCAAACAAGGAAGGGGCGCCATTTTTTAAAAAAAAGCACGCTGGTAGAATTCTCTTACCAAAAAAAGGTGCAGTTCTGATTTTGCTGGGCAAAAAAAATATTGAATCTACAAACCTGATAGATCTCAACACATAACAAGGAAGAGACAAAGTTTATGTAGGAAAAAAAAGACGCAAGTTGCTGGAAAAGGACGCCAAGCTATTGGAAAAGGACGCCACGCTGCTGGAAATGGATGCCAACCTGCTGGAAAAGGATGCCAAGCTGCTGGAAATGGATGCCAAGCTGTTGAAAAAGGATGCCAAACTGTTGATATTTCCACAAATTGCCTTGCTGTAGCCACAAAAGATCTATACAAGATGTCTTGGCAAATTTCAACTCAGATATCTAAAGGGAGATCTAAATGAAACTCAACAGAAGTAATTTTATTTTTTAGAGATTTCCGTATGGATTTGTATGAGTTTTCAAGAAACTATACCAAAAATCTCAAATGCAACGGAGTTAAACAAAAAACTACTGAGAAATCAAAGTAAGAATTTTAGAATAAACTAATAGCATAACCAGACACACGATTACCAGGATGGCTCTGATACCATATCGGAGTTGTTGCCATAATCTGGATAATGCGAATGCAATGGAGACGTGATCACATGAGATGAAGCTAGTGCACATCACATAGATGCTAAAGCAATTTGAAATTATACAAGAAGATAAATTACACAAGACAAATAGGAGAAAATCTAATATCTGATTAACATGAGATGGCCAAAGTGAAGAATACATATAGGAGAGCACGTAAGTAACTCCTCCACAAAAGGTGGTCAAGGCACCCCAAAAATAGACTGTAACTCCTCCATGAAAGGTGGTGACAAGGTGCTAAGAATAGAGAAGTAACTCCCATAAAGGAGTTACTTATGACATTCTTATGACACCTATGACACATCTATGACACACATCTCCACATAAGCTAGCTTATCCCACTAATGTAGGAAAACTCCAAGTATACAGAAATATAATTTCCCTAATTAAATAATAGGGAAAAATAAAACCCTACACTTATAGTGACACATATATAAATGGACACCAGTAGGTGAAATCTATTATAAAAATAATATGCATGTGTGTTTATGTGTCAATAATAGGAACAACTAAATATATATAAATAAATAACTAGAACTCAATGATAATAATTGTTTCATTGTTATATATATTAGTCACAACTCATGTCATAATATTCAAAATACATGTAATCTATTTATAGATGGAATTTTAAGAGATATGTATCATAATATAAGAGCTAAAAAGTATTCATATAGTGATTTAAGACATCAGGTGTGTACAAAAGGAAGTCACTATGTATGAGGAGTTTGATCTGTAACTTCTAATATAGTATTAGTTTTCAACAGTCTATGATAAGTCATTTTAATACTATATATATAAATATGTACCTAACTGTAATAAATGGATAGTAGTCTACTAAGGGCAATCATAACTATATATTGTAACCGTATACTATGTTGAGGAAGAGAGGCATACCATATATTAAAACCAGATATTTAAACTAGTTGTATATGTGGTGACTTGCAATCAGAATTTTTGTATTATTTGGTATATATTAATATTTATTTAGGTGATCTAAATATTGAATATTTCAAACATAAACATATTAATATATTCTTTTATTAAACTAAATTGATTTAGATGCATTTTTACCAAATGAAATACTGGCATAGTTTTAGATGTCTTTTTACTAAATGAAGGATGTCCAAGAAAATGCAATTTAAGTATTAGGTAATTTAAAAAGAATCATATGAAAAGATATAAGGTAAGAGATATGAAATATGCATAAAATTTAGGTATATATTAGTTGAATTATATACAACGTGAATTGAAATGTCTAAAATAAAAAATAAGGGTATATTTTAACCTTGGTGAAGGTTTTGCATAATATATCTAATGATACAACCGGTCTATTTTAAATATTTGATACTTGGAAAAATATAGTAACCCAAGAGTAAATGTTATTATTCATATGAGGTATTCATGATGTATATTGAGATCTCTTTAAATTGATAATGTATCCATTATATTACATTTTTTAAGTATCTTACTAAATTATTGTGGACAAGTGAAAATACCTGAGTAGTATGTATCGAAGTTCTATGGTGTGAATCTATTAATCTAGCTATTATTATAACTAAGCCTATCCACATATTTTGAACATAGTCCCTAAAATATAATAAAAGATATAAAAGTAGAAAGAAGATGTGAAATTAGAACATCATGGTAGATGTCTCTTGATGTTGTGACTAGTTGTTTATATTTGATTAATTATGAACTATGATATTATGGGTGTCATAGAATGTATTTATTAGAAATTACTTATAATAGTTAGATAATTTTGGTGTAAACATATATTTTACCCATATGGTACAAGATGTGGTTGTTATTCTTATTATTTATGTGTTTTAGAGATTCATTCTTATGTATGACAAACTAAATGTATGCATTTGTGATAATTTGTGTTCTTAGCATGTATATGAATACTAGTAGGAAATAGTTTATATAAATATGTGGTTATAGTTATGATAACCCAATCTTGCATTGTTAATTCTATGTAAGTAGTGAGATGGACTTTACTAGTTTACTAGCATCACAATGCTATATGAAGGTAATCTGATCAAGTGGTGTGTTTGAAATTGATTGATCCTAAAGATCATTAATTATTGAAAATTTTGGCCAAAGTAATGTTAGTTAGACATTATCATTTCAAGTTCCTGGTTTACATGTTTATGTAATATCACGTTATAATACATTTATTTATGGTACACTGCATGTTTTAGAAATCTTACAACACATGGGTACTAGCTTGTCTCTCTAGATTTTTTCACTATTACTATCTATTCATCCATGAAGGGAGGGCCATTCCCTGATGGAAAATTGTGTAGAGGATCATTGATCTTTGGTTGGTGTGGAAAAGTGCTTGGATGATACTCTCCCTCCCCATAATAACACTTACTTAGAGATGACACTTGAGATTGCCATAAATACTAGAGTTTTGGGAAACTCATGCTTTGTGGAGCCATGTATCTTATATTTATACTTTGTATAATATTATTATTGAAAACATTATTTTGATGAGCTATAATTATTCACTCATTAATACTTTGATAGTAGTGGCCGTAAGATTCTACCAACCATGGCTAGAATATTGTAAATACTTTCTATATTTAGCATGATGTATTTTATGTTGATAGTGATCAATGATGTATGATATAACATGCTTCAATTTTAGTTATCATACCTAATGTATTTTATATGATCACTGGTTAGATTCTCTCATCATGGTGTAATCTAATTATAGTATTTGTGTTTAAATTAAAATTTCAAGTATATCTAGATAGATCCCAATGGGGTTGTTATATGTGGTATTAGAGCTATGACTTGAATTCTAGGACTGAATGAGTCCATTAATGCTTTCATATATTTTTATTTATTATAAAGGATATGGTAAAATATAGAGTATCTCAAGAGGTCAAATGCCAATGATAGTAACTCTCTATTTAATCTTAACCAACATGCTATGGAGCAAGTGGTAAAGTTGGATTAGATCCTCACAATCATGAATGATACCAAGGATCAGATCATAGTCCTAGAATAGAGAGTTCATGGCCATTGAGAGGAAGAACATCAAGAAGAACTTGATGAGCATCCTGTTGAGTGGAAAAATCTTCAGGATGCAAGAGCACACATAGATGTAGAGTTGGATAGGGACATGAAAATGTTGAGTCCACCTAGGTTTGATGGAATTGAAACTATTCTAGGTGATGGAGGTGAAGTATGGCTGATAAACATGGAGAAGTATTTTGAGATTTGAAACTACTCTAAGGCACCAAATTAGTTTAGGGAGCATACCAGTGGCTAGTAAGGTAACTATGTGGTGGACCAATAAAAAGAAGGAAATGAACCTTAACTCGAACATGACTACTTGGGGGCAGTTTGTGACATTATTCAAGTCATGGTGGCTTTCACAACTTTATTTTGATCAAAATCTCATAGAATTCTAAAATATAAAACAAGGATATTTATTGGTGAATGAGTACGAGAGAAATTAACCAATTTTTTAAAGTAAGTACCTTAGTACCAAGTAGATGAGAGGTTCAAGATCAAAATTTTTATCATGGGATTGAGACCGCAGATTGGTGGTGAAGTAGATGTTCATGGACTTTCTACCATGGACTAGGTCTTCGAGAAGGCTTTCAAATAGGAATATAAGCTGAAGACTCTTGCATAGGCTAGGGATAAATTTAATAAAATGTTTAAAAGATATAAATCAAATTTTAAAAAGAAGAACTAAAAACTGAGTGAAGACTCCAGGAAACAATTCAAAAGGTAGAATGCCAAATTCAATGATGGATCAGGGAATTAAAAACCAAACAATGGTTTCAAAGGAGGTTTCAAGGGAAACCAACATATTGATAGGAAAGGACCACCTAGAGGTTATTTTATTTGTAGAGATGACAACTATAATCATGATTATCCTCATGACATGTCAAATAACAGGGGTTCTAATCCTTAGTAGGGAAATTTTTAGTAGTGTATTCATGTAACAGTGGATAATCACCAAGCCAAATTTCAACTATCACCCATAGAGTTGTTAGATACCTTGTTTAATCATCTAGTTTATATTTTGATAGATACAAAGGCTAATGAATGTTTTATAGCTCCTAGAATACCTAGTAAGTTTCTTAGAAGAGATAGACTTATGGCAAATGTATGGTTAGTACAGTATGGGAATGACTCAAAAGTCATGGTTGATAAGTGTTTAGTTGAAGTGAAGATTAGGTTGCCTAAATTCATAATAGTAATAGATTTATATGTAACACCACTAGGATCATATTATGTGATCTTAAGAGCCAACTAGATTTAAAAACATAAGGCCAAGATTGATTAATACTTAAAGAAGGTTGAGTGTCTAGATGATTTTTGGAATTAGACACAAATTCAGGGTGAGAAAAAAGAGTTGAGGCTTAGATAGATTTATACTATGCAACTAAAGAGGGATTAAGGAAAAGGGTGCCAAGTATTTGTATTACCTCTAAGCCTAAATATTAGGTGTTAGTGTATCTTATTCATGTGTATTAAATGGATTGAAAATATAAGTGGAAATATTATATTCCATTGGTTGAGTTTTATTAAAACAACTCATACCAATCAATTTTGAAGATGGCACCATTTGAGGCACTATACAGAAGAAGGTGTAGAACACCAATTAGTTGGGATAGGTTAGAGGATAGGGTAGTCTTTAGACATAATATGCTTTCAAAAATGAAAGAATAAGTTAGATTAATTAGGTAGAGATTGGCCAAGGATAATGATAGATAAAAGAGTTATAATGATCTGAAGAGGATGGATATGCAATTTTTTGTAGGTGATAAAGTGTTGTTGTAGATTAAGCCACATAAGAGCTTGATTAAATTTGAGAAGTGAATGAAACTATCACCGAGATATATGGGACCCTTCAAAGTGTTATAAGTGGTCAATCTTGTAATGTATAGTCTTGCATTTCTACTAGCCCTAAATCTATTACATAATGTCTTCTATGATTCTTATCTTAAAAAGTATATAGTTGATCCTATGCATGTGTTGGATTAGAATACTTTGCAAATTATGGATCTCAGGGTTGTCATGGTAGAACTAATCAAAGTAATTGACACTCATAATTTTTTTTTATATAATAAAGAGATGTCACATTACAAGGTCTAGTGGGACCAATAATCTGAGGATAATTCTACTTGGGATGACTATGATAAGTTTTACAAGCAATTTTTATATTTATTTACCTAATTAGGTACTATTATATTATATTATTTTTCTACTGAACAATATTTTTAATTCAGAACTTGTGTTTGAATAAGAGTCATCTAGGATGATGAGTAGATTTAGGGGAGAAGGATGTTACATCCTGATTCCTTGCTAAGAAAACTATTTGATTATCCATGGGTATTTATAGTTGACAATGTGATTTAGTTATTTTTAACTAAACTTTGAGATATATGATCTTATGAGATAGTTGAATATTTCTTTGGTTGCATTGCTATGAGCTAGCTATAGTGTATTTTTACATTATGATCATGTTTATTTATTACTGAAGTCATATTTTTGATGTATAAATATCATAATGTTTTGGTCTAACTACCTACTTATTGTGAGTTTGACGTAAGAGAACTCAACCCTCAGAGTGTAATGGAGGGAAAACATCAGCGAAGAGGGTGATATAGAAGGAGATGTTGGAAGATGATAGAGAAGCCACCTAGAACCCTCCACATACCACATTATTAGGACACATACACATAATTGAATGATTAGCTTAGTATATTTTATGCTATTTTCATATAGATAATATATTACACATGATTAGCTTAGTGTAGCAATGATATGAAGTTAATTTTATGTGTTTATGATTTTGGTGTTTTTATTAAATTATTATGGCTAATTAAGTCATTTACTATTAAGATAATTTGAGAAATATAAAAATAATAAATAAAATAAATAATATTAAAAAACTGAATAAGATAAATAAAAGGAAAGGTTTAAATATATAAGAAACAAAAAGATAAAAAATCTTGACATAAAATAAAATAAAGAAAAAGAATAGTTTAAAAAAAAAAGTCATACTTAGAAATAAGGGAATAAAACAAGTAAGATGGCATAATAACTTGGGAAAGAAGCTATATTTTAAAACAAAGATCCATGTCCCTTTTTAAGAAAAGGGTATATATATATATATAGTCATGGAATGAGGGAGGTGTGATGTACTAAGGCAGAGAGAGAACTGGTACCATTCTATGTGCATTTTTTATTATGAATGAAGAATAATGACTATTAGACTATTTTTTTTATTGCAAAATAAAATTATTTAAAGGAAGTTATTAGTATGTAGTATAGTTGAGAAACATCAAAACTGTTAGAAAACCCATAAACTGAATATAGGAATAATGAACCTCTTGGGGAATGCACAATGATTTATATAGTTTTCAATAGTGTATATATATATATATATATATATATATATATATATATATATATATATATATATATATATATATATATATATATATATATATATATATATATAAAACTGAAATACTAAGACCTGCGTGGCCCAGGTAGATAGGATAAACTATAATTGCCTACATCAAAATAAAGTGATGCATATATAAATGGACACTAGTAGTTGAAATGTCTTATAAAATTAATATGCCTATGTGTTTATGTATCAATAATATGAAAAACTCTCTATATATATATAACTCAATAATAATAACTATTTTGCTGTTATATATATTAGTCACAACTCATGTCATAATATTCAAAATACATGTAATCTATTTTAGATGGAATTTTAAGAGATATGTGTCATACTATAAGAGCTAAAAAGTGTTCATGAAATGATTTAAGACATCAGGTGTGTGCAAAAGTAAGTCAATATGCAAAAGGAAGTTGCTATGCATGAGGAGTTCAATCTGTAACGTCTAATACAATATTATTTTTTAACAGTCTATGATAAGTTATTTTAATTATATATATATATATATATATATATATATATATATATATATATATGTACCTAACTATAATAAATAGATAGCAATATACTAAGGCCAATCATAACTATATATTATAACTGTATACTACACCGAGGAAGAGAGGTGTACCATATATTAAAACCAGATATTTAAACTAGCTGTATATGTGGTAACTTATAATCAAAATTTCCATATTATTTGGTATATATTAATATTTATTTACATGATCTGAATATTGCATGTTGCAGACATAAAAGTATTAATATATTCTTTTATTAAACTAAATTGATTTAGATGCCTTTTTACTAAATGAAGGATTGGCATAGTTTTAGATGTCTTTTTATTTAATGAAGGATGTCCAAGAAAATGCAATTTAACTATTTGGTAATTTAGTAAGAATCATATGAAAAGATATAAGGTAAGAGATATGAAAGATGTATAAAATTTAGGTATATAGTAGTCTAATTATATATGGTGTAAATTAAAATGTCCAAAATAAATTATAAGGGTATATTTTGACCTTGGTGAGGGTTTTACATAATATATCTAATGATACAACCGGTCTCTTTTAAATATTTGATACTTATAAAAATATAGTAACCTAAGAGTAAATGTTATTATTCATATGAGGTATTCATGATGTAAATTGTTATCTCTTTAAATTACAAATGAATATGTGTTTATTACATTCGTATGTATCTTACTGAATTAATGTGGACAAGTGAAAATACTAGAGTAGTATGTATCAAAGTTTTATGGTGTGAATCTATTAATCTAGTGATTATTATAACTAATCCTAGACTTTAGGAGAATAAGACACCAATGACATTTTATGCATATAATAAAAGATATAAAAGTGGAAAAAAGATGTGAAATTAGGACTTCATGAAAGATGTCTCTTGATGTTGTGACTGGTTATTTATATTTTAGTAATTATTAACTATGATATTATGGGTGTCTTAGAATGTATTTATTGGAAATTACTTATAATAATTAGAGAATTTTAGTTTAGACATATATTGTACCCAGATGGTACAAGCTATGGTTGTTATTCTTGTTATTTATGTGTTGTGTAGATTCATTCATACATTTGACAGACTAAATGTATGCATTTGTGATTATTTCTATTTTTAGCATGTATATGATTGCTAGTAGGAAATAGTCTGTATGAATCTATGGTTATAGTTTTGATAACCCAATCTTGCATTACTGATCTTATGTAAGTAGTGAGATGATATTCACTAGATTACTAGCATCATAATGTGAGAAGAAGGTAATCTGATCAAATGGTGTGTTTAAAATTGATTGATCCTAGAGATCATTAACTATTGAAAACTTTGGCCAATGTAATTTTTCGTAGACATTGTCATTTCATGTGTATGGTTTGCATGTTTGTGCGATATCATGTTAGAACTAGTTTCTTTATGGTACACTGTATATTTTTAGAAATCATACAACACATGGGTACTAGCTTGTCTTTCTAGATTTCCTCACCATTACTATCTACTCATCTATGAAGGGAGGGCCATTCCTTGATGGGAAATTGTGTGGGGGATTTTAGGTCTGTGTTTGGTGTGGAAAAGTGTTTGGATGATGCTCTCCCTCCCCAAAATATTACTTACTTGGAGATGACACTTGAGATTATAGTAGATACTAGAGTTTTGAGAAACTCATGCTTCATGAAACCATGTATCTTGTATTTTTACTTTGTATAATATTTATTATTAAAAATATTATTCTGATGACCTGTAATTATTCACTCATAGTACTTTGATAGCAATGGTTGTAGGATTGTACCATCTTTGGGTGGAATATTATAAATAATTTTTACATTTAGTGTGATGTATTTTATGTTCATATTGATCAGTGATGTATGGTGTAGTATGTTTCAATTTTAGTTATTATACCTAAAGTATTTTAATCACTAGTTAGATTCTTGTACCGTGGTGTAATATAATTATAGTATTTGTATTTAAATTAATTTTTTTAAAAATATATCTAGATAGATCCTAGTGGGGATGTTACATATAGGGCTTGGTAAAGTAGTTTGAACATTTGTACCAATAATTCTATCTAATGGATTATCATATGACTTAGGTGGTAGATAAGAATAATAAGTGTGATGCATTGTAGAATTTTATCTATTAGTATTATGGTTTGGAAATGGCATCCTAGAAATTTTCAACTTAGCATTTTCATTCATTTGAGGCCTAGTTTCCTCTCTAGGTGTGCATAATTCAATAACATTGGTATCAATAAGATTTTAAAAAATGTGCTCAAGCTTGAAACATCTATTAGTAGAATGGCCATTATAATTATGGTAATCAAAATATGCATTGTTATAGAAATATTTACCTTGAGGTTTACTCTTATCAATCTCAAATGGTGAAGGCAGAGTAATTAGATTGCACTCAAGTAAATTTTGTAGCAATTTGTGAGGTAGTTGTGATAATTTAGATAATTGCCTCCTTAGTTGATCTGATAAAATAATGTTATAAGGTTGAGAAATAGCATTAACTATGATATTTACATCAGATTTAGTATCTATTGGCTTAAATTTGTAAGATGGTTTGCTTTAAAATTTCATTATAGAAGTTGAATTAGATACATGTTTTAACTTAAGCTTGTTTAAATCAAGAAGATTGAATTATCTTTATCTTATTGTGTGACTAAATTCCTCAAATGATTTGAAATTTTTGGAAATGATTGACTCATGTAAAGGTGAAATTAAACATTATTTGAAAATATTTTTTAATCCATTATTTGCCAATGTGTTAGTCATTTGGCAAGCATGCGATTGTAATGAAGTACATAATCATTGATAGGCTCATTAATTCCTTGCTTAAGTTTATAAATTTTGTGTAAAAGAAAAAAATTCAACAATGTTGATAGCAAAATGTTTAAGAAATTGATTTGCTAGTGGATTGAATGCTTTGATAGATTAAATAGGTAGATCATAAAACCAATGTAAGGTGTAATCTCGTAAGCTTCTTGTAAATAAATTAGTTAGTAATTTATCATTAAAATCATAATCCAAACATGCCTTATGAAAATATATGAGATGTTTTTATGGATCTCCTTTAACCTCATATAGTGGAAGTTTAGGAGCTACATATCTTGTGGTTAAAGTATATGATGTAATATAAAGTGATAATATATTATGAAGTAAATCTTGGGAATCGAATGATTAGCTAGCTTTTAGTGTATGTTTCTATAACTAAAATGCCTTACCATGCAAAAAAGCAATAATTTACTCAATTGATTGTGTAGTAGGATAGGTATGTGATGTAGTATGAACATATATCAAAGGTTCCATACGAGTCACTTGTTTAAACATAGGCATATATATACTTTGTAAACCTTGTATTACCCTAAAACCTAAAGGTGTATATGTAATAAAAGTATCAATGGTGGTAGTAGCAAATTCAATGGTATGATTTACAATGTGAAAGATTTATTCTTGTTGTGTATTGAAGTAGTTTTTTTTGTGCACTTTTAGAAGCTAAAAGGACTTCAATTATTTTAGATATATCTTATGGTATTTGATGAAGTCCTCAAAAATTGGATAAACATTGGATTTGTGCATGATCTAATCCATTGAGTTCATCATATGAATCTTAACTGAGCCTTCATGGGTATATTGTGTATTATGTTCATCTTTATTAGCTTGTTCATTATGATATCTTCTTGAAAATATTCATGAGAATTTTTTTCATCAAAAGAAAAGGAACCAATGTTTTCAATTGTATAATCCATTTTAATAGGGATCAAAGGGATTTGAATGTCCTTAATATGGATCCTACTTAACCTAGCACTTCACCTTAAAGGACTATTAGAAGTAGGGGTTTTAGATGGCATAGAAGAATAAAATGAAAAAACTTACATACAAGAATTCAATCTACTACTTATGACAGTTGTTTCTTGTATCACCTACATATATGAACATAATTGTTCGTGATTTCACTTGTAGTGAGTGTTGGTATTCTCACCGAAAAATCACTTATTGTGATAAACTACATGCGTAAGCATAATTGTTTACACTTTCAATTCTAGTAAGTGTTTGTATTCTCATTGGGATATCACTTATAAGTAATTAGCGAAGGTTACATAGTAGACAATGGCTCCTCCTAGACATTTGTTTACATTATTTTTATTTTTACATACCATATTCACACATATAAAAATATAAATATTGAGGATTAGGTCCTCATTGTCCCATTTAATGCAATTGTTCATGATTATTTTCACCTAATCATAAACAACAGTCAATCAATCCTACCCACTAGAAACCATTCCTAGTGTTTATTTGATTTGGTTTAGATATTTTTGCCACTATTTCATTATGCAACCACTTAATTACCAACTAACTTGAGGTCACCAAAAGGATCTCATACCTATATTACCTCCAAAATCCAACAAAATGCCCCTCACTCAGAAAAATGAATCTCGAAGCTCAAATATATGTCATTTTTTATAACACGCCCTCCCCCCAACATACACAATGCTGACACACCCATTTAGAATGGGCATAGATTCTTCCCAATATTGCATCCTTATAAGAACAATTTTTAAATTTTGAATTTTTATGATGACACATAAATTTTTTATTCAACAAAAGACAACACTAAACACTAGAAAAATGAAACTTAAACTATGTCTATATAACTAAGGATATCATAAGTTATATTGATTAATGTAAAGACTAAATTATACAATTAAATTACAAACTATTAAACCATTGCATTGAGTATTTAATCAATACTTTTAAAAGTTTTTGAAAACTATATAAAATGAATGGATTTTAAAAATAATTACTAACTATAATAAATTATGTTCCAACATAGTATAACTGTAAGACTTAATTAAAAAATTATAACACTAAATATTGTCAAACTATAATTTAAATTATTAATGTATAATGACAAATCAATGCATTAATAAAACATGTTGAACGTTAACTCAGAAATGTAAGAGAAATATTCAATGATGTTGAGACTATATTAGTAGATGTGGACATATTCAAATCATCAACATTTATGGGGATGTGTACATGAACGGGTCAAAAAATCACATAAATTATATTTTGGAGAAATTTGTTGTAAAAGTTAGGATATATTGTGGATGATGAAACATAGGATCAATGTTATATCACAATTATATCATCAATCATAGCAATTTTTTCACGCAATCCATGACCAACAAAATAAAATAAGCACAACTCCACGTGTACTCTAAACTGTTATAATGTACTCTAAATTGTTATTTAATTATATATTTAACTTGATTTGAAGTGATTTATCTTTAAAATGATTTCTTGAGATATCCTTCCACAAAATTTTTTATCACCATAATTCCTTCCTCACGTACATTGGGGCTTAAGCGTACATTTGTTTGCATAAACATTCAAATGTATGTCATAAATTTATATCATGATCTTATCAATGTTTAGATTTTTTAATTCAGTCATCAACACAATCTTTTTAATTTTATGTATAAGGTCATAAATTTTTTGTGCTATAGCCCTTTGATAAGTAGCTATGACATTCTTCAATCTGAAGGGAATGATGACATGAAAAAATGTTCCCCATGGTGTTGTAAATGTGGTTTTGAGTTGATCCTTAGGATTAATCTTTACTTGGTTGTATCCTAATTTTTTTCATAAATGATAACATTTCATAACCAACTATGGATTCCACATTCATATTGATGTGAGGTAATAGGGAATCATCCTTAGGAAAAACCTTATTCAAATATTTAAAGTCCATACAAATTCAAAATTTTCAATTAAACTTGGTGACTGGTACAATATTATAAATCTAGCTAGATGAACTAATTGGTCTGATAAACCATACATCAAGTAATTTTTTAATTTCATCTTTAACCAACAAGGTTACTTTCAAATGCATATTTTTAATTTTATGTTTAACAGGGTTCACATTTTAGGGTTGAGACTTAGATTTTGTAATGCAATTGAAGAGTCAATGATAGGTATATATTAATGAGACCAAGCAAATAATTCATGGGAATCATGTAATAATTATCTAAATTATTTTACATCACCACCCTCAAATATTATTATAAGAAGGACCGATCGTGGTCCTTATACTACCATAATTGAATTCAATTATTTATTCATTTAGTAATGATAAATGATCTTCCACATATGGTGTAGTAGGGATTGTATCATGACCATTTAATTGGACATCATCACATGAGTGTTTAGTCTCTCTAAATTCTGTAAGGGCATTTCTTGTAGAAAGAAATCTTTTTTTATGATAGAAGGAACGGATATCCTCATATACCCCCAAACATTTCAAGACAGACTCACCATTAATAAACTCATCCAATGCCCAAATTTTTGGTGAAACTGTATCATCAACGACCTCGAGAGATATTAAATATAATATTGATACATGATGTAATTCTTTTGCATGCTTAGGTGTTGATCTAAAGAAGTCTATATAAATATTAACTTTTTTTTGTCTCACTTTCTTTATTAATAGATGACTTGTTCTTATACTTGAGGCCTTATCTGGGCCTTTATGATCATATGGGGACATTGTTAGTAATTCATTATGCTAACTTCCTGAATCTTTGTCTGATGTATCCCAAATTTTAAAGATATTTTAATCTTAAGTCATATTACATCAAATTCATTGCTTGTGTTATAGGTGAAACCTTAGTGTTTTCATATTGTTATTAAAAATTAGACACCTATACTCTTGAGGAGAAGAATATAATTATATGGGATCATACTCAGATATCCCATGTTGTGACATATGAGAAACTACCAAGGGTTGTGTATGATTTATCTAACAACGCCATTGGGTTTTACCAAAATATTGTAGTAATTTAAAAAAAAATTAGATGCATATATTCAATAAATAAATTTCACCACGAGAAATCCTAACTAGTGATCTTTAACTAACTATATGAAGTTAACCACTAAAGTTATAACTAATCTACTTAGCTAAGAATCACCATGTATAGATATAAAAATCATTAACAAACTGAATAACCATAATTAATGCATATCAACAAGAATGATTAGTACAAGTTCAACCATCATTGATATAGTATTACCTCTACTGTATGAATTATAATGCATAAATATTATAGTTTTAACAATATATAAAATATCTCAATTATAAAACATGATACAAAGCTCCTATGAGTGGAGTCTCCATGACTCAAGTATCAATATTTAATCTCAAGTGTAGTCTCAAGCATACTACTCCATCTGAGAGGGAGAGCAACATCCAAGTGCTTTTTCACACCAACCACGAACCATAGATCTCCCACTCTAACTCCTAAACAAGGGGATGGTCCTCCCTTCATGGATGGGTAGATAATGATGGTGCGGGAATCCAGTGTAACAAACCAAAATCTGTGTGTCAAAGATATCTAATACATAATGTGTACCATAAAGAAATCCATTCTAATATTGTATCACAAAAATATTAAAACTATATGGACATATGAAATGGTAATGTTTATCAAACATTGTTGGAAATATTGTCATTGATGTTAAAGGTCTAGCATTATTGGTGATAAAGGCCCCATTTCATTTAATGATGTTTGTAATAGTTATATCTTGGCTAATGTGTGTTAATATTTATTTAATATTAATGAATATATTTTTTGTTGCATATAAGACAAAATAAGGGCCCATGGAGAAGTCAAAGAGTCACGAGATAAAGACAAAAGAAGAATGGGATGCATTTTTCAATGAAGAGTCATCTTGGGGAATTCCAAGAGTCACCAAGTGAAGATAAAAGAGGTAGGGTGCAATTTCTCATGGACACTTTGAGGAATAAGAAAAGTCACCAAGATAAAGACAAAAGAGGAAAGGATACTTTTGTTTATGACGGGTCACCACATGACTTTTCAAATGCAAGGATACAAAGGGTCATACAAGTTTAGAACCATTTTATATGAGGATTGAAGGGTCACAAAGGGGGAAGGCCAAAGGTCAATTGGAAAGCTATAAATAAAGGCTTGAGAAGCCATTTGTAATGTGTGCGAGATAGAGTTTAAATTAGGATAGTAATATCTAGCTTAGAAGAGCAGTGAGAGATGAGTATGATTTGTATTTGTTATATCTAGCTTAGAAGAGCAAAGGTGAGAGAGGAAAGAGATATTGTAATGAACTATCATTTGTTGAGCTAACAACATTGAGAGATAGTTGTGTGGTATACACAAAGGGGTTGGTGCTCCTGTGGGTTGGTGCTCACAAATTATTGCTATGTTGGTGCTCAACAAAGGTGTTAGAGCTCATGAATGGTTGCTATGTTGGTGCTCAGCAAAAGGGTTGGTACTCTTGTGGGTTAGTGCTCATGAATTGTTGTGTTGGTGCTCAATAAAGGGGTTTGTTCTCTTGTGAGTTGGTGCTCATGAATAGTTGCTGTGTTGGTGCTTAGTAAATGGGTTGGTGCTCCTGCAAGTTGGTGCTTGTGAATATTGTGTTTTGAGTTAGTGCTCATTCATATACTTGAGATTGTTGTTCATGGTTTTTCCCACATTGGGTTTCCACGTTAAATCTGGTGTCTCTCTCTATCTTGTGTGGTGTTTATTATTTCTATTTTATTGCATATCTTGAATGTATGTTAAAGTGGAATTTGATTAAAGAAAATTTTATAAGATATATGATATATTGATTCACCCCCCTTAGTATATCCCATGATTAACAATTGGTATCAAAGCAGGTTCCTTTTGAAAAAGTTTTATAGCTTGAAGGTAGACCGGGAAAACATGATGGCTGGATCACATGAAGGATTTTATAAAAATAAGGCACTTTTATTTGATGGGATGAATTATGATTTTTGGAGCATAAGAATGAAGACTTATTTGATGGCCCTTGGTTTCAACATATGGCAAGCAATGGTGGAGGAATATGAAGAGCCACAGACACTTGTAATTACTCCAATAGAAAAGAAGGCAAGTGAATGTAATGCTAAAGATTTAAATACTATTTTATGTGGTTTATGTGAATCTAAATTTGTTAAAGTTATATATTGTAAATTTGCTCATGAAACTTGGGTAAAACTTGAGATTATTTACAAAGGTGATGGAAAGGTTCAACAAGCTAAGCTTTAGACTTTTAGAAGATAGTTTAAAATTTTGAAGATGGAAGAAGAAGAAGATATAACAAGTTATCTTTTGTGAGTTGATCAAATAGTAAATTAGATTCAAGGTCTTGGAGAAATGTTGGAAGAGTCAACAGTGGTACAAAAGGTTTTGAGATCTCTACCAATGAGATATGATGCAAAGGTTTCAGCAATTGAGGAGATAAAGAATTTATCCAAGCTAACTATGGATGAGCTTCATGGTATACTCACAGCATATGAGATGTAGACTAAACAAGATAAACCCATAAAGAGAGAAGCAGTTTTCAAGACATCAAAGAAAGAGAAAGCTAAGATTCAAGAATCAAGTGATAGTTCCAATGATGATGAGATGACAATGGATCTCTTTTCATTCGTAAGATGAAAGGGGAATAGGTAAATATCAAGGAAAATTACCTTTTAAATGTTTTAATTGTGGAAAGATTGGACATTTTTTAGTTAAATGCCCAAATAAGGGTAATGATGATGAAGAATAAAATTCTACATATAAAAAAAATTTCAAAGGTAAATTCAAGAAGGGATTCGAGAAGAAGAGCATGTATTCCAAAGATCCTAGCTAAACTGAAGATGGTGGAGTCAGTGATTCAGAAGAAGATATTCTATTCATGGCCATACATGAAGATGCCTATATGAGAAAAAGTATAGATGATCAAGAAGAAGAAGAGGATGAAGCTGAAGTGAATCAAGGAGAACTCATTTGTGCCCTATAAGAGTTAGAAGCTGTTGAGAAGAAGAATCAAAGATTGAAGCGTCAGATCAAGAAAAATGAAAAGGAGTCAAAGGAAATAATTGATTTTCTAACAACACCCATTGAAGAAGCTAAAAGGAATGAAAAATATCTAACAACACAATTGCAAAAAGTAAGAAAAGAATGTGAAAGGTATGTTATTGAAATTGCCTCTTTAAAAGAAGATATTGAGAAAGGAGTCAATGATAAAGTAGTTAGTGATTCAAAATTTGAGGATAGCACTAACATGCTGAATAAGCTATTAGAAAGCCAAAAGATAAATTAAGATAAGATAGGTATCAGATTTGAAAAGAAAAAGAGCTATGTTGAAGCTCTTACAAAAGAGGAAATAAAAAGGGAAGAAGTGAAGAATACAGAAGACATTACAAACAAAGAAGGCTAGAGAGAACAAAGCTATAAAAGGCAATAAGGTCAGAGATACATAGACATGTCTTATTTTTATGGTTACTATTTTTATTATAATGGATATAGTCATAATAAATTAGAATGTCGGAAAAGAGCAAATAATTTTAGAATTAAGAAGGAAAATCATGTAGAGTCAAGCAGAAGTTACAACTTTGTTGCTCCTCTATCAAGCTTTGATGAAGAGGCCATAATATGTTATAAGTGTAACAACTTTAGACACATAGCTCGGTACTACAGAAGTGTGTTCAAGTCAGTCAAGAAGGACCAGAATTTCAAGGCTCCATTCATTAAGAAGAAGGTTCAGACATGTTCATGGCAGAAGAAATAACCTGAAGATTCTATGTTGGTATAGACAACATTGCATGCAAGAAATGAAGAAAAGTTATGGTTCATTTATAGTGAATGTTCAAGGCACATGATAAGAGAGAAGATTAATTTCATAACTCTAAAGAAGATCAATGGTTGCACATAAAAATTTGGAGATAAAACCACTGCCAGGATAGCCAAAAAAGGTACTTTGAGTTTGGATAATGGTAGAACCAAGACTAAGAATGTTTTGTATGTAAAAGGTCTTAAGCATAATCTATTGACTGTAATTCAAATATGTGATTAGGGATACACATTAAAGTTTTATACAAAAGGTTGTGAGATTAGAAGAAAATATTCAAATGAGTTGATTGCAGATGCTCAAAGGATAGGTAATAATTTATATGTATTATCAGATATCTTCTCAAAGGCATGATCAAAGGACATATTCAAAGATCTACAAGAGGAGTTGGGAGTTATTTATATTACTCCTTCCATTGAAGTTTAACATCAATTGAGGGGGAGCTAAGTGTTAGCTCCAAGTAGGCCCTTTGCCATTGATGTCAAAGGGGGAGAATAAAAGGTACAGGTATAAGTGTAGAAATAGGTACAAGGAACATGTACAGGTTGCTACAGTAAGGAGGAGTTATTGTAGGTTTTTCAAATGATAGTATGTGTAGGTTTTAGGATGTGGTAGTTTTAGGATTGAGGTTGCCATTAATGACAAAGGGGAGATTGTTGGAAATATTGTCATTGATGTCAAAGGTCTAGCATTATTGGTGATAAAGGCCCCATTACATTTAATGATGTTTGTAATAGCTATATCTTTGCTAATGTGTGTTAATATTTATTTAATATTAATGAATATATTTTTGGTTGCATATAAGACAAAAGAAGGGCCCATGGATAAGTCAAAGAGTCACGGGGTAAAGACAAAAGAAGAATATGATGCATTTTCCCATGAAGAGTCATCTTAGGGAATTCCAAGAGTCACCAAGTGAAGACAAAAGAAGAAGGGCATAATTTCTCATGAAGGGACACTTTGAGGAATATGCAAAAGTTACTAAGATAAAGACAAAAGAGGAAAGGACACTTTTGCTTATGAAGGGTCACCACATGACTTTTCAAATGCAAAGATATGAAGGGTCATACAAGTTTGGTGCCATTTTCCATGAGTATTGAAGGGTCACAAAGGGGGAAGGCCAAAGGTCATTTGGAAAGCTATAAATAAAGGCTTGAGAAGCCATTTGTATTGTGTGTGAAATAGAGTTTAATTTGAGATAGTAATATCTAGCTTAGAAGAGTAGTGAGAGATGAGTATGATTTGTATTTGTTATATCTAGCTTAGAAAAGCAAAGGTGAGAGAGGAAAGAGATATTGTAATGAACTATCATTTGTTAAGATAGCAACATTAAGAGATAGTTGTGTGGTATACACAAAGGGGTTGGTGCTCCTATGGGTTGGTGTTCATGAATTGTTGCTGTGTTGGTGCTTAACAAAGGGGTTGGTGCTCAGCAAAGGGGTTGGTGCTCCTGTGGGTTGGTGCTCATGAATTGTTGCTATGTTGGTGTTCAACAAAGGGGTTGGTGCTCCTGTGAGCTGGTGCTCATGAATAGTTGTTGTGTTGGTGCTCAGCAAAGGGGTTGGTGCTCCTACAAGTTGGTGCTTGTGAATATTGTGTTTTGAGTTGGTGTTCATTCATATACTTGAGATTGTTCTCTGTGGTTTTTCCCACATTGGGTTTCCATGTTAAATTTGGTGTCTCTCTCTATCTTGTGCGGTGTTTATTATTTCAGTTTTATTGCATATCTTGAATGTATGGTAAAGTGGAATTTGATTAAGGGAAAGTTTATAAGATATATGATATACTGATTCACCCCCCCTCTCAGTATATCTCATGCTTAACAAACATTACTTTAACTAAAATTTTAAATAATGTATATGATCTCAAGGCTTAATAAAATTCATACATACCACTTGATCAGATTACCCCTTATCTTGAATTGATGGTACTAATTAAGCTAGTGGAATCTGCCCACTACTTAATTAAGTTCATGAATGCAAGATTTAGTTTTAATAAAATAATAATATTAAAACTCAAAAGATTAATTCTTAATATTTCATATAGCTATCAAAATGCATTAAATATATAAATATCACAAACATTCATTTAATCCATCAAATGAAGTGAATGAAATTTAAGCTTCTAGTTTATTATAAATAATAAACTAATTACAAAAATAATCATCAATAAAACACACCATTCGGGTAATGAATATTTAGAATACTAGTTGTTTTATCCATTAAGCAACTTAATAATTATTTCTCCATGAAATAATATTATAACCCTGGCTCATAAATTGTTCATATTCCACATATAACAACAACAATCTTTTCATACAATTATGTTCTGTATTTAATCTCATAAATACAATGAATGCATTTTATTTAAACATTCTAATGGTTTTATAAACACCAATATAACCAAACATCCATTATTTGTTGTTAGAACATTTTTAACACATCATTATATATACACACATATATATATATATATATATACATATATATATATATATATATATATATAAATCCGTTCTTATAATTATATTATACATACGTTGTTTATGTGGAACATTACCAAGGTGACCTCCACCATCTTCTACCTAAGTGCATGTACTGTATATGTGAAGTATACAAATAATTTAAAAAAGGCCCCATAACCTCTTATTTAATAGTAAAAAATCTATTTCCCATAATAAGTAAATGCACAAAATGTTCTATAATTCAAACTCTTTCACATTTATCTTTCATCATATTCAAATCATTCAAATCAAAATAATCATTCATGTTTTGTCTAATCATAAAATTAAATATAACTAAACATAGGATGTTTTTACCCCATTTGAGTTTCAACCAAAGCATATAATAACACTCAGTCAAATACAAACATAAATTTAACACCCAGTCGAATACATCAATAAAACACCCAGTCGAATGCATCAATAAAACACCTAATTGAATACCTTCATAAGTATCGATGGTAATTATTTTAATTTGGCCAATTAAGGCTAAATCAACACATATATCCCAATTAATCAAATTTTGATTCAAATTAACCCATAAGAACTCGTATACTTAGTTGTTAGACATCTATGCAAAATATATATACACAATTCACTAAACAATCCCATATATATTAATAATGTTTAAAACTCAACCCAACCATAAAAAATTATCAGTTCACTAATATTTATATTGTTATAAAATCAAATCTTATCTTACAGTTTAAATTTTCATCTACTCATACTTGGGTATCACCAAGTGATTGCATGGAAGATCCTATTATAATCTATTATGGGTAATAAGATTCCTTAACCAAGCTTCAAATCCCAAATATGTTTCAACCCAATCATAAGCCAGTATTATACTTAAAATGTAATACACATAGTTTTACATAAATAAATTCACACACACACACACACACACACACACACACACACACACACACAAATACAATCACATTTAATTTTGACAATTTATCAAACATGTGTATTTTGGGTTTATATATATATATATATATATATATATATTTGTGTGTGTGAGTATATAATTTATATAGAATGGGAATCAACTGAATCTATACCTAAATATATATATTCATGTATATATAATTATATAAATCAATATCATTGATAAATCAAAAGAATGAATTTTTTAACAATTGAATAAAACATGTAGACTTAAACATTTAAGTCTATTTTATAAATACCCTAAGAAAATATATCAACCTAGTTCAACATAAACATCTCAACCAAAATTTATATATACCCTATGAGTAAAACTCTATTTTTGAATAGTAAATTCAAAATTATAAAGAAGGATAGTATAATTCATAAATCCTCTAATCATTATGGCCAAAATCTAATGTGTAGCCCTAACCTTCCCCAGTTACCCTAGTTTGGGTATAGGGTTCTATGGAGGTTGAGCTCTCCACAGGGCCCTATATACAACCATGTAATTTCCCCCACACCATTACAATAAAATAGCCAACACTTAGTAATTTGAAAACCCATTCTCAAACATGTATCACACACATAGGTAGTTAATTACAAAACTACCCTATTAAAATGTATGCTTGATGAATAATGTTGAGCTTGTAGCTGTTTCGAATCCTTCTTCCTTCTCTCCACCTTCTGCCTTTTTCCTCTTCGAATGTCATGAATCTTCCTCATTCACAGTCCCCACTCCCTTTATCCATTTTTCCATCTTCTATATTTATTTCACTACCCATCTTCTTTTTGACTGATTAAACTCATTCTAATCTTGCATGCCCAGATAACTTAAATACTCATAGTCCGCCTCTATGCATAGACAAAAAACCCCATGATTTCCTCCCAAATCTAGCTTAACTCAAGTCAATAAATTATTAACAAACTACTCATTCTCAATGATTCTTTCCAATAACACCTAATTAATTATATCACAATCCCTTAACAAATCTATATGATATGATTTAAATAAACCATCCTTGACCACCTTACTCACTTAAGTCACCATCTTATGTTTATAATTCATGCACGACTTTAAACTAATCATTTGTCCAATGTATTTCCCATGTAACGACTAACACAAAGAAATAATAAATTAGATAATGCAATTATGCAATACAAGACTTAGAGCTTAGGGTTTACATTAAAATGTTATCCACTAACATATATATATATATATATATATATATATAATTTACAATGATTTCTATAATCATTTCTTAATTAACATACATACATACATACATACATACATACATACATATATATATATATATATGTGTGTGTGTGTGTGTGTGTGTGTGTGTGTATGTATGTATGTAGATGTATATATATATGTATGTATGTATGTATATATGTATATACACACACACACACACATACACACACACTCTCAATGTGTCCATCTAACCACCCTCTTTGATGATACTCTCCCTCTATTACAATATGAGGAAAGAATCTTTCCTACATCCACCTAATGCCAATGAAGGTTGTTAGCCTGTAACATCATTATATTCATAAAATAATGTTGTAAAAAGTAATGCTAACTCATAGCATTTAATCATGTAAATTAAGAAACATAAATTGTCCCATAATCAACATATGCCATCAAGCTTAATCAAATATTAGTTAATTAAATAATAAACTATAATAATCCATGAATTTAACAAGTTATTTAGCTTAGAGAGAAATTGAGTGTGACATCCTCCCCTCTAAATCTAGTCATCATCTTGATGACTTTTATTTAAACACAAGTTATGAATTTAAAATATTGTTTAGTAGAAAAATAATATAATAAAAAATAACAAATCAAGCAAACAAATATGAAAACAATTTGTAAAACTCATCATAGTCCTCCCAAGTGGCACTAACCTCAGAGTATTTATCCCACAGGATGTTTAACTATGGCACTTCTCTATTACACAAATAAAGTTTGTAAGTGTCAATTACTTTGATTGGTTCTACCATAACCAACTTGGGATCTAGAACTTGCAAATCATTCCAATCCAACACATGTGAAGGATCAACTATATAATTTTTAAGATAAGACACATGGAAGACATTATTTAAAAGAGATAGAGCTGGTGGCAATGCAAGCCTATATGCTATAGGGTTGACCACTTCCAAAACCTCAAAGGGTCCCACATATCTTAGTCAAAGTTTCATTGACTTCCCAAATTTAATCGATCTTCTGAGGCTTAAATTGTAGAAACACTTTATCACCAAAGGAAAATTGCCTATCTATTCTCTTTAAATCGGCATAACTTTTCTATATATCATTATCCTTGGCCAACCTTTGCTTGATTGTCCTAGATTGATCTTCCATTTTCAAAAGCATATTAGGTCCAAAGACTACCTTGTCTTCTAACCTATGCCAACTGATTGGTGTTCTACACATAATTCTTACAATACCTCAAATGGTTCCATCTTTAATGTTGATTGGTATGAGTTATTTTTAGAAAACTCAACCAATGAATGATAGTCTTCCCACTTGTATTTTTGATCCATGCAATACATAAGAAGGAGATCCTCTAAAATTTAATTTACTCACTATGTCTTCCTATCATTTTTTGGGTGATATGTAGTGCTAAAATTCAATTGAGTACCCAAATTTGAATTCAGAGTCAACCAAAATCTAGAAGTCATCTTCGAATCAAGATCCAAAATGATCTTCTCTATAAATACATGCAATTGATACACTTCTTTTAAGAATCTCTTCACAAGAGTAGGTGCATCATAAAATAAATTACCTTGTATAAAGTGAGCTACCTTGGTTAGTTTGTCAACTATTACCAAGAGCATGTCATGCCTATTATGTGATAATAATAACCCTTGGACAAAATACATAATGATCACCTACCACTTCCATTGGTTGTGTGAATATAAAAATCCCACCAGATGCACATGTTTAGATTTCACACATTAGTATTCCAGATAATGAGACACAAAATCTACTATATCTCTCTTGATTCCTTTCCAAAAAAAGAGTGGTCTAAGCTCAACCATGAGCTTGGTTACTCTTAGATGTTCTGAATATGGGGGCATTATGTAGTTTTTTTAGCATTGTGCTCTTCAGATTCTCTCTATTAAGTACATACATCCTTTTGTTGTACTGTAAAAGACCATCACTCTCTACTCCAAATCTCTTATAACTAGGATTTTGAACATTCTCAATCAACATTTTCCTGACCCAATTATAGAAATCATCTCCTAGTGAGAGTTTGATCACTTGATCTCTGAATGTAATCTTAATAGTAACCACTGATGCTATGTATCTTATACAACTTAAAGCATCATCTACTATGTTCTCCTTTCCTTTGATATAGTTAATATAAAAATCATAGTCAGATAAGAACTCTAATCATCACCTTTGATGAGCATTTATATTTGATTAGGTGAAAATGTACTTAAGTCCCAAATTATCAATTTTTCCAACATATAATGTCTCCAAACTTGCAAAGCATGCACAATTGCCACAAGTTTTAGGTCATGATGGCCATAATACACCTCATAAGGCTTTAATCTCCTAGATTCATAGGCCACTACTAAATGATCCTATAGAATAACTCCTCCAAGTCCATCCCCAAATGCATTTGTGATCACTGAGAATCAACCATTAGGATCTAAAACTCTTAACACTGGTTTTGAAGTAAGCCTTCTTTTTAATTCTTGAAAGGCTACCTCACACTTATTTGACTAGATGAAACTATGATTCTTTCATTGAAGAGAGGTAATTGGATTAGCTATCTTAGAAAAATTTAGAGTAAATTTCTTGTAATAACCCACTAATTCCATGAAACTTCTTACCTCATGCACATTCTTTGGTGTTGTACACTCCATGATAGCTCTTATTTTTGTTGGATCAACTGAAATACAATCCTTAGAGATAATATGTCCTAGACACTACACTTTCTTTAAAAAAAATACACACTTAGACAACTTGCCATATAATTTATACTTTTGTAAATGTTGAAAAACCAATTCTAGATGTTGTAATTGCTCTTCCTCATCCTTAGAATAAATGAGGATGTCATCAAGAAATACCAACATAAAGCAATCTAGGTAATCTTTGAACGCACTATTCATAAGATTCATGAATTC
Organism: Torreya grandis; assembly: GCA_037957365.1. Lineage (NCBI taxonomy): Eukaryota > Viridiplantae > Streptophyta > Pinopsida > Cupressales > Taxaceae > Torreya > Torreya grandis. Next base: position 1,198,890 of record JARHVA010005142.1, read on the forward strand.
TTATAGGGCATTCATTAATCCAAATGGTATAACTATAAACTCATAGTGCCCATATTTAATCTTGAAAGCTATTTTTGGAATATCCTCTTATCGAATCCTCAATTGGTGATAACCTTATCTAAGATCAATCTTAGAAAATACTATGGATCCTCTTATTTGATCAAAGAGATCACCAATGCATGGCAATGGATATCTATTTTTGATCATCTCTTTATTCATCTCTTGTAGTCTAAGTATAGGGGAAGAGTACCATCCTTCTTCTTGACAAAGACAATCGAAGCCCCATAGCAACACACTTAGTCAAATAAGACCTTTTGACAATAACTGCTATAGTTGTGCCTTTAAATCAACTAATTCAGTGGTTGTTATCATGTATGGTACCTTAGACTATGGTTTTGATCTAGGTATAATATCAATTGAGAAATCAAACTTGTACTTGAGTGGAAATCTTAGTAATTCTTTCAAAAACATGTCATGGATGTTTCTCAAAAAAGGATAATCTTTGATAAATGGCTATTTGGACTCTTACATCTCATTTATCTTAATGATAAATGCCTGACATCCCTTCTTTTGTAATTTTTGAGTTGAATGGAAAAAATCTACCTTAGTTTGAACTCCTTTTTCTTGCCTTGAAGTTATGTCTAATTTCTAAAATCATCTTGACACTGAAACTTCTTCAAAAAATAGTTAACCTTGGCTTTATGATTCACAATCCAATTGAATATTAGGATTACATTATATGATCCTAATGGTGCTGCATAAAGATCTACTACTAGAGTAAACTCAAGCAATATAAACTCTACTTCACTAGACACTTGTCAACTTTGAATTTTGACTCATTCCCATATTGTACTGACCATGCATTTCTCATTATTCTAACTCTTATAGACAATTTACTAAGCACTCTAGAAGCAATGAAACATTATGTAGCTCTTATATCAATTAAAATAGAAATTGGATAATTAAACAAAATACCTGATAGTTCTATGGGTGAAGCTTGATACTCAACCTATCAATTGTCAACAACTGCATGAATTTGTTGTTGAAACATACCTTGATGAGAATTTAAACCCTTGTTATTCAATTTATCTTGAGTACATTTACAATAAAAATGGTCACCTCTATAATGAAGCAACCTCTAACCAATCATTTCTTTTCAGTTTGATGGTTTCCCTTGAAACCACCCTTGAAACCATTACCGGGCTTCTTGTTCCCTGAACCACTGTTGAAATTAGTGTTTCGATTCTTGAACTGACCCTTGGAATCTTTGATCCTCTACTTCTAGTTATTCTTCTTGAAATTTGATTTATAACTTCCAAATTTATTTTTAAACTTATCTTTGACTTAGATAAGAGATTTCAGTTTTTGTTCTTGCTTTATCACTTTTTTGAACACTTGATCCATAGAAGATGGACAATGCACATCTACTTCACCACATATTTTGGGTTTCAATCCCATGATGAATTTGATAAATTTTAACCTCTCATCTACATGATATTGAGGTACATACTTAAGAAACTTGATGAATTGCTCCCAATATTCATTCACGAATAAATCACCTTGCTTAAGATTCTAATTTTTTTAAAGATTTTGATCGAAGTATAGTTTTCGAAGCCATCGTGACCTAAAAAATGTCACAAACTATTACTAAGTGATGGTTATTGAGTCAAGGTTCATCTTGAGCTTCTTATTTGCCCATCAAGTCATTGATTCACTAGTAAGTTGTTAAGCTCCCTAGACTACTTTCATGACTTCAAAATAATTTTGAATCTTAAAATACTTTTCCATTTCTATTATCCATACTTTAGTACCATATTTCAATACATTTCCATCGAACTTGGGTGGATTCACCTTTTTCATGTCACATGCTAACTCTATAGTTACTCAAGCTCTCACATCATGTGGCACATCCTCATGTCTCTACTCTTGAAGATGTTCATGATCATTAAGATGCTCTCTAGGTTCTTCTTGAGCATTCTCCTCTTCATGGCCATGCACTTCGTATTATTGGGATGTGATTTTGTCCCTAGTCTCTTGCATGGTTATGATGATTTGGTCTAACTTTTTAGCTTGCTCAGCTACAAACTAATTTTGATCCATAGGAGGTTTAATATCTGAAGTACCCTCACCTCTTATTTGAATGTGCACCATTTTTCTCCCTATACCAGGAAAATAATTTTTGCATTATCGAACACATTAAATCCTAGTGTTTAAACCTAGATCTAATACCATAATGTAATAAAACCACTAGGTTTTACTAGAATATTATAATAATTTAAAAAAAATACACATATTCAACAAATATATTTCACCACAAAAAATCCTAACTAGTGATATTTAAGTAACTATATCAATTTAGTTAGCCATTAAAGTTATAGCTAATCCACTTAGCTAAGGATCACCATGTACAAATCTAAAAATCATTAACAAAATTAAAGAACCATATTGACTGTATGTCAACATAAATGATATAGTACAAGTTTAGCCATCGTTGATACAATATTAAAGCCTCTATTATATGAGTATAATGCATAAATATTATAATTTCAACATTACATAAAATATCTTAATGATAAAACATGATACAAAGCTCCTTTGAGCAGAGTTTCTATGATTCAAGAGTCTCTGCGACTCAAGTATCAATATGTAATCTCAAGTGTAGCCTCAAGTATAGTACTCCAACTAAGAGGGAGAGAATCATCTGAGCACTTTTCCATACCAAGTACGAACCATATATCTCCCACACTATCTCCCAAACAAGGTGACAACCCTCCATTCACATATGGGTAGATAATGATGGTGTAGGAATCCAAAGTAACAAACTAGAACCCATGTGTTAAAGATATCTAATACACAATGTGTACTATAAAGATTTTTTTCTAATATGATAACACACAAATATGAAAACTATATCAACATATGAAATGATAATGTTTATTAAGCATTACTTTGGCCAAATTTTTCAATAGTGTAAATGATCTCAAGGATCAATTGAATTCATACACACCACTTGATTGGATTACCCCTTATCTTGCATTGATGGTGCTAATTAAGCCAGTAGAATCCATCCACTGCTTAATTAGGATCATGAATGTGAGATTCAATATTAATAAAAAAATAATATTAGAAACCATAGGATTCATTCTTAATATTTCATATAGCTATCAAAATATGCTAAATATAAAAATATCATAAACATTCATTTAATCCATCAAATGAAGTGAATGAAATCCAAGCATATAGTTTATTATAAATAGATTAAAAAATAGTCCTCAATATACCACACCATTTGAGTAATGAATACTTAGACTGCCAGTTGCTTTATCCATTAAGCAACTTATAATATTGTTTATCCAAAAATAATATTATAAAAATGGCTAATAAATTGTTCATATTCCACATATAAAAATAACCACTCCTTTTATATAATTATGTTCTGCATTTAATCTCATACATACAATGAATGCTTTTTATTTAAACATTCTAATGATTTTATAAACACCAATATAAATAAACATCCATTATTTGCTATTATAACATTTTTAACACAGTATAATATATATATATATATATATATATATATATATATACATATATATATGTACATATATATATATATTATATACATATATACATATGTATATATATACATATATATATATAAATATATATATATATATATATACATATATATATATATATATATATATATACATATATATATACATATATACATATACATATATACATATATATATATATATATATATATATATATATATATATATATATATATATATATATTACATAACTCAGGTGACCTCCTCTATCTTTTACCATAGTACGTGTACTGTATATGCAAAGTATATAATTAATTTAAAACAAAGACTCATAACCTCTTATTTAAATTTAAAAACTCCCTTTCCCATAATAAGTAAATACATAGAATGTTCTATAATTCAAACTTTTTCATATTTATCTTTCAACATATTCAACTCATTGTAATCAAAATAATCATTCATATGAATACTTAGACTGCCAGTTGCTTTATCCATTAAGCAACTTATAATATTGTTTATCCAAAAATAATATTATAAAAATGGCTAATAAATTGTTCATATTCCACATATAAAAATAACCACTCCTTTTATATAATTATGTTCTGCATTTAATCTCATACATACAATGAATGCTTTTTATTTAAACATTCTAATGATTTTATAAACCCCAATATAAATAAACATCCATTATTTGTTATTATAACATTTTTAACACAGTATATATATATATATATATATATATATATATATATATATATATATATATATACATATATATATGTACATATATATATATAAATATATATATATATATATATATATATATATATACATACATATATATACATATATATATACATATACATATACATATACATATACATATATATATATATATATATATATATATATATATATATATATATATATATATATATATATATTACATAACTCAGGTGACCTCCTCTATCTTTTACCATAGTACGTGTACTGTATATGCAAAGTATATAATTAATTTAAAACAAAGACTCATAACCTCTTATTTAAATTTAAAAACTCCCTTTCCCATAATAAGTAAATACATAGAATGTTCTATAATTCAAACTTTTTCATATTTATCTTTCAACATATTCAACTCATTGTAATCAAAATAATCATTCATCTTTTGTCTAATCATTACCCCATTTGAGTTTCAACCAAAGCATATAATAACACTCAGTCAAATAAAAACATCAATTTAACACTCAATCAAATACATAAATACAACACCCAATCAAATGCATCAATAAAACACTATGTCGAATGCATCAATAAAACACATAGTCGGATACCTTCTCAGGTATCAATGGTAATTAATATAATTTGGTTGATTAAGGCTAAATCAACACATATATCCCAAGTAATCAAATTGTGATTCAAATGAACCCGCAGGAACTCATATACTCAACCTTAGACATCTACGCAAAATATATATACATAGTTCACTAAACAATCCCAAATATATATTAATAATATTCAAAACTTAACCTAGCCATAAAACATTATCAGTTCACTAATATTTATACTATTATAAAATCAAAAACTTATCCTAAAATTGAACCGTTCATCTACTTGCACCTTGGTATCACCACGTGATTACACATAAAATCCTACTATAATCTATTGTGGGTAATAGGATTCATTAACTAAGCTTCAAAACCCAACTATGTTTCAACCCAGTCATAAGCTAGTATTTTGTAATACACATAGTTTTACATAAATGAATTCACACACACACACACACACACACACACACACACACACACACACACACACACACACACACACACACACACACACACACACACACATGGGTCAAAACATAATAGTGTATCCCATTTTTTGGCTTAAAGAGGTCACATACACTTTCATCTTCTCCTCAAAATATCTTGAGTTTTGGTCATTAAAATTAATCAAAAAATATGTTTTAGTCTATATATACAAATATGTAGTGCATATATATTTTTCCAATTTTTTTAAAAATCATTGAGTATTTTTTAGGATTTATTTTTTATTTTTAACTATTTTTCTAGCTAGCTAATGGGACACAGTATTGTACTTTGACCCATATATAGTCACATTTAATTTTGACAATTTCTCAAACAAGTGTATTTTGGGTTTACATACATATATACATACATACATATGTATATACGTACATACATAAATAGTTACATACATACATGCACACATGAATGTACACATATATGTGTGTGCACGTGTGTGTGCGCACACTTGCACATGCACGCACGTGTGAATATATCATATATATAGAATCAAAATCAACTTAACATATAATGAAATATATATTCATGTATATATAATCAATAAATCAATATCAGTGATAAACCAAAAAGAATGAATCATTTAAGAGTTGAATAAAACATGTAGCCTTAAACAATTATGTATATTTTCCAAATACCCCAAGAAAATATATCAACCTATTTAAATATAAATATCTCAACCAAATTATATATATACCCTATGAGTAAAACTCTATTTTCAAAAAGTGAATTTGAATTGCTAAGGAAGGATAGTATAATTCATAAATCCTCTAATCATTATGGCCAAGACCTACCTTCCGAGGTTACCCCAATTTGGATATAGGGTTCTATGGAGGCCAAGTTCTCCACAAGGCCCTATATACAAACCATGTAATTTTCCACACAACATTACAATAGAATAACCAACACTTAGCAATTTGAAAACCAATTCTCACACATATCAAACACACAAGGATTTAACTATAAAACTGACCTATTAAAATGTATGTTTGATAAAGAATGTCGATCCTGTAGCCATGCCAAATCCTTCTTCTTCCTTCCCTCCACCTTCTGCCTTTTTGCTCTCAAAATGTCGTGAATCCTCCTTATTCACAACCCTCACTCCCTTTATCCATTTTTCCATATTTTATATTTATTTCACTACCCATCTTCTTCAGCTGATTAAACTCATTATAATCTTGCATTCCTAGATAGCTTAACTACTCACACTCTGCCTCTATGCATACACAACAAAACCCCATGATTTCCTCCCAAAGTGATAGCATTATCACAATCAATCCTAAAAATTTTATTCTTCTCTTTTAGGATTGACTAAGACACTTATAAATTATTTAATAAAAATTTCAATCCTCATAAATACTCAAATCCTTGTGTATAATGGTCCCCTCAAATACATGTATACAAATTCATAAGATGCCATTGAAAACTGATGCATACATTTGACTTTCAAGTCTATTATTTATGCATACACATATCTCTGTAAGTTAAGTGATTCCTATTCTATCCAATACTCGGTGTATAAATAGATTTAGATAACCGGATTTTAACAATTTCGATTTTATATTGATCTCTCATAAGATCAATTTGACACATCCAAAATCAATAGAGAATTACCAATCCAACATTATAAATTTGTTTATTGATCAAATGGTTTAGATTAAGATTTAAAAATCAATGCCAATATTGAATAAAACATATATCTCACTAGAGACTTGAAAGAAGATATGGCGACATATCTCAATTTAATTTACTCCTTGTGCACCTAGGCAACTTTATCTTTACCATATCATTCTTAGTTTTCTCTACTAACCTGAGATTGTGAATAATATATAAGTTAACTTCTTCTTGACTAAATACTATTGTGAATAAGTATATGATGAAACCATTATAAATCCATGCCATGAAAAATCAGACTCTTTTGGCATCAAAATATCTAATTACTGCAATAAATTTCACCCATATACGTCTTTACCAAAGAAATAAAGATTCCTAAAATGCTTATAGGAATTTGATGTAGGCAAATAATATATTATTTTAAAGTCTTACATAATAAGGCTCATATAATTTTCAATTTAAATCAATAACACTATTGGACCAATTTGTGATTGACATGAAACTATAAAAAATTAAAACCATTACCAGAATTATGCAACGCTCAAGTTTTTTGTTGAAAATTTAAAGATTCCATTATCTCAAATTTGGATAGATTTGGCATCCCAAAATCTCCTTCACGTGGATATTTAGCCTTAAGAAGAATACTTGATGTTCTGTCACTCACTATATAAAGCACATATTTACCAATGTTGAGATGATAGGATAGGATTTCCATCTCAAGCTATGACTAATTTAATTGTATTTTGGACTTGTACCAAACCCGTGGAGGAAATTCAAGATTTAAAGATTTTTGAAGACCTCTTCTCCCTTGCATAAACATATATAAAGATATTTGGGACGTATCAACAAGATTTTATATATTTATTCATGCTTCTGAAATTACATATAAACTTATATAAACTGTTACCCTTTGCAAATCTTATAAACATATAAGTCTAATCACCTGCAACTCTACTCTATTTTACACTTACTCGTCTTCCCTCCTTTTTGACTCGAATCCTCTCTTTTACATCCTTTTATGACTATATAATGACCTTGACATCTCCTTCTTGATAAAGTCAATGTATATCAGGGAGTAAAGGGTTTTACCAAGCTTGGAATGATTTGGTTCTTTATTCCTCTCAACCATTTGGGCTCAACTTAGCAGCTAACCTTTACAACAATTATCAAGTAATTACAATTCTTGAATGAACTTATAAGATAAATATGACTTTAAATGATCTCAAAAGACCCTTAACTACGTGATAGACCTTCTGGAAGATTTATTAGACTCATCAATCACTACAATTTTATCATATAATTACATAAAAGTTTTCAAATTTTGAATTTTGGAGGGAAACCTCCAAAGACCATCAAAATACTTATAACAAGCTCCTAATGCCTCAATGAGGCTTATTGAGACCAAATTGACATATCTAAGATTCTTAATACCATTAACGAGACTTTATTTACATGTTTACAGGATGCTCCTGCATCAAATCATAGGGGTATAAAAAGAATGCTTCATGGAATTCTATCCACTAGTCTTCATAATTGTTCTTGAAGTTGTAATCTATGCATTTGATTGCTTTGTCCTCCTTCCATTAAATACTCTTCTTCTTTATTGATTTAAATCCTCTAGGATCCCATGATTTGTTTTCAAAATATGGCGATTGGCACAAACATAGTATGTGCTTCAATGGTACTCATCCAATTGAAAGTTAGATCTCTATAGTTATTGCTATTGTTCCTGATTCTTCCTTCCTACACAAGAAACAAACAAGTTAATAAAAATAATTTATTTGTCTTCAAGGGTTGACTGCTCCCTTAGTGCATCAACTTGCACTTGAATTACTTCTTTTTATCCTGTCATATTTTTCCTCATATTTACATCTCAATTTTTGATTTTATTGTATTCTAAACATTGTTTAGTATCATCATCCCCAAATTCTTCATTGTTGTTCTTGAGGACAAATTTACTCTTTTCCTGCATCTGTTGTTCACATGGCAACTCATTGCCCTTATTTTCGTTCATGGAAATTTCCTTTAAACAACTAACTTTTTCAAGAAATATTTCAAGATAATCCATACTTATTATCAAAGACAAGTCACTAGATAATCCATTAAACTTATCCATTTGTTCCATTCACAAAATCTGAGTTTTAAAAGGTAAATCAAATTCTCTATGAGTTGTAGTGATTACCTTTGCCTAATTGGTTGGTATATCACTTATCTTATCTTTCTTAGGATCCATTACTGAAAGACATAATGATTCATCAAAAGTAACATCATTATCTAGACAAAAATAACTTCACCTCCACATTGTACCTATTTTTCTTCACAAAGTTTAACCTTTTCAACATGAATCCCCTTTTTTACAAGTATACATTCAAATTCATTATTAGAATCAAAATTAATTACCTCCACTTTCTCTTTTGTGGGTTGCCTTGCTAGCACCCTCATTTTTCATTTCAAACTCCTTATCTCTTTTTGCTTTTTTCTCCTTTCAACAATCTATTTCACTAGCCATTTGGCTACCTTCTTAAATACATACCCTTGTTGATTATGAATTGAATCTTCCAATTTTTTTTTCAAGACTGCTAACATTTGCTTCATCATATGTATTTATTCTTGGAAGTGTCCCTCTTTCCTTAATTCTCTCTCTTTCTTCATTTGGTCCATTTCTACTTCACCAAGATCCTCACCCAAGTCTATTTCACCTTGATCTTTTGGGTCTCCTCAAGTCCTCACCAAGGTATTTTGCACACTAGTTTATTGGTCCTTGTCAATGGATTCATTGATCCTCTCTCTATGTCAAGGGTTTGCAATACAACAATATCTTAACCAAATATCAACAATTTCTCAAATTCAAGCTTACCTTACTTTGGATCTTCTTTTTGAGCATTTACTTGCTCTCTTAACCTTACTCTTGAGACTTGAAAGATATTCTTCTCCCTTTGTCAATCCTTAAATGGCTATAAGACTTCTCGTTTCTTCTTAAAACATAATTCTTCAAAACATAGTTTCAAACCAAATATCAAATTTTACTCATACCTTTCTTTAGCATGGTCTTCTAGTGCTCTGATACGAAAGTGATAGCATTATCACAATCAAACCAACAAATTTTATTCTTCTCTTGAAGTATTGACTAAGACACTTATAAATTATTTAATAAAAGCATTCAATACTCATAAATACTTGAATCCTTGTGTACAATGGTCCCCTCAAATACATGTATAAAAATTCATAAGATGCCATTAAAAACTAATGCATCCATTTGACTTTCAAATCTATTATTTTTGCACACACATAGATCTCTTTAAGTTAAGTGATTCCTATTCTGTCCAATATTCGGTGTACAAATAGATTTAGATAGCTAGATTTTAACAGTTTCAATTTTATATTGATCTCTCATAAGATCAATTTGACACATCCAAAATCGGTAGAGAATTACCAATCCAACATTATAAATTTGTTTATTGAGAAAAAAGTTTAGATTAAGATTTAAAAATCAATGCCAATATTGAATAAGACATATATATCACCAAAGACTTGAACAAGAAGATCTAGCAACATATCTCAATTTAATTTACTCCTTGTGAACCTGAGCAAATTTATCTTTACCATATCATTCTCAGTTTGCTCTACCAACCTGAGATTATGGATAATATAGAACTCAACTTCTTCTTGACTGAATACTACTATGAATAAATATCTGATGAAACCATTATAAATCCATTCCATGAAAAATTAGATTATTTTGGCATTGAATTATCCAATTATTGTAGCTAATCTCACCCATATACATCTTTACCAAAGAAATAAAGATTCCTAAAATTATTATAGGAATTTGATTTAGGCAGATAATATATTATTTTAAAGTCTTACACAGTTAAGGCTCATAGAATTCTCCATTTCAATCAACAACACTATTGGACCAATTTGTGATTGACATAAAACTATAAAAAATTTAAACCATTACCATAATTATGGTAATGCTTAGGTTTTTTGTTGAAAATTTGAATATTCCATTATCTCAAATCTCAATAGCTTTGGTGTCCCATGATCTCCTTCACATGGCTATTTGGCCTTAAGAAGAATACTCAATCTTCTATCACTCACCATATAATACACATATTTACTAATGTTGAGATGATAAGATAGGATTTTCATCTCAAGCTGTGACTAATTTAATTGTATTTTGGAGTTGTACAAACCCTGAGGAGGAAATTCAAGATTTGAAGATTTTTAAAGACCTCTTCTCCTTTGCATAGACATTTATAAAGATATCTGGGACATATCAACAAGATTTTCTATATTTATTCATGCTTCTGAAGTTACATATAGACTTATACAAACTTTTACCCTTTGTAAATCTATAAAACATACAAGTCTAATGACCTACAACTATACTCTATTCTACACTTAGTCATCTTCCCTCCTTTCTAACCTGAATCCTCTCTTTTACATCTTTTTATGCTTATATAATGACCTTGATGTATCCTGGATAAATTTGATGTATATCAACTAGTTAAGGGTTTTACCAAGCTTGGAATGATTTGGTTCCTTATTACTCTCAATTTCTTGGGCTCAACTTAACAATTGACCTTTACAACACTTATCAAGTAATTACAATTCTTGAATGACCTTACAAGTTAAATATGACTTTAAATGATGTCAAAATACCCCTATCTACGTGATGGACCTTCTAAAATACTTATTAGACTCATCAATCACTACAATTTATCATATAGTTAAATAAAAGTTTTCAAATTTTGCATTTTGGAGGGAAACCTCCAAAGACCTTCAAATTACTTATAACAAGCTCCTAATGCCTCAATGAGGCTTATTGAGACCAAATTGACATATTTAATACTCTTAATACCATCAACAAGACCTCATTTACAAGTTTGGAGGATGCTTTTGCATCTCAAAGCCATGCTTAACTCAAGTCAACAAATGATTAACAAACTAATCATTCTCGATGCTTCTTTCCAATAATACCTAATTAATCATATCACAATCCCTTAACAAATCCACATTCTATGATTCAAACAAACCATCCTTGACCACCTTACTCACTTAAGTCACCACCTTATATTTATAATTCATGCAAGACTTAGAGCTTAGGGTTTATGTTAAAATGTTATCCACACAACCCCCCTACCGTCCCACCCTGCCACACACAAACACTATTTATAATGATTTGTTTAATAATTTCTTAATTAACACACACACAACAACAACAACAACAACAATAATAATAATCAAATAAAATCTATTTAAAAACAATGTTATTATTTTAATAATAATCTTTAATTATTATTATCTATATCTTATAACTCAAATAACGATTACAGAATTTGTCAAAACATCACAATATTTTACAATTCAATGAAATACAATAAGGCAATGATATAAGTAAACAAAACCAAATTCATTTGTTAAGCCAAAAAAGATAAGTTACGTAAGATCATCACAAAACGTAGTAAAATCACTCAAACAATCATCAACATCAATCAAGATTATACCAAAAAACATACTGACAATCATCTAAATAAAAGGTACACAAAACATGTTATGCTATCCATATCAAATAATTATGAAACATGATATTCTAAGTGGTGTGTGCAAGAGTTTATGGATTCACTCTCTTTTGACCCGCAATGTCTCCATCTAACCACCCTCTCCAATGATACTCTCCCTCTGTCACGATCTGAGAGAAGAATTCATTCTACATCCACCTCATACCAATGAAAGTAGTTACCCTATAACATCATTATATTCATATAATAATGTTGTATAATAATTGTACATGATCTCAAAGTACATAATATAAAGTAATACTAACTCATAGCATCTAATCATGTAAATTAAGCAACACAAACTGTTCCATAATCAACATATGTCATCAATCTTAATCAAATATTAGTTAATCAACTATAATAATCCATGGATTTAACACGTTATTTAGCTTAGAAAGAAATTGGGATGGGACAAGCTAAGTAATTTTTCATAGGTTGGATTATTGCACAGTGCTTGAAGTGTTCATGGTCCATAGTTGTATTAGTTGGCATCTTAGAAGGGATAGAATATTAAGGGGACATGTTGACTACCCCTGCTTGGTTCTACAGGATGATGCTCTCTACTTAGTTGTGTTGTGATAACATGGACTTCAACATCCAATATAAGCTTAGGGAGAATGGAGGAAGAATGGTAGCTATCATTACATTGAGGTCTAGGAAATGAATGAAATAAGTTAAATATGTCTTTTCTCATCGAGTAGTAACCATAAACATCTGAGATTCTATATTCAAACAATAAATGACTTAAAAAAATATAAAAATTCACCATTATTAATTCCATCCTTTTTTATTATAAATAAATTTAAATTATTTTATTGGATGAATTTTAAATATATTGTACATTAAAAAAAGAAACATGTAATCATAACAATGGTAACTTGTATCATAAAAAATAAACAACTAACATTTATTATAACTATGCTAGGTTTTTACTTATAATAAGAAGAAATCCAAAATAGATTTGAAACTTTAATGCATAATAAATCTAAAACTTTAAGAAGGAAATATGAAATACTAAGAAAGAAAGACATAAGGTATACCATATTCAAAATGAAGATTGAATTCATCTACTAATAATAATTATTATTTATATGATATAAATAATATAAAATCATTGAGATTGAAATTGTATATAATAAGACATAAAACATACAAGTTTAAATGTTAAAAATAATTTAATTGTACATTAAACAAAGAGAATAACACTTAACTAATTTTCTTATTTGTATTATTTAATGTAAGCTTTGTAATTGTCTGAATGAAGAGACAAACTATCGAAACATATGTAAACGTTGTTGGTGGAACTCAAACATCTACATTAATAAGTATTATCCACTACTTGTCAGCATTAATCGAGTTAACTTTGTTGATGTATTCTACCAAAAAAAATAGTGTTTGGGTTTCTAAATAATTTATGTATGTGTAATTGACCGAAGTCTAATTTGTAAATTCTAGTTTTACTTCTTTTTAGATGAAGCAAAGTAGACTTAAACAAAAGGGTTAAAAAGATGGGTTAAACAGTTCCAACCATTCTTTATTGAGTGATTAAATTTTTTCTATATTTTATTACTTTGAAGATGGTTCAAAGTATACATAATTATCTCACTTAAATTTATGTTTAGTCGTAATCCACTAAAACACTATAATATTTTTTAATTTGATATTTGATAACATACAACATTAACTTTACATTTATATTTAAATTTAACTCTAGAATTACTCTTTTCGAAAGTTTTCAGAGGTGTATACTTGGTGAATAATGTTTTAAGAGTACATATATATATTTCAATGTGTACCAAATAATGATCAAGTTAACTCATATCTTATAATTTATTTGTATTTATAAACAACTCTATGATACTTTTCTTATAACCAAGATAAGATATGTGCTTAAGTTGACCTAAGAGAGACATTTAAATTTTAAAAATAACTATTAGGGGTGTGAACAAAGGCATACATAGATGTTGATAGACGCATACATATGTACGAACCGCAACTATCTGACTATTATCGACATTGTCTATAGAGAGAAAATCACTGATTTGGAATATAGAGAGAAAATCACTGATATGAAATATAAAGAGAAAATCATTGATTTAGTATATGAAAACAATAGTGCTTAAAATTAGTGTTTTGATAGAGACTAAAGAAATCATGAATATAAGTGATAACAAATTATGTTGATCATTTAAATAATATTTAAATAAATAAATAAATGGCTAGAAAAAAAATATATAAAAAAATTAAATTTATATATCAGAATCAAATATATATATACACACAAATCATATATATATATATATATATATATCATTGTATCAAAACCATATATATGTTTTATATGCAAATCATGTATATGCTAAAACTGATGTTTGTTAAGTATCTAATACAAAAATTATGTATAAATGCATACCACAAAATTAAACAACCTAAAGAATATTTTGTCATTCAACGTTTACTTTGAATTTAATTTACACTTTATGTGAGTTTGTTTACATACTTTATGTCATAGCTCATATATTTATGTGAATATAAATTTTGTTGAGCGGCTCATGCCATTAATTGCATTTGACGGAAGTCAGTGTTAACTTCTGGTTAGGTGTAGTTCAAGTGAATCTCGTGTGAGTTGGTGAGTCGATCATGTGAATCTACGTCTGCTCATGCCATCTATCAACTTTGTAGTTGAGGAGATTTTATCACCATTGTAGTTCAGCTCATTTTCAGGAACCTCCATCAATTAATTTCTAATCCATAAATTCATACAAAACTACTCGCAACTTTTATGAATTAATTCGCTGCGAATAAACACTCAAAACAAAAAAGAATAACCATTACAAGAGCATTGATCTGCATCATTATTCAACAAAAACAAAAAATCATTACATGACTATAGCCTGAATTCGTACAAAGTGAAGCCTTACAATTTTCCTCTTCCATTCACATTAGTGCCGAAAGGAAAGCATTCTTTTTAACGCTTTCCAAACTCAAAAGCAGTAAAAACATACAAAATTTTAATCTCACAGAAGAAGCCTGTGGGCATTCGCATAACGAAGCCTTCTAAGAATATGGTCTCTTATACGCCTTGGGAAGGGGGCCTCGTACACAGCCTGAGCAACAACAGTGGTCAGAATGGCCACATATTCCTCCACCAGCCCTGCAACAAGTGCAATCAGAATCATTGTTCACTACCCTTACGACAATCACATACATATATTCCTCTGATGATGATCTTGAGCCTCCTGTGTGTAAAGGGAAGGGAGGAATAATTCTTTAGATGAAGCTGAGAATGTATGTGTTGTGAGGACAGGTGTAGGGAAATGAAGAGATGGGTTGCATTGCATACAAGTGTCCCTTTCGCTTGTGTCAGGAACCGTTTATGGAAACTCGACTGGACTCATGGTTATCTGCCAGCGATTGGGCTGTTCTTTAAAGTCAAACTATGCGTTGCAAGGGAGAAATGGAAATTAGTGTGCTTCATATGTGGTGGTTTCTTCTCTTTTTTCCTTTCCTTTTATTTTATTTTATTTTGGGATGGTAGGGAATGTAGGTCGTTTGGCCTGGGACTTGGAATTGATTGTTTTAATAAAGGGTAAGGTAAGAGTCAAACCTAAACCTATGATCATAATTATTTTTAAAGAGGCTAAGTGAATTATACCTTTAAGTTATATTTTTTAATTTTTTGTAAAATAATAAAATATTATGAGACTCCTTCAAGCCCTCACATTCTAGAGTAACACCCACTTTATTTGAAGTTTTAAAATTTGACTAAATAGATCTCTTAGTCTTTGATGTTAATTTGAATATTTAATGAATTAAAAAATATTTAATTTTTTTCAATTTTTTTTAAAAATATTTAAATTCTTTTAATTTTATAGAGTTTGTTTTATATATAGAAGATAAATAATAAAATTTAAGTTTTTAGATTTTTTTTTGTTTATGAGAGAATATGATGTCTAAAAATAAATCGTATGTATATTATTAAATTTGACGTGTTTTGAATCACCATTCATGATTTATCTTGATTTTTCATGATAATAAATTACAGATGATGATTCAAAATACATCAATCTAATAATTTGTATATAATTTATTCCCAAAAATCTTATTATCAACAATATAACTTATTTAAGCTTTGATTATGTTGACCTAACCATTATTTTTTTAAAAATTTATGAGGATCATTAAATTTTACAATCTAAGAACAGTTTCTCATTGCTTCGTTAAACTAGGGATTGGCGTGAGTGCGGACCATCAGGAGTTCAAGTTTCATACTGCCTTTGTAAAGCTGGTACCTAGGTTTCATACCGCCTTCGTACCACTGATGAATACTTAAGAACGTTGATCTCATAAACGTTGGTCGGACTACTCCAATAACATGCAGGAACTCCGATCAAATTACTCCTGTCATAAATAGACAAACCAATGAAGATTGAACTTACAACCTCATCTTGGTAAATGCCTAGACTTTACCAATCAACCTCATTGTTATCCTCTATAAATGGAAAAACATTACTAAGAAAATCATAGGTTTACTTATCTCGACAATTATTTAATTACTATTTACATTTAAAATGAAATCTCCATGTTTTTAAATTCTAAATATAATCACACCTAATATTATCATATAATGGGAATATAAGAAGTTTTAGACATCTAAAATGGCCTAGGTATTTATTACAGGTTATTTTATTGTTTTTAGTATATTTTTATATTGTTCAATTATTGGTCTAAATTAGGTATTATAGATATATTTGTTGACTTTCAATGGCTTTTCTTTTTCTTCTCTCTCTGAATCCTCATCTTCTATGTTCTGTGTTTCTTGATCGTTATGCCAAGAGCACCCTCGATGCTTTAGAATTTATCTTGAATGTTAGGTTAGGATGCACCTATCCTATTTTTACATTTTTTTTTGCTTCCAGTCTTCAATGATGATTTGGTGGCACCAATAGAACCTTAATTTAAATTGAAATGTCTTCAAAAACATAAACATTGTAGTTATTTACGAAATGTGATTTATACGCTACAATAAATTAGTGCTTTAATGTCATTTTGTCTACCTAATCAAACTATAATGGAAATGTGATTTGTTTCATTTGTTATAGTTGTAAGTGATTGTAGCCCCTTTTGTGTCTTCTTTAAATCTAATGCTCCCTATCCTTCTATCATTATGCACCAAGCTCCTCCACGCCCCATCTCCCTTGTTCCCTCCTTTTACATTGATTTCACACAAATAAATAAATAAAAATAAAATAAATCTCTTCAATTCCCTACCCTTTGATATTGTGGCTTATTCAATATGACATTGTGTTGTTTTCAATGTTTTGCACAAATTTAGTCTAACTAGAATTATTTTTTCAGAGTTATTAGATCTTGGATTATAAATGGTCAGTGATGTCTTCTTTTGAAAAAATAGGACCTTCTAATTCCCTAACATTTTTTTTTAAGGGTCCAATGTGACACAAAGTTGACATTATTTGTGCAACTTGGGGTTCAATTTTGGGTGAGGTTTTAGTAAAATTTATATTTTTTTCAATGGAATTTGGATCAAATTTGGGCTACCTTTGGGCCAAATTTCCCTAGAATTTTGGAGGAAAAATATAAAATTAAAACCTCTTGTCAATGCAATTTTAAATCAGAATCCAAAAATAATTATATAAAATGTAGTATTGTTAAGGACCTAATAAATCAATGGATTCTATAATAAAGACCCATAAAATCACTTTTTATTTAAAGTCTTATGGTATTTCATGTACCTTGGATCCATTCTAGCAAAAGAATATAGATTGATAATTACATAAACACAAGTCACATGCCATAGATCAGAATGAGGAAATAAAATACCAGAAGTAAGTGAACCTAGTCATCAAATCAATCTTCAATTGTTTGTAACCTAACTAAAAACATCCCTAGTGCTCCCAACATCAAGTTTAGATCATGATTATATTTATGAATGATGTTTTTGCTAGGATTGACAACACATTTCCAAGTTCAAATTCAAATGATAAACTTTAAATTGTAACCTATTAAAGATACACCTCTCAATCCTATGTATTTGTCTTCTTAGTTTAACTGGAACAATAATTAGGCATTGTTATTTATATTTAGTGTATTTTAAAATTATATTTTGTTGATAATTAAATTCAAATAACTTATTTGCATTATATTTTGTTAAACCTACATTGAATTACACCTCATAGGGTTACATCTTGCCTCACATTTTGTTGTATCCCATATTATTTATATTTTTATAGGGTCAATTCTATTATATATTGGACTAGATCTAACACCTTACACCTACTTTGTGTTTAATGTTCTCGATATCAAATTGTGGGTTCTCTTCAAACCCTAATGTAGTTGTTCTATGTGATGCATATGTTTTATGTTGGATTCTAATTTATGCCACTTAAATTTATTATATCTAAGATCCCAATTAGAAGAAGTGCTAGGATTAATCAAGAGACCATATATTTGTTAAAATTATTTTGGTTAACCCTAGGTCAAGCTAGAATATTAAAATTAAATTTAGAATTGTGCTTAATATTGCAAAAAAAAAGTTTTTTTAACAAAAGATGTGAATGATCTATCGACACTTCTTTCTTGAATTCTGATGATCATAATGTTGTGAATATGAATGGATATCAAGATTATTATGTGAATGACAATGAAGATGATGATTATGATAAAAAGGATTATTTGTGTGCTCAAGGTAGTGTTATAGTTCATGATGTTGCTTTTGAGGTTGTTAATAGATATATGGGTGCTAGAAACAATAGTAATTCTGATCACAATGCTTTTCAAACTAATTAATCAATCAACCTAATGCTATTCAAACTATTGACATTGATGAATGTTATAAATTAGTTTTCATGTCAATTTATGCCTTTAAATGTGGTCATTTCCCAAGTTTCTTCTAACCTCATTGATACAAAAAAATAATAACTTCTAATGTTCGTCCTATTTTACAAGTTATTACTTGTAATGTTCCTCTTATTTCTCAACATGTTATTGCTTATAACATTCCTTATATTTATCAGCATGTCATTTCTTCTAATATTCTTCTTATTCCCCAACATTTTATTTCTTCTAATATTTCTCCTACTTTTCAATTTCTTCCTATTTCTCAACATACTTGTGTTTATGACATTCTATTTATTCTTAAATATGCTCACATTTGTTATATACTTGAAAAATAATTTTGTTAAAAACATCCCTTCTGTTTTTCAATGTTAACTTGCTTACAACATTTCTTCATTTTTTCTAAAAACTTTCTAGTTCCAATTTTTCAAGATTTCTCTTTTATGATTTATACTACATCTCCACATACTACTAGTCAAAATTCCAAAATTATTACTATGACACACACACACCATTATTTAAATGAAAAACCAAATTAAAATCCTTTCCTAATGATCATAAAGACCAAATAGAGGACTACTTCCAATGATATTCTCCTAAACCCTTTTTTTCTTATGAAATTATTACATACCCTTTTCTAGAAGGTTTTTAAAAATTTAAATGGAAAATGAGATCCTTAAAATCACATTCAAGCCTCTAAGTCTATTTCTTAGATTTTTATCATAATGGTATATTATTTACTAGGCTATTTCCAATAAATTTGAAATATTGTGATCTTGATTGGTTCTATGATTTACCATTTGTATTTATGCATTCTTTCATAGTTGTAGTCAATGACTTCCTCCTCACTTTAAAATCAACATTGATATGAAACTTACATTTTATAAATTGGCTCAAATCAAGGAGGAATATAATGAAACCATTTATTGAGTGTCTGTTTTAGTTTTAAAAAATTATCACTTAATGAACTCCAAAGTATCTTTGTAAACAACTTTATCTCAATTATTAAGTAAAAATTAGTGTTAAATGGTTATCACTCGTTTATTTAAATTTTTTGTGATGTTATATACAACTTTAAATAAAACTTCTAGATAAATATTTGTTTGTGTGTAAAATTTTTCTATTTCCAATGCTTCAAATTTTCTAAAGGAAAAACTTAAAATAGGAGAAACAAGCAAAGTTTCCCAATTAAAAAGATTTTGAGAACATAGTCAATTCCATATAATACTCACCATAAATTATCATATTAACCCAATAAATAGAGAGTAGTAAATTCAATAGGGTTATTGAGGGTCCACAACAAATTATGAAGATATTTATTGAGTGTAATATTTATGATTACTTTACTTCCAATAAGGGAGTTTTATCCTTCAAGACATATTCCTAGAAGTCATGACTAAAGTGATTTTTTTGACTATCATAGAATACATGGGAATTATTCAAATATATGTATAATGTTGAGGTGCATAAGATATAATATTTCTTTGAAAACAACCAAATCCAATTAGAAAGAGTCAATAAAAACTTGAATGAACCAATAACTCCTCCAAATCAATACTTGAAGATTCAACAAACCAAGTGATAAATCAAATGTTCATATGATAAATAAATAAAACTATAATAATGTGTAAATTGAATATTGATCTCACCCACTTGATGGTTTTATTGTTATTAATTAACTCAACCAAGACAAGGAGGGCTTCCATCTAAATTTTCTTACATGAAATTGAAATTCCATGTGATTGATCATACAATGGTCATTTATTAATATGAGATTTCATAGATGGACATGAAAGGATATAATAATGATTCAAGTTTAAATTTGTGTATATATGAATTTATTTATGGTATTTTTCATGGTAAAAATTATTTGTCATACACAAAGATAATTATCATAGGTTATAATGGTGTAGGCAGGTGATCTCTTAGTTGCATTATCTTTCCTATTTAGGCAGTTAAAAATATTATTTCATGTGGTGCTTAATAATGGATCATAAAATATGTTATTTTTAAGACCTTAGATATTTAAAATGAAATTTATTCCCTGTACTATCCATCAATATGTAAAATTTGGATGTGAGGGCCAAGTGATTAAAATTAAAAGAGTTAAAAGTTTCAAAAATAACAAGTGCAAGAAGAAGTATCAAATGAAAAGGTACCAAGAGAGAAACCAATTATTATACTTATGGAAAGATAACATGAAGTGAAATTGGACAAATATGTTCTAACAAGAATTTACATATAAACTAATATCCACTAGTTAATCGAATAACATGGAAGTGATATATCTATGAAAAACAACATTAATGAGTAGATATATATCAACATGATCTCCCTACCACCATCTTAGGTCCCCTATTTCTTAGAATTAGATAAAACAAAATTTGTTCCTCTATCAACCCTCCTACTTATGGATCATTATGATCTTTTCCATCATGTCCCTCCTCAACATAGTATCCATCTCTATTTGGTGATAGTAATGGTGTTGGGATAACCTCATCCCATCATGACCTAAATTGATCTATAGCTCCAAAATCTTATAAATTAGGGTAAATGTTTGTCTCATCCTCCTCCTCATAATGTATGAATGCACACTCATCAAAAGAAAGTTTCACCTGCTTTTTATCCCTTTACGAGCATCATATTATCCTATGCAAATTAAAAAAAATTGTAAGCACATCTTTTCTAATTCATAAATATATTAATACCCTCTCATACAATAATATATTGAGAATGTTTACATACTAAACATAATACAATCTGGTCCTCTTTATCTACAATAGTTTTATTAGCCTCAAACTACTCCAAATTATCTATGTTTGGTCTCCAAGTGATGATTACCTCTCTTAGATATTATATGGACCTCTTCCATTGGGATAGATCTAGGTATAATAACATCAATTATCCCAACAAGTGATACCTTTTTTCTATTGGTAGCTCTATATCACTTAGGTTGATGTATAAGTCGATAGGCCTAATCACTATCACATGCTCATATGCCTAACCATGTAACATTTAACCTAATCTGATCCCTCCATAGTATATTACATACTCAAATCTATATGGGTCCATATATAATTATATGACTATGCAATATCATCATGATTATATAGCTTGTCTCTCTTACATCTCATGTAATATGTTATGAAATTTATATGAACAAGACACACCCCTAGTGTCTACCTTCATGATGGAGTTAAAAATGTAATTATGTACTTGGGAGCCATGGTGTGTTTCCTTTAATAATAGTACTCGACAAAATAACCTAGCTTGACCCAAATGGTATTCATGAGATAACCAATCCTATGCTTAATAATGTCTCACTTTATATTTTTTCTCCCCCTAATAGAAAGATTAAAAATCCCTCATACATATTCTTGTTTTAGAGACATCTCCCTTGTTAGTAACCATAATGTGTTCATTTTGTTATTCCATTGCTCATCCAAACAAATGATCATAGAATGGTCAAATTACATTATTAGTATATGTGTTACATGGAATATGCCAATTATGTTAATATTCACCCACTCAACTTCCTTTATCCCTAGTTCTTGGATTAATTTAGCACAACACCATGACGTAGCTACTACATGCATATGATATCTTACATCATAGTAAATTACTATTAATTTTTTTTTAATAACATAATATATTTGTAATGGTAAATTGTTTTAAACACTTAAACATGGTATTAGACACTCAAACATGTCAATATTAACATACCTTCACCTTATATGACTTGTGCATACACATATGGATCTTACACACTCTTCTCTTCTATCCACATGATTTATATGAGTTTGACCTTCCTAATTTGATATCAGTCACCTACATGAATTCCCTAATATGTGTTTAACTTATTAAATTCATACTCAGACTATCTCTAGATCATTAGTTTAGTATTCTTTCCTTTTGTATGAATCTTTCAAACCCAAATGCATACATAATTCCAAAGGCATCGAAGCCTAATAAACCTACCCCACACAATCAATGACCATTTTTAAAATTAAAATTATCTCTTATGGTTCAACTCAAATGTTTCACATGTCAGTGGCATGATAATACACCCAAATAGTATCATATAAATACATAGTAGGTCAAATTATGTTGGGTCATCTGGCATTATCAAGAAAACATATTATAAGACATGCACATTTAAAATGACTGCCCTAAATTTCCCAATTATGATTTTTTTCACAAGTAATAGGCCCTAGCCAAAGTTTGAAGCACCTAAACCAAGCCAAGATTACCATTTTCACAGTGTTGAAAGCTATATTACAGGTTGCATTCATTAAATAATCACAATTAGACACATACACCTAATGGGGAAAACTATGTGTGGTTTGACTTCCCTCTTCAAAATAATAGATACGTAGGAAGTGCCAAAACATTAATTGGGGATTGGTTGAGGTCAACTAAATCCACATTATTTCAATGTTTCATACATAAACCTATTGTCAAAAGTGTGGCTATGGTTTCCAAGAGAAGGAGACAAATTTTTAGACACTGCACACATAATGAGCCCCTGATATTGAACATAGATACAAATTATAAGTAGATCTAGTGACTTGCTCTAAACAAGGAGGCATAGTATACACAAATAAGTTGGCAAAGTAGATGCACTATTTTATAGTGTAGGCTTATATATATTAGATGATTTGTCCTAGCTATCCTAGATACCCAATTCTTAATTTGAGTAACTCACAATCTAATTTTAGCCCTTTTTTTCAGCTACACACAATCTCAGTCCTATATAGAATATAAATATGTTAAGGATCTTAATCCCTTAGGTCATTTATCTTTAGAGTAAATACAATTGTGTAATCATATTCATATTTAGCATTTATGTACATATAATATTATCATGTATTGTGCAATCTAAATAGTTAAAAATTTTATACTTGTTTAGACCAAAAAATAAAAAATAACGTAAAACATACTTCTAAACTCACATTTTGTCTAGAATATATCAAAACCATATGTTTCACTAAGGGTTTCATCCTTATTTCTAGGGTTTCAAAATTTTGTCTTAGGGTTTTAGTTTTGATTTTTTATTTCCCCATACATCAAGGTAATAAATCTTTTTTGCCTTGGCCCTAACCTTCTGCATATTTTCATTTCATTATATACCATCTAAGAAGGTCAGTTATCTTATCCCTCTAGGGATAATTTCTAGATTAAGTGGTGTACATATTAAGCAAAATTATATTCATTTGGTTCCATATAAAATGGATAAAATAAATGAGATGAATATTCATTATTCTTCCTATTATTTTTATGTAAATAATGTGAATTCATACATACAAGTATAAGATCGTATTATCAATAATGAAATGCCTAATATAGATCATGCTAATGAAGATAATAATGAATACCAAGATGTAATCCATCCTAATGACCTTAATAGGATAGTTCATGTATAAGTTGAAGCATTATCTAATTTTTAATTTATCAAATTTTTTAATAACCTCATGACTTGGATAAGGTTTTTAAGTTAATCATAGAAGCTAAAATTGCACAAAAACTAAGGTTTTCACATCTAAAGAACAAAAAAAATGATACCTTTGTTGAGAAGTGTTGTCATTAATGTCAAGGACAAGATGAATATCATTAATTTCAAAGTCAAGATTGATGTTATTGATGTCAATGAGCATCTGGTAAAGATGCATGGTGAGGTGGTATATGACAAGGAAGTCATGTAACTAGAGAGAATTTGAAGGAAACCTATTGTATCTCTATTGAGAGAGAATTTGAAGGAAACCTGATGATTCTTCTGAGGTTGATGCCAAGGTTCAGTATAAGGTAGGCATGTTTATGTACTAGTTCTTGAGTACAAGATTCTTGAGAAGGCTTAGGCATTTGATTCCTAGTCTAGTGCATGAATGAGCATGGTGACTCAGTGAGATGAATTGAAAAGGGCATATCATGTATGAGGAAACTATATAATGTATATAAATCATTGGATCACTTAGGAGAGCTTTAAGGTAAGTCTACTGGGGTTGAACCTACAAGACTAACATGTAACTAGACTAGTCCTAGACTCTACTTAAACTAATGAGGGGTCATGAGGTATTTTCAAGACCTATAAAGGATGAAAATTAGTGTTAAATCATGTGATATTTTTATTAATAATGTGAGTGAGGTGGAGAGTGTATAAAGAATAGCTATAAGGCCTATTTCTAGGCCTAATGTGACCTGCAGATCAAAAGCCTAAAAAATAAAGATAGAAGTGGTGGCCTAATGGGCTATCAAGATCAATTTCCAAGGTAATAATATACAAATGAGAATTGAAATATGTTTTCCATGTTTTTTTAGGTGTATTAACCAAGTTTGAGGATAAAAATTTCAAGTAAAGGCATGAAACAAGGTTTTAAGGTTTCCTATGTGCACAAAATGAATAGTTCTCAACCCAAGAAGAACTTTCATGTGTTTGTTGGCATGTGTAACCTATGCATGATAACCTAAAAAATTCATGGCAGATGTGGAAGGGTACTAGATAAAATTTACAATCATTGGTTTATAGTTTAAAGGCCTAATATTTATGAATGATTATTAAGACTGTAAAGTGGTTTAAACATCTTTAAAACCCTAACTTTGACCTGATATGAAAGATATTGATAGAAATGGATCATAATGGATTAGATGGAATATTTTTAGTATTTTATAGTGTATAATAATATCCTAGGTACCTCCAGGTGGCATTGGTCTATCAGATGAGTGAGCGGATCCTATAGGAAAATCTTTGTTTCTAAAAAAATTGCTATAACAGGTAGGGTTGAGCAAGTCAAAGTTACTAAATGGATTGAGGTTGAATATCAAGAATTATATTATGCCCATGGTTTTTTTTATCAGTTTATAGACCTAAAATATGCTAAAATGGTCATGGAATTTGACCTATTACTAAAAAGGCCTAGTGAGGTAGATAGTGAGAAAAACTAGGCAAAAGTGGGAATGAGATTATGGATCTATTTTCATGGATTAGGAATGGATCCAAATGCATAGTGTTGTTGTTAAAGACATATATTACACATTAATTTTGTTTATATGTTTTTAAGGTTAGTGGATATGTTGAGAATGTTTCTCATAAATTGACCTCTCTTGTGCAGATATGATAATGATTAGGTAAGATTGTGAGATTGGTCTGCAAGACCATTATTGTCACTTGACCATGGTATATATCTACATGAAATTTACCTAATTATATTATATGATAATAAAAATTCATAAATAATTCCTATAAGTTTCCACACAAGTGCTAAATGTCATAATCATCATGACTGATCTTCAAGGTAGATTGGTAGTTCTGAGTAAACAAGTGGGAGTGTTGAGTTGGAGACTCTATGATATTAGCTTAAGAATACAATGAATATGATGTTTTATTTTAGTTAATTAGTGTTTTATTCATTATTTTTATAATAGTGTAAGTTAATGATAGTTATTTAAGTGGTAAAGCCAAAATGAGTTCACTAGTTCTGATTTGACTGTGTATACTAAAGACAAGAGATTGGTCTGCAAGACCAATATTTGGCATTTGACATTGAAATATTTGAATTTGAGATTTATATATAGATATTAAATAATATATTTAAGGTGTTAGAAGTGATAGGAATTATTATTTAAGGGATTGAATTTCAAGTTTTCATGACTGTGTTTTGAGACCTCTTGGCAACCTGAGTAAGCTACTTACAAAGAAGGGTTTGAGCACTTTTTCCTTAAGTTGTGAGGTATAATGAACATGATGATGAACTTGAGGTTATAAGGATTATTTTTATATGATTTTTTTCCATGATTTTTTTTCAAGTTTGTATTTTTAGTTTAATTGTCTTAGACAAACTTTATGGATATACATAGGGCTAATATGAACAATGCTAATGATATACTCCAAGTAATGGTTTGAAATAAAAAGTATTATGGAACATAGATAAGTTTATTAGGTATATATTTGAGTTTTTTATGATGTGTTCCTGAGTTATGATGTGTTTTTAAGTGTTTCAAAGAAGGCAATGTGTAATGTGTTGTAAAATAGACCTAATAGGATTAGGTCTCCATGAGACTTAAGAGAGAGATAATGCCTATTTGAGAAAGGGCAGACCTAAAAGGACTAAAAGAAAAATTTATCCATGTAATTGATGTGTTATAATAACCATTTCGTGGTCAACCTAAGATAATAATAATGATTGGCTGATAAAGAAGGATATGAGCAAGAAAATTCTTGTATATATACTAGGCATTTTTAGTCCTAGAAGAGTGAAGAGAGGTTGTTGATGGTAAACAAAGAAGAAGAGGATTGTGTGAGATTATAAAAGTAATTATAAACATCATATAAATTATATAAATTAGTCATAGACATCTAAATGGTTTCATGATGATTTCAAGCCACAAAAGGGCTAATTGAGCGAAGAAGGTAAAGAATAGTTTTACTTATGTTAGAGGTAGTTTTTAGTGTGATAGAGAAAAATATTACCATCATCAATTGTCATAGGGAAACAAGAACAAGATGGAAATATTTAGAGTGTTTATTTATTTGGTGCTTGATCAATAAGGGGGTTATATCTTGCTATCAAGTTGCTGCTTGCTAAAGTCAAGTTGATGCTTGATAAATTTAGGGGTTGGTGTTCCTTATTGAGTTGGTGCTTAACTAAATTTGATTTATAGTATTATAGGACAAGTTGTCTAAATAATTTTTCAATAGGTTTTATTCCCATTGAGGGTTTCCCACATATACTTTATGTTCATATGTTTCATTCTATTGGGGATTGATGCCTATGTTTGATAAGGTGTACATGCTTATATAATTATTCTATGATTAGTTAGTTTGTATATAAAGTTTAAAAAATGATTCAACCCCCCCTCTCAATCACTTTGCTTTCAACAGTTGGCATCAGATCCTAGTCCTTTAAATCATGTCTAAAGGCCTAAAGGAAGATCCTAGAAATAAGGATGGATAGTCAACAAGCTCAAGATGCTTTATCTACTTGTAAGGCTCCATTATTCAATAAATCTAACTATGCCTTTTGGAGTGTTAGAATGAAGATATATTTGATGTCACAAGGACATGATATTTGGCAGTTAGTTATGGATGGTTATATATCTACTTCTACTCCTCCAATAGATGCAATAGGTAATAAGGCTAGTGAAAACAACTCCAAGGCAATGAATGCCATTCTTTGTGGTCTATTAGAGGCAAAGCTAGTGAAGGTGATGCATTGTGATTCAACCAAAGAGATATGGGACAAATTTAAGACTATTTATGAAGGTGACACCAAGGTAAAGATGGCTAAGTTGCAGACTCATAGAAGATAGTTTGAAATCTTGAAAATGAATGAAGATGAAACCATTACATCCTACCTATTGAAAGTTGATGAAGTTGTCAATATCATTAGAGGATTAGGAGAAGAAATAAAATAATATATTATTATTCAATAAGTGTTGAGATCAATAAATTCTGAGTTTGACTCTAAGGTATCTACAGTAGAAGAGATGTAATGTTTGGACAAGCTAGAGATGGATGGGATTCATGGTATCTTGATTGCCTATGAAATGAGAAATAATGAAGGAAGACCTCTCAAGAAAGAATCATATTTCAAAGTTGAGAAGAAGTCAAAATCCAATAAAGTCAAGGATGAAGAATTCTCAAATTTTGATGATGATCACGTGATAGCTATGTTTTTAATAAAGTTAAGATTTGTATTTGGTACGTACATAGGCAAGTTTCCATTCAAATGCTTCAACTGTGGTAAGATTGGTCACTTTGCATCCAAGTGCCCCAACAAGGATAAGTTTGAGCATGATGAAGAACATTATGAACATCATGAAGATGATGAAAAGACCTATAAGCCTAATAAAAACAAGGATTTCATAAATTATGAAGGTAGAAAAGGAACTTTCAATAACAAGAAAATATTCTACACTAAGGAAGAGAATCCTTCTAATATAAATGACTCAAGTGAGTCTGATAGTGATGATGGCAGCCATGAACCCAAACATGACAATAATGAAACTTTATTTATGGCCATAGAAGTAGACAATGAGGGTTGTTCAAGTGGGAAAACAATTATAGTTGATATGGAATCAGATGAAGAAGAAGTTAAATTAGATATTGAGGTATAATTGGTAAGTGCATTCAAAGAATTGAAGTTTCAAAGGAAAAAGAATCACAAACTAAGAGCACTTGTTAAGGACTAAGAGGACCAGATTGGTTTGTTTGAGGAAAGGTTGAGTAATGTTTCTAAGGAGTATGTTGAGATCATCAATAAAGTTGAGGCACAAATGGAGGTAGTTAATGTAACCCTTAAGGCTAAAGAGGAGGAATGCATTAGGTATGAAAATGAAGTAGAATCCTTGAAAGTTGAGTTGAATCAAGAATCAAAAAAGGTGAGGAGATTTTTGAAGTTCTAAAAGAACACTGAGGCATTAGATGATATCTTGAGTTTTCAAAAGTTTGCAAGTGAAAAAATAGGCCTTGGTTTCAAAGAAGACCAAAAGGAGGCATCTCAAGTCAATGAAAATACTATTGAAGACAAGAAGGTCAACATGAGAATACTTATAAAATAGCCAAATGATATAAGTTATGCTAGCTCATTCAATGGGTATTGTTATGTATGCAATCAGTTTGTTCATAGAGAAAGAGAATGTAAAAGACCCTCCACAAATGCATATTCATGGGACAATGGAAGGAATCACAACTCACATGAATACAAAGGTATGTATAAGGTGGTTTTATATAATTTTCATGATGTAGGAAACATTGTAAGATTCTATCCTAACAAGGTTATAAGGTCATCAACTCAAAATAGGAGGTTTGAAGCCTCTAGAATGCTAGAAAGAAGACAAATGAATGTTTGGAAACCAAAGATAATGAAAATGAGTCATGATTAGTCTATAAGCTTAAATGGACTAATTTATATGATAGAGCATGATTCAAATGTTCAAAAAAGTAAAGAATGCCTATTGTCATCCCACATTGATGATCAAATGAATGATGAAGAGATCAAACCTATAATTCAAATCAAGCATAAAAGGGTATTGAAGGACATTTAGTCAAATGAGAGCATGGAGATCTGGGAATCTCCTATAATTGTAATGTTTTAGTTCCCTATAATAAGTAGCAACTCCATTAGGCTTTATGGAGACACTATTTAGGAAGTAGAAGCATGATAAATGCATGGTTTGAGGGGGAGCTATTCAATTTTATGACTAAGTTTGTTCTATGTTGAGAAGTGAGCTTGTTAACATAATTCATCTGAAATAGGTATGGTTATATGCTCATAGTAATGTGGAGTATGTTGTATTAATGTTTCATATTATATGTAATGAGATCCTATATCAAGAAGATATGGATCTATAAGGCAGTCTATGCAGGACCCTTTGTCATTAATGTCAAAGGGTTAGAAAAGTCCAAGAAGGGAGCTTGAACAGCTTAGGGAGATGAAAGTGAGAAAATTGAAGAATTTTTTGACATCAATGACAAAGGAGAGTTTTTTGAGAAGTATTATTATTTATGTCAAGGAAAAGATGAATATCATTAATGTTAAAGTCAATATTGATGCCATTGATGTTAAGGAGCATCTGGTAAAGATGCATGGTGAGGTGATATGTGATAAGGAAGTCATATAACCATATAGAAGTTAAAGGAAAACTATTATCTATCTATTGAGAGAGAATTTTAAGGAAACTTTATGATTATTTTGAGGCTGATGTCAAGGTTCAGTACAAGGTAAGCATGTTTGTGTACCAGTTCTTGAGTATAAGGTTCTTGACAAGGCTTGTGCATATGATGCCTAGTCTAGTATATGAAAGAGCATGGTGACCCAGTAAGATGAATGCATAGAGTAAAAATATTATGTTTTAGGACACTATATCATATATATAAAACATTAGATCACTCAAGAGAGATTCAAGATAAGTCTACTAGGGTTGAACCTATAAGACTAATATGCAACTAGACTAGTCCTAGACTCTGTTTGACCTAATGAGGGGTCATGAGGTGTTGTCAAGACCTATTAAGGATTAAAAGTAGTGTTAAATCATGTGATTTAGGTGGAGAGTGTAGGAATTGTAGCTATAAGATCTATTTCTAGGCCTAATGTGGCATACATATCAAAAGCCTAAAGAGTAAAGAGAGAAGTGGTGGCCTAATGGGGTATCAAGATCACTTTCCAAGGTAATGATGGAAAAATGAGTATTAAAAAAGGTTTTACATGTTTTTTTAGGTGTGTTTACCAAGTCTAAGGTCAAAATTTGTAAGGAAAGACATGAAGTGAGGCTTTAAGGTTTCTTATGTGTACAGAACGATGGGTTCTCAACCTGAGAAGAAATTTCATGTGTTCGTTGGCATGTGTAACCAATAGATGAGAATACAAGGAATTAATTATAGATGGGTAAGGGTCCTTGCTCAAATTTTAAATATTTAGTTTCTAGTTTAATGGCCTGAGCTCTATGAATGATCATTAAGATTGTAAGGTGGTTTAAACCTCTCTAAAATCCTAACTTTGACTTGATATGAAAGATATTAATAGAAATGTCTCAAAATGGATTGGATGAACTATTTTGATGATTGAAGGACTTATAGGACTCTCCCAATTACCTCTAGGTGTCATTGGTTTGCTATATGAGTGAGTGAACCCTATAGGAATAAATTTATTTCTTAAAAATTTACTATAGCAGGTAGCGTTGATTGAGTCAAAGTTACTAAATGAATAAAGGTTGAATATCAAGACTTATATATTATGCACATGGTGGTTTTTGATTAGGTTATAGACCTTAAATATTCCAAAATAGTCATGGAAGTTGACCTATTTCTAAAAAATCCTAGTGAGGTAGATAGTGAGAAAAACCAGGTAGAAGTAGGAATGAGATTAGGGATGTGTTGTCATGGATTAAGAATGGATAAAAATGCATGGGGTTGTTTTTAAATACATATAATATACATTCATTTTGTTTATATATATATATATGTGAGAGAGTTACATAATTATCTCATATGATCATACACATGCATCAAGAGTTCCTATAAGTGTCCACATAGGTTTTAAAATTCATAATCATCATGACTGATGTTCAAGGTAGATTGGCAGTTCTGAGTAAGCAAGTGGGAGTGTTGAGTTGGAGACTCTCTAATCTTAGATGAATGTGTTATAAGTGATAGGAAGTATTATTTTATGGAGTGAAGTTCAAGTCTTCATGACTATATTTTTATACCTCTTGGCAACTCTGAGTAAGCTACTTACAAATAAGGGTTTGAGCACTTTTGAATTAGGTTTTAAGTTATAATGAATATGATGATGACCCCAAGGTTATAAGGATTCTCTTTATATATTTTTTTCCATTATTGTTTGTCAAGTTTGTATTTTTTGTTCAATTATCTTAGACAGACTTTGTAGGTATACACAGGGCTAATATGAACAATGCTAATGATATGCTCTAAGTAATGGTTTGAACTGAAAAGTATTATGGAACCTAGATTAGTTTATCACAGATATATTTGAGTGTTTTATGATGTTTTTTGATTTAGGATCATTATTTTAAAGTATAAATTTGTACAAATTATTTATGTGTTTGTAAGAGAATCATATGGTGAACAATAAGAGGCTAAGCCATGCCTCATTATTCTTATAAAAAGTCTTAGGTTCTAAGAGGTTATTATTATGACCTTTTACATATATGTAAATGTACAACTTAACATCTATCTATTAGCCCAACCTACATTGATAAAAGATAAATAAGATGTATAAAGATAGTTCTTAAGTAATGGAGAGCATTTAGGAGGAGAAACCCACATTGGGCAAAGTAGTTGAAAATAGATTATCATCATTCCAAGTCTAAAGGAACCAAATAAATCTAGAAAACATGAATATAAGGAGGAGTTGTGGATGAGTAAGTAAGGAAGCCTTGGGCCTTTAGGCTTATATTGGGATTGTAAATAAAATACATAATTTGTAAATAAAAATAAATCTTATGTTTTTTAGATAATGAAAGAATTAAATTGAGGTGAATTTTGATTGCTAAATTGTAAGGAGTTTTAGTATAGTCTACCATTAAAATTCTATGTGCTAAAGTAAAATAAATTAGGAGTTGTACACATTTATTAGATGCATGAAAGGCTAAGGGGTATTGTTCAGATAAGGTACCAGATAAGGTATAATTTTTATTTATATGGTTGATGCACAAATTTTACATTGTAAGCTGAAAAAGTAATCCTTCTTCCATTTAGGTCTTTTTAGAGATAAGATAGGGCTCATAATATGGTATAAAACATTTTTTTATGTGAATTGGAATGCTTTAAGGCATAAAAAATGATATAAGGTAAGATTTGACAAATTTAGATTCATTTTAAATGATAGATCGATGGGTCACTTGATAAATTGGTGCATTACTCTATTAATTTACTCTGGGGTTGACGGAGTGGCAATCATGTACAGTTATATACAATCACCTTTAATCTTCTCATTTCACACATGTAGATTTTTATAATCTCCTTGATACTTATGGATGCATAATAGTGTTGTTAAAGTCGTTATAGAGGCACTAGAACATTTATTTATGCTGTATGATCTATTATTCATTAGTTCTCCGCTTTTCTAAGTTCCATGACCATGAATGAAAAAAATGGCATAATTTGATCATCTTTTGTCAAAAAGGTCTGAAATTTGGGAGGTGGAAGTTAGATAACATACCTATACTAATACAAGTGACTATAAGTCTAAAATCATTATGAATAATGAGATATTAATGACTATATAATTTAAGCCTGTAAAGGAAATAAGAGTGAAAGAATAAAAAGAAGCCATATACTTTTTATTTGCATGGAAACTATTGGGACTGATAATTCATATATAGAGTCAGGGTGGACATTTTTTACATCTAAAAAAAAATTTAAAACTCATTTAAAATTAAATAATTGAGTTTTATATATGTTCAGCCTATGAAAAAAAATAAAAGATTTTATAACAGTAATGGTAAAATCAATTTTTTGAATAAATGAACTAATGAAAAATTATAAATTTTGGAGAGAATGGTTGAAATAGAGAGGGGAATATAATTATAAAGGTTTGAAGTCCAACTGGACATGTTTGGAGGAATTTATGATCATAATATGAACCTATAGTTCTAAGACAACCCCAAAAAATGTATTTTCAGTAAATAAAATTATCATAAAATGAAGAGTATTCAGTCAAAGTGTCTAAAAATTGGATAACATGGATGTTTTAGAGATATTAAATCAATACATTTTATTTTATTTTGACTGGTTTGGTATCAAGGAAGATATCATCAAACCACATGCAACCAGTAAAAATGACTAAAGGATAAAAGTGTCTTGGGATGAAATTTTATAAAAGCTATCAATTTGTGAGAAGAGGGCTATATAGACATATAAAAGTAGTTTTTATTTTTCCCTATTTTTATCTAATATTTTAATATATCATACTCTAGATTGGATTGTTTCCTTATTTTTCTAGGGTATAAAATCTCGGTGGATGGATGGTGGTAGTTGAAAGAATTCAAAATTGTAAAATGCATATTGAAGCAAGTTGAATAATTTTTTTTTAATTAGATATACTAATGTTTGAATGATTACTAATGGTATTTTATGATTTTAATATATAGAGTAATAAGAAAACCTAATCAAGTGCATTTCATTCATGAATGGTAAATATAAGAGTATCTTGGGATAGTGTTTGAAAGGTGGAAGAGTAAGAAGAATTGGGGTTGTCATCATTTATGGTATTAGGGCATTAAGATATTGGGAAATGTATGATAAGTATTGGTCAAATATTATAATTTGATAAGAAAACGTTTCAAGTTGCAATGGATAGAAATAAAGTAGAAAATAAAACTATTGAAAAAGGTATGGAATATTATCATTATAGTAGTTAAGAAGCTTTCATTTATCTAACAGTGAAAAGTTGTAGGTGTTTGAGAAAGGTGAGAGGAAAGAGGTTTATGAAACTGAGAAGGTAAAGGTAAAGTGGAAAATCCTTATAGCCATTAAGGCTTAGAAGAGTGAAAATATCTAGTATAAGCTCAAGGAAAATCTCAAGGAGAGCTTATAGAAAAGTGAAGAGGTCCAAGGTAAGGAACAAAAGGTGACCAAAAGACTAGGGTACTAGAGATAACAAGAAGGATAAAATTGATAAGGGAAATAAGTCCAAGTGAGGCCTAATAAAAGATGAGGTATGAAAATAATGAAGAGATGAAGGGATCAAAGAAGGTAATTTTCCATAGAGAAATGACTGAAGTAGAGATACAAAAAGAGATTGCTGAGATGAAAGTGATCTTTAAAATGATGGAAGAACTTTGGAGGAATCAAGGTAGAGATTCCTGGTGAAGATTATAAGGGTGATCAAATGGTCTCTTAGAGAATTCCTTAATAAAATGGAAAGGATAAAACAAAAGAGATTGCTAGCAAAGCAATCTAAGGATAATAATAAAGAGGCAAATAAATCTTATAATTTTAAACTGATATTTTATTGTCATGTGTGAATATAGGTATAGAGGCAAATGAATGTGAAGCCCGCTTTGAGGGAATTGAATTTGAAAATCATGAGTAGCATGGTTATGAAGAGATTGATTGGATAACAAAGTATGAGGATGTAGAGATATGTTTTCCTAAAAAAAGAGAGATGCGAGATGGGGATGAATAAGTTGAGTTTATGTATAGGCTCATTGAAAATGAATTTGAATAAAAAATCATTTAGAGAGGATCAAAGTCCTCAAAATTTCCATTATAATGTTGTATTTGATGAAGAAAATATAAATGTTTATGAATATGCTTTGTATAATCAAACAATCAAATTGCTAGATAGGTTAATGAATAATGAACTCAAGTGTAAAGCACCCATTGAAGTTCTTATCAAACCTAATATGCAACAAGAAGAGGTGTCTCTAATGACACAAGTTGAAAATGAATTAGTTTTAGCTCAAGACATAGTAGAATATAGTGAAGTTGAAGACATTATTTGGCAACATATTATGCTAAAGTTAGAAGATCTAAGCCTCACAGGAGATGAGAAATATATTAAAGACATTTCAATAGAGCTAATGAAGCTATTAAGTGAAGAAGATTCTTGTGGAGAGGCAAAAATGCCTCAAGTTTTTGAATCTAACTATGTTTTTAGTTTTGCATGTATAGGTTTTGAAGAAGAAGAGATGGATTCCTATATACTAGACTTAATTGAAGAAGCTAAACTGAAAAATGAGCCATTTGGGTTCATACATCATGAAAAAATAAAAAAGAAGAAAGTACTGAGGAATTGGAAGAGGTGAAACAAGAAAATAATATTACATTTGAGCAGGGGTTCAAATCTTTTCCACTAGGGGAGTTTGATGTAGGAACATCAATTCAAAGTATAAATTTATAAAAATTATTTATCTGTTTGTAAGAGAATCATATGGTGAACAATAAGAGTCTAATTCATGCCTCACTATGCTTGTAAAAAGTCTTAATTTCTAAGAGGTTATTACTATGGCCTTTTACATTTATGTAAATGTACAATAAATTATTATCTATCTATAATCCCAACCTACGTTTAGAAAATATAAATAAGACATATAATGATAATTCTTATGTAGTGTAGAGCATTTAGGAAGAGAAACCTATGTTGGGCAAAGTAGTTAAAAATAGATAATCATTCCAAGTCTAAAGGAACCAAATAAAGCAAGAAAACATGAATATAAAGAAGATCTATGGATGAGTAAGTGAGGAAGCCTCAGGCTTTTAGGCCTATATTGGGATTCTAAATAAAATACTATATTATGTAAATAAAAACAAAGCCTCTATTTTTTAGATAATGAAGGAAGTAAATTGAGGTGAATTCTGATTGCTAAATTGTAAGGAGTTTTAGTACAGTTTGCCATTAAAATTTTGTGTGACAAAGTAAAATAAAGGAGAAGTTGTACGTGTTTATTATATGCATGAAAGGCTAAGGGGTGTTTCTTGAATAAGATACTAGATAAGGTATGATTTTTATTTATATGGTTGATGCACAAATTTTACATTGTAAGCTAAAAAAGTAATACTTCCTTCCATTAGGTCTTTCTAGAGATAAGACAGGACTCAAAATATGGTCAAAAACATTTTTTTATGTGAATTTGAATGCTTGAAGGCATAAAAAATCATATGAGGTAAGAGTTGATAAATTGGGATTCATTTTAAATGATAGATCAATGGGTCACTTGATAAATTGGTGCATTACTCTATCAATTTACTCTTAGGTTGATGTAGTGGCAATCTTGTACAGTTATATCAGTCACTTGTAATCTTCTCATTTCACATGTATAGATTTGTATAAACTCCTTGATACTTATGGATGCATAATAGTGTTTTTAAAGTCATTATAGAATCACAATAACATTTTTTTATGTTGTATGATCTATTATTCATTAGTTCTTAGCTTTTCTAAGTTCTATAACTAAGAATGGAAAAAAATGGCATAATTTGATCATATTTTATCAAAAAGGGCTGATATTAATGAAGTTAGATAAATTCCCCAAACAAATCCAAGTTACTATAAGTCTAAAATCATTATGAATAATGAGATATTAATGACTATATAATTCGAGCCTATAAGGGAAATAAGAGTGAAAGAATAGAAAGAAGCCATGGAATTTTTATTTGCATGGAAACTATTGGCACTGATAATTCATATATAGAGTTAGGGTGGACATCTTTCACACCCCAAAAAAAAATTAAAACTCATTTAAAGTCAAATAATTGTGTTTTATATATGTTCAACCTATGATAAAAAAATTGTAGATTTTAGAATAGTAATGGTAAAATAAATTTTGTGAATAAATGAACTAATGAAAAATTATAAAATTTGGACAACAGGGACACCATGAGAGGGAATCCAATGAAAAAAGTTTGAAGTTGATTTGGCATGTGTGGAGGAAGTTATGATCACAATACGAACTTGTAGTTTTAAGACAACCCAAAAAAACATATTTTTAGTAAGTAAAATCATCATAAAATGAAGAGTATTTATTTAAAGTGTCTACAAATTGAACAACATGGACATTTTGGAGAGAGTAAATCAATAAATTTTATTTTAGGTCTATTTTTTTGGTATCAAGGGAGATATCATCAAAACACAAGCATCTAGTAAAAAGAACTAAAGGATAAAAGTGTCCTAGGACGAAATTTTATAAAAGCTATCAATTTGTGAGAAGAGGGCTGCATAGACCTATAAAAGTAGTTTTTATTTCTCTACATATTTATTTAATATTTGAATTTATCATATTCTATCTTGAATTGTTTCTTGATTTTGCTAGGGTAGATAATCTCGGTGGACAGATGGTGGTAGTTAAAGGACTTCAAAATTGTAAAATGCCTATTAAAGAAAATTGAATAAATAAAGTTTTATTGGATATACTTATGTTTGAATGCTCACTGATGAAATTCTATGATTTTAATATAGAGAGTGATAATAAAACTTAATCAAGTACAATTCATTCATGAATGGTAAATATAATAGTATCTTGGGATAGTGTTTGAAAGGTATAAGAATAAGAAGAATTGGGGTTGTCATCATGTTCCTACCATATGATGTGTTTATAAGTGTTTTAAATAAGGTAATGTGCAACTTTTTATAAATAGACCGAATAGGAGTAGGTCTCCATGAGACTTAAAAGAGAGATAAGGCTTATTTGAGAAAGGGCAGACCTAAAAAGACTAAAATCATGCTTGATCCATGTATTTGAGGTATTCTAATATCCATTTCATGAATGACCTAAGAGAATAAGAATGTTTGGCTGACTAAGAAGGATATAAACCATTTCTTTTTTGTATATATACTAGGCATTTTAAAGCCTAGAATAGTGAAGAGAGGTTGTAGATGGTAATCAAAGAAGAAGAGGATTGTGTGAGCTTACACATCTAATTAAAAACATCATAGAAATGATATAAATCAATCATAGACATCTACAGGGTTTCATGAGTGATTTCATGACAATTTCAAGCCATAAAAGGGCTAATTGAGTGAAGAAGGAAAAGAATAATTTTACTTATGTGAGAGACAGTTTTGAGTGTGATAGAACAAAAGAAGACCATCATCAATTGTGACAGGGATATAAGATCAAGGCAGATAAATATAGAGTGTTAATTGAGTTGGTGCTTGATCAACAATGGGGTTGTAGCCTCATATTAAGTTGGTGCTAGCTAAAGTCAAGTTGGTGCTTGATAAAGTTAGGGGTTGGTATTCCTTGTTGAGTTGGTGCTCAACTAAATTTGATTCATAGTATTATAGGACAAGTTTTCCAAGTTATGTTTCAGTGGGTTTTATTCCCCTTGAGGGTTTCCCACAGATACCTTGTGTTTATATGTTTCATACTATTGTGGATTGATGCCTATGATTGCTAAGGTGTACATGCTTGTCTGATTATTATGTGATTGGTTAAGTATATTTGTATATAAAGTTTGAAAAATTATTAACCCACCCCCTCTTAGTCAGTTTACTTCCAAAACCCTTAATTTATAATAACCTAACTTTTGGAGGTATTAATTCCACCATAGGTGTTCAAACTACTACTATTGCTACTACTACTATGTGTACACCTTTGGCTACACATGTCATGCCCACCATGGTGTGGTGGCAACACAAGGTTTCCCTCATATTACTATGCCTATTCCTATTCATACAACATATTTACATTCTATGATTACTACTCATATGACATCATCATCCATGCTACTACATAATCTCTTGAGCATACTATTATAAATCTACAAACTAAGGTGTTTAATTAGAGCATGGTACTTTTAGAGAAATTCATTCAATTGATTCTAATATTTTGATTAATATTCCATTATCCCCATTTATTTTTCATTATCCTTTAATTATGGGTTTTATAGCTCCTAAACTTACATTATATGATGGTAAAGGTGATCTATGGAAACACCTAATATCCTTTCATGCAACATGATTATGTTATGCGTCCAATGGTAGATTGTTGAATAAATGATTTCCATGAAGCCTTAACAAATATGATTTACATTGGTATGACCTCCCACTCCAATCAATTATGGAATTAAATCCTTTGGTTGATTAGTTTTTATCACTTTTTTTAATCAGTGTTAATGATAATTTTTAACGCTCAAATTATCAAATTTAATTAAAGATCCAATAAACTAATCAACGACTATGTGATTCACTGTAAGATCATGAATTATAACATGAATAATCCTATGCTCAATAATGAGTTACAAGATATATTTAAGAAAAAATTGCTTTACCCTCTCCATGAGTCTATTATGTTCAAGAAATTCAAATCATTTGATGAGTTATGCCATATGTTTAGAAATAGAAAAATTAAGTTCATATCTTTAAATAAAATCAAAGATGTGCCTAGTGATAAAAATAATTCAACTATAAAATTTCAAATAAAAACCAAGTTACAATGTCAAAACAAATGATAATAAGAATGGGGCAAAAATAATGGTTAATATAGTGTCACAACCTACTAATCATCTTATCTTAATGAATCAACAAAGGAGGAAATTTTCATGATTACCTCAACCTATTCATATGATTATATAAAAGTTACTTGAGTAAAACGTTATATCTCTCCCTCCACCTAGGGAGGTTGATATGTGTAAGAGACTACCTAATGGACATGGATGTAATTCATATTGAAACTTCCATAGATGCGAGGGATATTATAAAAATAGATGCTTTGGAATAAGACATAAGATTCAAGATCTCATTGATGATAATATTATTGAGCTTAACACACCTATGAATGATTCAAGGCCATAAACAAATGGGAATGAAAAGTTGAAAACATTTTATGATCCCTTTCCAAATCATATGGCAATAAAAACTATTGATACTTATGAGGTACATATGGCATAAAATACACATCCTCCTTCAACATATGATTACCCATTTAATGTATTATTGGTAAAATTACAAGTACATGAGTATAATGGCTTAAAATAACATTTGTTGATAGTGAAATCATGGATGATGATCTTAATTATACATCATTATTTATATGATCATACATTGATTCACAACATATACATAGTTTCATGGTAGACATTTATATAGTGACATTTCTTCCCAATATTTTAAATACATATGTGTATTTTATAGAAATAAAAAGGATAGTCAAAGGATTTTATGGATAGAAATATAACCCTATTAGGCACATTATTCTACCACTTAAGATAGGCCATACTATAGTTTCTATTTTTTCTTAGGATTATCACGTCTGATGTATTTTACATGTTGTTAGGACACCCCTGGATACATAAGCTCTAAGCAATACCATCTTCATTACATATATGTGTCAAGTATATAAATGGTAGTTAGGTGGTGAAATTTTAAAGTATTCCATATGAGTATCCAATTCAACTAGAATCATTTCCTCCTCCACTCCCACTTCCATTGTAATACATTATTCAATCTATTTGGGTTCATCCTATACAGTCAATTACTCCAACTATCCAAGTTTATTCTATGTAGCCAGTTACTCTACTTATTCAAGGTCATTCTAATCAGTTAGTTACTCAACCTATTAATGTTCACTCTATGTAGACAATTTATAAGAAGGTAGTTTTACTTTCCTATATGACCAATTCTTCAACACCCATTACATCAAAGAGTTATTCAGGACTCACATTCAATGTTATCTACTCCATCATGTCCTAAGATAATGCTACAAGTATCTCACCATATCCTTTAGAAAATACAAAAAAATATTTCTCTTACTATGTAGTGGATTTCAAAGGATACTATGCTCCATAGAGTTACTCATCATACACAAGATCCTATAAGTCATGATGATGACATTTACATTTCAACATGAGATCATTCCTCAAATTTAGATACAACTACATATGACACTCCTCATTCATGACAAGTGAAAATTACCATATTTGACACATGAACTACATATTACCATCCCCTTAATGGGATAATTTATTAACATTTTTACATAATCATTTGTTCAAAATATTCAAAATTCTAAAAACCAAAAAATTAGGACTAAAGTATGACATGTTTTCTAGTTTACATTATGTATTCATGTTATTTATCACATGTTTAGTAGATTACATATCCATTTTTTATACACACATGAATTTACTAATATGTATGAGTGAAATGTTAAACATTCATGTTTTACATGATACATGTGTGCATAGATATAAGACATTCTTATACCTAGGGTCCATGCCAATATTTGGAGCATCTCATTCCATAGGTTACATTATTACAGGTTATATATTTGTTTTACCTTACCATTTATCATGTTGAGATACATTGATTACTTACACATGTATTTATATTTATTATATTTTTTATAGTGATACATTTTATGGATATGCTACTTTTCTATGTTGTGACATTGACGTATATTGATGGTGTAGACTAGTTTAATTATTATATGTTTTATTGTTGCTACGTCATTTCCTACAAGTTAATCATTAATTATGATTGTTTAGCTCTTACTTAAGTTTATAATTTTTTTTGATTTATTATATCATTGTACGACTCTTTCTTAGGCTTTTTTCTTTTTTTGTTGATTTTTATTGCTTGAATTTTCACTGTGTGACTCTTTCTTTGGGCCCTTGCCTTTCTTCATTTTCATTTGATTAATTGAATTTTCATTGCATGATTATTTTTCTGCCCCTTTCCTTATTATGTGACATATATTTTTGCATTGAATGTGTCTCTTTCCTTGTGTGACATTTGACTATCCATTATGTTTGGAAATTGATTTGTGTGACATTTAATTGTCCATTCTATTTGGCTCTTGCCTTACGTGACATTGAGTGTTATTATGTGTTATTTATTATGTACATCTAGCCATGAAATTATGTGACTTTGAGTGGATAAATATAGGATGTTATAATAAGTTTGTTGTGCCATGATCCATATCACTCTCCTCCTTATTTGTGTGGTGTGTCACAACCCATATCATGCACCTTCTTATGTAGTTAATTATTCAATGTTTATATCAATGATGGTTAGTATTGCATGCCTAACTACTATATCTATCTTGACATGACACTTATATGACATACACTAGATGATTCATCTATGGTTTGATGACATATCTATTACTATGATCAAATATTATCTACATGTTAGCACATGCTTTTAAATGATTACATATTTCTACATAACATGATGTAGTTAGCTCTTTTAATTTCAGATGAGTAATTCACATGCTTCATCCATCACATTAAAAGGGGGAATATTGATAGGATTGTCATAGAAATTTCCTCCATTTATATAAAATTTATATAATGTGACAAATTACATGATTCAAATATTTCAAATCGGCTCAGAGTATCAATTTGGTTCAAAACATGGGACAAATGTTTATAGATTGAAATAGATTCTAGGGGGATGTGCAATGCATATGAACACATTTAAAAAAAAAAGTTACATATTTTTATAAATTTTAAACTTGGACAAAATTAGATATGGATATATATCATTTTATGTAATGCTGGTATTAGTTGGTTTAGATTGGGGGCATGAATATTATTCATGCATCTGCTATTACAATTTTATATTTAAGAACATGGCATTAATGTGACATTGATGGTACCATAGTTACGTATTTAATATATAATTCCATATATAAAATTTTATTCAACCTACATGATCCTATCATAGGTTCTCCCTCTCATCTTGAGGTTCAATATCAATCAAATGAATAGTGTGGTTGAGGTTCAACATCACTCAATGGCCTAGCACTACTCCCA
The DNA here is from genome assembly GCA_037957365.1 of Torreya grandis. Taxonomy (NCBI): domain Eukaryota; kingdom Viridiplantae; phylum Streptophyta; class Pinopsida; order Cupressales; family Taxaceae; genus Torreya; species Torreya grandis. The sequence continues at coordinate 1,243,021 of JARHVA010005142.1, forward strand.
AGGGTTGAGAAATTTATTTCCATAACCCATGGCCATTTACTTAGTTAAATTATCCATTGGTGCATGATCACCCAAATTACAAATATGCTTAAAAAATCCCCAATTCTTTGAATGCTTTAGTAGGAAATCCAATCTCTAATTCTTTAGCATGAAGCAACATCTCCAATAATATCACATAGCAACATAGTTCACCTAATTATAAGTGTATTCCTTCCTTGTTATTTAAGTTTAAAAAGTTTCATTTTAATTTTAGATTTCATTTCATTATTACATGTTCATTTTAGGTTTTATTAGAGAAATTTTCACACTTGGCACCCTCTCCCAAAGATAAAGTGTGTTGTACATAGTCAGGTACATCTCTTTATCATTTTATTCTTGTATTGTATTCATTTCATTTCTAGAATAAAAGGGGGAATTTTTAGAAATAAAAATGTAGTATTAAATATTTGTAAATGTCAATATTGGACTACCTTCACCTTACATGACATTTTCATAAACATATGGCTCTTACACACCCTTCCCTTCTATCCATGTGCTTTTTATTGATATATCCTTCCTAATTTTCTATCGTCACCTACAAGAATTCATTTATTTGTGCTTAACCTAATTAAAATATTACTTAGATTAAATCCATATCATCAAATTATTATTCTTTCCCTTTAAATGAATCTGTCAGACTCTTATGCCTATGGAATTTTAAATATATTCTATCCTGATTGATCCTATCCCCATGCCAGTAATGATCATTTTTCAAATTTTAGTTATTTGTTATGGGTTATCTCATATGTTTCACATGTCAGTGGCATGATAAAGTAACCAATGAGTCCCATATAAATACACAGTAGGTCTAAGCCTATTATATCATCTAGAATTATAAAGCAAACCTTTTTTAATAATTTCACATTCAAAGGGACTACCCTAAACTTCCCAATTCTTAAATCAGTCACAAGGAGTAGGTCCTAACCAAAGTTTGAATCACCTTATCTAAGCAAAGTTATCAATTTTTAAAATTTTAAAATCTAGATTATATGTTACATTCATTAAAGGATCACTATTGTACACATATACCTAATGGGGAGAACTATGTGTCATTTGAATTTCCTCTTTGAAGTATTATATATGTAGTTAGAACTCAACCATTCATTAGGGAATGGCTAAGCTTATCTCAACCCACTTTATTTCCCTTTTTTAGGACTAAACCTAGTGTCTACGTTAGATGTGGGATTTCAAATAGAATGAGATAAGTTTTTGGATACTATACACATAGTGCATCCCTGATATCACACACAAATATAGATTACAATCATACATCATAACTTGCACCAAAATAGATAATCAAAAGTCTAGATGGATGAATTTAGTTGAGGATAGACATTATAATTTGATGTAATCATCTACATACTAGTATTTTTTTATAGGTAGTTCCATATACCCAATTCCTAATTTGAGTGACTCATAATATACTTTCAACCCTTTATGACACCTACACACAATCATAGTCTTGCATATAATATAAATATGTTAAGTTTATTAATCCCTTATACGTCAGTTATATATATATATTTTTTGTTTTGTGTTTTGACACAACCAACGCAACTTAGGTAGTTGAGATTTGAGGAACCTATACATATCTTGAAAAGAGATTTACAAAACATCCCTAAGGTTTCTTGTACCAGGTCTTAGCATATTAGATAAGATCAATTGGTCAATGTAAATTGTTCATAAGGGTCTTGTTCTACAAATCGATATTCAAAGAATTGTATCAAATTTAACCATAAAGGGTGTAATATTTTACAATGTTGATCATAATGGAGACTTTTGATAACAATACTTGTATAAACACCTTAAATGAAAGCAATCATCTTCAAATTTTTAGGAGATGGAAAAAGTTGAATTCTATTGTTTTCTCATTACTTGTATTCAAAAATGATATGATGGTAATGAACAAGACTTAAAATCAAGATAAGCATCTAGATTCAAATTAAATTCATTGATACCGAATGTCTAAACTAGGAAACTCATAAAAAATGCAAAATAAAAGAGGGAAAAGGAGATAAAATGGTCTTTCTACCGAGAAAGTGAAGTTGAAGTGTCTAAATGAGCAAATCCATTAAAACTAATCCTTAGCTAAGCTAGACCTAACATAGCCACAACTAGAAAGACAATGCAAGAGTATTAGGGGATGTTGATTGGGATAAGGAAAAAACATCACCACCATAAGACATGTGTAGGAGATGAACACCAAGCTCCACAATACTCAGAATATCAAGTTATGCCAGTTGATTAATAATAATTGGGATTTACAATGGTCATTCAATTACAAGCTTCACTAGCATAATAAATAAAACTGAACAAACAGGAGATTAATCTAGAAATCAATTTTTTTTGGATCATTATGTTTATATTACAATTCAAAATGAGTCAGCCCTAATTACATTGATTGTCTAATTATTTATAGACCATCAAGTATTTAGAGTTTCCATGATTTATCCCACTATTGGGCTGGTTATAAGAATTCAATTTTGATAGGTGGAAATAGGTTAAGATTCTAACAGACTCAAAGTAGGTCATGCTCTTATGATAGACACCATGCTCATTCAAGATGTCACTCTTATTTTTTATGTTCCTATTCATAGACTTCTAGTTACTAAATTAAGGCATTTATTGCCATTTATGTCCTTTTGATTGATTTAAATGTGGACACCATACCTTTATTAATGCCCCTATTTGGTTCCACATTAAATTCTATAGTAGACACTAGAGTCATTTAATTCTATTATTGGTAGATGGAATAGTCCATTTCTTAGGATTGATGGTCTTTATGGGCTAGATGACCATGAAATTTGGACTCACAAGCTTATGTACTCCTGAAGTTTCACATGGTAATGCCCTTGTCATTCTTTAGTTTGCCTTTTTTTCTTATGTGGGTGTTGATCAAACATAATCATGACATGTGGCATGATTGCAATGCTCCCCAATCCCTTTACATATTTTTCCCCATCGAGTCCCTAGGTCCCTGAGATGGTTCCACATGGCATCATCTTATACCTTTATACCTTGGGGACTTTATTATTAGGTCTGCTAGTATTTGGATGTTATGAGTCATTGATCTAGGAGATCAATGGTTGATAACTTTCAACTATCACTTTGTCATCCCTAAGTCATCAACCCCTGAAATGCCACCACATGGAAACTATTGGCCAAAATTGGCCCACATATAAAGATTTTGACTACATAGCCAAAGAAATCTTCATCTACAACCATGCCTTGAGGATCAAGGGAAAGAATTACTCCCTTCAGGGTTTTGGTTCATTTGTCTTTTCTCAACTAGTGCAACTATATAGAAAACCAATAAAGGAATTGGTTTTAATAGATAGGATAATGAGCTAGTTCATAATTGATGACCTTAAAAGGTCTAAGCTCAGTCCTAATCTACCCAATTCATTCAAGAAAAAGAATTCACAAATTCAATCCAAGTGTATACCTTCAAAAAGATATAATAGTGTGAGATGTACTTAGGAACGTCAAATTAAAGCCATTGAAAATAACCATTTTGATTTAATATCTTCAAAGGATCTCAAGGTTGAATGTGGGGCTATCAAGTGTCAAAACATCACCCAATCAGATCAATAGATCAATGAGACATGGGTGATCAATCAATTCAATAAGTCAAAAGGTCCCTAGATCAAAATCAATAGTGTGTATTTTTTCATACAAATCTCGATTGATGATCCATGTTAAAGATTAGGTTCAGTGGATCTAGATAGATTAATGACATGCATTAAATCATGAAAAAGTAGATCTAACATTAATCATGAGGTCAATAAGTTAGAAGATCCTAAGATAGAATGTAATGGTGACAAGTGTCATGATCATAGTGAATAAGAGGATTAATGATGCACGTTTGATCTTATAAATTGAAGATCAATGGAGTATATTTAACTATGCAAAGGAGATCAATGGTGTGATTTAGGTCAAAAGGTAAATGACATTAGATTACATGTGAGGCCACCACATGGTGTAAAAGTGGTAACCAGATGAAGACTAGTAGTAATATCCATAGATTGAATGTGGGGTGGCCAAGTGTCATAATTTGGGAAGCCCAAATCAAAGATCGATGGAGTAAATTCAATCAAGTTCTAGGAGGCACAAGATGGTGACACACGCCTAAATTTGTGACAGTCACATTTTTAAATATGATAAATAGTGTGGCAAGGATGCCACATAGGTAGGCATGTAGGATCAAAATATTTTATGGATCTAGATGGGCAAATGCATAGATCCAAGATCCAAATATGATTTACATCAAGTCAAAGTAGATATTTCAAGTTTGAGGGCCACCACTAAAACTCAATTTAGACTTATGGTTTGAAGATTTATAACTTGTAGGACTTGTTTTCTAAAGTCATAATGCATTTCCATGATTGTTTCTATTATCTTTTGAAGGGGGATCTATGTGTGCAAGGAGTTCTTGGATTCTATAATGTTTAGAAGTAGAATGTGTTTATTTAAACCTAATGGAGATAAAGAATGAGGCTTAGCATATGGAAGATATTCATTAAAATGATGACTATATGAAAAACTATAAATGGGATTGGTTTTTGTCTATAATAGACCTATGTCTAGGTTTTGAAGTAGGAGTGGAGTTGTGATTATGAAGAGAAGTGTCTTATATTTCAACATGGTCATATCCTCGACAAATAGGTACCTACAACCACATAAAGTAGACATAGTCATGGCTTTGTCAGGTCCATGGATATGAGGATTTTATCCTTATAATGAAGCCAAGTGGAAGGTGGCATAGAAATTCCAAGAAAGACATTGGGGGATTAGAGAGTGTAGGTGGAGCATTCATTTATTTTTTAGACCCTTTAAATATTTTCCCTTCTTGGTATGATCATGACTCATCATCCTCAACAAATTCTTATCTTCTATTGTATTTCTTAGCCAATGAGAAGGCTAGAAGTTTATTAGAGATAATGAAGGTATTGTCAAGAAGGATTGGTTCCAATTGATCAAAAAGTGGTTTCATATTCATTGAAAGGTGATGACATCACATTTATGATGAGATTGTGTTAGCTAGCATTGTCTTATGATTCATCAATGTTTATTTCATGATTATGTGAGTCCCCATTTAATTTGGTGCATCACCTTTTTATCTCTCTTAGTAACCCTTTACCCCCTCTCCATCCATTTTCTTAGTAGATGCATTAGTCTAGGTGATCCATCAAGAGGAATCCAACCTTCTCTAGAGGTTCAACCCCACTACAAGATACCCATAGCTTGGGGTTATTACAATATTATGGCTGGGAGTGGGGGAACCTAAATAACTCTCCCACAAGGGTGAAATTTTATGCCATAATAGTTTCTAGTATGCCTAGTGGGACCACTTTCAAAGAGGATTGGTCAAGTTTGATGCTATTTTGATCAATTTTTAGTAGTCATAGATTTCACACAATAGTATATGATGACTCTGAAGAACACTCAATATTATGGTGATAGATCAGTACCTATTCTCTCATGTCAAAGGTGACTACAAGATTAGATTCTATAGGTATTATTTTTGAATTTTTTGAATCACCTTTAAACTCAATAATAAAGTTAATATTTACTAATACTCACCCATACATGGGAAAATTTCCTCCTAAACTAATTTCAAAATATACCTCTACAAGAAGATATTTATTAGCTCCTTTCACTGCCATGGTAGCCCCTAGAGCTTTCCCTTTTGTGGATTTCAATGGTTAGAGTCCTTTAGACCTCCCATAGTATGATCCCATCCTAGTAGTAACTCTTAAAAGTGTTCTTTACTTCACGGGAGACCAATATACAACCCCTTCTAAGCACCTCAGGGATATAACCAACTTCTATAATATTCATGATATCAATGAGGAAAATGTGGCCTTTAGGTTGTTGACCATCTCTTTCAATGGTAATGCCTTGGACTAGTATAAAAACCTTACTACTAACTCCATCACATCCTGGGACTAGTTAGGTGATGTATTGAGTAAAAGGTTTGACGACAAGAGTGATCACTTGCCACTTGTAGAATAGTTAAATACCATCAAGAGGGATCCTCATGAAGTAATGAAAGAATTAAATATTAGGTTTCAAAAGACATAGGATATGATCCTAGTATCTATTAGGCCCAAAGCAAATTTTAGTGGCAAATATTTATTAATTCATGAATATTTTGGTTTGGGGAATTTGAATTTGGCAATTGTTATAGGTGCAACATAGGACCCATTTGCCTAAAATTTTGGGATGTCATTTTTTTAGGGGTTAGCTCACCAATGATATAAATAATGTTAGGGTTATCCATGAAATTATCCATATATATATAGTACATATCTTCCTAGAGGTCACAAACTTATCATTGAAATATCTTTCTTCACCACATTGTGAAGATCTTGAGACTTCAGGTTAGACTACACCACTCAACTAATTTTAGAAACAACTAAACCACCTAGTAATAAGACACCACTTAGTAGTAACTTAATCCCTAACATTAGTATGTCACATGATTCCAATTGGACAATTGATAGAATTATGTTATGCGATAGTAACCCAACACATGGTAACATTATGTAACATGACTACAACATGGCTTCTGGTAGCACTGTGTTGTGTAATGGAAATCAAAAACCTAGTAGTAATGTGTCATATAAGTATAACTTGATGCTTGGTAGAAATATGTCACATGATAACAACCAATTTTTTGGTAGTACTATGTCACATGACAATAACTTAGAACCCCATAGTATTGTGCCATATGATTGTAGATTGCTACCTGATAGCACTATGTCATGTGATAATAGCTTGATGCCAGGTAGAAGATGGGAACTAGATAACACCAAAACACCTCATAAAAAAATGATGGCATTATGAGGTAATGACAAGGGTAAATCACCGTAGCAAATACTAGAAAAATCTAACATCAGTTCTTATTTTAAAAATCTAGGAAAGAAGAATATGCAAATAACATGCACTATAAATATAAGTAATTTTCAAACTTTTAAAAAAATATTAGTTAATGTTTTGATTTTAGAATAATTAAAAAACCATTTCAATGCAAAAATTGACATGGAGATTGAAATTATTTCATTAGAAAAAATTAATCCTAATAACTTCTCACCAACCAAATATTTTATTAATGACATGCCACCCCTAGAAGACACTCCTCTGGGCACTTCACTAGAAGACACTCCTCTAGGCACTTCACAAAAGAATTACATTTCTTTTTAGACACCAAAATTTGTTGAAAATTCCACTCAAAAAAGTTGACAAAGGAAGAGAAGACCATGGATAATAGGAAGGTCTTTTCAAGTTGACTGGGCTGAAAAATATCCATTTATAAAACCTCTAGAATTAGAAAATGGTAATGAGGCTCCAAAAGAATATATATGTAGAATTTGTAGTTGGAAACTTGGAAAAGAACATAGAATTCAGCTTAAATTAGACATAATTGAGAAACATTAGGGGAAAATATATATATCCATGAAGCACCTAGAAGGACAGATAACAAGAACACACATAACAAAAAATACATAAGAATGATGTCATTTAAGATATGCATGTGAATATGAAAATGATCAAAATTGAAAAAAACATCTTGCTAAGAAAGGGGGAATAATCAAAGTACAATTTCAAAAACTTATGTAGTCCAATCTTAAGGCAAAATATGTATAGTTCTCTACTCTTTTCCACATTGTAAAAAAGGGTAGACCCATTTATAATTTTGTAGATTACAAATTTTTTGTTCAACACAATAGGCTTCTAGATATTCCACACTCACATTGGTTGGATAACAATTCTTGGAAAATGACAAACTTTCTAGCAACTATTGAGAAGGAAGATTTGAAAGAAAGTGTTAAGAGATCACTATTTATCTCTCTGTCCATTGATGAGGTCACTATAGTTGACAACACAACATGGGTTTGCATGCATGTGTATAATTTTGAAAATTATTCAAGGCAAACTCATCTTTTAGCTATCCATTGACATGTTTTATGTAAAATAGCACAAGAAAGTTGACAAAGAAACATATTTACTGTGGCATTTAATAGATATTGAAGCTTTACTCACATTATGCAGTATTTTTCCAACGTTGAAGGAAATCAACTATTTAATGAAACATGCCCAAGAGATATTAATCTATATTTTTGACTTCATACATTTGAGAAAAACATATACGTCAATATTTAGATGTATTATACACATCGAATGAAAGATTTCACAGCCCTATTCTTAGAACTTGGCAAAATTTGATAGATTTTAAGAATTCAAAGAGTTATTTGAAATTCAATATACATGATCATCTTTGTGTAATGGTAAATGACATTGAGATACCAATGCACACATGCTCTAGAAGACTTGAAGTTGTAAGAGCTAAACCTGAAGATGTACTTATGACATGTATACTATATGATACTATTTTATCAAAACCATGAATTAAATTAATAAAAATATCACAAAGTTTATCAACTAAATTTAGAGAATGTTTTCAAAGGGATGAGTTATTGGAGGGCATGGGAGTTGTGAATCCACTTTTTTGAAACAATGTTAACAGTCAAGAACAGATCAGTATTTTATTTCACAAATACATGGGTATAATTATTATGCATTAATATAAATCTATAGATGTGAATTGAGTTTAGCTTAATGGTATTTTAAATAAACAATTATTGACATCTTAGTCAGCCTAGTTTGGGATTACATTGATGGATCAATTTTAGTGTTTAAAAGACCCAACAGAAAATGGTGCCATTACACGTGTATGGAATTTTTTTTTATCCAAGTAACATCTTACAATAAAGTATTAGTGAATACTTTAGATTATATGAACCTTTTCAAACAATGATTTTGGGTTATGTAGAAGATGAGCGAGTGTTTAGTGCATTATCCTTTGTGAAGTCAAAAATTAGAAATAAATTGGATAAAAATCTAGAGACTTATTTGAGAGTATATGTTTCATGTTATGATAGAGCAGTGGCAACATGGAGTTTTCTAGTTGAAAAAAGAGGTGTGAGTAATATAGCTACCGATGCATATGATGCTTATACTGAGATTGAATATGACACTGGCATGGTAGATGAAAATCACACTTATGATGAACAAGTTTCTCGGGGATTGTTTCAACTGCCTAACTTTTAGTTTGATAAGTATAACAATTACTATTTTTTTAAATATTTCATATTATTTCATCTTCAAAGAGATTAAATTCTATAATCTATTTCTTGAATGTTACAATTATGCATATTATTCAATACACTATAATTAAGCACTTTATTTATCCTATTACAATTCTATGTATTTCAAATAGTACTTTTATATCTTTGCAATTATGCCATTCAATAAGAAACAATAATAATTTTAATTCACAAGGTATAAATAATTTCATTATAGCATAAATTGAAGCATACAAGTCTTATGTGTAGACATGCATGGTGTACCATAGGAAACCAATTCTCTTGTCATTAAAACTCCAATTATTAAGATTTGTTTTTTTCATTATCTTAATTGTCTATAATAGTGATTTGGAGAGTATATACATAGATTTAATACATGCATAAGTGTTGAACCAAAAGATAGAAAAATATTTTAATCACACCAATATTATTCTATTGCACATTTATATTATAACCATTACACAAATATATAGGAAATATTTTTCCTATAGTTGGGGATCACATATTTCCAAATTTCACCACAATCAATGCATTCAATACTATAACTATTATAAAAATATAACAATGCATTCAATGCTACAACTACTAAAATAATATAACAATGAATTCAATGCTACAACTACTAGAACAATATAATAGTATATAAATGCATTCAATGCTACAACTATTAGAATAATATAAAAATGTATTCAATGCTACAACTACTAGAACAATATAATAGTATAACAATGCATTTAATGATACAACTACTAGAACATTATAACAATGCATTCAATGCTACAACTACTAGAACACTATAACAATGCATTCAATGCTACAAATGCTAGAAAAGTATATCAATGCATTCAATGCTACAACAACTAGATCAATATAACAATACATTCAATGCTACAACTACTAGAACACTATAATAATGAATTCAATGCTACAACTACTAGAATAATATAATAATGCATTCAATGCTACAACTAGTAGAATAATATAATAGTATAATAATGCATTCAATGCTAAAACTACTAAAACATTATAACAATGCATTCAATGATATAAATACTAGAACAATATAACAATGCATTTAATGCTATAACTACTAGAGTAGTATAACAATGCATTCAATGCTACAACTACTAGAATAATATAACAATGCATTCAATATTTACTCTACTTTATCTTCATACAATATATAAACGTGAACACAATAGTGACAATACATTTTAAATATTTTAAATATTAAAATTATGTACCCAGATTATTTAGAACAACTGTAAAATATCTTTTGATAAAATAAGTGTTTCAAAAAAAAACATGATATAAACTATTTGAAACATTATAATTTATGTTTTTAAACATTATAAACTATTTGAAACAAATTAACAATTTTCTAGAAGAGACTCTCCACCCGCTTGTTGCTTGTCATCACCCTCCATGGAAACCCCGTTGTCTTGACTTGCATGTGTATCCTCCAATATCACTCTTTATTTCTAAATATCTTTTACAATAAAATTCATATTTTTAAGAATTACCCTCTCCTCATTCACTACATTGCTTGTTGAAAGAATAATTGGATCCACATCTATTTTTTGCTTCAATAAAATGCTTGGATCCATCCCATGTTCTTTAATTATTTTCTTCAAAGTGTTGTCTATTTATTTAAAAGAATAAACTTTTCCTTTAATGCAATCATTGAGGAAATACTTTTACGGGCATTTTTCATATGCACATTAAGAATATGTGCTTATTTCTTCAAATTTTAATATTTTTCTAAAATTAATAAATAATATATGTGTCAAGCACATATAAAGTTTAATAATTGAAATACACATTATAAATAATATAAATGTACCACAACTTTATCCTTCTCTACCCTTGTAATGGTAACAAGGTTTATATCCTTACCCCATTTATTGAAATAGGCATGGGATTATCCATTTAAATTTTCCAACCTATTTATCATAATCCTTAAACCCTATCATTGCAAACATTGTTAACATAAATCAATCCAGATTGAGCTTGCTAGAATAAAGTGTCAATATTTGAGGGTTCATTTTAAACAAGAGAAAACAAATTAATTCTTTGGGAGTGGTTGTGATAACGAGAATTGATTTATTTGATAAGTGATTTTGACCTTATCTCCCATTGTTTTAAATTATTAAATTCTTTAATAACACCCTCCCTCATATTACCAAGTAGATTTTTTAAAACTAGATTTTTTAATAGAAATTAGTGATGGAATCATTAGAGATGTCTAAATTATCCATGTGGGGTGGAGTAGCTAGGGAAGAGGTAGTAATAAAAGGAAATTTTATCGGCACATTAGCAACTTGAATAAAATCATGTGGATTGAATCTACCAAAATTTAGGGCCTTACTTTTGATCCTAAGAAACTCTTCATCTAGATCAATTTGTTGCAAAAGTGTAAGACCCTATACACTAGAAATGCCACCAACAAAGAAATTTGGGAAATCAGAAATTTATAGGGTTCCTCTACTCTATGAAGGAAGGGAGATGTTTTTTGCTCTTCTTTGAGTCTAGATGGGTAGTGGGGGTGGTGGCATGCTTCTTGGTCTCCTGACAGATGTTGGGTGGATTGAAAAATAAAAAAATTATTCAAAATTGGTAAATTTGAAAGCATAAAATTAATGAAAATTCAAATTGAATGTATTATTACATGTCGGGGTGACTACATATTATATTCTAATTGTCCTTTATGGAATTTACTCTTCGCTTATTTTTATCCTTGTGCGAGTTGGATCTTCTCATCTCATTGTCCTTGAAAAAGTGACATTGGTAGTTTCACCTACAAAATGAATAAATTATCTAGTTAATAAACTACCCAATTCTAAGAAACTTCAATTCAAAAAGAAAGTTGTAAGGTGGAAAACATTGATTGTATTCTTAGGAAGAATCCTCAATGGCAAAATTTTTAAAATCAACTACAAAAAAAAATTAAAAACCAATATGATAATTTTTTTCTATTAAATAATACAAGAAATAAACATTAAAGGAAATTTGGGGGAACCTAGAAGTGGAGACAAAATAGAATCACTTCTTGGGAATTTGGAAACTTGAAATGAATTGAATGAAGACTTTGTGGACTAGGTATCACCAAATGCATCTAGAGTAAATTGACATTTGGATGCTACCTATTTTATTGTGGCATATGCATAGACTCTTACCTGTAACAACCAATAGGCCAAAAATTGTTAAAATATAAAATATATATAAAGAAAGAGAGGAGACTATTAGGAAAACTAAACTTAGCTTGAGTTCCTCGATAGACAAAGCATTAGCTTTAATTTTTTGATGGAGGTTAGTGGGATTTATATTATTTTGTATATCATATAAGTCCTCAAAATACAAAGCCATAATATAGTTGGAAGATGAAATGGTGCAAGAGTCCTTCAAAAATGCAAAATTTAACTCAACCCTAATCTTATTGGATATAAATGTGCACCAGTCACATACAACACCTGACAGAGAATGAAGAATGTAGTAAACAACCCAAAATGGAATGTTTAATGGTCTTCCCTATAAAATAATTTTGGCTTGGAAGAAATTTATAATAGATTTGAGAAATGGATTAGCAATTTTTTCAATTGGTATTCCCCTTCGATTTTGACTATCTATAATGAAAACATAAAACATGTAATTCAATTAAAACATCAAACAAATTATAATAAATTATTCAAGAATAATTAATAAATGTTAACTTTATTAATAAATATAACACTTACTAGCTAGGTCTATGGCCACTTTATAGACTAACTCCAAGTAATTTTTATCAGCATCAGATAAGACAACCTTGGTGCTAACAAAGCTTGCATTGCAATGTGGAAGGCCTATTAAATTATCAATATCCAATGGAGAGGTGCCAAAAGATATTATTTTATTATTAAATTAGACATAGAAAAAACTCTTAGTATGGTTAAAACATGCAACCAAAGATTGTAGTAGGTTATTGTTGATCGTCATGTCATATTGAGGCATCTATACTAGGCCTCTATGTTTACATTGGTCTATCCAGTTGACATAGGATTCTAACTACTCTACCATCTATAGGACGTCTAAACATAATAGATTCTTAAAAATCAAGTTCAGATCCCTATTTTAGTTTTTGTGGATGTAAAAGCCATTATAACTTCACTATATAGTTTGAAGTAGTAGTAAGTGAGCTTGAAAACAAAAGGTACAATGAGAAAAACCTTTGACCAAAGCATGAAAATGAGGGCATTATGGGGGTATTTATAAACCATGAGGGGAACCAGAGCAACTAGTTGGTATGACCAGTGATAGGTGGGGGATACTATCACTTGACAAAACCAAGTTGCTCGATAGCATGATGACATATGATATCATAGTATTGTGCAAAAACATATTGTTGGGTGGTGCCATGTTGTCATGTGATAGTATGTTTTTGGGTGGCACCATGTTGTCGCATGATAGCATGATTTTAGATGGCACAATTTTATTGGGTGTAACTATTTTGCTAGGTGGCAACATGGTGACTAGCAGTAGTATGGTGCTAGATGATAGTATAATGTTGCTTGGGAATATGTTTTTACATAAGAGTATAATGTTGCCCAATAGCATTTTTTCACATGACAACATATTCACTAGTGTTTCTTGGCACCATGCTACCACATGATAACATAATGTCACCTGATGACATAATGTCACCTGGTGGCATAATGTCACCTAGTGGTATAATGTCACCTAATAACATAATGTCACCCAGTGGTATGAAGCCACCTAGCTCCATGTTTTCTCTTGGCACCATGGTGTATAGTTTTGAGTGTAATCACCTATCTGCAATAACATAATGTTTCCCAATTGCATAATGTAAATTGGAAGCATAATGTCACCCAACCAAATAATGTCACATGGTGGCATAAAGTCATCCAACACCATGCTATCACCCATCACCATAATACATAGTGTTACATACAGTGTCACCCTAGGCTCCATCCATATGATGTCAAGTGGTTGTGTGAAAAATAAACAAGGCAATTTCCCCCTACTCTTCACACTTGAATTCATCAAATATGTGAATCAAATTCACCTAAACAAACCTAGGGGGGTTTCCATCATGGCCTCTTAAAATGAACCCTGGTTAGGCCTATTGAAAATTATGCTTTCCTTTACTATCTAGAATTTCTAAATAGTGATATCACATTAATAATTCATTCTATGGGAGGAAACACACTATAAAATGCTTATGAGGTGGTAATTAGAGCATAGAATTATCTAGAACAAGTTGACAAGCTTATACCTTGGCCACCAATGCCTTTATTTCCTAAGATTTGATCACCTATTATAGCCATTCCTCTCCTTTCTATCATTACTCCTATGCCAACACTTGCTTTCATACCTACACGAAATTAGGAAAAAGCTTCAACCAGTCAACCTAGTTACTCTGAAGAAATCAAGAATTTCCAAGAGCGTAAGAGCACGTTTCAATCCTTTGTAAATGAATTGGTGAATGTGAAGAGATAGAAATCCAGTTCAATATACCTTATCAAGATACATATTATCCTCAAAATAAAATATTATCAAGTAAATATGCCACCCTACAAAGGAAATTTCCAAGTGCAAGGCTAACAACAAGGCTAAGGACAAAGGTAACCTAACTATGCTAGGCAAAATAATTATAATCCAAATACTTCAAGAATATTTAATATTTTGGTCCCTATTCATAAAAATATTTCTCAAGAAAGTGAGGGTACTATGCCTTGGAATCAATCTTTCTATTAATCCATTATCCTAAACACTGAGTTCAATCAGGGTTTTAATGATCAATGGTAGCAGGTTTCTATTTATGGGTACAATCAAGCTCTTATGGCTCTAAACATAGAAGTGCTTATGATGAAAAAAATGAAAGAGCCTCAACAAGGCTAGTGAACTAATGGATAACCAAGCCAGTTGGGTGCTATAATGGTTAATTAGGAACAATAAGAGTGTTATGCATCCAATCAATAGGTTAGTTCTAGCCAAGCATACATTCCAGTGGCATCTGACACAAGGTTTAAAATAAGGAACATGGATGGTGGATAGGAAGTAGTAAAGGATCCTTTTATTATTACTATATTACTATCAAATCCAAAAGAGCCTAATATTTCTCTAAAAGTTCTAATATCTCCAAAGGTTCTAGTAGTTCCAAAGAATCAGAATCAAGGGAATGCCTTCATACCCTAAAACTCACAAGTTCAAAACATGGTTATGGATCCCAAAACACAAGTCAAAGTTAGTGGTCTTCCCATCAATATTGTTGAAAAAATGAAAAAGTCCAATGTGAGTGTGCCAATATGGGACATGCTTTCTATGCCTAGTCAGATGGATATCCTTCAAGAGGGTTTGTCAAAGATAAATGTTCCTGAGAAGCCATCAAATAAGGAAAATATGGTTCTCACCAATATAACCAAGGGGCCAAATGAAGGACAATCAACTAAGGTCATCAAACATCCTCCCTTATACATTTTTATGATCATTATTGACTCCTTGGTATATAATTGCATGGTAGATAGTGTATTAATTACCTCAATAAGGCTAAAGTCAATAGCAGATCAACTTGGTTTAAAGTATGAACCCCAATCTAAAGGAGTTTTTCAACTTGATGGATATTCCACCAAACCAACTAGTAATATCAAAGGGATCAACTTAAACCTGCATGCTTTCCCTAGTGTTTCAATGGCTCAGGATGTATTGATTCTAGATGTGCCTTCTTATTTTTCTCTATGCTTATCTAGAGACTTAATAGCTAAAATTTAGAGTTATCTAGTAGCAGATTGGTCCTACATGATTCTCAAAACAAGGTATGGGACCAAGGTATCCATCAAAGCTAAACCTATTGCACAATTTCACATTGGTCCTTATGGGCCTGATAGCTCAAACATCAATTATACCATCCTAGATGAAGATGACCACTTGGTTGGTCAAAAACTAAACACTCATCCTGAAGAGATACCTGATATTTTTTGGATGTGTAATGGAGTGAAAATAATCTAATTAACCCTTTGGAAGGTGTCGAGGAAAAATACATGGGAGTCTATTACTTGCATGAGGGAAACGAGTCCATACCATCCTTCACTAAGCCACAAGAAGATGCTAGTGGTTTGTGGAAATTATTCTTTGATGGTTCAAGGAGCAAACATGGGGCTAGTGTAGGTGTGATTCTTTTATCTCCCTCCAATGATAAGTATTTTTCTTCTTACATGTTTTAATTCAATTGTTCTTTCAATGTAACTAATTATGAGGGCATTATCTATAGCCTTTAGTGGGTTAATAAGAGAGGAATCAAGTAGTTACAAGTGTATGGAGATAGTGAGATGATATTACATCAGGTTAGAGGCCAAGATAGCACAAAGAACCCCTTGATGAGATCCTACAAACATAGAGTGTGGGATATTCTTGAAGACTTTGAGGCCTTCAACATCTAAGTAGTAAAAAATAACCAAAATCAACATGTTGATAGGTTGGTAGCTATGGGAGCTCAGTTTGATATCTAAAATGAGTTGAAAAAGTCCAAAGTATAGCCACATGTTAAAGTGGTAGTAAGACCATTAGTGCAAGATAATGAAGCTTATTGGCAAGTCTTTGATAGTGACAAGTAGATTTCTTGTTTCTTATAGTAGGAAGTAGAGTTTTCCTTAATTAACCAAGAAAATTTCTAACATCAATATGAAGATGAAAATGTTTAGCTAAGGTCTAATAAACTTCTTAAAGGGTTGGTCACTCTTGAAGGTATTTTTCATGAAGGAGATGATATGAGGAGAGACAAGGTAGTGATGTCAACTGATGAGGATAATTATGAAAGAGTTATTATCCTCAAAGACAATCTATTAAATCTTGGAAAGGTAAGCACTAGGGTTGAAAGGCATGATTTCATTGAACCTTGTAAGGAATATTTAGACATCTTTGCTTAGAAATATGGTGATCTGAGAGGCTTTGATACTATTCTAGCCCACCACACTATAGAATTAGATGCTAATGCCAAGTCTGTTAAGTAAAAGCAAAGCCAAGTCTGTTAAGTAAAAGCAAAGGCATATCAACCCCAAAATTAAAGATCTTATGAGGAAATAATTGACTAAATTGATTGAATCCAATATCACCTTTCCTATAAAGCACCGATCATGGGTAGCCAACTTGGCACCTACGAGGAATAATAATGGGGAGATCCAATTCTATTTTGACTGTAGAGATTTGAATAGGGTCTCTTTGAAAGATCACTACCCCTTACCATCCATGGATCAACTCCTTTAAATAGTTACTAATTTAGAGTTCTCTCTTTTGTAAGGGTACTCAAGATACAACCATGTATTGGTAAGAGAATAAGACCAATACAAGACTACCTTCACCACAAAGTGGGGCACATATGCTTATCATAAGATGGATTTTGGATTTTCAAATGTCATAATTACCTTTCAGAGAGAAATGGACATGGCTTTCCAAGGATTAATAAATCAAATGGTGCTTGTCTACTTGGATGATATAATAGTTTTCTCTAAGAAGGATAATGATCACTTGAATCATCTAAGGTTGATCTTTGAAAGATGTAGGAAATATGGGATCTCATTAAATCCCAAGAAATGTGTGTTTTCTAATCACGAGGGCAAAATCTTGGGACATATTATCTCAAAATAGGGACTGGCCATTGATCTTGATAGAATAAGTGCCATCTTGGCATTATCTTTACTCAAGAAAAAGAAGAGACTCCAAAGTTTCCTTGGGAAAATAAACTTTGTAAGGAGGTTTATACCTAGTTTTGAACACTTGGTCAAACCCATCACTGCCATGCTAAAAAATAACCAAGTGTTCACTTAGTCAAATGAAGGTAAAGTAGCATTTAAGGCTATCAAGAAATCCATTTCACAATCACCCTTACTCTTGAATCCTAATTTACCAAGGGATTTCATATTTTATACCTCTACTAATATTGATAATATATCAGTTATGCTAATGTAGAATAATGGTGAAGGGTTTGAACAACCAATTACTTTTTTCAATCAAGGGCTTGAAAGATATGAGGTAAGATATACTTTTTTAGAGAAACAAGTCCTTACAGTAGTAAGAAGCTTTAAAAAGTTTATACCAATGCTCTTCAATATAAAAATTTATCTTATGGTGTCTCATCCTTGAGTGAAGGACTTCATTCTAAACAAAGACTTGAATGAGAAGAGAGATGGTTGGATTACCAAGGTCATGGAGTATGATGTGGAGATCAAGGTCACTAAGCTAGTGAGATGTAAAGGATTATGTGAGCATGTGGTGGATGACCTTGATGAAGATAAAGAAGTTGTTCTGGTAACACAAGACCACTTACAAATGAATATACCTCTACCTCAGACCAGCTAGCTTTAGGATATGACACATTTCTTGATAACAAGTGAGTGGCCACAAAGTATGGATAGGGAAATAAGGTGTTATTTTAGATATCAATCCATACCTTATGCATTAGTTTATGGGGTTATATTTATTAAATACTTCAATAGAGTGATTTTTAGTTTCATATATGATGACCAAGTGATAGGGCTTTTGGATCAATTCCCTGATGGGCTTGCAGGAGGCCATTTTGCTCCAAGGACTATAATAGCTAAGGTGATGAGAGTTGGTTATTACTAGCCTAGCCTCTTTAAGGATGCCTATGCATGGGTGAGAAAATGTTAAAAGTGTGATCTCTTTGAAAGTAAGAAAATATTGGTATCCCTTCCTATCAACCCAATCTAGGTGGAACAACCCTTCATACAGTGGGGTTTGGACTTCATAGGATTTATCAATCCACCTTCTAGTGGAGGACACAAATGGGTACTCACTATTACTATCTACTTTACCATGTGGGTGGGGGAAATTAAATTAAAAGAGATAATGAAATGGTAGTATTTAACTTCTATGATAACATAGTAATGAGGTTTGGTGTACCAACAACAAATTTTTTAGATAATGCCTTAGCATTTGTTGGTATGAGGACAAGTGAATGGGAAATTTAGTTGGGCATATAACTTAGTACATCCTTTAATTAATACCCCCAAGGCAATGGACTAATAGAGTCCACAAAAAATAACTTTATAAGGATTATCAAGAGGACTATGGAAGATAATCAGAGAATATGACACATAAAGCTAAGGATAGCCTTATGGGTTAATAGAGTGACTCCCAAAGTTGTCATTGGTAATTCACCATATGTCCTTGTATATGGGAGGGAAGCCAAATTTCCCATCTCTCTTGAGTTACCTACCTTAGAGTTATCCCACCATCTTGAGTTGATGGAGAGTGAACCTATGAGTGTGAGGATGGTAGAGCTCATAGAGCTTGAAAATAAGGGACCTTGCAATGAAGACACTAGAGTCACATCAAGATCAAGTCATGCAAACCTATGATAAGAGATACATATTAAAGAAATTTAAATAATGGGATCTATTCGTCAAGTGGGATTAAAATAAGGCCAAGCTAGGGAATCATACCAAGTTTGACAGCTTGTGAAGTAGTCATTATTTGATTCATGGATGTAAACAACATAATACTTTTCAACTTACCTAACTATATGGAGAGATATTACCCATCTTAGTCAATGGAATTCATTTAAATCCTTGATATTGAAATATTTTTTAGCCATTGTATATATTATAGTAGTTTTTCATGTTTTCCTCCAAGTGCATTATACACATTTTCTTTTCACTTGTGTGTTTCCCTTTCCTAATTGCCTTGGGCATAGTGTTTTTTTATTTGTTTTCATCATTATTGATTCAAGAAAAGGTTTAGAAAGGGATAACCTTGTATCAGTTTCATACTAGCTAAGAGAAAATGCTTGTGACTCTATATGCCCAATAGACTAGACAAGGCAACTAATCTGTTGCATAGTAGGCATGCAATCCCAAGAGGTTGCTAGAAATGTTGACCAAAATTGGCCCACATATGAATATTTTGCCTATATAGCCTAAGTAATATTCATCTATAGCCATGGTCTAAGGATCAAGGGAAGGAATTATTCTCTTTAGGGTTTTGGTTTATTTGTCTTTTCTCAATGAGTGCAACTATATAGAAAACCAATAAAGGATTTGGTTTTCATAGATAGGATAATGAGCTAGTTCATAATTGATGACCTTCAAAAGTCTAAGATTAATCATGATCTTCATGGTTTATTCAAGTAAAATAATTCATGATTTCAAGTCAAGTGTATGCCTTCAAAAAGATCTAACAGTGTGGGACATGCCTAGGAGCATCAAATTAAAGCCATGAGAAATAGCCATTTTGATTTAAAATCTTCAAAGGATCTCGAGGTTAAACATGGGGTTGCCAAATGTCAAAGTAATTCCCAAAACTATTAGTAAATCAATGACACACAAGATATTTATCAAGTTAATAAGTCAAAATGTCCTCAAATCAAGATCAATGGTGCATATTCTTGCATACAAATCTTGATCAATGATTTGTGTTAAAGATTGGGGTTAGTGGATGTAGATAGATCAATGGTGCACATTAAATCATGTAAAAGTAGATCTAATGATCAGTATGAGGTTAAAAAGTTAGAGGATCCTGAGATGGAATGCAATGGTGACAAGTATCACAATCATCGTAAATCAAAGGATTAATGACACAATTTTAATCTTATAAACTTAATATCAATAGAGTGTGTTCAATCATAAAAAGGAGATTCATGGTGTAAATTAGGTAAAAATGTTAATGAGTTTATATTACACATGAGGCTTCCATGTGGTGAAAAATTGGTAATCGAATGAAGATTGGTAGTAAGATCTATAGACTGAATGCAAGGTTGCCAAGTGTCATAATTTGGGAAACCTAAATCAAAGATCAATAGAGTAAAGTCAATCAAGTTCTAGGAGGCAAAAGATGGTGACACATGTATAAATTTGTGATGGTCATATTTTTAAATATGATAAATAGCATGGTGAGGATGCCACATAAGTAGGCACATCAGATCAATTTTTTTTTTGGACCCATATGGGAAAATCCATAGAGTTGAGATTTAAATATGATTCAGTTCAAGCTAGAGTAGATATTTCAAGTTCGAGGGATGCCATTAAATCTCAATATGGACCTATGGTTTGAAGATTTAGAAATTATAGGATTTTTTTCTTGAGATTATAATGTGTTTTCATGACTATGTCCATTATCTTTTGAAGGGGGATCCATGCATATAATGAGTTCTTGGCTTGCATAATGTTCAGAGGTAGAATAGGTTTATTTAACTTGATGGAGATAAAGAATGAGGCTTAGCATATGATAGATCTTCATTGAAATGATGACAATATGAAAACCAGCAAAAGGGATTAGTTTTCATTTATAGTAGACCATATTATCTTTTGACATGGTCATACCCTAGACAAATAGGTACCTATAACCACTTAAATCAGACATAGTCATGGCTCTATTAGGTCCATGGATATGAGGATTTTGACCTTATAATTAAGCCAAGTGGATGGTGGCATATAATCTCCAAGAAAGATATTTGGGGATTGGAGATTTTAGGTGGTGCATTCATTTATTTTTTGGAGCCTTTAAATATTTTCCCTTCTTGGTAAGATCATGACTCATCATCCTCAACAAACTATTATCTTCTAGTGTATTTCTTAGCTAATGAGAAGGCTAAAAGGCTATTGGAGATAATGAAGGTATTGTAAAGAAGGATTGGTTATAATTGATTAAAAAGTGGTTAAGAATTTATTAAAAAGTGGTGGGGGCCCATTTATTAATTTAAGATGGTGTGCTCCTCCTCTCTCCCCCACTTTCTCATATATCTCCCATTTCTTCCCCATTTGAAAAGACTCTCTTTGATTTGAGATGGAATATATAAGATATCTTGAGAGAAAATACTCTCATTTGATAAGGCTAGGCCTTGTAAAAATTTGTATGAAAGACATTTTAAAGCAATAAATACTTTCTTTACCTATCTCTTGCCTCTGAATAATGTTTAGCAAGCTTGTGCATGATGGCATTGTGAAGGTGTTTCTTTCATGTCCATTGTCTTTCTTTCTTGCCTATTTTTAGGTATTTTCAAGCTATTTTTAGGTTTGAACTCATGCTATTTCCATCATTAAATTAATGCTGGTGTGAATCTTGGAATTCCTCTTTGCTTCATTCATTGCTTGTGAGCCTAGTTTATGAAACACTTATGTAATCAGCTAGTTGGTGAGATTGTGTGAGCTAGCATTATCTTATACATCATTAGTGTTTATTTCATGATTATGTGAGTCTCTATTAAATATGTTCTATAAAATTTTTAGCTCTATTAGTAATAATTTACCCCCTCTCTATCCCTTTTCTCAGTGGATGTATTAGTCTAGGTGATCCATCAAGAGGAAGCTGACCTTATCTATAGGTTCAACCCCATTACATGATACCCATAGCTTGAGGTTTTTCCAATATTATGGTTGAGAGTGGGGGATCCTGAAGAAATCTCCCACAAGGGTGAAATTCTACACAATAATATCAACATTTTGAGCCTTTGATATTCATATGTATCCTTTCTTATCTGTGATTAATTGACTCATATGAACTATCTATCTAGGAGATTAAATTGTCAATAGGATGTTGGATGTCTCCATTTATTTTCTCTTCCCAAGGGATCATAATTCCCACATTAATGCCATATGTCATGGTCTTCAAGACGTAGATTTTTTTCAAGTTCACTCTAACCCTCTAACCTTTAGGATCGTACCATGTGGCCTAATTATGAATCTTGGGGAATACATACACGTAGTCACTTTTTCAAATATTTTTGCATTGGAAGCATCTCCAGATGGTTAACATGTGGAGGATATACATTAAATCCTTAGAACTTTCACTATAGAATTTAATTTTTATTATCATTTGATGAAAATTACTAAGTAAAATAAGAACTCATAAATGGAAAAGGAAACAAGCATTAAATGGTACAAAAAGAATGTGAGAATTAAATAATATTTTTATAGATTCAAACAAGTCATTCATATATACTAGATACTTTAGATTTGAACAAGACACTCTACATCTAAACATTTACTAGATTAAAATAAATATCATGCACTTGAGTTAGAATCCAAAGTCAAGAAAAAACCCATTATTCATAAAAAATTATCAAATAGCCCTTTCTTTATTTTGACAACCTTGATGTTCAATACAATCGTTAAATTTAATATAGTGATCATTTCAATGTGGTAAACTCTCATTAGTTTAGATATGTAGGCATTGATGGTCTATTAATGGGTAGACATCTATAAAATTTATGTTAAGGTTCTCATGACATCATCAAGTCCACATGGGATACCCTTGTTCATCATTCTATGACCTCTGGTTCATGGGATGGTGCCACATGGATTCATCATGAATTTTCAAGTTCAGTGAGATGAAACAAGATCGTGCCACATGGAATGATCATGGGGCCTCCTAGTTATCACTATGGGTAGGCTCCCCTCAAGTCATGGGCTCTTAATATGATTCCATTTGACATCGTCTTTAGCCTTTAATCCTCAAATATCTTCATTGACTAACTTTTATAAATTCCTAAGCTCCCATAATGGTGCCATATGGTGACTTTATGGGACTTTAGACATCAAATAGATCTTAGTATTTGATAATCTATGCTAAATATCAACCCAAGACATTGATTTTAATATTAAATGGTGGGTGAGTAGTTGGGGATATTTGGATTAATAAAACTACATAGACCATGCCTAGACTTCTATGATGGTGACACTTGTTACCATCTTTGAAATTTAGGTGGATTTTAGATTTATCCATTTGAACACTAACCTCTAAACTCTAGGAAAATGTGATTTGGACACATGGATAAATTTAGGGGCTCATGGATAGTCTTTGTGCTTGCAAGATTTTCATTGAAAAAAATTAAGTCAAAAGACTGAAAAGGTGAGGCAAAGTACTTTAAAAATAAAATAAAGTGATCAAAATGAAAACTAAGTCCATAAATTGATTAATTAGGTCTAGATGAATATAAAAAATATCATTTCAAAGATTTGGTATTTGTATAATTGAGCCTAAAGTTAGTGAAATGAATCCTTTTAAATAGGATTCTTTTTTATATTTTGACTAGATCATATACAAAGGTTCAAGAAAAAGAAAAAGACACATACCCCCAAGCCAATCATCAAGCCCAAAGTGTTCAAACAACTAATGCCAATATATAAATGAACAATTTGTCAATTTAGTTCAATTAATACAATAATATTGGACTAAAAAGATAGGGTAAGGTCATGAACAAGCTCAAAATTAAACCTAGATAATTTGCATAATTCCTTATTGAATGATCCAAGAGGTGATTTTTATTTTAAAATCATTTCAAAACATAATTTTAAAGTAGTCCAGACCCTAAAACTTATGTAGATTAAAAAAAATTGGTTTCAATAATTCTAGTTGTAAAGCTTGGACCAAGTGTTTTAAAATGGAAGATCATCACAAAAGGGCATACTTAATCACTTAAAACTTATCATCCAACAACTAGAAATTAGAGATGGCATACTCTAACAATAAAACCACTAGGACTTACCAAATAATAAAGATCAGACTCTGGAGTAAAAATAGGTTCCATGATTTCATTGATGAAATTGGGGCGTGTTGTGCAAGAAACAATAATATTAAGTTCAATTATTCAATCATAATCAAACTTAACATTAAAACTTGTATATTATTGTCATATATTGTTCAGTATGAATAGTTCAAAATTTTATATTTATTTAGACCGAAAAATTAAAAATAAGTTAAAATAATTGTGTAATTATAGGTGTTAAAATTTATGAAAAAATAAAATTAGTCTAGGATCATTAATATTCTGAATATGATAATATAAGTCATGTCAAAACTAGACAATTCATGCTATGAACATAAAAGTCCTAAATTGGGGAAATTACACTTCCTTTATATATATATGTATATATATATATATATATATATATATATATATATATATATATATATATATATATATATATATATATATATATATATATATATAATCATTCAAAACTAGACAATTCATGCTATGAACATAGAAGTCCTAAACTGGGGAAATTACACTTCCTTTATATATATATATATATAAGAAAATTGGCAAAAATCATAAAATTCAGGATATAACGATTTACCATCATTTACTCCTCCTATTGTATGTTATTTGCCCTCAAGTAATGCAATTTTTATTTGAAGAATAGTTATCAAGTGTCTATGGTAAAAGTATCTCACAATATCTATTAACAAAAGTAAAAAAAAATAATAAGGTTAGTTTTCCTATTTTCACTTTCACTTTATATATGATGGGGGGAATGTCAAAAATGAATATTCAGTATTTAATTTTATTTAGTACATTGATTTATGTCATCATAAGAATATATCTAATTCATAAATTGTCGATATAAATGATAATGTAATTTATATATTTTTCAAAATTGTTTATCTTACAATGTTATAATTAAGAGGGTTGGGACTAGTGGTGTGAAATAAGTAATTTCACATTGCTAACCCATGTTCTAATATGATCCTTGCAAAATTCAAAAAAGTCACTATGAGAACATATTGAAGTAGGGTTTAAACCTATCCATGAGAAATAATTATAACACAATCCTAAACATTCAAAATCCAAACTCACCCCCATGTACACTTTAACATCTATCCTAAATTTACTCCAAATTTTTAAGAAGTAATAATGGATGAATGTTGATGCCACCTTGTGTCTTTAGTGATGCATATTTATATTATACAGTAATTTTAGAATCAAATATACCACTTCACATAATATTCAATAAAATGCGAAATAATGGAATCTAGTGTCATGGGTTGATGTGGTGGATCTATATTTGGAAAATGATTGAAATGATGGGGAAAGGCATTGGATAAAAATCTTGGTACATTTGATTACCTTTTAGACCAGATAGTGTTAGTAGATATAAGGAAGGATGGGGAGGAGGTGGTTATAGATTATTTTTAGGATAAGTATGAGGAGGATGCTTATACCTACAAATTTGAGGAACTTGTGCCTTAGTATCAATCTATAATATAAGGAGGTGGGACTAGAAATGAAATTATGGGTGAAGATGACAATGACCATATTTGGTTGGTAGATAATGACTGATTACAAAATATTGATGTGGAGTGGATGTGTAAGATATATCATGAACTAATATGGTACAAAAATAAGTGCATGGGTGAGTCATTTCATAAAATTGAGTTTTTTACTTATAGAAATAAAAATCTCATAGATAGGGGGTGGGATTTTAAAATTTTGGACTGAATACAAGGATTTTTATGATAAAAATATTATCATACAAATTTTATATTTAATTTCTAAGAAACATATCTACATGAGCAAAGACCAAGTTTTTCTTCAAATGGGATGAAGTGGTGTATAATCTCAAAATGGATATTTTTTAGGAAGATATGAGGGTCATAGATAATAAAGAGGATGCCACTAGTTTTGATAACCTTATTATCGATAGTGAATAAGTTTTTTAAAGATAAACTTAAGATCTCAATTTAGATCTCATGGTAGATGGTCTTTATTCCACCTCAGAGAATGAGTTTTGGGTAAGTGTAAGAAGATGATGGGCCAATTTTTGGACATTTTCATGAATTTAACAGAAATACATATAGGTTATTTTTTTTAGGCTTCATAAATATCATGCCTAAAATGCGTACACATTTTTTAAAGTTATAAACATGTTTTTGTTTGATTTGAATGATAAATTAAAAGGTTTTTTTTGACACATGTTTATAAAAATGAGTACCTATTTTTATAAAAATATTTAAAAAAAATTGAAACTCACTCAATTGACGTAATTTGTCATTATGTACCCATAGTTCAAGTGCATACTATGCTCGCATTCTATCCAAGAGGAGACAATTGCTTATTATTTACCAATTAATTTGACAAAATTTATAGAAATATATTGAATAGCTTATTTAGTGAGACAATCAACAATAACACACTAGAAGAAAGGCAAGTAAACTAATTTCCTACCAATTAACATCAAATTTAGTAATTTTTTTGGATTTACATTAGTTTTTTGTTAAAACCATTTATTTATTAGATAGTATACCCTATCAAACCAATTCAAGTGCAAGACAAAATGTGGGAATTTAAGAAGAATTGAATAATCCACAAAACCCTCCTAACTCTCCTAGTCCTCCTAGTCCTCTTAGCCCTCTTATCGCTCCTAACCCCATTATCCCTCTTATAATTACACAAGACCCCCTATGTATTTAAGAGGATTTGGATACAAATATAGTAGAAAATAAAATTCAAATTAAAGAGATAATTAATATAATGAGGGACCCCCATTCAGCTAATACCCACCATAGTTATTTAGAAAATACATTATTGTTACTAGGATAAGTTGACTCAATAACATGCCAAATTGATAGATGGGAATCTTATATAGAGGTGGGTTCTACTATGCTAAGAAGTTGTTAGTGGCTAGTGTGAGAAATAAAAAAATAATAAAATATCTAACTTGAGAAATATTAATTGATTCATCAACCAATGCACTACCTCTATTATCATGCAAATAGTTCCCAATCCACTAGTGCCAACATAATTTGATAAGAGATAAAATTTGGGACCAATGGTGGATGGTCTTTGATACCCAAATTATTACAATGATGAGGTAAATTTATATTTTTTGAAGAAACTCTATTGTGATTTCATCCTCAATTCAAAGTTATAAGGCTGAGGAAAAGGTTATGTGTAGGATAGATTAGGTGCATGTTGTGCACAAAGTCAAATAGTAAGAGTTTATATCCAAAAGCAACATCAACATGAGATAATCCCCATTGTAGTGAAGGAGGTTATAGAGATTAAAAGTTTTCATGTGATTAATGCACTTATTGACACCCTCTTTCTGCATAATAATAATCTTTCTCATATTGTTGCTAGATAAGGTGGACATGGGGAGGCTATAGCTAGTGTTGATGCTCGATAACATCATTGTAGATATTGTGGTGCTATATGCACTAAAACTTAAAATGAGCATGGTAGTGATTATAGGAATCTATATGCTATGGTTATGGTTGATTAGTTTTTTTCACATACATTTGATTTGGATACCTTGACTTCACATGGTAAAAAAGAATAAAAATTAATAATATTTTACATGTTAAATTTTAGAAATGTTTGTACTTAGAAGGTAATAATTAATTTACATATAAAATTCAATGATGTGTGTGTGTGTGTGTGTGTGTGTAATTATTTATGATGTAGGAAGAGCCAATCTCATCCTTTTCACAACCAAATTGTGGATTGTCTAGTAGTGCACATATTATTGTTACTCAAAAAATGTATACATATACGAAGGTATTTTCTCATTAAAATATACTTTCATGTACATGTATTTATTTATATAGATATGATCAAATAAAAATCATGTTTTATTAGTTGATGACCATAGTGAAAACTCCTCCATATACACGTGGGAATAGAAATAGGCATTGATGTTGTGATTTCATTTATGCAACAACTCACTGAGGTATGATAACTTATAATGTTGAATTGTAAATATAGATTTATTTTAATAATTTTACTTTGTAATTATTAAAATATAACTAATTTGAATGTATTATCTACATAGGGGTATCCAATAATTTATGATAATCCCATTGATATGATTAGTAAGGAATAAACTCTTTGTGTTTATCCCTTTCACACTCCCATGCATGAAACTCAACTTACCATTGAGCCTACTAAGCATCAAAAACAAATTAAGCATGAGCATGATATTATGGTAAGTGCATGTTTAAATATTTTTTATATCATTTACAGATTAAATTTTGAACTTTGTTGCAAGTCTAGTATATAAATTTTATAATAATATTTGTATATGAACAAGTTTAAATACAAGCGAGCTATGAGTGTAAAAGGACTCATAATCAAATCTTGAAGGAATATAAGACATTTAATGGATATCCATCTACGATCAAGGAATCCAAGAGAGAGCATTATATGAGAAATATAAAGAGAGGGGGCATTTTTGATGAGTAGGATATGTCTTACATGATTTACTTTTGTGTATGTCTATATGGAAATATATGCAGTTTTGTCATTGTATTCCTAGATGGAGTTGACCTGAAATTATATTATGTTCATATTTTGTATGCCTTTATGGATTATATGGATGTGTATGTGTGTGCACATGTGGTGAAATTTTGTAGTGATCATTTTTATACATACTATTTGGCCCACATATTATTTAAAAACTAAATTTGATGGTTCTATGGCCATAGTTAAATTTGATCATCTTTAATATTTCCTTCTTGTACAATGTTGAATAAATCACTGTCATCAAAAATAATTAGATAAACTTAGTGTACTCAATAAAATCCTAAAAAAAGGATAAAATTATTTTCAATCAAGTGTATGTTTTTTTTTTATAAACAAAATCAATTATCAATGATAGTATAAATATAAATATTTCAAGTATTTTTGTATAGTTGAAAGACTAATAAAATCACCACTCTTTACTATAATTAACGGGTTTTAATTTATATAAAATTTATAAATAATACCAAGAAACCATTTGTATATAAGATTAAATACTAACCTAAAGTCAAGGCAATAAGACCAAGTATTTTAAAAATTAATATTTTTAATATGTTAAGCTTCTACATACCAAACTTTTAAGAAAGCAAGTCTTTATTCAGACCCTAAATAAATGTGTCTTTAGAATGAAGGAAATTTTTCCACATTATATCCCCAAAATTTGTAACTTTAGGGATTCAATGTACAAGGAGTATAATGTAAACAATTTGACATACAATAATTTAACTTATCATCACATGCTTATTAATTGGTCTATCACTTAACTAGTTTCAAAGTTTGATAAAGTTATCAATAACAATGCCTTTAAGCTTTATGTGTAGTAAGATCGTAACCTAATGAATAATTATAATGTTTAAATATGTATTAAAATATTATTCTATTTAAAAATCATTCAAGGTTATCTATACCATCAAACACTATTAGCTAGCGTTTAAAATTGATTGTTAACCACTAATAGTCTTAACATTGGTATTGCCTAAGGTTTCATGGTACTAACATTAATATTGAAATTATTGATGATTTCATTGACTTGAATTAGTGTAATCACCACATTATTAATCAAATTTATACATGTATGAAGTTTTCATTTTTTTTGCATCGCCAAAGATATAAGAGACTTAAGATTTGCATATGTATAAATGGTCAAATTATCATCTCTCTGTTCAAGCCATTATTGTAGATCTACACCTATAGTTCCTCATGGATAAAATATGGAATAAACACAATGTTGGGGTGGTGAATAAAATATAAAACCATGTTATTTTACTTTGATCATGCTCAATTAGGAGATAAACTACCCATTTTGACCTTAAAAATGTCCTTCCTATTATGAGAAAATTATAGTATTTTAAGATAAATTTAGACGTGCATGAAAAAAACATAAGTCATTTTAAAAAACATAAATAAAATTCACATGTTTGTCAAATCCATATAATTTCACCCTATATCATGGTTATTAAACATAAGATACAAATATTTGACAAACAATATATTGATTAGTGTTGAAATGCAATTTTTATGTAGTTAAGAGACAAGTTCTTGTCCTCTAACTAAAATATCCACTTATGGGACCTCCCCTTAAAAATATATCACTTTTATCACATATAGATAGTAAAATAATGAATTATTTCAATATCATGACATTTGAATCTACCAGTATACATGTTTTTATAATTGCTCTAACATGCATAAAGATTGATAACAAATCTTGTCAACATTCAAATTATAAGTGGAAATATTCACCTCCAGTGCTTCATGGATAAAAATGGAATCACTACCATATCATGGGTTGTAAAAAATTTCTAATAAAATGTTCTTGGCCTCCTATAACACCCATTTAGGAGATAAATTACAAGCCTCAATAACATTCTTCCTAATATGAGAAAATTGTAGTTTTTAGGTGAGCTTCAAATAGACATAAAATGAAAATCATAAGTTGTTTTAAGGAACATAAATAACCTTAATGTGAATTTTTTATCCCTCTAATTTCAACCTAGACCATGTAAATATAAAATTATAGACAAATCTTTTGAATATATTACACTAATCATTGCTAAAATGTAATTTTTATGGACTCAAGTGACAAATTTTTGTCCTCAAACTAACATTTCCACCTCTAAGATCTCCCATTGAAAATAAATCACTTAAAACACATTAAGATAGTAAATTTACATATTATACTAGTATCATAAATTTTGAATCCACCCAAATACATGGTTTTACAATTGGTTTGGAACATAAAAACACTAGCAATAAATGTTGTTAATGTTCAATCCATATTTAGAGATATGCACCTCTATTGCTTTGTGGATGAAAAATAGAATTGAAACTATATTGGGGGTGGTGAATAATATGTATTAACATGTTATTCACCTTTGATCATGACTGGTTAGGAGACAGAGAGTTTGTTCTGGCCTAAAAATGCCTACCTAATATGATAAAATCAAAATTTTACGGCAAACTTTAAAGTGCGAAAAAAATATTAATTCATTTTTACAAATAGAAAAAATATTAATGTACATATAAAATACCTCTACTTTCACCTTGAATCTTGTTGAATGAACATAATATATGAAATCATGGTAGATGGTATACTGCCCAATGCTTAAATGTAATTTTTATGTAGTAAAAGACAAGTTCTTGTCCTCTAACTAACATTTCCACTTCTAATCTCCCTTTGAAAATACATCACTTTTAACACATTAAAATAAGTAAATCATACATGTTCCCAGGACCATAATTTATGAAGCCTCCTCAATATGCCTTTTTAAATTGTTTTGGTACACAAAAACACTAACAACAATTATTTTTAATGTTTACCATAGTTGGAGATTTGTACTTTCAATGCTTTGTAAATGAAAATTGACATCTCTACCATGTTATGGGTGGTGAAAAACTTCGAAGACAAATTTATTTTCCTCTGATCATTCCTAATCAAGAGATAGAGTACCATTATAGCCTCAAGAATGTGCTTCTAAATATGATAAAATTATAATTTTTAGGTAAAATTTAGAAGCACATAAAAAATGAAAAACTTTTAAGTCATTTGCATGAGCCAAAATAACCTTCACATGCTTGTTTAATCCCTATACTTTCACCCTAGATCATAGTGAGTGAAATAATATATGAATTTTTGGTAGACACTATATTGATCAGTGCTAGAATATAATTCTTATATAGTTAAGAGACAAGTTCTTATCCTCCAATTGACATTTTTGGTTCTAGGACCTCCCCTATCAAATCCATCACTTTTAATACATATACATAGGAAAATTACACATGTTAGTAGGAACACAACCTCTAAGGCCACCTAGATACCCATTTTTCTAGTTTCTCTGACATGTAAAAAAACTAACAATAAATGTTGTTTGCATTCAAATCATAGGTGGAGATCTATACCTATGGTGCTTTGTTGATAAAAATTGGTATCACCACCAAGTTGTGTGTGGGTTGGAACATTTAATGTCTAAGTGATGCCTTTTATGGACCCTTATTATATGTTGGTTAAATTAAATAAAATTTTTGTATTATGTATTAATAGGGTTGAAAACCTCATTTAAATAAATAATAAAACATATTTATTTATTATCATTATTCTCAAGGAAAGGTTGGACCCACTAGTTACAACAGCCCACCTCCACAACCCATTATAAAAAGGTTTTGTACCTTTAGTAAATATACACACACATATCATTGTGTGATAAAACAATACTATGATTTTGTGATATTTTTGTGTGGTAAATATCACTATGAAGAGGTTTTGAGAAGATTGATGAGAAGTGAGAAGTTAGAAGAAATTATATTGGCTATAGAGAAATTTCTTGTTTGTATGAGTAAATTAACTACAAATTATTTTACCTCTGTTAGAGGTTTTACCACCTATATCTATGTTCATTGATACCTATTTTATTTTCCTTCATTCACATGTCTAAATCTAATATATACATTGTATATGAAATTTATTTTTAACATGGTTTCAGAGCATAAGTGATTTGTTAATTGATTAACAAGAGCATTGGAGATCTCCCTACAAATTTACACTTCAAATTCAATCAAGTTATAAATTAGTCTTAATCCTCAAATTTCACTTGTACGGCCTATGATATGACCCTCTATGCCATATTGAAGGCTGAAAAATATCATAAAATTCATTCAATGGTTGTTTGAACATTCTAACATCCTAGATCCTTGTTAAAGCAATTAGACATCAATCTAAGGCCTTCAACAAGTAGAATTTCAACCTGGGATAGAATTAATAGTTGTTTTATAACCTTATTCCTAAATATTTATGTTACAAACTATTTCCAAGGGCTCTGATGCAATTATGGTGTTTTAGATATGTCAACAATCATTTTTTAGAGCCTCCTGGAGCTTCTAGAGAACTTCTGAGACATTTTTTTCAATTTTATATAAGTTTCAACCTCTCCTAGGTGACATTATAAGGATTTTTAAAATAATAAAAAATACAAAAAAATCATTTTTAATCATCAAAATTGGTTTTCAAGTGTTTAATTTTATTTGTTGTAAGCTTTGAGGAAAAACTATAACTTTTGAAGTCTCTGGTGGCATATACAAGCTACTCTAAGCTCCTCTGTTCCACTTGGGTACCATACACCATTGAAAATACATAATTTTTTTTTTAAGTATAACATGTTTGAAATTATTTAATAAAAATTAGTTTATTAAAATCAATCAATTTCCATGCATGCAAACCTGGCCACATGTTCCATTTGGCACTTTTAACTAAAAAGTAAAAAAAATACTAGATTAAATTTTTTTACATGTATGATTTATTTATTTTATTTAAAAAATAATATTCTTAAATAATCTTTAAATATAATATAGTGTGTGTATTGTTTCACGTTTTAGTGTAGAGGAGTTAATAGGTGTTATTTTGTTAAGCACTTGTGATAACCAAGTCTAGAGTTCAAATCCCTCCACCTCTACTTATTTTTTGTCAAAAATGTTTAAAATAGTTTTTTTTTAAAAGTAATTAGTTTAAAATCCTTTTTTATTTATGTTCTTAGTATCTTGTGTTCAAAACCCTAGTCATTTTACAATATCTTATGACACTTGACCTAGACTATTCCTTGTTGACCATGGTCATATGACTAGTTGGTTTCTATGTTTTTGGGCATTTTGGACACATTCATTTAGTAATTTTATTGATTTAAAGATACCTTATTCATTTTTTCATCTTTTTTAGTGTAAAAGTGTTTTCTGACACTTGCAACTATCATTTGTATTACTTTTCTTATCATTTTATGAATTATTTTGCATTAAAATAAGTGGATATTTTTGTTCAAAACCTATAATATTTATTTTCATTTCAAAAAAAAAGTATAATTTCACATTAAAATATCACTTTATAAGCTTTTTTTATTATCTTAATGTCAATTTTAAAGGGAAGTTATGGATTTTCTTAATTTTGTTCTTGATAAATCTCAAATGCTTAATTAGTCTAACAATAATATCTAGAAAAATCACATTAAAGTGGAATTTATGGATTGAAATATGTAAAAAATTATTTTTGGGATAGAAAAACCCCATTAAAGATAACATTTTACACCTAATATTTCAAATACATTTTAACAAAAATCATAAAAAGCCATGTCGATTATTCTAAGGAGTGTTAAGGATTATTTCTTATTTCATATTGACAATCAAGAGTCTCCCAGAGATTATTGGAAGCTCTTTGAGTCTATGGAGAAGGTCACTCATCAAGATAATTAAACTTATTCTTGAATTGCTAACTATACCTATTAAAGGTGATGAAAATTTTATTAATTTATTGATTAAATTAAAAACATTAAATATCAGTTAGATGGTTGTGATTGTCATTTTATTCAAAATTAATTTTTGTATTTATTATTCAGTTAAATATTCATGATTTTTTTTATAAATTTATTTTCATTCTTAATTTAAAATATCAAACAGAGCAAGATATCCTTCACCTCACTACTCTATATGCACTTCTGATTCAAGAAGACAAGTTATGTCAAATTTTGTTTAAAGAGAATGCCACTCAAGCACTTATCACTCTCAATCCTATTTATAATAATAATAAATACTATAAATGTAACCCTACTCCTACAAATGGCAAAAATAGGAACAAGAAGTCTGTTAATAAGAATCATAAAGTTAAGTTTAATAGAAATTATAATTTCTATAGTAAATTTGGTCATATAAAGGGAAAAAGTTATAAAAACAAAGATAAAACTAATCATAAAACCTTAAAAATAAAAAAGGGAAGAAATTTAACCATAATCATCAGAATAATCAAACCATAATTAAAAAAACAATCAAGAACATGATTATAATGTTGTTTGTTTTTAATGAAAATGAATGGATTATATATAGTGATGCATTGCATCATATGACTTGTTTATCGAATAATTTATTTGACACTAGAGATATATCTGAAAAAATATTTATTTAGGTGATAAATAATTTATATAACTTACTAATCAAGGAAAGCAAAAATTTTAAATGTTCTTATAAAATATGTTTTCTATGTTCCTAAACTTAAGAAAAATATATTATCTTGATCTCATCTTATAAATGATAATTTCATTGAAACTTTTATTAAGGATAAATGGTCTATAAAGAATAATATTAGTTCTCTAATTGCTGAAGGTATTCAACAAAGTGGTTTATACATAGTCTCTACTTCTTATACATATTATCTTTCATTTTAAAATAAGAACAAATCTCAATTATGGCATGAAATATTAGGTCATGTTAATTTTATAAGTTTATATGATATGTCTTCTCATAATCTTGTTATTGGTCTTCCTTATATTTTATCTCATCATGAACCTTGTGAGGGATGCTTACATGGTAAACAACATACTAACCCCTTTCATAAAAATCATGATGTGAAATCCTCATATATTTTAGATTTAATTCATAGTTATGTTACAATACCATTTGAATTTTAGTCTCTTAATGGTTATTTATATGATATTACTTTTATAGATGATCATACTATAATGATTTGGTCATATTTTATAAAGAATAAATTTGAAGTATTATCTAAACTCCAAGAATTTAAAGTTGTCATTGTAAATGCTTCTAATTTTTCTATTAATGAATTAAAGTCTAATAATGATGGTGAATATAGTAGTAAATAATTTTATTCTTTTTGTATTAATTATGGTATTCAAAGGAAATTAAAAAAATATCTATTACCCATATCAAAATGGCTAAAATAAAAAATTGCATCATTATTGAAATGGTTACAACAATGTTGCATTTTGTAAATGTTGCTAAGTTCCTATACTACAGAGCCATGAATAATGTTGTAAATATTAAGAATAGAGTCCCACCTAAATATTTTCATATTTCTACCCTCTTATAAATGTGGTCTAAAAGAAAACCCAATGTGATTTATCTTAGGATCTTTGGTAGTCTTGCTTCCATCTTTGTTCATAAAGAAAAAAGAAATAAACTTGATCCTACCTCCTATTTTTATATTTTCATAAGTTATGGAGGTAAAACTAAAGGATTAAGAGTGTATTATCCATTTAAAAGATAAAACATTGAGAATATGAATGTTCTGATCCTTGAAATATATTTATGTGGGCCCTTTATGAAACCCCCTCAAAGTTATTTGTTTGATAGATCTATATCTCATGTTATTCCTTATGAGGAAACATCTACCCTAGAGGAATTTGATCCAATCTTGGATAACTTAGAGTCTAAGGATTGTTTTTAATTTCATGTTCAATCTAAAAGACCTAAATGGGCAAAATCCCTAATCCATTTTTATAATCTTAATAATCTTAATAAATTAATTAGAATTCAACATTCTTATCATGATTTAATGACCATGTATGGATGTGAAGCTCAATATTTTGAGGAAGTTATTGAAGATGATAGAAGGAATGTTGTTATAAAAGTTGAGTATGATATATTAATTAAAAATTGGACTTGGGATCTTGTCCCACTTCTAATTAAAATGTATATTATTAGTTGTAGATGGATTTATAAAATCAAATATAATTTAATTTTCAAAATTAATAAATTCAAAGAAATAATAGTTGCTCATTATTTTACTTATAATATCAAAATTAACTATGTTGAAACATTCGCTCTTATAGTGAAAATGAGTACTGTTAGATTACTCATTACTCTTGCAGCTCTGAATGGTTGGATTATATACCAAATGGATGTTAAAAATGCTTTCTTGAATGGTGATTTAGAAGAATAAATATACATGAATTATCATAAATGTTCTCTAACCCTAACAAAGAGCATTATTTTTGTAAGTTAAATAAATTTTTATATGGTTTAAAACAAGCTCCTCGATCTTGGTATTCTAAAATCACTAGTTATTTTATAGAATTAGGTTTCTCTAATTTTTTTTTTTGATAATAATCTATTTGTTAAAAGTGGTCATATTATCTTAATTGTATTATATGTTAATGATCTTCTTATTACTGGTGATCTAATTAGTTTAATTCTTATATATAAAAATAAACTAACTCAAATATTTGAAATGATTGATTTAAACATTATTTATCATTGTTAGGAATGGATATATTTCAAGATAAAAAATCAATTTTTGTATCACAATCTCAGTATGCACATAATCTTATTGTTAAGTTTAATATGCTTGATGGTAAGCCTATATTTACTCCTGTTGAAGTTGATGTTAAGCTTGATCAAAACCCTGTGTGTGACAAAGCTAACCCCTCACTTTATAAATAGTTTATTGGTAGTTTGATTTAACTAATCATTACTATGTTAGATATTTCATTTGTTATAGGTGTTTCTTCTAGATTCTTATAAGATCTATATTTGAATAATTAAAAATTAGCAAAATGTACATTTCATTATATCAAAATAATTATAAATTTTAGTTTATTTTATTTTTCATTGTTAATGCTAAATTATATGGTTATTGTGATCTTGACCATGTTGGTGATACTATAGATCATAAATATAATTATGGATATGTGTTTAAGTTTGATGCAAGTGTTATCATTTGGAGCATTAAAAATCAACCTATTGTTTCTATCTCTTCTATAGAAGCAGAGTATAGAAGTGATATGGAAGTTGCTAAATAAGCCATGTAGATACAAATGCTATTAAAATAAATTCATTTATATGTTTCTCACAATACCACCCTTCTATGTGATAACCAAAGTTGTATATCTCTAGTTAAAAATATAGTGCAACACAAAACAACTAAGCATATTTAAGTTCATGTGTATTTTTATTTGAGGGAAAGTCCTCAATGGTGATATTAATTTGTAGTTTTGTCTTACAGATGAATAAGTAGAAGATATATTCAAAAAACCACTTGGTCTTACCAATTTTTTTCAGTTTCATGAAATTTTGGGCCTCTTAAATTTTCCATTTAGGGGGAGTGTTCATGACAATGTCACCTCCTAACATCTATGTGTTTCCTTCTTCTTCTCTATACTTCCTCTCATTGTAAATCATTGTAATATATCATGTTATGTGATTTTAGTAAACTTTGCATGAAAGTTTTACTTTATACCAAATACTTAAAAACATATAGTGTAATGGATGTTCTTATGTTATAAAAGGCTCCAATAATTTTTGGTTGATAATTCATTAGAAACTGAGAGATGTAGTCTCACGATCATGCTATCCTAAACTTAGTTTAAGTAGTTTATGGATTAAAATAATTTTTATTTCAAAGGGTGGTTTTTTCATGATGAAGGTTTTGAAATCCTTTAAATTTTACATACCTCATAAAATAATTGTAGTTGATTCATGGAGTATAATTACTTTATTAAGGTGAATAGGGCATGTATCCCTACTTAACATTAATGGGAGTGTTGGAACATTAAATGTATAAGTGGTGCCTTTCATTGACCTATAGAATATGTCAGTTAATTAAATAATAATGTTTTATTATTTATTAACATGGATTGAAAAACTCATGTAAATAAATAATAAAACATCTTTATTTATTGCCATTATTATTAGAAAAAGGTTGGACCCATTGGTTATAATTGTCCACGTCCACACTCCATCATAAAAAAGGCATTTTATCTTTGGTAAATATACACACATATATCATCATGTGATAAAATAATATCATGAATTTGTAATATTTGTATGTGGAAAATATCGCTATAAATATTGATGAGGAGAAGTTATAAGTTAGAAGGAATTGCAATGGGTATATAAGAGCTTCTCATTTATATGAATAAATCAACTATGTGTTTTTACCTATATTGGAGGTTTTTCCACCTATATCTATGTTTATTGATTTGTGTGTTCTTTTCCTTCATTAATATGTCAATATATAGTATATAGATTGCATATTACATATTTTTATAGTGTAATGAATAATGTCTAAAACCACATTCTTGGCCTTTGATCGCACCTAGTCAGGAGACAAAGTACCCATTTTGGCCTCAAGAATGTCCTTCCCATTTCAAGAAAATTATAGTTTTAGATGAACTTTAGAGGCATGTAAAATTAAAAAAATAGGTTGTTTGCACAAATTGAAAGAACCTTTACATGCATTTTGAATTCGTCTACTATCACCTTAGAGCATGGTGATCAAACATAAGAGATGAATCTATGGTATATGGTATATTCATTATTGTTAAAATGTAATTTTTATGTAGTTAAGAGATATGTTATTAGCCTCCAACTAAAATTTTCACTTTTAAGACATCCCCTTACAAATTCATCACTTCAAACATATTGAGATAGGCAAAAAAATTCTGAATCCACTTCAATTTGTGTCTTTACAGTTGCTCTAACATGTAGAAATACTAACAATAAATGTTGTCAACATTCAAGATGCACATGGATATTTTCACCTTTAGTGGTTCATGGATAATATTTGGCATTACCACCACATCAATGGTGTTGAATAACATTTAAGACCACATTCTTGGCCTCTGATCACACTCGTTAAGGAGATAGAGTGTTGAGAATGTGTTCTAAGGTATGAATGGAGTTATAATTCATGTCACAAAAGTATCATTGATGCCATTCTAAGTTTTTATTAAGGTTTAATTCATGAGTCATGTACTTAAAGAGACCTAGTGAGAAGGCACATGCTTGGTACCTTTATGAGGTAAGTAGACTTAGGATTGTAAAAATATGTGTGGTAGTTGTTGACAAAATTTGAATTTTAGTCAAATTGGGTCAACCCCTAAATATTAAAACTTTTCACAAGTTCCCATATGTATAATAGGGTCTCATGTGTGTCTAAATACCTTACCTATCCATGCCTTACATCCATCTTCCTTGTGCTTAT
Organism: Torreya grandis; assembly: GCA_037957365.1. Taxonomy (NCBI): domain Eukaryota; kingdom Viridiplantae; phylum Streptophyta; class Pinopsida; order Cupressales; family Taxaceae; genus Torreya; species Torreya grandis. The sequence goes on from JARHVA010005142.1 coordinate 1,283,492, forward strand.
CTAGTCAAGTCAACTCTAGTCAACTAAAGTAAACTCTAGTCAACCTTAGTTAAACATGGTAAAAGGTCTAAATTATCTTTAAAATGTTTTAATGTGATCATTTAGGTGTTTTAAAGTGTTCATATGTCATAAATTGATCCTTTGCTATGTTTTATAGTCCAAAAATGCACTTTTGTCATATTTTTAGCTTATTAAATGACTTTTACAAACTTTTAAAGGAAGAGTATTTGTTAAAAAGTTAGATTTCAACATGGAGGTAGTTAGAGTTAGTTCAAAAAGTAGTTTCATGTAGAAAGAGGTAGTTTTTACTTAAAAATAGGCCCTTAATGACACTTGTACAGAGTTGTGAAGTCCATCTTTAGCTAAAAACATGGGAATGTACCTCTTCACCTCCATAAAGTACTTACCATGCATGGTTTACATAATAAAGGTAAAAAATATCAGTTTCAACTTCTATTTCTTCCTTTTTGCCTTTGTAAGCCATGAAAGGTCAATTTGGAATGCTTAATGCAAGCCATATAGGTGGAGTTAGGAGGAATGCTATTGGAATTTGAAATGACTCTAAGTAATCTTAATTTTCATGGAAAAAAGTTTTAATTTTATGTATTCTCCTTTGTGAATCATCACTAAGAATCTAGGTAGTTTTTTATGCTTCTTCATCTAAGAGGGGTCACTATTTGAGATAGTTTCAGATTCCTTTTCTTTGGGTTGATGGTGTTGATGGTGTTGATGGTTTGATATGTTTCTTAGGACCTATCCATAGGTTTTCTCATCATATTATTTATTTTTGAGGTTTCATGAACTCATAATACTCTTCTAGGCTTGTTTTTGGTCATAGATCATCCTTGCTACCTTTTACTCAAAATATGCATCTACAGGTGCCTTAAAGCAAGTTTTCCATGTTAAGATGAAGGAATGGGAGTTGATTTAGGTATATTAATCTATGAATGTAAATTTTAAGGTGTTGGGATAATTATGGAGTTCATAAAATGACAAAGCAATGTTCAAATGTCTATGTTTCTCCTCACTGTTAGCCTTCATAATTGGATGACCACCTATAGGTGGCCTGAGCAGAGGATGTAGAGGTTATATGGAGAATTTGGAACATTTGAAAATCATCCTCTTGTTTTGACATGGTGGAATAACATGATAGAATTTTATGAGGTAATAGATTGACAAGAAAAGAGGTGGAAACATGTTTAAAGGAAGAAATTTGAGTTTGGCCTTTTGTCCCTCAAATGACAAAATAGAGGACCTATTGGTTTTATGAGTAATGTGTACCATAGTTTCAAAATCCCTTTGATGATCTTAATTATTTGGCCTTGTATCCTTTGGAATGGAATATTAATGTACTAAGGTTGAAAGGATGATGCTAAATGGAGAGGAGTGTTTAAGATGCCCAAAGTTACTCTCAAACACATTGAGAATAGTCAGTGTCATCTACAGGTTTGAGCCTTAAAAGGACTCCCTTCACCCTAAGTTAAAAACTATGCCATCACCAACATGATTGGATATTTTTAACAGGAAATGGGAGTAATTCAACCCTAAATGCTATCAAAGAGGCTCATAAATTATGTTCTAGACCCTCATAAATTCATCCTCTATCTGTATATAGGGAAAATTATAACCTATAGTAGGCAAAGTGTTTAAGAGTTGAGTTGACATAAATTTGTGTATCTTGTATGATAATAAAGATGAGTATAATCATGGAGACATGTGACTCAACCTTATAGGGTGTAGAAAATATTTCATAGGCACTATGATAATGCATATAGAGCCAATGACACCTACAAAAGGGCCCTAAAGGGAATTGTCTTAGTCAATAGACAATGACTTAAGGACTTGGTGTAACTTGGTGTCTAGGGTGTTCTCAAGGAATACTATGTCTAACCACACAACTTCAGATTAAGAGGGATCAATGAGGATCCTTAACACATATAACACCAAGCCTAATTGAATACAAACTAACCTATAATAGATCCTAAAAAGTTGTCTTAGTCAGTCGAGTAGAGACCTAGTTTAGAAGGGAAAAGTGCCTTGTTGAGGGGTGAATTAGAGTTGAACACCTTCATTAAGGAGAATTTTTTTTAGATACCCTTTTAAAATGAAAAAAAAGTCAAGAGAGTTTAAATTTGTGCAAGACTCAGTCAACCTTTGAAATACCCTATATACAATCTATCTTGAAAGTTTGCCTTGAAAATGGAGAAAGTTAGAGGTATAAAACATGGATCCAAGCGATAAAAATTAGTATAGAGTACCCTTTGGATTTTGATAATCCCATACAACACTTGGATTAGCTTAATAAATAGGGAAATATGCCTCTATTTTATCTCAAAGGTAATTCACTTTTTAGATGCACAAACCCTATAAATATTGAGAAATAGGCAAGAAAATAGAAAAAAAGTTTAAGGAGCCTTGAAATAATATTGGTAGAGTTGGGACATACATAGATAAACATGTTAAACCAATCTATAAGCCCTAGAGGTAAATAGGGTGATCCAAGCAATAATTGTTACAGGCAGGGTAGCTAGGCAAGGTTCAAGCCTAGCCTCAAATGAGAGACAAATTTTAGTTATAGCCTTAGTGAATAATTATAATGATTTGGATCATATTTATGGATGTAAATATGATGTGTTTGTGAAAGGTCATCAAATAGTTATGAACCATCAAGTTACAGGTAAGACCTAGTCTAGGTTTAACACCTAGAAGTAGTCCATCAGCATTTTAGATCTAAATAGACATTGAGATTGTTGGGATATGAAACACCTGAAAGCACACAATTGATTACCAAATACAAGAAACTTAATATGAAGAATTAACTAGAATAAAAAAGTAACTAGAATCCAAAAATAACACAAGCTATGAGAGACAATACACAACTTGTATTAAAACTCTTACAGAAAATAATACAATAAAGAAGATGCCACTTCTTCTCTAGCACCTCTTTAGAGGCTTCCCACACCTCAAGTGAATAGTAATTCTCTCCTCAAAGCTCTCTCTCTTAGGTCCTAACACCCAACTCAAACACTGAGTTGGTGTTCACCTTATACCTGTGCTCCACGCACACCACAAGTGCTTCATGCACTCCACAAGTACACAAACGTACTTCAAGTAGATCTCCCCTGAGCTTGTAACAACCTGCACCTCAATAGACCTTACTTATGGAAGGATCTTCCTTGCCTTCCTCTTTGCTCTGAGTACACACCTGTACTCCAAGTAGATCTCTCCTGATACTGCTCCCTATTGTGTTGATGTCCTCTCTAACTTTGCACACCTGCAAATCAACCTGGTTTTGCACACCTGTGAACCTTGAACTTGCACACACATATGCCTGCATATCAATGATCTTACTTACCATGTAGATATACTATAGAAGCCATGCTCACCTGATGACCAAGATCACACACTCCTGAAGAACCCTGTTGATTCTCCAATCCAACACCCACCTTGGTACTGTGGCACTAGGAGGAACACACCATTGCTCACCTCACACACAGAAGGAGCTTATAATAATGCTCTCTTACTCTCTAGCACAAGTTTACAATACAACCATGAGTCTGATATATAGATCTCATCCAAACAATAATTAGACATCTAATTACAATAATTAGATCCATAGCTCTCAGTCTAAAATTAGCTCTAAACATGCAAACACTTGGTTCGTCAACCAATTACCCGTAATATACTCGTAGTCAAACCACACAGGAGACTAACATCGGTCCATGTATGCCTAGGGTCTATTGATGTCGGCTGATCTCTGACTGACGTCAGTTGCTTCCTATCTCTTCCCTACCGACGTCAGTTGGCCTGACCGATGCTAATGTCTGTGACACTTTAGCAAATCCTCCAATGGCCTTCTCCATGTCTGCATCAGTGAAGCTTTTATCTCCACAACCTAAAAATCTCCCACTTGGAGATAAATAGCTACACTGTACCTATACCTGTACCCCATCTAATTTGTTTCCTGGCTTGTATCCCTCTTCAAGCTAAATCCTGAAGACAACCCACCACACAACCTATGGTGTACCCCCTATCATCTGAGTACCCTGCCACATCTGAACCTACAAACACATGTAGTGAAGTCCTGACCCTACGTAGCATGAATCCCTATTGCTGGTCCCTCTCAAATCCCTGAGAACTCACTTCTCTGAATTGGCTCCTAACTCTCTGACAGCTCCCACTGCTTGGGAAAACTTAGGTCTATACCAGACCTCATGTGATTTTGGACACTGAATTATCCAGCCTTTGGTGTGCTCCGATTCTGCATCCTACGTCTCACCAACACCTGATTCACATCAGCTCCCACTGGAAACAAAATCAACCTGTGATCTCCCATGTCTCCCATGCCAAAGAATTTCACTGCTCTAAATTCTTCATAGAAAACCACTAAACTAATCTTACCCTTAGCTCAGCATAACCCTGTATGTACAATCCTGCTAGAAAACATACCATCCAAATATAGTAATATAATGATGTCATGACTCATCATCCCCATGGAAAGACAAACCACAATAGTTACCCTGACATTGACTAAAGCCATGCTCTGTCCTTCACCTGTCAAAACCTGTACCACTGTCCTGCAGCTCCTCAAGACCATATAACTTGGTCTTCCATCTCACATATCCATTCACTCTATTCTTCAACTAAGGAATCCATTCATCTTGCAGTGCTAACATACCGACTAGCAACCCTACCAAATATCTCGTCTGGTTCTGCATTCTCTCCATGCCACGCTCCCACTATTTCTTGGATCCTTCTTGCTCTACAGTCAGCAACTAGTATAAAGAAGAGCAACAATGAATTTGAGGCCTACTTACATCTTCAGTCCTCCATATGGGTGTTTGAGACTCCTTGACAGCTTGTTATCCACCCAAAATTTGTTACAATGACTGACCTCGATCACCACACAGTCTGCATCTGACCGACGTCGATTCCTGCACCTATCTTGACTACCAACCCTGCCAACGTCAGTGTCTCCTACTATCGACATTGGTCCTCATGACCGACATCAGTCTTACCTACTGTCGATGTCAGTTTTCCTACTGACGCTGGTACCTATGTTTTTTTTGTAAGTGATGACTTTTTACCTGCGAGCTCCTTTGAATCAAGTCCCATGTCCAAACTGCCCTGCTCAAAAGTATCCAGCCCATCCACTGGTCTCTGTCTGCCATCTCCTCCAAGAACACCAAGGCTTTCCGGTTCTTAAGCCTATCAAATATATTTGTCTTCCACTTAAGAACATGCATCTCCCTTCTTGCTCATGTGACCAAGCCTACGAAGCCACGTCTCTGCAACAGAAGAAGAATCAGTAATATAAACAAGTAGATAAAGAGTACCTATGTTCTTATCACCAGCTAATTCAAGTGCATCCATTGTGAGAGTTCTCATGCATCTCTCATCACCCAAACTTTCTAAAGAAATTAGCCACATCTCCAAACTTGGGACCTGCATGACCTCCTTCAACACCCATGTGTTGGCCGCTTGCAATTTCAGCTTCACTTCCCCTTTGCCTATTCTTTGGCAAGGCTCACCAGCTCCTCTCCTTGGGGCTACATGGAAAGAGGAAATAGAATCTATAAAACAAGATTCTACTTTATCCAAGAAACCTCCCAGAGCATCCTGTGCCACATCCCCTGCAACATCTGCTTCTTCAGTTCCTTCTTACTGATCTTCCACAAACCAACAATTTTCTTTTACCTGCTCTTTCTTTCCATAGGACCGTAAGTGACCATCTATGCTTTTCAACTCCTCCATTCTTAGCTTACTTTGATCTACCATTGCTCTACTCCCACTCAATCAAAAACCCCTGAGAGTGACCTGTAACCAAACACAAAACTGCTTCCTGCAACTTTAGCTCTGATACCACGTGTTGGGATATGAAACACCTGAAAGCACACAATTGATTACAAAATACAAGCAACTTAATATGTAGAATTAACCAGAATCAAAAAGTAACTAGAATCCAGAAATAACACAAGATATGAGAGACAATACACAACTTGTATTAAAACTCTTACAGAAAAGAATACAATAAAGAAGATGCCACTTCTTCTCCACCACCTCTTCAGAGGCTTCCCACACCTCAAGTGAACAGTAATTCTCTCCTCAAAGCTCTCTCTCTTAGGTCCCAACACCCAACTCAAACACTGAGTTGGTGTTCACCTTATACCTGTGCTCCACGCACACCACAAGTGCTCCATGCACTCCATAAGTACACAAACGTACTTCAAGTAGATCTCCCCTGAACTTGCAACAACCTACACCTCAATAGACCTTACTTATGGAAGGATCTTCCTTGCCTTCCTCTTTGCTCTGAGTACACACCTGTACTCCAAGTAGATCTCTCCTGATACTTCTCCCTATTGTGTTGCTATCCTCTCTAACTTTGCACACCTGCAAATCAACCTGGTTCTGCACACCTGTGAACCTTGACCTTGCACACACATATGCCTACATATCAATGATCTTACTTACCATGTAGATCTCCTATAGAAGCCATGCTCACCTGATGACCAAGATCATACACTCTTGAAGAACCCTGTTGATTCTCCAATCTAACACCAACCTTGGTACTGTGGCACTAGGAGGAACACACCATTGCTCACCTCACACACAGAAGGAGCTTATAATAATGCTCTCTTACTCTCTAGCACAAGTTTAAAATACAACCATGAGTTTGATATATAGATCTCATCTAAACAATAATTAGACATCTAATTACAATAATTAGATCCACAGCTCTCAGTCTAAAATTAGCTCTAAACATGCAAACACTTGGTTCATCAACCAACTGCCCATAATATACTCGCAGTCAAACCACATAGGCGACTGACATCAGTCCCTATTTGCCTGGCGTCTGCCGACATTGGCTGATCTCTGACCGACGTCGGTTGCTTCTTGTCTCTTCCCTACCAACGTCGGTTGGCCTGACTGATGCCAGTGTCTGTGACACTTCAACAACTTCTCTAATGGCCTTCTCCATGTCTGCATTAGTGAAGCTTTTAGCTCCACAACCTAACAGAGATTAGTTAGGTCATGTTCTTGGGGAGGCACAAGGTGTGTCTATACTCCTAGTTTGTAGATTTATCCATCAAGAAACCATTTCTTGGCTCAAAAACACTCATACATCATAGAATGCATGAAAAATGACACAAATGGCAACTTAATATGCTTATATCTCTCATGAAACTTTGCATGGAAAGATGATGTGATTAGATATGTTAGAGAGGGTTCTTAGGATGATCTCAAAAATATTTGGAAAGGAGTTAGATGTCAAACTTTAACAAACAAGGTTAAGACCTAAAACCACTCCAAAACCTTCATTAAGGACTTGATTTGGGAAAGAAGGCAATTGAATCATCCACATGGAGAGTAAAGGATAGGGAAGTGATTTTAATATGAAAAGGACTCTCTAGGGACTTGACACATGTAATTGAGGTGCACCCTACCTATATGAATGGTGTACAATAGGGATTTTATTAAAAAATTTGTGTGTTTTGTAGGCATGGAGAACTTAAAAAATATGCAAACACATTTGGGAGAGACATTAGGACTTGTTCTAAGTCCTCATGTTAATATATTGAGTTATATAATCTCCCAAGTGTGCCTACCATCTTCCTCATCTCAGCTAGTCATAGTGAACAAGCAATGAATACTTAGTGAAAATGGTGAAACTCTAATGAGAAACCTTTTAATGCTTAATTGATGAACTTAGTGACTTGGACACTATTTAAATGTGTCATTCCTCATTGTGCATGGATCAAATTATATATATGAAATGATTTTTAATGTCAAGTGTGAGAGATACATGAGAAGGCATTATTTGTGATTGTCATGAATGATTGCTCATGGTTAGAGAAATATGAATGATTGAGGACAAATACAATGCATGTAGGGCCTTGTCAATAACCCATCCTCCTTATATAAATCATCATACCTAACCCTACTCAGTGATGAGGTAGTTTTGTTAAGGCAAATCATGAGGGCAGTTTCTTATGCAAACAAGAGAGAATCTACACCATATATCGAGGAGTTAAATGACTTTGGGAGACATTTATCCATATATTACTTGTAAAACCTATCTCATGCATGATTTTATGACTTTTATAACTCCTTATCCTTGCTTGACAAGTTTCTTAGTGACTCTTTAGCTTCCCTTTCTCTCTCTCCTCTCATAATTACTATATATTCTAACCTTTTTGGCTGTTGTATCTATCTTTCCACCTAAGTATGGAGAATCCCTACTCAATTTTTACCTTAAAATAATAAATAATGTTATTTGTAACTCATTTAAGATTTCACTAAGTGCATATTATGGTTGTTGGTCTTGTGTAAGTGTATTTTTCTTACCTTCACATATTACTCTTCCTAGTGCCTTGTGTGATTCGAAAGATCTCTTTTGTAGGTCAGCAATAAGTGTCTAATATGGATTGTAGGTATAGTGAGTAGCTTATTAATTAGTGTTTCTAAAAGACATATTGTCTAAGTATTCCTATCCTAGACTCTCTGTAAGACCCCATGCTTGAAACATTGATTAGAAGAGGAGTGTTTAATTGAATGAAGTGTATTTATGGGATTTTCTTTGGTTTCAAGTGCATTGTAAGTGGTGTGAGTAGACTATCTATTTGGTGTATCACCTCCCCTATATTATATTTGTTTTTATTTATCCTTCTCCCTTTTCACCCCTAAAAATTTAGTATTAGGTTTGATCTATAATGGTAAATCAAAGAAACTAGCCCTAATCTAGAGGTCCACCCCAAATTTGGGTCACCCATAGCCCTAAGGTGGTTCCATTATGCCAATTGAATGAGGAGAGACTAGGCATCCCTTCAAAGGGTGAAATTGAAAGTGATAAAAATAGTGGTTAAACATGGTATGAGGTTATTTGACATGATAATGAGGTGTTGAGATCAATACAAGAGGTTTCAAGATAAGTTCAAGGTCTAAGTATGAATGACATTCAAGGCCTAATATGCAAAGAGACCTAGTGTGGCCTAATGAGGGGTCAATTTTAGTTCTCAAGGTTTCAAATATCATAATAGAATTTTTATAGTAGTGATAGGTTGTTTCAAGTTTGTTGACCAATTTTTAGGTCAAAGTTTGAAGGAGAAAGATTGACAATAGGTGTTGAGATTTTTTACGTGCATAAAATGAGGTATAACAGACCTAAGAAGAATTCTATTATGATCATTGGCACATGAAATTTTTTAATGAGATTATAATAAGTTCATTAAATTTGGGTAAGGTTCTTAGATCAAATTACCTTGAATTAGTTTTAGAGTTGAGAGGAAATCTTTTATGAACAATTACTAAGAATGAAAGTCAATCTAAATCCTCCTCAAACCCTAATAGTGACCTTATAGGAAAGATATTGTTAAAAAGTGACCATAATAGTTTTTTTGAACTATTATGATGATTAGATCATGTATAAGACTCTCCTAGGTTTCTTTAGGCATTGGTCTATCAGAAGAATGAGTGAAAGCTACAAGAAACCCCCTTATTTCTAAATTTTTGATGTAGAAGGTAGGGCTAACCAGGTCAAAGCATGAAAATGGTTGGCAGATGATGTGTGAGACTTTTAATTTATGCCCACGTAATTTTATGATCAGTTTTTAGACCTTAAATATGTTAAACCATTCATGGAGGTTGACCTATCACTAAATAGGCCTAATGAGGGAGAGAGTAAGAAAATCAGGTAGAAGTGAGAATGAGATTAGGGATGGGTTGTAGTGGATTTGGGATGGATAAAGATGCATGTAATTGTTTTTCAATATTATATTGTATTTAAACCTTGAATATCATATTTAGTGATGATTATAGTTAATAAAAAATTTGCTCTCAAAGTGACCTATCTAACATAATGAGGTCTGTGTAAGGTGAAGACATGAGATTGGTATTTAAGACCAATATTAATACTAAAACACACACACACACACACACACACACACACACACACACACACACACACACACACACACACACAAACACACACACACACACACACACACACACACACACACACACACACACACACACACACACACACACACACACACACACACACACACACACACACACACACACACACACACACACGTTATAATTATGTTTAAGGATCATATAAACCAATTGGAAGTTCATAAAAGTGTTCAAATATGTGTTCTAAATCTTGGTTTCCATGATTATGCTTTTAGAGCTACATGCTATTTTTTGTGTATGAGTGAGAATGATTTTCTTGAGTCATTATGAATATATTTGAATAATAAATGCATATTAATTTGTTATTAAGGTATAATAGGTTCATATTAATGTGTTTTTTTGCATCATAAACTCTTATGAAGGTGAGAAAAGTCAAATGTTCTTGACTAGGTTTTGAAGCCTATTTGTAGTTCTGAGTAAGCAAATGAAAGTGATTAGTTTGAGGCATTTTACCTATATTGTGAAATATAATTGAATTGGTGATGAACCTAAGGTAATTTAGGTTATATAAATTTGGTTTTATAATATAATTATTTGAAAATTTTGAGTTTATACTTCATATATTTAAGGCATATTTTCTGGCAGTATGTAAGCCTAATCATGAGTAGACCTAATGGTATGGTTTAATAAGTGAAATGAGATAAATGGTGTTGGGTATATAAGGTGAGATTATAAGGGGTATAATTGAAGTGTTTATTAAGTTTTTGATATGTTTATGGAGGATAAAGGTGTTCTAAGATGGTCAAGGTGAAATGTGTGCTTTGAGAAGGCCTAATTGCATTAGGTCTCTATTAGGCCTAATGGTAGTTTTGGTCCTTTTAGGTGGTGACCAAAACATGTAATGGTTATTTAAATTGTGAAAATTATTTTTGGATCTATTCCAAGGGTGATCTAAGTATGGTGAGATTTTGGCCAACCAAGGTGGGTGAGAGCAAGAGTCAAGTATAAAAAGAAGGTTTAATAGACCTAATTTGATTAGTTAGAATATTGAGGAGATGAACAAATGATATAGAGATTTAGAAACTAGGTAGAGGGATTTAATACCATCAAATAAGTATGGTGAATATTTAATTAGGTTCTAATAGTGTTTTTAGCAGTGATGAGCAAGGTCATATGATGTAATTCTACCAAGAAAAGGGCTAGTTGAGCGAAGAGGCCTAATAGGCTATTTGAAGGAGATAAAAGAGTGTGAATAATGAAAAAAGGTATAACTATTAGTTGAGTGATAAAAAGGTATCCAAAGGTGATTATAGGTTTTAGGTAGCTGAATTACCTAGGGGGTTGGTTCCTCTTTTCAAGTTGGTGCTTACTAAAGGACTAGTTGAGTTGGTGCTTGAATAGTAAGGGGTTGGTGCCTTACTAAATATTGATTCACTTCTTATAGGACTATATTCAAAGATGTGTGTCAATGTTTTTTATCCCCCATGAGGGTTTACCACATAGATCTTGTGTTCATATGTTATGTTCCTACTTCATGCTCATATGCATGTTTGTTTATGCATTGATATATCTCTAGATTAGTTTAAATGATAAAGGATTGCTATATGGAATTGAGAAAAACATTTTTACATTGATTCACACCCTCTGTCAATTTTTTTTCTTCCAAAAATTGTTATCAGAGTAAGATCTCTTGTGCGGACCTAACATTCTAAAGGATATCTTTAGAGCACATGTATGGATTTTGATAATGAAAGTATGTATTATAATTTTGATGAGGATTTATCCACATTCATTGAAATAACATGTGAATTTTGTTTAAAATATAAAAATAATATGGAATAATACACTCATATTATAATAAAAGTAAATACTTTAAAGACACAAGTTGATCAAGGGGCAATCAGGATAAAGACATCAAAAATTTGAGGAGAGTACTAAAAGCTTAACAATATTTCAAATAGTCAAAGTTTCTTTCATGATATGATAGGACTTGGTTTCAAATAAGAATAAAATGAGTTTAAGGAGAGTTAATTTCCTAAATTCAATTATCTATCAAGGAGTGATAAGTCTAATAAAATAAAGACATATATAGAAGTGGTCAATTTTGAAGTCAATCGTCAATAATCCAAGAAGGGTTTTGTTCTATAAAAGGATGTAAAAGGTGGTGGTGTATCATCCAATGATCATCAAAAGACAAATAAGGTCAAACAATCAAAGTATGTGGATTATTTCATTGGTTATTATTTCTCTTGTGGATAATGTGGATATAGAGCTGTTGACTATAAATGGAGAAACACAATCCTATGTTATAACTACAACCAATGATGACATATTTCAAGAGAGTAAAAGACAAGTTATATGAGGAAACTAGTTATTTTAAGAAGATATGTATTCATGATACTAAATAATGGATCAAGAAAGTAAACCCTATTAGAAAGATGAAAAAGAGGCAAGAATATAGAGGAGAAGAATCTATGATAGCCCAAACTACCTTTCATACTTAGAATGAATATTTAAAGTGGTAAATAAATAGTGGTTGTTCAAGTAACATGATAAGAGATAAGAGAAAATCCATCACTTTGAAGAAGAATGCCATAGGTTCAGTGAGGTTTGGAGATAATTTTTTTTCCAATATTAATGGAAAAGGTGCTTTGAGCTTGGACAATAGGAAGACAAAGATAGAAAATATATTATATATATATGGCTCAAAACATAACTTGTAGAGTGTAAGTCAAATGTGCACCCAAAGACATATCCTAAATTTTCATGATAAAGGATGTGAGATAAGGAGAGAAAAATTAGGGAGGTTTATTTCCAAAGCCAAGAGAACTAAGAACAATCTATATGTATTAAATATATCATAAAAGGGAAGTGTTTTATGATCAAGGTAGATGAAATTTGTCTATGGCATAGGAGGTTGGGTCATTTTAACTTTAACAATCTAGTCAAGATCAACTCCAAGGGATCTATGAAGAACATGCCTAAAATTTCCAAACCTACAGATGCTATTTTTAAGGCATGTCAACATGGTAAGAAAATTATGAGGGGATGAAATTATGTATAACACTCTACCGATATACCTTTAGAACTAATTCATACTGATCTATGTGGTCCTACAATGAATCAAAGCATTCAAGGTGACAACTACTTCATGTTGTTTATAGATGACTTCACAAGAATAACTTAAGTAGCATTATTGAAAGAGAACTCATAAGTTCTAGGTAAGTTCAAAAATTTAAAGTCTTTTATTGAAAATGAGATGAATGTGAAGATCAAGTGTCTTAGGTATGACAAAGGGAGAGAGTTTTGGTCAAATGAGTTTTGTGAGCTCAATGGAATAAGAAGACATTTCTTAACTACTAGAACACTTCAATAAAATGGGGTGGTTGAAAGAAAGAACAAAATAGTTTAAGAAATGGCAAGGATCATGTTGAATGAGTCAAATTTGTCTGATGGATATTGGAGAGAAGTTATGGGTACTATAATTTACACTTTGAATAGTGGACAAAATAGGATCAATGGTGATAAGACTCCATATGAATTATGGAATAGTAGACATGCAAGTGTTGAATATTTTAAGGTATTTGGGAGTAAATGTTATAACAAGAGAGATGAGGAGGATTTAGGAAAGTTTAAATTAAGGTATGATGAAGGTATTTTCTTGGGATATTCATCAGTTACTGATGCCTATAAATGTTACAATAAGAGGTTGTAAAAGATAGTGGAGAGCACAAATGTGAAGGTTGATGAAATAAATAAATAATATTCTCAGTCAAATAATGATGAAGGAACAATAGAGATAGATGAGGATGAAGAAAAAATTGAGGAGTGAAAGGGCTCAAAAGGTCCTTCTAGGTAGATTCAAAAGGATCATCCTGAATCTTAGATCATTGATAATAAGAGTGCATGCATATAAATAAGGAGAATAATGGTGAGTGATATTAATCAAGAGAATACTACCTTATTATATAAATTTGAACCTAAAATATATGTAGAAGCAAGTGAAGATAAGTTCTAGATAGATGCCATGAATGATGAGTTAAACAAAATTGAGAAGAATGAGACTTGGGAGTTTATACCTAATCCTAAAGATAAAAATATCATTGGTACAAAATGGGTGTTTAGAAACAAGTTGAATGAGAATGAGAAGTCACCAGAAACAAGGATAGACTAATACACAAGGGATATGCTCAATTAGGAGTGGAATTTGAAGAAACCTTTACTCCTATAACAAGGTTAGAAGCTATTATGATGTTTATTGCTTATGTAGGTTTGAAAGGCTTCAAGATATGCCAAATGGATGTCAAGTCAGCTTTCCTAAATGGAAATTTGGAGAAAGAAGCATTCATTGAGAAACTTGAGGGTTTTTTATTGACTGATAACAAGGCCTACATATTTTGGTTGAAGAAGACCCTTTATGGTCTAAAATAATCCCCTAGAGCTTGGTATTCTAGACTAGGAAAGTATCTTTAGGACCAAGGTTTTAAGAGAGGAGTTGTAGATAGTAACTTGTATATCAAGATTGAAAATGACCATCAATTAATACTAGTGGTCTATGAGTGGTTACCATAAATGAAAAAGGGGGATATTGTTGATAATGTGTTCTAAGGTATGCATAGATTTGTCACTGATGTCATGAAAGTGTCATTGATGTCATTTTGATTTTTTCTTAAGGTTGAATTCATGATTCATGTACATGAAGATACCTAGTGAGAAGGCACATGCTTGGTACCTTTGTGAGGTGAGTAGACTTAGGGTTGTAAGAAGGTGTGTTATGATGTTTTTTGACATGAGAATGAAGTGTTGAGAACAATACAAGAGGTTTCAAGGTATGTTCAAGGTCTAAGTATGATTGGATGTTTAAGGCCTAATATTCAAAGAGACCTAGTGTGGCCTAATGAGGGGTCAAGTTTAGTTACCAGGGTTTTATATCTCATAAGAGAATTTTAAAAGGTGTGATAGGTTGTGTCAAGTTTCTTGACCAAGTTTGAGGTCAACATTTGAAGTAGAAAACACGAAAATTGGTGTTGAGGTTTTCTATGTGTACAAAATGAGGTATAATACATCCAAGAAGAATTTTATTATGATCGTTGGAGCATGAAACCTTTTCATGAGATCCTAATAAGTTCATGGAAGTTGGGGAATGTTCTGGTCTCAAATTTTTTAGCATTGGTTTTACATTTAAGGGGAAATCCTTTATAAATGATTACTAAGAATAAAAGGTAGTCTAAACCCTCCTAAAACCCTAATAATGATCCAATATGAAAGATATTATTTTAAAGTGATTATATTGATTTTTTTGACATATTATTATTGGATCATGTAGAGGAATGTCCTAATTTTCTCTAGGTGGCATTGGTCTATCATAAGAATGAGTGGAAGCTATAGGAAACCCTTTGTTGCTCATATTTTTAATGTAGTAGGTAGGGTTAACTAGGTCAAAGAATGAAAATTATTTGAGGATGATGTGATAGAATTTTAGTTTGTGAAATTTAGGTTTAGAAGTAGGTTTTATACCTTAAATATTCTAAAATGGTATGGAAGTTGACCTATCACTAAATAGGTTTAATGAGGGAGACATTGAGAAAATCAAGTAGAAGTGAAAGTGAGATTATGGATGGGTTATGGATTAAGGATGGACCCAAATTCATGGGGTTATTTTTAAATACCTACATAAAATTTATTCCTTTAAGAAAAGATTTGGTGATGATTATATACAAGAAAATTTTTCTCTCAAAGTGGCTTGTCTAACATAGTGAGGCATGTGTAGGGTGAAGACATGAGATTGGTATATAAGACCAATATTGATATTAAAACATGTAATACATAAATACACACACACACACACACACACACACACACACACACACACACACTTAAGAATAATTTTATATATATATATATATATATATATATATATTATTATTAAGTATCATATAAAACCATTGTAATTTCATAAAAGTGTTCACACATGTGTTCTAAATCTTGGTTTCCATGACCGTGTTTTTGGAGCTACATGTAATTTTCTGTGTATGAGTGAGAATGATGTCCCTAAGTCATTATGAATATATTTGAACAATAAAACAAACTTTAAGTTGTTATATAAGTCTCATATGTTCATTTTAGTTTATTTTTGTGCATTATAAACTCTTATGAAGGTGATAAAATTCAAAGGTTCTTGACTAGGTTTTGAAGCCTATTTGCAATTCTAAATGAGCAAATGAAAGTGATCAGTTTAAGGTATTTTTCCATATATGGTGAAATATAATGGACTTGGTTGTTACCATGAGGTCATGGAGGTTATATAAATGTGGGTTTATAATATGGTTATGTGGAAAATTTGAGTGTATACTTCAGATATTCAAGACAAACTTTCTGGCAGTATGTAGGCCTAATTATGAGTAGACATAATGGTGTGGTTCAAGAAGTGAAACGAGATAAATGTTTTTGGGGAAATATGATGATATTATTAGGGATATGATTTAAATTTTTATGAATTTTTTCATCTTTATATGGAGGCTAAAGGTGTTCTAAGATGCTCAAGGTGAAACATATGCTTTGAGAAGACCTAATTGCATTAGGTCTCTATTAGGCTTAATTGTAGTTTTGGTCCTTTAAGGTGGTGATCGACATATATAATGGTTGTTTAAATTTTGAAACATGTTTTTATGATATAATAAATTGGTGATATGAGCATGGTATGACTAGTGATTGACCAAGGTGGGTGAGAGCAAGAGTCAAGTATAAAAGGAAGGTTTAATAGGCCTAATTTGATTAGTTAGAATATTGAGGAGATGAATGATATAGAGATTTGGAAACCAGGTATAGGGATTTAATAAAATTAAATAAGTGTGGTTAATATGTCATAAGGTTATAATAGTGTTTTTACAGGTGATGAACAAGTTCTTATGACCTAATTTTGCTAAGAAAAGGGCTAGTTAAGCAAAGAGGCCAATAGGCTATTTAAAGGAGATGTAAGAGTGTGAAGAATAAAATAAGGGGATCATAATAATTTTAGTGATAATAAAGTGTCAAAATGTGATTATAGGTTCTAGGTATATGAGTTGGTTTTAAGTTACGTAGGGGGGTTAATGCCTCCTTTCAAGTTGATGCTTGTTAAAGGACTAGTTGAGTTGGTGCTTGACTAGTAAGGGGTTAGTTCTCCTTGTGGGGTTGGTGCCTCATGAAATATTGATTAAATACCTATAGGACTCTATTTCAAGATATTTTTAAATTAGTTTCATCCCCCATGAGGGTATCCCATATAGATCTTATGTTCATGTGTTATGTTCCTACTTCATGCTCATATGAATGGTTGATTATGCATTGCTATATCTATAGATTAGTTTGAATGATTAATGATTGATATATGGAATTGAGAGAAATTTTTATAAAATGGTTCCCCCACCTCTATTATTTTTTGTGTTTTCCAACATAGAGTACCCATTATGGCCTCAATAACATTCTCCCCAATATGATAAAACTATATTTAAAAAAAAAAAAAACAAAAAAAAACTATAAGCCATTTTCACAAACTAAAAGAACCTTCAAGTTCATATTGTATCCATATTATTTTCACCCTAGATAAATGTGAATGAACATAAGATATGAATCCAAGTAAAATGGTATATTGATCAATTATAAACTATAATTTTTATTTAGTCAAGAGATAAGTTATTGTCCTACAACTGAGATTTATGACTTTGGGGCCTCCCCTTGTAAATACATCACTTAAAACACATATGTATAAGAAAATCATACATTTAATAGGATAAAGACCTCCAATTCCTATTGAATACAATATTTTTTATAGTTTTTATGGCACACAAAAACACTATCAACAAATGTTGTCAATGATCAAACTTTGGGTGGAGATATGCATTTTTAATGTTTCATGGTGTAAAATTAGAATCACCACCATGTAAAGGGTGTAAAATTTTATTTAGGACCATGTTCATGGAATATAAACATGATTTATTAGGAGATATTGTACTCATTTTAGCCTTAGAACATCCTTACCCAATATGTGAAAAATTATAGTTTTTAAGGTGAACTTCAAACGTGGTAAAATGAAAACTGTAAGCTATTCTCATAAATTGAATGAACTTTCAAGTTCATGTCAAATCCCTATACTTTCACCTTAGATCATGGTGATTAAAAATAAGATACAAAATCCATGGTTGATGGTCTACTGATCAATGTTGAAAATATAATTTTTTATATAGTCAAGAGATAAGTTCTTGTCCTCTAACTAACATTTTGTACTTATGGGACCTTTTAAATCCATCAATTATAACATATCATGATAGGCATATTACATGTGTTCCCATTACCATGACCTCAAAATACACCTAATTAGGATATGGAGTTTCTCATTTTGGCCTCAAGAGAATATGGGATTCTATAATAAATTTCCAACCTTCTCTTGAGCTTTTATTAAACTTATCTTAGATTCAATACTATGAAATTCTATACTAACGGTTCTAACCACATGAAGGTGGAAGATTATTTGGCTCCTTTAACCTACAATAATATGTTAGTAAGTAATTAAATTTAAATTTATATGTATAAATTTGTAAAAATCAATAAAATATTATAAAATTAAAATTCATTTACATTTGAGAACTTTAACATACCTTGGAATTGTAATCCAATGAACCAGTAAGATCTAATCCACTCTTGATACTAGAAAGAATTGCTTCATGTTTAGAGTCATTAACCTTCCATAGATTCTTATTTAGTATCCTCCCCTAATATTTGATCAATTGAACATTTTAAAAAAAAAACCAAATTTGAATAGTATTGTATCTTCCTATGGTGTTTTATAGTCTTCAAATAACCATACATATGAATTTTCAATAGTATATTGTCAAATATAGGTTCTAGTAACTACCAAAGACCTAGTGAGATAGTAAATGTTTTTCCCCATATGTGACTGAGGAAGTTAATTCATTTTTTCTTTTACACTGACATAAGTAGTAATGTGTTCCCTCTTCATTTTCCTCATCTACAAAAACTACAAAAAACATGCCCAACATCATAAAATTAAATAATTTTGTGATAATGATGTTGATAAATAATGAGAATTTAGTACATAATGATTAATCCTTGTAACTAGTTACACTGGAGTTATATGCATGGTCAAAGTCATGTAATGAATGTCATATATTGAAGTTTTAATACTAATGAAAATTGATATGTGTTAATTGGACTTAAATGTCTATGGATACATTCATCCAACCACACTTGAAACTCACACTTTTTACCAAAAAATTACATACATGCATAACAAAAACATGCCATGTGCCTTATATCAGTTGTCTAATAACCTTCATTTGAGGAGTTAAATGAGTGGAGATGCCTTGATCATGTTAAAATTATACAAATAGTCATAACTTGTCAATGGTTCTTCCTCCATCAACAAAAAAATATCTATGAACACCAAATTTTTTTTAGAGAACCATGGGCCATTTTCTCATTACACCATTCAAATATGGTTTTTACATCAGTCAAATTAGTGTCATCTCTGAAATTCAAATCTTATCTTAAAAGGGATATTTTCACACATGATCTAACATTCTCATGCTCCTCTTTTCCATAGCTATCCTCAATGTAACTATAGGTATGTTCTATGTTAGTCGAAACATGTACCCTACTCAACTAGTAAAACTTCTGTGCATGCTCCTACTAAACTAGGAGCATGACAATGTCAAACCAGTGTCATCTTCAAAATTCAAATCCTATCTTATAAGGGATATTTTCACACATGATTTGAGATTGTAATGCTATTCTTTTCCATTTCCAGCCTTAGTAGAACTCTAGGTATGCTCTATGTCAGTGGTAACATGCACCCTACTCAACTAGTAAAACATCTATGCATTCTAAAACTATGATTTAAAATTATCTAACCAAATATAATGTTGATGGAAAGTAATGTTACTCTTAGTAAAATTTTTCATAAAACATTTGGAAAAAAAATTACATGTACTTTGTATAATGTGATTGACCATCATCAACATATAAAATGATACTCCCTTAATATTTTTTTTGATCTTGATTTATACTATCAAGTGCATACATGAATGTTATATGCACAAAAAATTTCAACCTATACTTAGTTGTAGTACTAATATTAAAACCTCCATTTGTGTTGGGAATATGTAAATTATTATCAAAGTCAAAATATTGAAATAATAAAACCAAGTGGAACGTGTCCTTTCTTAACTTGCATGATTCACCCAACCATCTAGTTCTATGTGTGTGCCTTTTATAATCTCAAATAATTTCCTTCCTAAATTTGACCATAAATTATTAAATAGGTATTTGTTTTTGTAATAAGATCACACCTTTTAAATTCATTTCCATCTTTTAATTGATGTGTCATAGATTTGTATTTTCTAAAAAAAAACTAGTGCTTATCCAATTCCACTTATACTTTTCCTCATCGATAACTTTTTTTTAATTTTGGCAACCCACCACAAATGTTTGAAGTTTCCATCCAAACATGATTTTTTATAAAAAATATTTTTTTTGGTCCATCACAAAATATGGTTAGAATATATTCCCTTGCAAAATTTTGGTGGAACTTCCATGCTAGACTCTTAAGAAAAAATCAATATGTAAATTTACAATGTACA